>JAJJWX010001343.1:736819-1473639 GCA_023529315.1 Papaver bracteatum
CAAATCAAAAGGAATCCCTCTCACAATTCAGGAGGAAAAAAAGACTTGATCGTAAACACAGTTCTTTAAGTAAGCTCAGAGCTCATACTTGTGCTAATTAATCACAAGGGATAGGAACTTGCTCATAAAAATCCTGTTGGGCAAGATGTGTAAAAATCAGGTGTACTTTGGCAATTTGCGTTTAACTATCCTCTTATTGTTTGTAGCTAAACTAGTGCCAGCAGACAATATTTCCTAAAAAGTATTTGCAATTTCTTTTGTTATTTTCCTGTTTAATTGTCTTGTGGGGTGCATTGTGTTCGAATGTGTACATGGGTTACCATTTCGAGTTTACAGCTTGGAAACCCTAAAAGCCTTTCTTCTAAACAAAACCTTTAAATAGCCGACCTATTGAGTTACATATGTCACGTACGTATACTCTAGGTTTTTATGGGTTATCAAGAATGTCATCTTTTTCATCTTTGTATGGTGGTTTTGTAAAGGGATTTCTTGAGAAAGGTTTTGATGTTGAATCAAAGGGAATAAAGAAAAGAACTCTTGTGGAATATGGAGCACCCAATTCCTCATGCTACTATGCCTACTCACATCAAGATGTTAAGAATGAGGATATGGTTTCTGCTGAAGTGGTTCATGACTTTCTTAAATATTTTGAGAAAGCAAAACTGCAACTTGTTGATACAATGAAGGATCTTGATGTAGTTAAAAGTGAGTTGAAAAAGGTTACTTATGATATCGGTCTCATAAAGTCACAAGTTAAGGAACTTCTCAATAAAGATATCATCTCCGAAGATGCAGTTGATAATATGAATCACAAACTCAAAGATATTAAAACCCGAGAAGCTGTCGAACGTGAACTTTAGATTGTGACCGGTTTCTAGTAGACATGTTTGAGTTGATTATTGTCTAGTAAATCTTTTATTTTTCTCTTTTGTTTAGAAGAATAACTAGTGTTTTTAAATAGCCATTATTGTGATTACACGTAGTTATATCCAAAGTTTTCATCTTACTATTTTTAGATTTATTGGTTTAAATTCTAAACTTGTTTGGAAGATGATGGTTGCAGTATTAATCTCTTGATTTTATATATTACAATATTTTGATGGGATATATGTGTTTACGTCCGTGAACTTGATTGTCCCATATTTTGTCAAAAGTAAAGTCGTTCGTGAATTGATATGCAAGTATTGATAAAAAGATGAATACACTTTTGACATACACAAAAGTTAAGCCTATATTGTCAATTATTGATGTAAGATAGGTTAAAATCTTTTGTGATTCAAGGATTATGTCTATTGTGTGCCATTGTGAAAATGGTGATGGAAACATAGAATGAATCCTCATGTATTCCGTATTAATTGGTATTCCATGATCCATATTTTGTGTATTACTGTGAGACTTCGTATTGTGACTTATGTTGAGCATTAGACAACCGAAGTTGATTATTTTTGTGATTAGCTTAGTTGTGTTTCGTAAGGTACTTTACGTCGAGTATTTTGAACTAAATCAATTATCTTGTGTGATTGTTTAGTTAGCACTCCATAAGTTTTCTTATGTTTGAGCATTTCTTTGACTGGGATGGTTATTCATGATTAACTTAGTCATTGTTCCATTGATTTTTATTATGTCGAGTGTGGCCAATTAAATTGATTACTTTTGTAATTAGTTTGGTTGAGTATGGCAATTAGATTATTTGCGAGTTTTCTTGTGATTAATATAACTGATTTATTAAGACTCCATAAGTTTACTTGTGTTGAGCATATTTAGTCAAATTAATCTTGGTTCGCTTGGGTTAATATGATTGAATATATCTTGTTGGATTCCAAATTCATACTTGTATGTAATTTGTTGAGTATAAAGAAATCCTTATTTTCTCTTGAAATTAAGGTCGCTCTTGTTGTTCCCTTGGGAATGACATATTATGAGGGAGAGTTCTTTTAAACTTGTGCTTAATTGCCAAATCTTTGTGGGGAGTGCGGCTGTGGAATATTAGAGAGGTTATCTTGCGTCTTTATAAACTACTTGATGAATGCATTTAGCTTCGGCTTTATGATTGCATTTAAATAAGATGATACACAGTCCGCGAACTTGAGTGGTTATGTATAAAAATGATGTTCGTGAACTTATCTTAATTAACTAAGGAATGCTATTGCAAATCGTGGCTTTATAGTTCATGAATTTATTCGAGTGAATCACATCATTTTTGCTTCAATTGTGTCTTGTGTAGTACATGAGATCTTATAGCAATTGAATAACTTTCTAACTAGTTCATTTGAGTCATTTGGACTAGTTATGGTGAAGAAGAATATGGTTGATATGAAAGTTATCATTTGGCTAACCATTTGGTTGACTAATATTGAACCAACTATTGTACATGTTTGGGTATACGGTTACACAAAACAAAAATTGTCAAGTACATGTGTGTATGACAATCTAAGTTTTCGATCTAACGATTGAGAAATATTAGCTTGAATCTAATTAGGTTTTCATCCAACGGTGAATATTGAATGCTTTGTTACTAAGCTAATATTGATTGCAAACCCTGGTTTGAAAGACTATATATAAGGGAGAAATCTAGCAACTGGGAAACCTAATTGTAATACCCTGTATTTTTAGTTGCGGTTTCGGTTGGGATGTACCCAAATTAGATAACCATGTGGTTTAGATTCTTGTTCCTTAGCCTTAGCCTAGGTGGGTGGATTGAACTAGAAAGTCTACAAGTTAATGTGGAAATATAGTCATGTTATTAGTTTTAATAATTAAATAAAAAATGAGAGAAAAATGAAAAGACAAATATATAAGTAGAGAAAATATTATTAAGGTTTTATATACCTAAAAGTTTAGAAAAAAATAATTTTAGAAGTTAGAAATCAAAAGGCTAGGAGAAAGAAAAAGAGATGGAGATATAGGTTTTTGTTTAGAGAAGAAAGCTATGGTGAGGAAGAAGATTAATTGGAGCTAGGGTTCTTGAGGAGAAATTCTAATTAGGAAAATCATTGGAGAATCAAAGGAATTGAGGTAGAATGTTAAATCCCCTTTCTCCTTGTGTTTTTGTTAATACTTGATTTTAATTTCGTTTAATCTTGCATCATTAGGTTTCTGAAATTTACCTGTGTGATTTTATGCACCCAATTGCTGATCAGCCATTGAATATTGATAGATAACATGATTAGGTATCTTTGGTTAAAATTTGAGGTTATTCCATTGTAACTTCGTTGAATGTTTGATTTTATTTAGTTGATAGCTTCTGAAATTTCTGGACAGATTCGCTTTGCTATATTTTTTATGTTCTTAGGAAGTATTAATGATGCTAAAATGATTTGAGTCCTTAACAAAAGTTGTAGATTTGTGATTTATCTATCAGTGTTATTTGGATTGAGTCAATTTGATATTTTTATGAATTTATCATGAATTGTTTGGTAATGACATGTAATCTGCCAAGTTTTTAGGATGTCATTGTAAATTCATTATATTTTGATTGAGCCATTAGTTTAATGTGAAATTTTAGATATGTTATACACGATGGTTTCAGGAATGTTCCATAAAATTTTGAGGTAGATCGGAAAAAGTTATCACCTGAAATGCATAATGTAATGTGACTGCATTTAACTTGTTTGCATAAATGCTTGAAAGAAATTCATGTTCTTAAGCCATGGTTGCTTGTGTTGTTTGTAAAAATGATTTACAAAAGTAAATGAGTTCATGATTTTACGTTAGATGGAATATCGTTTCATGCTAACGGCGGGTAATGATCCCCGAGAGTTAAATGGGTAATGATCCCCATGGGAACTTGTGTTTCCCGACCATCGATGGCGGCTGTCCGTGCCGGTAAACGATAGGTGGTGTACAAACTAAGGTTTTTGTACTGTGAATGAAATGGGTAATGATCCCCGAGAGAAAATGGGTATGATCCCCATAGGAACTTTTGTTCCTGACCATCGATGGAGGCTGTCTGTGCCGATAAACGATAGGTGGTGTACGAACCAAGGTTTTCGTACCGTGAACTCATTGTTTGAGGTGACAATAAAAATATGTGAATATGTTGGCCCGGTCTCCCCAACATATACAAAACCTTTAAAGCCTTTATATCGCCGGTTCCACTTCACTCACAAATCATTTCAAACCGATCGTCTCGGCTTTGTCGTCCTTTAACTAGTACGTAATTTATCTTCATAGAGTGTTCCTCACCACAAGCCTATACTTCGGGTTTGCATTTCCATGTCTATGTTCATTCAAACACAAATAATTACTGAGGAATATATCGACAACATTAAGGTAATCGACAAGTTTTTACATACCAAATCATTTTGGAAGTGATCCTTATTATATTCGTGAATTACGTCTACTGGATCAGGTTGATTTTCCATTGGTACAGGTCCAGCAAGCACAAACTACAAAGAATATCACAAGCTTAGATACTACAAAGAAAATTAATGGTAAGGTTCGGATTATTCGATAACCATAATATGAGCCGAACCTTGTTCATTTATAGGGTTCAACTAGTTCGATATTCACAATATGTGCCGAACCACCAACAAATTATAAACCCAACATTTATTAATGGTATATTCGGCTCTTACGATATTCATCAAATAAGTCGAACATTTAACATATTTTCTTCCAAAACTCTCAGGAACAGGTTCGGCTAGCTTGTTATGAAACTTTCATATAATCCAAACTAGTATATATCAAATATGTTGGAAGTGGAATATATATGTCCGTCGCATAACGTTAACAGTTTCAGCTAGCCGAACTGTTCATCATTGGGTGGGTTCGGCTTATATTTTTAAGCCGAACATTATCCATGTTCTGCGAACCATAATAATAATAAAAACACTTTTTATGATTTCAAGCTACAAAGTGAGATTAAACATAAGATACTTGCCGATCTTATCCAACTGTTCTACTTTTGCGCACAACCAAAATGTTTATTATCAAATGATATCCGAGGGGCTTTCAGTCATAGTAGAAATTCCATTTTCACTATGATACATGTGAATTAGAAGCATTAGGTTCCTCATATATGTATTCATCATCAAGATTTGGCTCATAAAGATCATCATCTTGAGTTTGTGTTTGAGTTTGAGTTTGAGTTTGAGTTTGAGTTTGAGTTTGTGTAAAATCATTCTCATAATCTAAGAAATCAGCCATTTGGGAATCATTGTTGTAGTTGATGTGTATTTTCCTAGATTTTTTAGATGAATAATGGCCCTCCTCATCCTCCATTAAATCAAGGTACAAATTTTTTTTTTCACTTTCTCCTTCTCCTTCTCAATAAAAACCTAATTCTTTTCCCCAAAACTTTTTCATCTACACAAACCTTTATAATTGAATTTCTTAATCACTAATCAAAAGTATTAATCAGTAATCAATATTATTAATCACTAATCCAAATTATTAACATTAATACTGAAAGGGCAGATTTGCCATTACCAAAAACATTTGGTAAAGGGGTTTTTGATTTTGCTATTTATAACTCTTTTTTGTTTTTATTCAGTATGCCCTGAAAATTTTACGTATACCCTACCTAAAACAAAATAAGATTCTTCTAAATTGCATATCTTCCCGTTGTTGTACTTACACGTTGAAAAGAGTTCCTACCTTATGGCCAAATACCATAGTCCCGTTACCCCACAGACAGGCCAAGCACATTCTTCAGTTAAGATCAGTCAGGAGAGACTGAAGAGTGCAAAACAAGAAGAAAACTACAGGGAGACCCATTTTTCAAATTTCCCCCACTGTGAAACCCACGCTCAGAAATTTGAAGGCGCGCACCCATTTTTTAGGGAAAAAGTATTCTCAAACCCATAGTTTATAAAAATTCTGTTTTTGTCTTTTTTTCTTCTTCTTCTTCTTCTTCATCTTCTATTCCTTTTCTTCTTCCTCTCCACTATACAGAGTAAAATTATACATCGGCAAATCCATCCCTAGAAATCAAATTAGTCAATATGAATAATTAGTCCTATGCTTTCTGAAACCAAGAGAAGAATGGCGGCACCTAAAACTCAGAAAAAGGGAGAGATTCATGGGGTTGTGGGAATTGAATTTAAGATTGAGAAGAATATATGGTTTTGAATCAGATTGAGAAGGTGATTCTTGTGTTTTTTCCCGACGATTAGATATTAACGACGAGTACCAAGTTGATGAAATTGTGGATGGTGTTGATACTGATGCCCTGTAAATTGTTGAGTTCTCAACAAATCTGGTATGTGGATCTGGAATTGGAATCAGAATTGGGATTTTTTGTTGTTGCTCCGGTGGTGGTTGTTCATAGGCTACCACAGATCTGTTAGTAGAAGAACGAAATAAATTTGATAAAATACTGAATATGTATGCTTTTTGGAGTCTGGGAAGTCATTTGAAGACCCAGAATCTATCTCATAATCGTATTTCTGGTTCTACTACATCCAACATCGGTAATTTATGGTCACTGCAAAGACTTGATCTTTCATTCAATAACTTCTCTGGTAAAATCCTTGAATCTATTAGCTCATTGTTAATTTTACAATTTATTAGAATGAATCAGAATGGGTTCTCTGGGAGACGCCCACATGGGATTCTAAAGTGTGAAAATGTAGTTTCAATTGATATTTCAGTGAGTGGGATTAGTGGGTCTCGTCCCGATGGTTTTGGGTCTCTTCTCGGCTGCTTGTTGTCACTATTTGTAAGGAGCTCAAGGTGCTTGTTGGCATTTAACTAAACAACAAAGAAACTTTCATAAGGGAGATCTCAGCAGATGTGGTAATGTTGTCAGAGATTGAAGAGTCTGATTTTTGCCGAGATATAAATGGGGAGCTGTGAAGTTGGTGGCTAGTTATGCACAGCATGATTGCATAACATGTACAACATGATGCAGTCGAGAAAATGTCTGCATAATCTTTCATGCACCAAGAAAATGGCTGCATAATGCATTATGCATCCAAAAATATGGCTGCATAATGCATTATGCATCAATTTTTTCTGTATCCACTAAAATCAACTAAAAACATTGGCTACATAACTTGTCATAGATGCATAACTTGTTATGCAGTCGAGAAAATGCATGCATAACCTGATGTGCATCCAAAATATTGCTGCATAATGCGTTATGCATCGAGAAAATTATTGCACTGTCTTTTATGCATCGAGAAAATAGATGCATAACCAGATATGCATTCGTAAATATGGGTGAATACTACATTATGCATCAAAAAAATTTACGTACGCACTAAAATCAGCCAAAACAATGGTTACATAACTTGTTATAGATGCATAACTTTGTTATCCAGATGCATAATTTGTTATGCAATGGAGAAAATGGTTGCATAATTCGTTATGCGTCTGCATAATGTGTTATGCATCGTTTTTGGTGGCTGCATAATGGTTATGTAGTAGGTTTTCGAAATTTTGCCTAAAATGAAGATCACCTCCAATATTTTCGTGAAAAACAAAAATTTGATGTTGTTATTTGTACTCGTTGCGTAGCTCTCTTAAAAAGATTTCTAACGATATAAAATTTGTAAAATTCCAAGGTGCGGAATTTTAGATATGTTATATCCAAGTTGCGTTGCCAATTATACCCCTGAAAAATTTGGATGCATGACAAGTTATCCCTGAAAAAAACATTATGCATAACACGTAATGCAGATGCATAAATCATCATGCAGACAGGTTTTAATAATTTCGGATAATTATGGGTGTCACGGAAATATTTATGGGTTTCACAATATCCAAAATTAATTGTAGGCCTGACAATAGGGGTGAACATGGTGTCGGTTAACCATTGGAAACCGACCCAACCAGACCAATAAGCAAGAAACCGAACCAAACCATTTAGAATTGGATTGGTTTGGTAAAAAATTTTGAAAAACCGACATTACTGGTTCGGTTTTGGTTTTACCTGAAAACCGAACCAAAAACCATTGGTAAAACCGATACATATGGACCATTGATGAAAATTAGATAGATTCAATCCCCACCGTTCGTATTTCTTAAGTATACATTTGGTCGACCTAATTTTCACTTCACTTCACATCTCTAATCTCTTTGCCTCCTTCTTCAGTTCATAGAACAGAAACTGAAAGCCATGAAAATTCAAAACTCACTTCATGAATCATGAATCTCCTGAGTCCTGAATCTAGTAGAATCTAATCATCCCCTTCTTTTTCTTCTCCTCCTCCTCCTTCTCAGGCGAAATCTGTTGTAGAAGGTTACCCTGCAAAATTCTCCGTGTTAGCTAGGGTTTACTAGAAGTATAAGGTATCATCTTCAGACGAAATAAACAAGACAACATCTAATTTCTTTTAAGAGGTATCATATTTATGTAGCTTGGGTTACTAAAATGATTTGGGTTTGCTTGTTGTGTTTTTTTTTTTGCAGGATTCAGTTGATTTATTTGATTCAACCATGGAGGAATCAGGATCTACACCAGTAAGATATTTTTCCTCAAGATTTACTTGATTTACCTGATTTTGCTTGTTTTGGGTGTTTTTTTGAACTTTAATTTTATTGTTGTAGCTTGTAGGATTGTAGCCTGTACTGAATCTTGTGAGTAGTGTTGTATATGTGGGTTTCTAGATGTATTGTTGATTTTTTAGATGTATTGTGAGTTCCGAAGATGTTAATGATGAACTTGTAGATTTCTTGCATATTTTGTTGAACTATGGATTGGTTTTCCTGCATATTTTGCTCAGTTATGATTTTCTTTGATTTTAATCTCTGCCTTGTTTATATTCAGGCTTCCGTTAACTCAGTTGCAATGTTTCCACCACTACCTTATCCTCCTCCAAGATCCGCTAACGCCTCTACAGAAGTTAGTTCAGTTGGACAAGTACCAACTGCATGTGAAGCTCCATCTGCACCAGCTGCCAATGTTTCCGATGCTAATGCCATCAATGGACTGGTACCAACTTCTAAGAAGCGGAATAAAACTTCATGGGTATGGGATCATGTTGACGTAGACCCTGCACCTTCGATAATGGTAACTTGCAAGAAATGTAAACAGAGAATGAAAGCTGACTCTTCTACACATGGGACCGGCTCCTTGAATAACCATTTAAGAAAGTGTCTGGATCTTATTCCTAAGAATTCTAGTCAGTCGACTCTTTATTTTGAACCTGCTAGGCTGGGAGAAGAAGAAAAGTTAGTTGCCGTAACTTTTTGTCAGGAATCGTGTAGAAAAGCATTGGTTATATTCATCATAATGGATGAGCAGCCTTTTAGAATAGTTGAGGGGGAAGGTTTCCGAGAATTTTGCAGGGTACTTGAGAGTAGATTCAAGATACCATCTAGTATCACTATACGAAGAGATGTTATGGAACTGTATGCGTACGAGAAGGAGAGATTGAAGAATTATTTCAAGGTTAATAAAGTCAGAGTTTGCCTCACCACTGACACATGGAGCTCACTTCAAAAGTTGGGATATATGGTTATTACTGCACATTGGATAGATTCTAATTGGAAGTTGCATAAGAAGATAATTAGTTTCATCCAAATTGTAGGTCATAGTGGTGAGACTATTGGTAGAATGATAGGAACATGCTTGTTGGATTGGGAGATCGAAAATGTGTTTACCATAACCTTAGATAATGTTTTTGCCAACGATGTAGCTATAACTTATCTGCAAAATCAAGTGCTCAGGAAGAATTCAGATTTAGTGAAAGGTTTCTTACAAGTGAGATGCGCTGCTCATGTCCTTGCCCTTGTTGTGAAGCATGGAATGAAGGAGTATGACATGTCAATTAAGAGAATAAGGGCAGTAGTGAAGCATTGTATGGGTTCTCCGGCAAGATTGAAAAAATTTATGGACTGTGTTGCTTATGAGAAGATTGATTGCAGGAAGGGTTTGGTCCTAGATGTAGACACTCGTTGGAATTCAACATTCACAATGTTAAACTCAGCTGAAAGGTATCAACCAGCTTTTGAGAGGTTAGAGTATGAGGACAAGGCATTCAAGAAGAAGTTTTTTTTTGTTGAAAGTCAGATTCCTTCAGCTTCTTCTACTTGGAGTACTTCCATTGTTGATAACCAACCTGACTGCGATGTGGATGAGGACCAAGATGCAGGCTTAAGTTCTGACGCTGAAGTTATTGCTACTGCAAATAGAGGAAAGAAATGCAAGAAAAGAAGTTCTGATAAGGCACCACCACCACCACCTTTGCACGCGCCATACCCATCATATTGGTCGTATGCTAGAGACTTCGCGAAGTTTTTGAAGGTATTTTTTGAGTTTACTGTCAAGTTCTCAGCTTCTACTCATGTTACTACACACGAATTCTTGTTTCATGTGAGTGTTATTCATCTAACTTTAGACATATGGGTAGATCACAAAGATACATTTCTTTCTAGCATGGGTCTTAAAATGCGAAGTAAATATAACGAGTATTGGGGACGTTATGAAAGGATGAATACTCTTATGTTTATTGTTGTATTGTTAAATCCACAAGACAAAGAATTGGGATTAAAGTTTCTTCTTGGAAAGTTAGGTATTGTTGGTGGTTATTTGAGAAAAGAACTGTTGGAACTTGTAATGAGGGACTTTAAGGCTCTTTTTGAGGAGTACTGGGATGTCCAATTAAGTGCTGGAAACTCGATAGTTGTGACAGATAATAGTGGTGGTGGTACTTTTTGCACTGAACATGAAGGAGATTCTGCTATATCCGCGCTTATGGCAGAGAGAGCAAGAGAAGAAGAGGAATGTATTGATGATGAAGGGAGAAATGAGTTGGAGGCTTATTTGAGAGAGAAACGAGAACCGCGAAACGAGAAAGCTTCTTTTGATATTTTAGGTTGGTGGAAGACGAACTCGACTAGGTATCCTACTTTGGCACTAATGGCAAGAGATATATTGGCTATACCCATCTCTTGGTGGAATCGAATCGCCTTTAGCACTGGGAGACGTATTCTCGATCCATATAGAAGTTCTTTACTTCCCACAACAGTTGAGGCATTGATATGTGCTCAAAATTGGTTGAAGACGCCAATTGATCTTGATATTTATTCCTTGGCACCAGAAGAGGAAGTTAACTCAGGTATTAATTCATTTGTTAATTTGTATGTAGAAATTTTGGACACTCACTGTATACTACTAATTGTTCTGTGCATTTGTTCATTGCAGAATTTTTGGACTCTATCTCTAAATTCATGTTCGTAAACATAACAGATGATGATGTTGACGACTAAAGATTACCAAGGTAATTCATCTCATATACATGCAGTTGCTTACTTGCTTAGATTCTAAGGAGTACCAACTGGAAAATATGAATTTCTAACTGTTTTAGATTCTAAATTTGTAACTATCAGGTGCTTACTTGCTTGCCATTTTCATATACTTGCAATCAAGCAATCCTGGAAAATCAGAAGCTATCACCTGATTTTGTGGATGCATAATGTTGTTTAGCTGTTATGGGACTAGCTTAGTTTATTTGTTTTATATAAGTTTCTGTGAAACTGAAAGATGATGTAATATGTATCTTTTGAATTGTGTTTAACAATGTTATGGGATGTGATGTGAATGTATGTATCCTGTGCCTGTAGGTAGGGGTGAAAATCTTTGAACTATGGTCTTTTTTCCCCTTAGATTTGGACAGTCAGTTTCCTGAAACTGACATAACAGCTGGTTAACCGATAACCAATGGAAGAAACCGAAACCGGCTAGAACCATTACGAAACTGAACCATTGGTTAATGGTTTGGTTTGGTTAGAATTTTAAGAAACCGAGAGTATTGGTTTCGGTTTTGGATTTGCTTGAAACCGAACCAAACCGAACCATGTTCACCCCTACCTGACAATGAAAATATTATTTTTCTTGGGTTTCCCCCTAATTTTCCCAAACAAGAAACAATTTTTTTTTTTTTTTTTTGGTATACAAAAGGAAGAAGCGAAACATATGTGGCGAATTCTTACAAGTTCTCAAACATATAACCAAATGCGATTTTTTTCCATTACGGTGTGAAACTGTGAATAAAGCACAACGACAGAATGATCTGGCCATCCCCTTGTGGAGCTTTAACAGGGAAAATTAGATATCCACTCCAAGACCAAGACCCCGGCATTTTCATCTTTTTTCCTTCTTATTTTCCCGCAAGGGTATTTATGTGAAAAGCTTCAAAGACTGGGCCAACTAAGAAATTGTAAAGGGCCTCACTACGGGCCGTTTAAATGGGCCAGGTCTCCTATCGTCAGTTTTAGGGAACTAGAAGTTTATAAAGGGAAAATTTGCCTAGCACTTTTAGGGGCGATCCCGACATAATTAGGGGCGACATAAAAAGACAAAATAGGTTGAAAATACTTATATGCCCCTTCATAATCGGAAGGTATTTTGTGCCCGATTATTAAAACCTAATCGGAAGCTTTGTAACACCTTTACCTACCGATTAAAAAGGATTTTAGAAAAAATCTCATTCTAGCGCAACCTATAATCGTAAGGTAATGTAACCAGTTAACCTTCCGATTATTATAATCGTAAGGTAATGTAACCAGTTAACCTTACGATTATTATAATCGGAAGGTAATGTAACCAACTAACCTCTTGATTATTATAATCGGAAGGTAATGTAACCAGTTAACCTTCCGATTATTATAATCGGAAGGTAATGTAACCAGTTAACCTTACGATTATTGCTACGTCTCAAACATGAACCAAATGGTTAGGGTTGGCTCTGCACCCAGAGCCAAGTAGAAATTTGGCAAAGGTCCGATGTGGGGCTACTTATAATCGGTAGCCAAACATCCTACCGATTATGGAAGATTCCAAAATTTTGGAGAAAATGGATTTTAGAAAAAAACTCATTTTGGGACAACCTATAATCGGAAGGTAATGTAACCAGTTAAACTACCGATTATGGCTACGTCTCAAACACGAACCAAATGGTTAGGGGTGGCTCTGCACCCAGAGCCAAGTAGAAATTTGGCAAATGTCCGATGTGGGGCTACTTATAATCGGTAGCCAAATATCCTACCGATTATGGAAGATTTCAAAATTTTGGAGAAAATGGATTTTAGGAAAAAACTCATTTTTGGGGCAACCTATAATCGGAAGGTAATGTAACCAGTTAACCTCCCGATTATTATAATCGGAAGGTAATGTAACAGTTAACCTTCCGATTATGGCTACATCTCAAACACGAACCAAATGGTTAGGGGTGGCTCTTTGAGCCACGTAGAAATTTGGCAAATGTCCGATGTGGGGCTACTTATAATCGGTAGCCAAATATCCTACCGATTATGGAAGATTTCAAAATTTTGGAGAAAATGGATTTTAGGAAAAAACTCATTTTTTGGGGCAACCTATAATCGGAAGGTAATGTAACCAGTTAACCTCCGATTATTATAATCAGAAGGTAATGTAACCAGTTAACCTTCCGATTATGGCTACGTCTCAAACACGAACCAAATGGTTAGGGGTGGCTCTGCACCCAGATCCAAGTAGAAATTTGGCAAAGGTCCGATGTGGGGCTACTTATAATCGGTATCCAAATATCCTACCGATTATGGAAGATTTCAAAATTTTGGAGAAAATGGATTTTAGGAAAAAACTCATTTTTGGGGCAAACTATAATCGGAAGGTAATGTAACCAGTTAACCTTCCGATTATGGCTACGTCTCAAACACGAACCAAATAGTTAGGGGTGGCTCTGCACCCAGAGCCAAGTAGAAATTTGGCAAAGGTCCGATGTGGGGCTACTTATAATCGGTAGCCAAACATCCTACCGATTATGGAAGATTCCAAAATTTTGGAGAAAATGGATTTTAGAAAAAAAACTCATTTTGGAACAACCTATAATCGGAAGGTAATGTAACCAGTTAAACTACCGATTATGGCTACGTCTCAAACACGAACCAAATGGTTAGGGGTGGATCTGCACCCAGAGCCAAGTAGAAATTTGGCAAAGGTCCGATGTGGGGCTACTTATAATCGGTAGCCAAATATCCTACCGATTATGGAAGATTTCAAAATTTTGGAGAAAATGGATTTTAGGAAAAAACTCATTTTTGGGGCAACCTATAATCGGAAGGTAATGTAACCGGTTAACCTCCCGATTATTATAATCGGAAGGTAATGTAACCAGTTAACCTTCCGATTATGGCTACGTCTCAAACACGAACCAAATGGTTAGGGGTGGCTCTGCACCCAGAGCCAAGTAGAAATTTGGCAAAGGTCCGATGTGGGGCTACTTATAATCGGTAGCCAAATATCCTACCGATTATGGAAGATTTCAAAATTTTGGAGAAAATGGATTTTAGGAAAAAACTCATTTTTGGGGCAACCTATAATCGGAAGGTAATGTAACCAGTTAACCTTCCGATTATGGCTACGTCTCAAACACGAAATATCCATACATTAATCGGTAGCTAATGATTTAATTTAACCTACCGATTGTTTGTAGCCTACCGATTGTGGTTTTGGCTACCGATTATATAAGGGCATAGTTGCCATTTAGAAAAATCGCGGATAAGGGGTAGCTTAGTTTTACGTTTGGGTGACCTTTTTTGTCCTTTAGTGTCGCCCCTAATTGCGTTGGGGCCGCCCCTAAAATTCCCAGGAAAATTTGGCGGAGGCTTAAAAATAATAATATTCTCATTGTCAAGCTCATAATTAATTTAGGTACCGTAACACCCATAATTATTTTCGTGACACCCATGATTATATGAAATTATTAAAAATGTATGCATGATGGATTACGCATCCGCATGACGGGTTATGCATCAGGGATATAATTGTCAATGCAACTTGGATATAACATATATAAAAATCTGCACCTTGGAATTTTACAAATTTTATATCGTTGAAAATCTTTTAAAGAGATCTACGCAACGAGTACAAACAAGAATATCAAATTTTTGTTTTTCACGAAAAAATCGGAGGTGATGGCAAATTTTTTGAAAATTTGATACATAACCATTATACAGCCACCAAAAAAGATGCATAACACATGCTACAGACGCATAACGAATTATGCAACCATTTTCTCCACTGCATGACAAATTATGCATCTATAACAAGTTATGTATCCATTGTATTAATTAGTGCGTGCATAAAAAATAGATGCATAATGCATTATGCTTTTATTTTCTCGATGCATAAAAGATTGTGAAACAATTTTCTCGATGCATAATGCATTATGCAGCCGTATTTTCGGATGCATAACAGGTTACGCATCTATTTTAACGAATGCATAACATGTTATGCAGATATTATTGTAGGTGCATGACAAGTTATACCACCGACGGTATTAGGGGGTGGCTTACCTAGGCTTAATCCCACCCCAAAATTTCTAAAAAACTGTTTTGCCCATATAATTTTTAACATTTGTGAAAGTTAGCCCAGGTATAATTTTGAATTAGCCCATTTGTCCATGTAATTTTTAACATTTATGAAAGTTAGCCCAGGTATAATTTTGAATTAGTCAATTAGGAAGATATAATTCTACGTGGAAGTAATTCAAAGAGATTCAAAGCAATTCAAAAAGATTAATCTTTGAGTAATATCATTTAAGCCGTTAAGGTTCGCCTGCTATGTTTCTTAAACCGTGTGTCAAGTCTTGTTTTACTTATTTTAATTCATTTACTACTCATATATACTCCCTCTTTTCAAAATAATAGGCAGGTTTGTGTGCAAATTTACACACAAACTTGCCTATTATTTTGAAACAGAGGTAGTATTAATTATCTAACAAAGTGTGCGAATATTAGCGTAATGACTCCCACTTCCTCAAGTCTACGTAATTAAGTGATCCTTAGTCCAAAGTTGCCAAAAATTGGCACTACACCACTGAACTGGGGTCAGAGGGATCAAAAACGGCTAATTCGTATAGAGCCATCGAATTGGTCCAACCAGAAACTAGAGCTGTATGCATTATATGGACAGTAAGTAAACGGCCGGGATGTACTGTGCCAAGGGGCTAAAGCAAAGAGGAATACTCAAAACAATGGGGATGTCTAGTAATGGGACTCCCTCTTACTATACTTCTGATCATACTTCTAGCAAGGGATTTTTAACTATGATGTCTTCAGAAAGCAAGTCTCAACTCACTGCATGAATAATAGGGGTCTAGTACCGTACTCTATGAAGAAGTCTGCAACTAATATAAAAAGGTCTACATCGACATCGGATCTAACACAAGACACTTCAGGCAGAGACAGACTCATACTCCAGAGTTTCCAACAATTTTCACTACACCACTTAATTGAATTATCACTGCTTAGATGGTTAATTTTCTTTTTCTCTTTCCACAAACACAATTATAATGAAAAGGGCATAAGAGCGAAGAAACATTCCATAAAGACAAAAACGGCAGGGTAACAACAAATCTGCAGCCACATCCGAGAATGGTTCTTAGGAAAGAACTCTCCAGTTGAAACCTGATATGCAGAAAAGAAATGCAGCATGTCACTTCCCATACTACAATGCATTATGATTATTGTAATTGAACAAACAAAATAGAGTATTTGTGGGAAAACGTTTTTTAGCCCACCTTGACATAAAATCCTGGTTCCGTCGCTGAGTTATGTAGTCTTTGTTTTTGTTGGTTTTAATAGTGACAAAAAGGTTGCTGCATAACGTGTTATGCAACCGTTTTCTGGACTGCATAACAAGTTATGCAACAAATTTTGGAGATGCATAACAGGTTATGCAACCATTTTCTAGGCTGCATAACAGATTATTCAACTATTTTTATATCTGCATAATCCACTAGAAGAAAATAAATTTACAGCAATCCTTTGAGCGCAAAAAAATAAAATGATAAGCTTTATATGAGATTAAAATTAACTATAGCCAAATCCAAATAGTGTGTTTCCTTATTTAGTGCAAGAACCCTTGATGCATGATATATCACCTTATCCAAAAGTAGCTAATATACAACATTTCTAGTCTTACTTGTAATTTGGGCAACTGAAGAAGAAAGATACGAGAAATCAGAAGACTCAAGATATAAGTTTTCATAAAGTACAAACTCTTCCAATTTAAAAGCTACATTTGAACTCCACACAAACATCACTCGTAAGCTACATTTGAATTACTTGTGCATTATTACTAGATTCATTCGAATTCTACTGCTCACAATCACCAATACTATATTAAATCTCACCAAATCAAAATTAGTAATGCATGCATGATTAGCAAACTAGCTAGCAGCCGTGGGACGGTCATCTAAAGTGAGCGCCTACAGCGAACGGAGCACATGTGTCGACAATCGTAAAAGCAGCCAGGACCACCACAGTGAAGAGGGCATTCCAGTTTCATTCCCATGCAACGCCCTTTAGACATGGGTTTCATAATCTCACCTAGTTTTCCCCTTTATTATCGTTCATAAACAAAAAAAAAAAAAAAAAATCTCTAAAATTTGTCTTCCAAATCACTAGATCTGAATACCTCAAAAGCAAAATCAAGGGAAGAGAAGGGGATTCATCCTTTTAAGGTCGATCGTTGATGTAACTTTGTTTTGAGACGGAAATCATATAGAAACCTTAACCCCAATTCCATCCATCCATAAAATCTAAAATTTAGTTTTTTTTATCAAGAGATCTAGATAAGAAACCTTACCAATTTCACATCTCTCCTCGTTAAGCCCTAATTACACTATCACTGATGAAGATGTTCATCTGATCTCTCCAATTTTGAGCAGTCTTCAATAATAAGCTTGCGAATTCTTATGGTATATCATTATAGTTGAGAGGAAGAAGAAGAATTGCTAAGTAGTTCGGTTAAAACAAAGACCAAAACATAATTTTATAAATTCAGGGCTTGAGGGAAGTTTTGTGAAATAAAATGGGTGCGCCCGTGAACTTTTGGGACGGTGGGTTGATAGTGGAATTTTTTTGTAAAATGGGTGTGACTGTAGTTTTTTGTTATGTTGTCGATGTTTCAGGAAGGTTCTAGAATTTTCTAGAATCGTCTAGGTGTTTCCTTATTTTGGATTAGCTAGAGGTTTCCTGATTTAGTTAAACTCAATGTTTCATTTCTTATCTATGTTTAGGTTTCCTAGTATAACTCATATACTTGGAAAACAAGTTTGTAACCTATATAAATAGGTGTATAAGTCTTATGGAAATACACACAACACAATCTAGAGAAGAGTTCTCATAACTAGAGAATTTTAGGGTTTAGAACGTTTTGTTCATAGAGAATTGTTTAGAGTTTGTGAACATCATCCTATTGGTCATAGTTGTGGTTTATTCTCTGTAATTTGTTCTATAACAAGAGTTGATTGTAGACGTTTGTAAACGTAGGCACATTTCCGAACCACGTTAAATCTTGTGTCTTTCTTGTTTCGTTTAGTGCATCTTATTTTCTGTTTTTTTTAGTTCTACGTGATCTAAAGAACTAGTGTCTTGTGAAGAGGTTAATTCTAAGGTCTTAATCCTAACAAGTGGTGCAGTGAGCGTGGAGAGGATCATAGTTAGAAGTAAAGATGTCTAGTTCTACATCAAGTGGATTTTTCGAAGGTGCATGGATTTGATATTATCAAGTTCAATGGGAAGAATAATTTCACATCATGGAAAACTGATGTAAAAGATATTCTTGATAGTATGAAACAAATCAAAGCAATCAAGGAGAAACCAGCAACGTTACCAAAGGATTGGACTGATGAGAAGTGGTCTAACCTTGATTTGATGGCGTGTTCAATTATTCGTCTATGTTTATCAAGGGATATCACTCATAAATTTTCAAGTGAAACCTCTGCAAGGGTGTTGTAAGAGAAGTTAGAGAAGCTATACTTACAAAAGTATTTGACTTCTGAGCTTTACTTGAAGCGTAGACTCCGTGCTTTTAGGATATCTCCAGGTAAGTCTATGATGGATCATATTAATGAGTTTAATAAGATCTGTTCTGATTTGTCTAATATAAGTGTCACTATCTCTGATACAGATAAATTCATGATATTATTATGTTCTTTTCTTCCGTCGTATGTTGCTTTCGTTGACTATTTGGTGAGTGGGAAAACCGATGAAGACGAAGATGAAGATAAGTTGGTTTTCAATGATGTGGTTTATGCTTTACAAGATAAGGCATTAAGGAAGCAAGAGTTCAACGATGAAGCACAAGTTGAGGGCTTGTTTGTTGATAGAGGAAAGAATGGTAATGAGAAATCGAAGTCAAAGTATCGTTCCAAAAAGAGAGATATTGAGTGTTATTATTGTCGTAAACCAGGTTATATTAGGGATGATTGTCTCAAGCTTAAGGAAAGAGATGAGAAACATGAGAAATCAGATTCAAAGAATATCGTTGCTTCGGTTGTTGAAGGTAGTGAAGCTTTAGAAGACCCAATATGTTGTTTTGATGAGGAAGTGTTAACCGTTACATCAAAGAGTTATCTCAATGATGGTTGGATACTTGATTCCGGTGCTTCATATCATATGTGTCCTACTAAGGATTGTTTTACCACTTACAGAGAGGAGAATGGTGGTACTGTTATGATGGGTAATTCTAATGCCTACAAAACAGTTGGAGTTGGTACGGTACAAGTTCGTTCACATGGTGTTATCACAACAGTTTCAGAGGTTAGACATGTTCCATATTTGAGGAAGAGTTTGATTTCGTTAGGAGTACTTGAATCTCTTGGATACAAGTATGTTACTGAATATGGATTCTTGAAGGTATTCTACAATGGTAGTTTGAAGATGACCGGTGAAAGATATGGTAATTTATATTTTTTACAAGGAGATATAGTTTGTGGTGGAGCTATGGTTTCTCAATCAATTGATGAGAAACAGGTGGAGTCAACACGTTTATGGCATATATGACTTGGGCATATGAGTGAGAAAGGTATGTCTATGTTGAGTAGTAAAGGTTTGCTTGGTGGTGAAAAAACTTGCAAGCTTGATTTCTGTGAGCATTGTATCTTTGGGAAGCAATGTAGGAACAGTTTTGGTACCACTGTTCACCACACGCAGGGTATGTTAGATTACATCCATTCGGATGTTTGGGGTCCCTTTCGTACAGTTTCTAAGGGAGGTGCTAGGTGGTTTGTGACCTTTATCGATGACTTTTCTAGGAGAGTTTGGCTTTACACCATGAATCATAATAATGAAGTCACCGAGGTGTTTAAAAAGTAGAATAACATGGTAGAGAAACAACTTGGTCGTATGGTTAGGAAGATATGTTCCGATAATGGCGGTGAATACATCGAAGACCCACTAAAGGATTTTTGTGAGGAACAAGGTATCGTTAGGCACTTAAAAATCAAGGGTACACCACAACAAAATGGAGTAGCAGAGAGAATGAATCGAATGTTACTTGAGAGAGCACGGTGCTTGTTATCAAACGCAAGTTTAAACAAGATTTGGTGGGCTGAAGCAGTGAATACGGCATGCTATTTAGTGAATCGATCACCATCAATAGCTATTAAGTGTAAGTCACCTATGGAGGTATGGAATGGAAATCCCGTGAATTATTCTAATTTAAGGGTGTTTGGTTGTCCGACCTATTTTCATGTAAAGAAGATAAGTTGGGTGTTAGGGCCAAGAAAGCAATTTTCTTAGGTTATCCATTAGGTGTGAAAGGATACCGTATATGGTGTCCAGAATTGAATAAGTTCATAATTATTCGTGATGTGACCTTTAATGAGAAAGCGATGCTTGATTCAAAGGAGTTCACAGGTTGGGAATCTCAGATTGAAAGTGAGAGTAGCAGCAGTGTTGAAGATGATTCGATGCAAGTGGAGCAAAGAGTTCCTAGTTCATCTACTATAGAAGAAGGAAAAGAAACTACTGTAGAAGATAAAGTTGAGTTTGAGGTTCCTAATGACGAATCTACACAACAACAAGTTGAGAATATTCCATCCTTGACGTCTCAATGTAAGAGATGTGCACCTGTCCGTTATGGTTTTGATGAGTATGCATCTTACGCATTATCTGTTTTTGAGGATAAGCCATTTACCTTTGAGGAGGAAATGAGTACTACTCATACCATTGAGTGGAAAACAACCATGGATGATGAGATGAAGTCTCTTCACAAGAATCACACTTGGGAACTTGTTAAGTCTCCTAAGGGTCGAAAGAAGATTGGGTGCAAGTGGGTCTATATGGTAAAAGATGGAATTCCATATTCAAAGGGTATCGTTAGTGGTGTACGATGTAAATCAAGGTTAGTGGCTAAGGGATATGCACAAAGGTAAGGTGTGGATTATAATGAAGTTTTCTCTCCAATTGTTAAACACACTTCTATCTGAGTCCTTTTAGTATTTGTGGCGTAGTTTGACTTAGATCTCGAGCAATTAGATGTAAAGACAACATTCTTGCATGGAAATTTGGAGGAAGACATTTATATGTCACAACCCATTGGTTATGAAGTTGATGGTAAGGAAGATTATGTGTGTTGACTTCAGAAATCATTGTATAGTTTGAAGAAATCGCCAAGACAATGGTACATGAGGTTTGATACGTTTATGTTGCAGCAAAAGTATACTCGTAGTAAATACAATTAGTATGTGTACTTTAAGAAGTTTCCAGATGAAAGTTTTTTTATCTTTTACTTTATGTGGATGACATGCTTATAGCTGCAAAGAGCAAGTCATAAATTGATGTTTTAAATAAACAATTGAGTTTAGAGTTTGAGATGAAGGATTTGGGTCCGGCTAAGAAGATTTTGGGTATTGAGATTACTCGAGACAGATCCAAGGGGAAGTTATGTCTTACTCAGAAATCCTATCTTGAGAAGGTTCTTCGTCGCTTTGGAATGCGTAACTCCAAATCTATTTGTGTTCCAATACCGCCTACAGTTAAGTTATCAAAACAGTAGTGTCCTACTACAACTGAGGAGAAGGAGTTTATGTCAAAGGTTCCCTATGCTAATGCGGTAGGTTCTTTGATGTATGTTATGGTTTGTACTCATCTGGATATTGCACAAGCAGTTAGTTTAGTTAGTCGTTATATGGCTAACCCTGAGAGAGAACATTGGTACGTGGTGAAGGGAATTTTGAGATATCTTAATAGGACTTTGGATATTGGTTTAGTGTTTGAGAAGGAGAAAAGTTTGAAGGTTTGTGGATTTGTTAATTCTGATTATGCGGGGGATAGAGATAAGTGTCATTCTACTTTGGGGTATTGTTTTACATTGAGTGGAGGACCTATCAGTTGGAGGTCTATGTTACAACCAATCGTAGATTTTTCTACTACGGAGGCAGAGTATATTGCTCTGACGGAGGCTGTTAAGGAAGCATTATGGCTTCGTGGTTTAGTTAAAGACTTGGGAATTATACAACAGAGTGTTGTTGTAAACTGTGATAGTCAAAGTGCTATTCATTTAGCTAAGAACCAAGTTTATCATGCAAGCACCAAGCATATTGATATTCATTATCGTAAGGTTCGAGAAGTGGTTGATAACGGATTAGTACAACTATTGAATTTTGATACTGAAGATAATCCAGCAGACATGTTGACGAAAGTTGTTCCGAAGGTCAAGTTTGAGAGGTGTCTCATCTTGATAAATACTGCTCGTTGTTAAGTCCCTAGGGGCATTAGAGGCTACGGTTAGCTTGTGAAGATCAAGGTCAGTTTGGTGTAAACATCGGCAAGCTGGAGAATTGTTATGTTGGCGATGTTTCAGGAAGGTTCCAGAATTTTCTAGAATCGTCTAGGTGTTTCCTTATTTTGGATTAGATAGAGGTTTCCTGATTTAGTTAAACTCAAGGTTTCCTTTCTTAGCTGTGTTTAGGTTTCCTAGTATAACTCATATACTTGGAAAGCAATTTT
This sequence comes from Papaver bracteatum, assembly GCA_023529315.1. Classification (NCBI taxonomy): domain Eukaryota; kingdom Viridiplantae; phylum Streptophyta; class Magnoliopsida; order Ranunculales; family Papaveraceae; genus Papaver; species Papaver bracteatum. The sequence continues at coordinate 759,491 of JAJJWX010001343.1, forward strand.
TTAGCATATATAAATAGGTTTATAAGTCTTATGGAAATACACACAACACAATCTAGAGAAGAGTTCTCATAACTAGAGAATTTTAGGGTTTAGAGGGTTTTGTTCATAGAGAATTGTTTAGAGTTTGTGAACATCATCCTGCTGGTCATAGTTTCTGTTTATTCTCTGTAAAAAAATTTATAATAAGAGTTGATCGTAGTCGTTTGTGGACGTAGGTAGATTGCCGAACCACATTAAATCTCGTATCTTTATTGTTTCGTTTAGTGCATCTTATTTTCTGTTTTCTTTAGTTCTATGTAATCCAAATAACTAGTGTCTTGTGAAGAGGTTAATTCTAATGTATTAATCCTAACAGTTTTCATGTTTATAAATTCATGTTTAAATATATTTTTTTCATGTTTTTCCAAAACAAGGCAAAAGTCTATAAAAAAATAAAAAAAATAGGAGAAGAATTTAATCATCGACCGCAGCAATATGGAGAATCTTCACAGTGATATCTTAGAAAATATCCTTTCTCAATTGCATATTGAGGTAGGTTTACATGCCAAACACGTATGCACAGCTTGGAGAGCATCCTCTGCTATAAAACTGAAAATACAGGTCTTCTTTTTACTCATGGCTGTGGTTATCAACTACTCCTATGAAGAAGAGTATGATCATTCAAAGATGAACTATTATCTCTCTTTCAACACACTTACGAAGATAGAACACAACATATTTATTAAGAGAACCCTGGAGAAAACTACCATAGTTGGTTCTTGCAATGGTCTAGTTTGTTTTGTCAAATACGGTAAATATCGCGCAGATCCTTTATTTTTAATCTGCAACCACCTTAACATGAGAATATGTTTGTCTTCCGGAATATACTTGTTCTATATTGCCTCGGCGTACATCAAGCACAAGTGGGTTTGGCTATTGTCCTTCAGAAAATAAATACAAGGTTGTTACGATATATTACTATGACTGGGAGAGAAAGGGACATGTCCAAGTATATACTGTTATTGGTGAGTAGAGATACATTGGATTCATCAGCCGTTACGATAGTTACAATTTCAATTCTTCTCCGGGAATCTACGCAAATGGAACACTTTATTGGCTGCAAGAAAAATTGAATTGGGAAATTGTGTTTTTTGATTTGGAATGTGAGGTGTTCCATTACATCACATTGTCACGTTCTATATTATTTAAATACAGAGCTTATGGGTGTTCTCCCTTCTGGTTGCTCGGAGGGAATAATATTTTGTATTTAGTACACATAAGTTTTTTTACCGTGGGACGACGAACCTACGGGCAGGAGACTCTATTGTTATGACCCTAAAACTTCAACCTTAAATGAACTTTGGGATGGTGTTGGGCATATTAATCAGGAAATTTCTCACACGCAGAGCATTGTTTCTTTAAAATATTTGGGAGAGACTAATCTTACTTCCTTGAAAGATAGAAATGATGTTACAATAATACCTACAACCAAAACAAGGATAAATATGAAGAAGATAAAAAACAGGCTGGATCAAGAGATGCTAAGAATTTGAAAAATCCTTAATCATCAATAAGGACCATAACAAGTAAGTTCATGATTAACTTCCGTATATTTAAAAGGTCTTTCTCTCTCTTTGACTTTGGCCGGGCGATTTTGACCAAATTCGAAGAGATTTGTTACTCACAGATTCCATATGAATCCAATTCATCTCGAACCAGATCCGGGTATTGCTGCGGGATATGATCACTTCTCTTCTAACCCAAACTCAAATAACCAGTTTAGATTTACCACTGAAAAAATGGATCCCCCGATCCCCAATTTTCGGGATGTAGCCAGTCGATCTAAACAGGTACTGTCAAGTTCATCAGCTGGACTGATCTTTCGACCTCCAACAGTGTTGAATGGAATTACAATTGCGGCAATCAAGGACAGTGATATTGCAAACCACATGGTGAATTATGAAAAGCTTGTAGTCGGAGGATTTGTTGGACGAAAATTTCCGTTCACATATGTCAAAAACTCAATCGAAAAAGCTTGGAAAATTAAAGGTAATCTATCAATGACCCTTCATGGTGAAAAAGCATATATTCTAAAATTTTCAATGGAAGAAGATCGATTACTAGCACTAGAGCATGGACCTGTATTTATTTCAGGTAGTCCTCTCCTGGTTAGAGAATGGCAACCATTTATCAAAAATGAATTAGAATCAATCAAGACGATTCCAATTTGGATGACTATCAGAGGAGTACCTCTTCATGCCTTTAACCCTGAAGGCCTTAGTGTGATTGCTAGTGTTGTTGGGAAACCCTTACTGTTGGATGGTCCTACCGCTGCACGCACAAGGATGGCATATGCGAGAGTTTGTGTGGAGATCAATCCTAATACTGAGCTAAAAAAGACAATTCCAATAGTATTTGAGAATGGCAAGGAGTGCAATGTTACTATAGATTATGTGTGGAAACCACCACAGTGCCCTGAGTGTATGACATTTTTTCACAACGAAACTAAGTGCCCAAAAAGGGTGATAGTTACTCCAGCTGCAGTGAATTACATTCCTAAACTAAAAGAGAAAGTGACTACAGCGTCATTGGGTACACAAGATGTTGCGATACAGAAGTCGCCTAGTTCTGATAAGGAATGGTCCGTTGTAAACAATAAAAGGAAGATAATGAGGACAGGAACAGACTCAACGTTTAGGGAAAATGTGTTGGAAGAACAAGACTACCCAATGTTCCCTACAGGTTTTGAGCCGGATAGGAATTTTGAAGACCCTGGAATGCTTCAAACTCTCAAGAATTTATTTTCTCCGCTGATTGAAGATGCTGTTATTGAGGACCTGGCACAAGGTACACTCACAGACAAAGTCACTAGATACACTGGCGAAAGTAGCACTATTTAAACGGGTAAGACTGGTTTTCAACAGACTAGAGATATGGGGATGAATAGTTCTAAAGACTCTGCCGACAAAAATGTGAGTGGTTCTTTAATGGTTGTTAGAAGTACCGACCTCAAGAAAGTAGGTAGGATTAGACAGTCCCCTTCACGGCTTGTAATTCATGATTAATTTAGGATCATGGAATACAAGAGGGATGAATGACCATCTCAAGCAGGTGGAGGTGAGAGATCTCATTCGTAGTCAAAATATCAAGATTTGTGGGTTGGTTGAGACTCGGCTGCAGGCAAGGAATAAAAGTAATGTTAGGAATAATATACAACCTTCTTGGTCCTATTTAGACAACTATGATCATCATCATCTTGGTCGTGTATGGCTTATGTGGGATCCAATGTGGGAAAGTGTTCACCATTTGTTTAGTTCGGAACAATATATATTTGCTAGAGTTTCTTTAAAGAATGGTCCCTGGTTTATTTTAACTGTTGTTTATGGTCACAATGCTGAGGATAAGAGGGAAGACCTTTGGAATACAATTTCCATATTTTCTTCCTCAAATGGGCTTCCGTGGTGTATTTTAGGTGACTTCAATGCTTGTCTTTACACCAATGAAAAAATTGGGGGGGTCAACCTGGAGCCTTCCTCTCTTAGTAGCTTTCAGGGCTTCTTACAAGATGCTCAATTGTTTGATTGCCCGTATGTGGGATGCTTTTTCACTTGGTCCAATAAGAAAGATGTTGCCTCAAGAATTACATGCAAGCTGGACAGAGTTCTCATAAATCTTCAATGGCTGGATAATTTTACATACTCTTCTACGGATTTTCTGACTGCTGGTATCTCTGATCATTCTCCTATGATCTTAAATATCTTCCAGGGTAGAGGAACCGGTCCGAAGGCTTTTAGATACTTCAACACTTGGGCTGATGAAGGCGACTTCCTTCTTGTTGTGAACCAGGCGTGGAAATTGGAGGTCAATGGTACCCCGATGTTTCGCTTCGTTTCCAAATTAAAGAATGTCAAGAATTTTCTTATTCCTTGGCGGAAGAGTAGGTTTACAAACTTTACGGCTCAATTGCAGGCTGCTAAAAATACTCTTGACACTGTGCAAAAAGTTCTGCAGGTTAACCCAGTTTGTCCAGTTAATATCTCAAATGAAAGGGTAGCAGTCCAAGACTACGCTAAGAAAATGCGCTATGAGGAGTCTATGAAAAAGCAACAATCGAGGGTTAAATGGCTGAATCTTGGTGACAGCAACACTCCGTTCTTTCACAAGTTCATCGTTGAAAGAAGAGCGAGGAACATGATCCTGACCCTGTATGATTCTGAAGGTACTAAACTTACTACTGATACTGATATTGCTAAGGAATGTATTTCTTTCTACACAGACCTGTTTGGAAATGATTCAACAACCCCTTTTGATCCTTCGGCCTGGGACCAAATTCAGTTACGTAATCATGTCTCACTGGAGGAGGTTAACGAATTATCTAGTCCGGTTAATTATGATGAAATTATCGTGGCCTTATCCTCCATAGACTCGGACAAAGCTCCTAGTCCGGACGGGTTTTCTTCTCACTTCTTTAAATACAGCTGGCAAATCATTGGCGCGGACTTCATCAAGGAAGTCAAGAGTTGCTTTTCAAGTTCAAAGCTCCTAGGTGAGGTTAATGCTACCTTAGTCTCCTTAATTCCAAAGACTACTAATGCAACCACCTTAAATGATTTTAGGCCAATTGCTTGCTGTAATGTCATGTATAAGTGTATTGCCAAAATTCTTACTATTAGACTTAAGAATGTGGTTAAGAAGCTTGTTAGTCCTTTCCAATCGGCCTTTATCTCAGGGAGATCTATCCAAGACAATATCATGTTAGCCCATGAACTGCTGAGGAATTATCACAGGAATAATGGAACTCCTAAGTGTGCTCTTAAAATTGACTTGAGGAAAGCGTACGACTGCATCAGATGGGATGCTGTGCTAATTACGCTTAAGAAGTTTGGTATTCCTAAGAAGTTTATTGATTGGATTAACATGTGTATCACCGCTCCTAAATTCTCTATAATGGTAAATGGGACTGCGTATGGTTACATTGAGGGAAAGAGGGGTATTAGGCAGGGATTTCCCTTGTCGCCTTATCTTTTTGTTATCGTAATGGAAGTGTTTAATTCTCTTATGCTGCGGCAGGTTCATCTAGGGCTTTTTTCTATTCATCCCAGATGCAAAAATCCGGTTATCACGCATCTTTGTTTTGCAGATGACTTATTGGTTTTTATGAAGGCGGATGCACATTCAGCTAGTGCCTTGGAGGATACTATCAACACCTTCTCCAACAAGACTGGGTTGGTGGTAAACAAGTCTAAGAGTAATATATTTATGTCTTCAGTTGACGATACTACTACCTACGGTATTAAAGCTATCTTGGGTTTTGAAGTTGGTACTCTTCCAGTCAGGTACCTTGGTATTCCTCTCTTATCTACAAGACTTTCTCATGCGGACTGTTCTCCTCTAGTCGACCACATCGTCACCATAATTAAATCTTGGAAGGCTAGGAACTTATCATTTGCTGGTAGGGTCCTTCTTATTAAAGTAATTTTGAGTAGCATGTTAATTTTATGGATTTCTTTCTTTGTCCTTCCAAAGAAGACTGTAAATCTTATCAACACAATTTTCCGCAAGTTCCTTTGGTCTGGCAGTGATTTAAACTATAAGCATCCTGCTGTAAAGTGGCCGACCGCTTGTCTTCCCTATAGTGAAGGTGGCTTGGGTATCAGGTGCATTGAAACTACTAATACTGCTTCCAACCTTCGGCATATTTGGGATATTGTATCGAATAAGCCTACCATTTGGGTTGAATGGGTAAAAATGAATTTGATTAAGGGTAAGGACTTTTGGCATACCAAGCCTCCTTCAGATTCTTCTTGGTGCTGGAGGCGAATCCTGGAGCACAAAGATGTGGCTAGATCTTTTGTCCTGCACCTGATCGGAAATGGAGAGAGAACCAATCTTTGGAAGGATAACTGGATTTCACAAGGTAACTTAATGAGCATATTCCCACCTCACCTGAAGTATGATACCACTCACCATTTGGATGAAACTGTGAGTAGTCTACTCTGCAATGGAGAATGGAGCATTTCTCCGAACCTGATGAATGATCTAGGTCTTCACTACATAGACATTCTTAATGTCAAAACTGACAGGCTGATTGAGGACAGAGTTGCTTTAATGTTTCGTTGCTTGTCCTTGACACTTGATTAGTTTAAGTGCATTTTTGTTTTTTGTTTTTATTGTTAAACAATAACATTTTCTCGTCTCAATACAATTAATATCTTTAAGCACAAAGACGGACAAAAGTAACAAATACACAAGCATACCAAACGACCATTGATTTATGCTCCTTCCAAGCACACTACCAAATTACCACAATAATGTATTGGTGGCCATATCTTTTCATGTTGACTCCCTATTTGGGAATCGGCCATTGATAGGTTTTCGGAATTGCATATATATAATAACCGCAATCGCACGGTGTCTAACTAGTAGACAGAGGCAAGTACGGGTCGATCCCACAGGGAGCGGTGGAAATACTAATGATCAATATTCTCAATCAACTAATAAATTAACCAGGAACAATATTTTTGGATTTTTAGAATTATAAAACAAAGAAAATAAACTAAACAAATAAAATAAATCCAATTAGAAAGTCGGCAGCCAGGGTTTGCAGTATCCACCACTATTTCTATTCAATTACTGAACTGAAGCATAATTCATGAATATTTATTTATCGTCCGTTCTATCAACATCACCTATTATATGAATTAGAGTCGCAAATATCACTGGGACACCCTAAGCATGACACATCAAAATACTAAACTCAAGCATGCACCATCAAATTGTATTAGTGAGAAAATTATACGAAACTAAATATAGGTTCAAGAATAATACATGTAACACCCCGAGTTCCGGACCAGGGTCAAGCCCATATGGAGATCCGAACTCGGAGAGTCACGGGTCGGAAAGAGACTTATGCATACATATTTTTTTTTCTAATTTACTTGTTTTCACAAAACATAGTTGAAACTTTACATAACATAAACTGAAGAATATAAATCCGCTTATTATCTTAACAACAATTTCAACCAAACATATTATTTCAAATTACATTTCAAGCAATTACAAGGACACAACGAAATCGTTAAGCTATGCATTTTTAACTTCCACTTCCAACTTCCGTGAAATCTGCAAGAATGTCAATTGGGGTGAAATGACAGCTCAATAGAATGCATTCCCTTTTTCAAAACATGTGAAACATATGAATCAATCAAAGAAAATATACAACAAGAGAATACAACACAACTTCAATGATTTACTTATATATCCACTAAAAAAACTCATTCCTTTATCTTTATGCACGGGTTTCCTCGGTTCGTTCCCCGGCTATTTACTTATCGGGGTCATTCCGACAAATTGCACAAGTTTCCTCAGTTCGTGCCCTGCCAAACTGCTTATCGGGGTCATTCCGATAAGTTGCACAAGTTTCCTCGGTTCATGCCCCGCCATTCAAATAAACATCGACTTTGTTTATAAAATCATATTATCATACATCATATATCCTAATATTCCAAACATCATCAATAAGTTTTGATTTCACAACAATCCTCAATTTAATAATCACAATATCATTTCACATAAGAAATCGTATAAATTCGAATAATACATTATACAAACCCGATTATGGTTTAATTTGATTCACCATAACCAGGACATCCCAAAGTTTATCATACAAAAGTTTCAAACAAAACCAACAGTTCAAACCATAGTTATTCAATTTACAATGCGATCCTAAAAAATAGGCAGATCACATCATAATACCAAATTATTCACCTTAAATTCATATTAACCTGGAATTGACCAAATTCAAATCACAATGAAAGATATTATATATATATACATACAACTTTTGTTTAGAGTACAAATCGGTCTAACATCATTAAGGTTACCAAAATCAATCAAAAACATGTTAGAACGAAACTGTCCAGAAATTCAGAAATATCGCCCCAATAGAAACAAACATTCAACGGTGAATTTACGGTGGATTGTTCTTGAATTTTAACTAGGAAGTTTTAAACATGTTATCTATCAATAATATAAGGCTGATCATCAATCAGATGCACAAAATTACACAGATAAATTTCAAAACCTAACAATACAAAAAAAATACGAATTTTGAAATAAAAAACAAACAAATCACATAAAGAGAAAAAGGAATCTAGCATTCTACCTCTTAATTTGCTACAACACCTCCTGATTTTCTTTATCTTTCTTCTCCAAAAACCTCTAGCTCCATCTTCCTCTCCTCCTCCTTTCTATCTAGCTTAAGTTTATAACTCTTTCCTTTTCTTTATCTCTTTATTTCCTTTTATAAATTATACACACTAATGCAATACATAACTCCTATTAATAAAAAATTATACTAGATGACCGCTGCCACGGTGGGAAGGCTGACCGAAAAAATTGATGCAAAACTAAATTTTGTACTCACAATTTAGTTCCGTCATAATGGCACGGAGTCGGACTTGTAAATTTGTAAAGCAAAGAGATGTTCAAACAAAGATATCATATTTCTTTGTAAAAAAATATAAAGCAATTTCTAAAATTGTAAAGTTAAATTGAATTCAGTTGAAAAATGTTCAGAGATGTAGAATTGATACAATTCTAGTGAAAACTTAACCGAAAACGTGTCTCGAATCGCATACATCCCTTTGCGATTCTTCAAATATAATTATAACCACTCTATGATTCAATGAAACTTTAAGTTCCACACTTCAATTTCCGACACCCGGTATGCGGAACTGGTAGCATTGGCTTGTTATTTCTCCTCCCTTTTGCACAGTTTTACTACATGACTTGTTCAGGAATTCAGTCAAACACCTGCTAAGCATGACCCAAAATGAAAATTGATGAGTTAGCTTGATTTATATATCCTAAACACAACTCCATCCCTGAATACCATTCCTTACATACGCAATCTAATTCTACCGAAATAGCATTCCAATAAAAAAATCACTCATTAAACAAAAAATGCATAAAAGACATAATTCTACGGCCAACTTCCATTAGAAATAACAACAGTAGATTTCCCCACTTTGCATTTCATTTCAACCGAGTTCAAATGAATCAATTCTACTTGAATTCCACCAGTACCACCCGCATCTGAAATCAAGACCCTTATGTCTCATTCTACATAACCACCATTATCTCCCTTAACGAAAATCATCCCCTTCCCCCACTCATTCAAACTTCTCAAGAACAAACACTAACTCACTAAGACATAACAAACACTTTAGATTTTAATACAGGCGAAATTATCTTCCATTCTGTCATTACTTTCTTCAACTCGAGGACCTTTTTAACTAGAGGAAACATGACACTCTCTAAACTTCAGATCCCAATACTATTTTGTGCAACATTTACAATAAGTATGAGGCCCTAACTGTGTTAACAATCCCAGTATACGACCAATTGAACATTCTTCACTTCCCAGGAAAACACCTAGAGAGACCATAGTGGAGAACTGATAGGCTAATAGTAACTACTGGTCGTAACAGGAACATAGGGGAGGAATTAAACAGGAACATTTCTCTTTCTAAATACTCCCCATAGATAAGGTGCCCCATCAAATTCTGCAAAAGAATCGGGAGAAATTGCTGAAAGGTGAACTGTTATACTGATTCAAATCTCAGTAGACAAATCAAGTAACGAATTGGGTTAATTAGTATTTGGGTCGTAAGTTTTGGTATGTCTTTGAGTTTGGGTCGTAAGTTTGTCCGTTTTTGAGTTTGGGTCGTTGACCCCGTTAGTCAACGACGTCACTAGTCAAACTGTTAGTCAAAGTTAACTTCAGTTAGCCAATGTATTTACCCAGTTTGTCGAGGCTCTACAGACCTCGTTAGAAGTCGGAATTAAGAGTTTGACCCCATCTTAGAAAGACGAAATAACCACCTTCCAAACGCACTTTAAAAATCTAGATTCAGAGTTCAAATGGTCAATCAAAAGTATGCGCAAACTAGGTCAAATCCAGATTCCGAGTTCAAATGGTCAATCAAAAGTATGCGCAAACTGTGGCAGAAAACTCTCGGAATCTGGATTTTCTGCCACAGTTTTCTGCCCCTTGTTGTCTGCGAAACTGGCACCAATAGGTAGGGATTTAGGCGACACTTTCTTAACAAAAAACGTTCCTCTATGTCTTGTATTTAATGAGTTAAAAGGTCTTAGCAATCGGATTTATCGTTTAGGAGATTTGTTCCCCGGAAACTAGCTGTCCTGAGCTGAAATCTGTAGCTACGCAGTTTTGTGACCTAGTTTGCGCATACTTTTGATTGACCATTTGAACTCGGAATCTGGATTTTTAAAGTGAGTTTGGAAGGTGGTTATTTCGGATTTCTAATATGGGGTCAAACTCTTAATTCCGACTTCTAACGAAGTCTAGAGAGCCTCGACAAACTGGGTAAATACATTGGCTAACTGAAGTTAACTTTGACTAACAGTTTGACTAGTGACGTCGTTGACTAACGGGGTCAACGACCCAAACTCAAAAACGGACAAATTTACGACCCAAACTCAAAGACATACCAAAACTTACGACCCAAATACTAATTAACCCTAACGAATATCATCAGATTAAGGTTTTCGTGCTTACCGCAGTGCAACTTGGGTAACTGGTCAGAAGGAAAGATTATAAGCTCTATGTTACCAAAAACAAATTTGAGTGCAAGATCCAAATCAATCATGTCATCCACCGGTTCACGAAATTATTTTCCTCCCTGAACAGTGTAGATATCGACAATGATGTATAAAGAAACACAAAAACATTTTTAAGTGATTGAGCACAGCAAGACCATTACCCTTTCTTATCTGAAAAGAATATAGACCAATATCATCACCATTGGGAGATGATAAATCAAATTATTTAGGCCATACATCAATTCTTAATGGAAATTCCATACAGAGAAACGAAGGTAATACTTTTGCAGCCTTAAACGCCTTTAAGTATGCCTTTGCTATATGTGCTTTAAGAGCATACTCATCACCACTAACGTCAAAGCTTCCCCTGTAAAAAATTCAGTATCAGTTAATTAAGGTGGGGCAGTAGTATACATATTTTGGCAAATTGAACAAGAATCTCAAAAAGTCCTTGTAAATAAGAAGTACATGGCTCGTATACCTAGCCTATGGTCCTCGTAGAATTTCTCAACATTATCAAACTCGATCAATAGAATTTGTCCATCTGAACCAAATAATTAACAGATTCAACTCAAAATCTAGCAGATGAATCGGTAACATACTAAGATTTACCAAAAATCAACCTTAAAATTTTTGTTTCAAACACCAAACCATAAAAACTCAAAGGGAATTCTTATTAATTTCAGAATTAGGTTAAATTTGCTAGGAATTCCACAACTTCATTACAACCGTGAACCCTAATTTACAATTTTCTAATTTTATTCATGGAAACTGTTGATTCTTCTCCCTTGTACTCATCAGTGAAATACTCAATCAATTAATCAATCAACCTACAACAATTTCACACAACATAAGCATCTCAGGAAACCTAATTAAACTCTCGGATTACCTTTGCGGATGAGTTTGAAATAACAAGATCAATCAATACCACCATGATCATGAACTCTTCATTAATATTTATAGATCCACATCCCTCGATCTCAATCAAGAACAAAAACAAACATTAATGAAGGATTAATGAAGTAGAAAGTGAGGGCGAAGTGAGATTAGCGGCTGAAAATGTTAGGGAGAACTTTAACATTCAGGGTGTTCGAGAGGATGAAGAAGAAGAAATAAAGGAAAAAAAAAACAAACTGAAATTTTTGGAGGTGGCCGGGTTTCGACCCAGGACCTCTACTTCAATGTTTACTAAACTACCCTCAACAATTAACATATTTCCAACTTCCGTGTCCTTTTTTAGTCCGATAAATTTACGTATTTAACCTTCATTTTTAGCATTATCTACGAAACTGTCTAAAAGAAAAGAAAAAATAAATTACGCCCACGTCCTTTTTGAGGGGTATTTTGGGATTTTCATTAATAGACAGACACCAAATCCAATCTTTTTGTTTCAATTTGGAAAAAATTGTCACGCTTCACATTGACACAAAGTCATCATATATAGAGTCCTCCCTCGCTTCGCTCGGTCGGCCTAAATACATCATATTTATTTTCCTTAATTGTTTTAATTGTCTCTTCATTTTCTTTTAATAAAAATTGTAATTAGGTAACTATTTCCACCCTAACATTTTACTAAGTTGTAAGAGAAGAATTTCTAAATACCTAAATTCAAGTGTCACAACCTAGACTAAAGGCAAAGGAAATTAGTTATCAACAACATAGTAATTAGCTATGTTGGGTAAAACCCGACACAAAAAGATGAATAAAAATGATGTTACAATACCTGGCTATTCTAAGCATACCCCATAAAAGGAATTAACCCAAGCATGAAATATCAGACAATGAGACAAATATATTTGTTATCCTAACAATTATGCACAAAGGTTCTACAAAACCGGTGAAGAGACAACTCATATTTCGATATATCGATAAATAATATCAAGAATTAATCATATTCAATTCATAATAGCCTTCAAAACATAAATATATCAAATCAAATTGTTCTCATGCTCAAAATGGTTTTAACATAAACCCTAATCACAAAAATATAGCCTGGCTTTCTCAAAAGCCACAAATATATTAAAGAAAATCCTTAGCAATTCGAAACGGAATCGAGATAAAGGAACTTCAAACCCTTGTTTCATGTAGATACTCTTCACCATCGTCCGCCGGAACACTCTCCTCCCCTTTTTCTGTGTCTCTCTGTTCAGTTATATCTCCATGTTCCGACAAAACAAAACCCTCACGAATAATTGCCAGGCCCAGTCCAATGACTGACTACGATTCTAGCCACCACCAACTTCTGACCATCCAAATCTCGTCTCCACTGACTACACGGCAGACAACTATACCCACGAAAATTCCAGCCACGTGCACCAACTTGGCTAGATGCCACAACTCCACTACCGTACCAATTTAAGCTCCAGTTTGTTGTCGCTGTTAAGCCATCACCGCCTGTGTCTGTCCATTCTCGTCTTCCTCACAAATAACCTCCAGTCCAGCATTTAACCGATTCAGCCGCGACTCCAGCCAACATCAGACACCTCAGTTGCTCATTAGTTGCAACCAGCTCAAATATTCCTGGAACGTTCTCCACCAGCGTTAATAACTCAGGCCAGTCTCCATCGTCTTCTCTGCTTTCATCTCGAGTTCTTCTAAACCTTCACCGACGCCAACTTGACTCGAGCACAAACCATCATCACTGCCTACATCTGATTGCCGAGAGCTGCTACCATCGTTGTTGCTGTAACGAACTCGAGAATGAACTCTGGCCAACCAGCACCGGACCCATTTCTCCATTGAGAACTCCCTTAAATCCATCGTTGTTATCATGTCCTCACCTCCCTGCATAGCTATGACTATGGTAACACCACCAGCAGCCATCGTTCACCACCATGGAATAATGGCAACAAATATCTTTCTAAACCTGAATCACCTCAAGACCCATCCATTCGATACTTGCGTTTCCATTTTCATCAACAATTCGAACGGCATCAGAACAATTCTCACGAACAGCTGCCATTCCCTGACCTTCTAAGCGCCACCGACTGCCACTTGATTCTTCTCTAGTACTACCAATACACGCCATGGATGAACCTCTGAAGTTTCCATCTCGCAAAATGCAACAGCAGATGCTTCAAACCCTCTCCAGCTCCATCTGCTTCTTAAGAGATGAGAATTCATTTTTATTCCGATAAAGAGAAGACATGCATGCTCTTTAACATACCACTAACAACACGTGGCGATAATGAAGCCTCATCCACTTATTTCTGAAATCAATGGACTCAAGTGCTTGGCAAACAAAGCCAAATTCTTTTGTTTCATGCCATGTTTCACTGTCCGTGAAATGGCAAGATAGCCAACATGAGTTATATATGGACCTGGCAGTTGACAGTTAGCTATTTATTTTTTGGGTGATCAATTTTGCCGGTACTTTCTACAAAAACACTAAAATAATATTATTAATAAAAATATCGAGTCCTATAACTAATAAAAACATGAGTATAAAATGTAGCACTTATGTGCTTATCAACCATGTATAAAATGTAGCACTTACGTGCTTATCAACCATGTATAAATTATATTATTTACGTACTTATCAACCATGCTAAGTATATATATATAGATAGATAGATAGCCCAACGCATCTAGAATATTGACCGGCTTAAAAAAAATTCTAGCCTAAGGTTTTTTGTTTTTTTTCGTAACAGCATGAGTTAGTGATGTTGAGAGAAGTTTTGGCTGTCCAATTGATTAATCTATCTTATCACGAGAGATGCATGCAATGATGCAAACAAAATTACGAAGAGGTCAATGAACTCACCTCCTAAAATATTGTTTGTGTTTTTGTTTGTTTCTTCACAAAAACAAGTTAGCCCAACAACACAACGAAGAAGAAGGAATCAAACCATGAAACCAATGTCAATCATTAAGATATAGAACTATAGAAGTATATCTCACCAAGGGCCTCAAATCTTACAAGTCATACATGCATTCATTTGTTGAAGCCCTAGCTAGTTTGAGCTTCTCCTCAGCAAGATATGTATATCTTCTGTCATAACTAACTCTATAATGCACACAATTATCTTCAAAGAATCATTGTTCCTTTAGTTGGAATTGTTTACTAATAATTCTTAATCTTCATTACTAACACAACCCATATGGTAGACTATTAAATTGTTCTTCACAAATCAATATGGCTTTTCCTCCTTGGCAGGGCTCATATGAGCATATTTTAGAGACATTATGTAAACATCTTTATGTTGATTCCTCCGACCTTAATTTTATCCCTCTATTTATTTTATTTGGGATAATTGGTGTTTGATACCCAGGTTTAGACCAACACTAGGCTTTGGTCTAACACTTGTCCAACGTTAGGCTTTGGTACCTGGACTAGACATTGACCTAAGATGACCGTTTATGACTAGACATTAACTAATTTTATGAAATAAAAATAGTGGAAATTTGTGAGTTTACAATTTTACCCTTAAAGGGAATCTGAAATAAAAAAGTATATGGTCTTTATCTCTCTTATGCAAAAATTCTTGGGGATTTTGACAAAATACACCCTATGGGGTTTGTATTTCCTAAACTACACCCTTTATTTACTAAATTTCTAAAATACACCCGGTTTCACTTTTCCATCCGTTTTTTCAATAAAATGGTTAACTGTCGTTAAATACCAACTCGAGCCGCGTTGAACTGAGTTACAAATGACTAAAAAAACCCTGGCTGGAATCGACCTGAAAAATCAAAAAACGATGGCATTGACACCCATTTCAGAACCATTTACTTTCATTTCCTTGCTGTTCTCATCCAACACAATTATCCACCATTAAAATCAGTTGTAACCACATCAGCTTGCCATTGATTTCTGCTGAAAATTCGAGTCAAAACTAACTCAAAGTTCTTCACTGCTTGCTTATCTTCCCAACTACACAGAAAATCAGTCAATACACAGCTAACTTCAAGTTCAACCTTTTTCATTTCTTGTCCGAGCTCTCACTATACAGAAACTACAATGCAACATGAATTTATAAACAAGACCCACTGTCCGTAATCGAAACAACCACTATTGCAATCACCCATCAAACGTAGCCGCAGCACCATCTCCCTCTCTATTTTTTTGTCCTTCAAAATCTCACCATCGAGTGACCAACTCAAATTATCCCCAACTCAGATCCCAACAAATTATTTCTCTTTACCATCTTCTGAAGCGTCTTTCCATGTAAACAACAACTCCAACGACCATCCCCATTCCATCAAATAACCCCACATTGAAAATGCCAGCCATACATAGAACTTTAATCTCACCTCCCCAATTCAATTTCTCAATCACTAATAATTCTTCTTTTTTAAAAGTTCACAATAAAAATTATCACTAACCTAAGCAGCAGGTTCATAATTCTTTAAAAAAATTCATTGAGACCAAATTTCAGTTACAAAAGTTCATCCCCTGAATCCGCAGTCGGCTGGATACAAAAATTGAATTCATATTATTATCTCAATCAACATTGTGAACCCTAATTTGGAAAAATACCCATAACTTTTAAATTTTACAAATCCCTAATTTTTAAATTATTGAAATGAACAGAGAGGGGAAGAAAACAAGTTCTCCACGGCCCTTTTACACAATATTAAGGGTAAATATGGGAATTCATATACAAAATTAAATCTAACTCGTTGATTTGAAATTAGTGATGGACGGTCGGATCGAGTAATGTGGGCCTTAACAGAATTTTGGATGGAGGGTGTATTTTAACAATTAAGAAAATAATGGGTGCAGTTTAGGAAATACAAACCCCATAGGGTGTATTTTATCAAAATTTTCTTTTCTAGTCTTCTGTTATTCCATTTTTCAATTCATTGAACCTCCCCTATATATATATTTTTTCTTTCTTCCTATTGAAATAATCAAATAAACGAATCATGAGTTGAAGATGGTTGTTTTAATTCAAAGACGGTTGTGTTAATTGGAGGCAAAATCAACACTTGTTTGAATCGGTGAAGAGACAAAAAATAGAAAATTATGGTTTGCAGAGATTAGAGATGTGTTTTGAATCTTTTGATGGATGACATCAAGGATCAAGATTCAAACAAATAGGGGATGTGTCTTTTGATGGTTATTCCTGATATACACATAAACTAACCCTAATTCCGTATCTTTCTTCCTCCGTTCCATTGGCAGCAGCAACAACTTCTTCTTATTCAACTTTCAAAATCAGCTGCAACCACAATTTCATTCAAACACAACCCAAAAATTTATTACTTGAGCAACTCAAACTCACGAAATCAAACATTCATCCCTCTTGTCGGTCTCACCTCCATGACAGCACCTTCAAACTTCAAACCTAGATTGAGGTTCTTCCCCAAATTGAAGAACCCTAATTCCTAAATTGAAGACAATCCCATGATAAATCAGAGCTTCCAAGTTGAAATTGTATGACCAATTTGATCAATCAAGTATAAAATATCAACTTTCCATTATTTTCTACTGAGATTTTGAATTCAAAACTAACCAACATGTCCTAATGTTTTACCAATTTTCAGCAGAGATGTACAGACGAAGAAGAAGAAACATGGTTACAGATGGTGGTTGATTTAGGGTTCTAATGATGAATTAAGGGTTTGATTTGGTGTTGTTGTTGTTGGTGTGAACAGTGAGAAGAATTAGAAGTTGGGTATTGTTCGATTTGATAATTGTGATAGAGAAGAAGGTAAAGATATGCTTTGAAGGTTGCTTCTTTTGGTTGTGATGTTCAAGAATTTGTGGCTGAGAAGGGAAAGTGTTGAATCGGGGAGGAAGCGTTGAATTGCAAATTTGTGTATAAATGAACTGTTCTTGATGGATGAAGTTATAGCTCTCGGTGATATGGTGTTATAATAATGGTTGTACACAAATGAAGAAGAACTAGGGCTGCTGCCATTGTATTTTGGATGTGAATTGAGAGGCTTTATTGCAAGGTGGAGACTTTTTTTGTTTTTTTGCAAGGTGGAGACGTATGCTGGATGGTTTACTAGGTGTTGTTCAATCTACTGAATTATCTGTCGGAGACTACATGGTAATGGAAGTCCGTTGTAGTCTAACTTATGTATGAGTTGTTGCCATCGGTGGTGATGTATAGAAGGTGTGGGAGTATTAGAAAGAGCATGTGTATGAATGTTAGAAATGTTGTTCTTAGAGGGTATGATAGTAATTTTATTAATAATTTTATTTTATATAGTTTTTTAAATAATTACAAAACAGAAGTTAGGACTTAACCCCGTCAACGAGTCAACGTCCAGTCCAGGTACCAAGCACTAACGTTGGACAAATGTTAGACCAAAGTCTAGTGTTGGTCTAAATTTGGGTATCAAAGACCAATTATCCCATTTTATTTTTTTGATTTTGACAAGGCCCGCTGAGTTAAGGAAACCCAAACCAAAGAAAGAAAGAAAAAAACACAACCAAAGAACAGAAAACAAGCAAACAACTAATTATCTTCTTCTGCGCCTATGATAAATCTGTTGAGCCTTGTCAGCATCTATGATTTCTCTAAAATCAGGAAGAAATCATCATGTCGAAGATCCACCCAAGTATCACTAGGATACAACCCTGCAAGATGATCAACTGCTCTATTTGTGTATCTGTAACAATGAGTTACTTTACAAGAAACAAATCTTATTCTCAGCTGCTTTATTATTCTCCATATTTGTAAGACATTCCAAGGTGGTTCAGGTTCAGGATTTGTGAGCAAATTATACACAACCATGGAATCTGAAGCAATATGCACTTTAAGTTTATCAAACTTCAGAGCCATTTTTAACCCCAGCTCAACACCCTATAGTTCATGAGACAACACATAAATAGGAGCACTTCCACCACTAGCAGTACTTACAACCTCTGCAGTATGATCTCTAAGAATAGCACCAAAGCTACCAGTATCATCAGACTTTGAGCCATCAATATTTATCATGATTTCATCAATAGCAGGAGCAAGCCACGTACAATTTATAGTATCGGTTTGCACAAATATGCAATCAAAACTCCATCTGCTCATAAACCATCTCATATTTGGGTTATCCTTGTTAATATCGGAATTCTCGTTAGGTTCTACCCGTCTTAGTACACCAAGATAATCTCACTCTTCTTAGAATAGTATGAGAGAGAGTTATCTTTCCATTGTATCTTGTCCTTCCTTATATAGACTTTCCAAAAACCCCTTCTTTTTATGATATCTTGCCATGTGTCCTAAACCTTCCTAATTACTATTAATGCCATCCATTTTCTAATATGCCCTTCTTCTTTCTTGTTAATCCCTTCATTGTCCCTTCCACCTTATAGATACTTCCTTGGTGGACTTGGGCCTAGTCCATAGTGTGACCTATCCCTTATTTTGGGCACCCCATCTTAGTTGAGGGAAGTTATTTTTCATGTATCAACATTAGTCCCCTGACTATGAGATTAATCGTAAGATAACCTTATAGTCATACTTATATGATCGAGTCGATATACGCGTTCCATTACGCATGGAGAAAACCATCGGTTACTGCCTCGTAAATGGTGTATATGTTATATATATATATATATGTATACGTGTACCACTTATGCTTTCTCATTTCGTTTCTTGGTTTTTCTTCCCCTATTTTTTCCTTTTGTGAGTTACTCGATTCTCATGGACGACTCTCTTCACGGGTATGCGCTAGCCCTAGCGCCTATTCCCGTATTAACCTCCGTGATGAACTGAAACATTTGCTTCTTGTGAAGGCTGAAGTCGAGGTGCTACGAGAGCGGAGAATTACCAACAGGCGTGACACGAACACTAAATTTAGGGAGGCATCTCAAACTTACCAGGACACCCAAGAGGCGGAACCATCAGGTCATGTGTCTTTAGAGATTCAACTCTCCCTCGATGACGCTACCACCGCCCATGGCGTGACTAATCAGTTGTATGCAGATTTCTTGGTGATGGTTGCTGCCATAGATCGGGATATTTCGGATTGTCACCTCTAGATTTCCAACCAGGCGATGCAGCCACTCCTCGGTCATACCTTAATTTTAGCCGCGACCACTTTGCTCGTACCTCATCCTTATATTGAGGACGAACTAGCCCGTCTTCTAGTTCTAAAAGAGAAGGTGGGGATACTATGGACTCTTCGTTTGATCCACCAGGACAAAATACGCA
The DNA here is from genome assembly GCA_023529315.1 of Papaver bracteatum. Lineage (NCBI taxonomy): Eukaryota > Viridiplantae > Streptophyta > Magnoliopsida > Ranunculales > Papaveraceae > Papaver > Papaver bracteatum. Next base: position 779,200 of record JAJJWX010001343.1, read on the forward strand.
GAGAATACGATAAGCACGAGGACACTCTTTCACTTGCCCGAGGGGATGGGGATGAGGACAAGATCATTCAGGCCGTTACTGAACTAGTTCATGAAGCTGATCAAGACCTACGCCTGGACGACGCGTAAGTCAAAGACAGTCGCTTGATGGTGGAGGCTCTGGATGTGGATATCGATTGATGTCGTTCATTGTTGGCATACTGAATTTTCCTATGTGTTTCTCGTTGTTTGCAATCGAGCGTTATTCCCCTCTTCATCTGACAGTTTTTCTTGTTTGTTATTTTTTTTTTGTTATTTTTTTTTTAGTATTTCTCTTAGAGTTTCGGGGTTCGAAATCGTGAAGGTACACGGTTTTCCGAAGGAAGGGTTTCTGGAGATGTGGTCCCTTTTTGATGATGTCCACGTGTCAGCCATGGTCTTTATGATCGTTGTAGTCATTTTGTACCTTCGTGCCTTTCTATAAATACATGCAATATTTGCTTCTTTGAGTTCCAACTTGTCTGTTTCTTTATCTCCTTCTGAATGGTATATCCTCTTCATGGTTACGTTCTTTCATTAGCACCCATACCATCGTTGGTTGACCTTCGATACAAGGAGGTGGAACTCACGAGGTTATTGTTGGTAACAACGAATATTGAAGCGCTCAAGTCGCTGAGGGAGGTTGATATAGATGCAAAACGAGCCCAATTTTCTGATCAATATGATACATACCAAATGGCCGAGAGGATTCGGGCGAGGGGGCGCGTGTATGTCCAGATTCGGCGCGCGTTGGATGAGACGGTTGAGATTTGTCGAGCTGCATATCATATGTTTGAGGAATTTGTTGTTATGATGGTGAGTGTAGATCAAGCCATATATGACTGTTCTCTATCCATCTCTGAATATGCCTTTCCTCACTTACACATATATTCTTTAACTCTTGCGGTTGTTTTCCGCGCTCGTCGCTCCTCTTGAGGGGAGATAGATATGTTGTTGTATTTACGAGTAGTGCACGTGGATAAGATGCGCACGATCTATCATGATCGATAGGAAATGATATCCTTCGCTCTTAAATCGAAGGCTTCCTGCAAAATAAAAATACTTTCCGAATTGGACAATGAGGCTGATTATGCATTGGCTATCGCTATTGATCAACGAGAAGAAACACTCTTAATGATGCAGTCTGTAGATGCAGACATTGCTCATTGTCGTGTGTTACTATCAGATGATGAATAAACGATAGACAATTTGTTATCGTTGGTTTAATTAGCTTCTTCCTTCTTCTTGCTTTGCTCTCTTTCCCCCTTTAGTTATGACTTTTTTTTTGTACGCGAATCTTTATTTTATGTAGTGTGTTTCTCTCCATTTACTTTCTTTATCTCCCCCTGGGGTTTAGTTAAGGACATGCTTACCCCGTCCCCCCTCAATCGGGGACGCTGGGTAGAAACTTTGTAAAACATATTTACCCTCACTCCCCTTTCCCCTCCCTTTTTGGAATTGGTGGGTGAGCGAGGTGTGTTAGTTAGATGCGCCTACTCCCCTTTTGATCCTCAATGGAAATCGGGAGGGTGGGATGCATAAGTTGAACGTGCATACTTCTCCCCCCCTTTTGTTTCAATGGGAATTGGGAAGGCGGGGTATATGTAAAAACGCACCTACTCCCCCCCCTTGTTTTTGTCAATGAGAATCGGGAGGGCGGGGTATATGTGGAACGCGCCTACTCCCCCTTTTTTTTCTCAAGGGGAATTGGGAGGGTGGGATATATATTAAACGTGCCTACTCCCCCCATGTTTTTTTCAATGGGAATCAATATGGCGGGGTATATATAGAACTCGCCTACTCCCCCTTGTTTTTCGTAATGGGATTCCGGAGGGAGGGGTATATGTTAAACGCGCCTACTCCCCCCTTGTTTTTCTCAAGGGGAATTGGGAGGGTGGGGTATATGTAGAACGCGCCGACTCCCCCCCCCCCCCTTGTTTTTCTCAATGGGAATCGGGAGGGCGGGGTATATGTTGGACGCACCTACCCCCTTTGTTTTCCTCAATGAAAATCGGGAGGGAGGGGTATATGTAGAACGCACCTACTCACCCCTTGTTTTTCTCAATGGGAATCAGGAGGGCGGGGTATATAAATTAACTGATCGGGCGCCATTTGTGTTCCCGCGGTCTGTTGTGAATTGTTAACTGATCGTGCGCCATTGGAATTCCACATCTTTTCGTCGGTCGATCGGGTGCCTTTGGCGTTCCCATAACCTTTTGTCATTCGATCGGGTGCCATTGGCGCTCCCGTAATATTTAGTGATATTTTCAGCCGATCGAGTGCCATTGGCATCCCGCTGCCTTTTTTCAGTCAATCGGGCGCCGTTAGCGTTACCGCAACCTTTAGTGAATTTGTCAGTCGATCGGGTGCCATTAGCATCCCGCGGAATTTTGTTAGTAGATCGGGCGCCATTGACGTTCCCGCAACCTTTTGTCAATCGATCGGGCGCCATTGGAGTTCCCGCAAATTTTTCAACCGATCGGGTGCCATTGGCATCCCGCAACCTTTTGTCAGTCAATCGGGCGTCATTGGCATTCCCGCAACCTTTTTTCAGTAGATCGGGCGCCATTGGCGTTCCCGCAACCTTTAGTGATTTTTTCAGCCGATCGGGTGCCACTAGCATCGCGTAACCTTTTGTCAGTCGATCGGGCGCCATTGGCCGTCCCGCGACCTTTGTGGATGCTATGAATCACATATCAAAAGTTAGCCTTTTATTTGAAACGAGGGCTATTACATTGATCGGTTTATGCATAGAATTTCTTTAGCCATTTTCCATTGATCGGTGATCTGACCTTCGTACCATTCATACGTTTGAGCTTGTAATATCCGCTCTCCGACACCTTCCGTATTTTGAAAGGTCCTTCCCAGTTTGCGAAAAATTTCCATGCGCTAGCGTTTCTTTGTATATGCGGAGTAATCTTAAGGACCAGATTGTCTACTTCGAATTTTCTTTCCTTTACGTTTTGGTTATAGTAATTTGATGTGCGATTCTTATATGCTTCTGCAAACCGTTCTTCTCGTGCTCTGTTTTCTTCTATTGTATCAAAATGGGCAAAGCGGCTTACTTCGTATGGTGTCGTATGACTGGCCATCGCTACTCTTGTGGATGGAATGGAAATCTCTGCCGGCAATATTGCGTCTTCCCCGTAGACTAGAGAATATGGCGACGCCCCGTGGAGCTTCGTTTCAAGATTATGTATGCCCATACCGCGAGTGTGAGCTGCTCATGCAACTCTCTATAGTGGTCCTCCACTGTCCTACTCAGGATTCGGATGAGCGTCTTATTTCTTTCCTCCGCCTGCCTGTTTTCCTGAGGGTAGTAGGGGGTGGACATGTGGAGCCTTATATTGTGTCGGTGCAACAGATCTATGACGTCTTTGTTTACAAATGATTTTGCATTATCCGCTCTGATGATCATGGGCACGCCAAATCTGTAGATGATGTATTCTTTGATGAATGCCGCAATAGTTTCCCCATCATAGTCTTTTAGAGGTATCTCCTCAACCCATTTTGTGGTGTATTATATGGCGGTGATTATGTATTTGTGGCGTTTCGGGGACAGTGGGTTCACTAGTACAAATATGGGCTTTGGTGACAGTTCAGCATTTAAAACCGTGACAGTGCATGAGAGAACTGTTACAAAAGAACTAGCTATGACATATAGGTAACAGTTTCATATAAAAACTCACGCTAATAGTGGTGAACACTCGTAACAGTTTTTCCACTGTTATTGAATAGTTTTACAATGGCAGTTTTTATAGGAAAATGTTATTATACATTCATGTACCATAACAGTTATTAACTGTTATTGTACTTAAGGTATTGTAACTGCTTGATCTAAAACCTGTTATCTAAGTTTAAAGATATAGATGACAGTTCTTCAAATAACTGCAGCTTCCATTTATGGTGATAGTTTTGATTCAAAACTGTAGTCTACTATCATAAAACTACTATCCATGTAACCATAAAGCATTTCATGTTGTCAGTTCGAGTTCTTTTGGTCATTATATACTGGCCACCACTGCCCACGTCTACTTATTTATTTTTATTTTTTTGAAGGAACGTCTACTTATAATTTCCCCTGAAATTCGTGAAGACTTGCGCGAATTATCCCCAACTGGGAACCGCCCACAAACTGCAAATCTAGCAAAAAAACAAAACACGATATCACCTCTCCCTCGGTTCCTTAATTATACCGATTTCATTCCATTTTCTCTCTAACCCTCCATCTCTGAAAGAGAATTGAACGTAGCCTACAACACCGAAATCTCCATGGTCCTTCTCAATTTCACTCCACCTCACTATAATACTAGGTTTTCGTTTTCCATCTCTCTATGATAAGGCAAACAGGATACTATGTGAGTGGCTTCCACTAAAATTTGGTTTTTTAGCCTAGGATTTAGCCATTGTTTTTCAAATTACATCATTGATTTTACTAATTTGGTTCGATTTTTGCATTCAATCTTGGATTTATCTTTAGCAAGAATATCTTTTTCCATTTATACATTTGGGGTTTCTGCTTAGGGTTTCAACTCCAGTCTTTTTAATATGTTTTGTGTTTGCAAATGGCACTTTTTATTGTTTTTGATTAACTATGGTATGACTTTGGAACATGGGTTCCTTCCAATTTTCTAGGTCATTGATTAATTTGGTTTTTCTATTGGCTCTTCAAGGGGAAGGAAACTAAAAGGAGAAGAAGGTTGAAATGAGTTATGCCAAGGTAATCACTCTTTCATGTTTTATTTTGTTTAAAACTGTAACTCTTTGGTTGAACTAGCTTTGTTGTGGTGTACAGAATGGAAGATCAACAGTATGCACATTAATTCCTCAGTCTACTGGTAAAACGTTAAAGTGTTCTCTTCAAATTTGAACCCCCACATGTGTAGTTTTTGAAACTCGGTCTCTGGTTCAGATAGCCGATTCGTATTTTTTGCAGTGTGTTCTTCTTTTATTTGCATTCAAATACCTCTGAAAGTTTTTCTGCTGCTCCTTCTAGATATATTAATTATTCATCGTCATTGTTTGTGCTCTTGGCCGAAGTCCTGACAATGGCAAGGATCATACGGAAACAAGAGTTTTTCCCTTGCTGGTCCTTTTCTTGGACTCCTTTTATGAATGGCTTGCGGTTTGCAAAAGCCTTAAAGGGTTTAAATTTTTGGAATTGTGAGTGCAATTGATTAATTGTGATTTTTTTTTATGGAGTGCAGCTCTTCAGGGAGTTGAAAAGGGGTGTTAGAGTCTATGTTCAGAAGAAAATATACCATACTGCATGTATGATGCAAGATAAGGATCTTCTTGGCCTTCCATTCTCTTGTCAACATAGGAATTTTTAACACTTGATTTAATAATCAGTTATTGGAAGCGTTATGAAGAGCATTACTAACAGGTGGGTAACCTTACATGAATTGGTTGTTGCCGGTTTCCAACACTATTGAACAAGAACCATAATATCACTTGAAGTCACTCTAAAGTAGGTTAGGTTAGAAGGACATGTCCTGGTAAATATATAGAAAAAATGTTAACTATAGAGGTTTACAGTAGAACAGTTTTTATGGCCTACAAATCCCGATCAATTGCAACCAAACGCTAGTTGGATATGTTTAATTTGGTGATGTTGGTCTACATGCTAGTGGTGGTACGTTTAGTACTCATGTAGGAAAGTAAATCCTATCTCATATATCTCTAATTGGAGAGAAATGGTACTTATCTCTAAGTGGCACCACCTTGCTTAGTTATTCTTATATTAAGCTTTTAATTTTGGGTAAAGTGATTTTGCATATCTTTCTAAGAAGGTTTTGTCCCTAAAGCCGAAAAAGTTCGAGGTGCTAGACTGCTTACGCTCTTGTATCTTTCATGAAAATACGATCCAAAGGCCCAATTTAATTGGGAAAACCAGAATCAACCTAGCTGAAACAATCAAACTCAAACACTATTCTGATTGTAGTGGTGATGCTATAACAATCTCTTAAATTCAACTGGACAAGGCTTTGAGGTAAGCAACAATGGGATGCCAAAAGGAATGGTTATGGATTATGGGCAGGACTTAAGGTGATCATACTTGAATCTTCAATTTTATCCTGACATGTTTTTAGATTTGTATACTTCTACTACTAATATTTAGATAATCTGGAATTCAAACAGCTGGAGCTCATCGTTCTTAAGAATAGCTAACAAATACATGTCATAATTATACTAATTTTTCACAATCACTACCAACTGTAACCATTTCCATGTTCACCGACATACCTCCTCCGTTCAACACCAGTACCCCCATAACCAATACCACCACCTTTTGCACCACCACTATTTCCGCTCTGCTACTATTACCTTCGTAGCTTAATGTCTACCATCTCTTGATGTTCTTTTGTTGGTCAAGTGTTTAGATGTTAGTTTTCATTTGCTTTGCAGGACATGGCCCAGGAATGGACTGCTGGAGTAGATGTACTATGGAATAAGTTGTTGTGAAGCAAGGTGTTCGTCTACTTAGTGTAAGGGTTCAATTAGAATATGATATTATTATTGTTTTGTAAACTTGAGCATTCAAAAGGTATTGTGGTTGTATTCACTAGGGGGACAGAAACAAAAAGAAACTGACAACACCATGCAAAGGCCTATTAGATTTCTTTTTCTGTACTAATTTTAATTTCATAAATATGTTCTTATTTACTTAAGCTTATCGTCATCCAGGGTCGTTGAAGGGATGGATAACAAAAAGACATCAATGATCCTACTTAGTTTTTTTTTTCCACAAGTAAGCGCACTAACTTAATTATACAAGTAAGTTGTGATTAAACATTATTAACCAGTATATACATTTTCCCAATACGTAGCATATCTCGCAACAATTTTTTTTTTTTGCCAATCTCTTAAGTCATCTGATTCATTAAAGAAACTTTAAAGTGCAGCTAAGAGTGAGTATTATAGTAGTGGTAAATTCACTAGTTTTATTGTTTTCCTTTAGATTTCCATCTTTGTATCTGCAAATTTTGCTAAGCAGTTCTTCTGATCTTGTCTCCTTTTTGCACATAGTCTTTGTGTTCCTTTTTTCATCAGATAAAAGACCTAGTGTTGTTCTTTAAAAAAATTATTAATGGTAATTATTCTGTATTCTTTTAGTCGGGGATGTCTGTGTACGATGAAGTAGAGATCATTGAAATATGAAGAGAATGGATAAATTACATGCAATCGATGATGACATGATACCGCATACAGGAGTGTTAGTCCAGAACTGGGAAATGTTACATAATAAGATTAAATTTCGATCAATTTTGCAGAACATGGATATGGTTTCCAATTTTATTATTAATTTCTTTTTAGCCAGTACTAAGAATACTTGTATACAAAGTCTGTTGAATTATGTTGTACAGTAACTTGTATTTAACTTGGTTCGGAATTTCTGTACTAATTAAATAAATTTGAAGACTAATATTTTTTCCCATTATGATTTTAATTTTCTCAAACAGCATATCACCAGCAGTGTAACATGAACTCACTACATATACGGGTGCAGTGTAACATGAACTCACTACATATACGAGTGTACGATGACAGTTGTATCTAGAAAATGTTACATGTTATGACAGGTTTCTCCAAGAAACCGTCACCATTATACAAAAAGTTTAGTTTTCGGTAGCAGTTTTAATTAGAAGACGTTACCTTAAGCTGTAAATAGTGAATGGTTTACAAAGAAACTGTTACCTTGGTACACAGACTGATTTTCTAATGACGGTTTTATTTACAAAATGTTACCGTAAGTTGTCAACAGTGACAGGTTTATGAAGAAAATGTTACCTTAGAGCCCTGAATCCGTAACAGTTTCTTAAATACTTTTGGTAACAGGGGCTTTGGTGACAGTGCAATATTTTTTCAAAACTGTCACATTAGCATTTTGATGACAGTTTTTAACTGTCACCTAAGCCCATTTTTGTACTAGTGGTTGATCTGTCCTGTAATGTCCAATGCCCATATGTGAAAAGGTCAAGGTGTTACTGCGCTATATAACGAGGTGTGGGGTGCTCTGATTAAGTCCCCGTGTGTCTGGAAGTTGATACATCTTCTCATATGTTCTGCAGTATCTCTCTCCATAGTAGGCCAATAAAACCCACTTTTATAGAACTGTAGAAATAGCTTCCGCATTCCCTGATGCTCTGCGTTACTTTGACGGCCTCTTGATCTGATAAGCATCTTAACACAGCGTTGATATAGATTCTTCGGTATAAGATCCCCTCATGAATAAAGAAATGCGCCCATTTCTTATGAATTTTTAACGTCGCCTACCTGTCACTGGGTAGCTTACCATTTTGGATGAAATCTATGTTGGGTTGTCTCCAATCTACTCTTTCGACTGTGCACACTTTAGCGGGTTTCTATGGAGCCTGACAATTAGCGCAATCATCTTGAAGAGCCGCTTCCTGTGCTGACATACTTGGCCAATATACCCCTATCCTCTAAAGCTTTCTATAAAGATGAACGGCTTCAGTTTGTCCACACGTTGTTGCATGTAGCTCCCAGAGGATTTTTTCCACTTCCCTCTTATTTACGCACTTATCAATAGATCCCCCTGCTACTTGATATTACAAAGATCCTTGAATCAACATAAAAAATTTCAGAGCTTCGATAAGCCTCACGCTGTCCTCTTCCGTTTTTGCTAGATCATCGATGTAAGTGCCTCTCTAGTCGTTTGCTTCTTCAAAGTCCATGTCCTCCTTCCATGTGATGGGAAACTCTTTTCTTCTAAATTTTACAGTGCCTTCGTCCTTATCATTCAGTTGTATCTTGCTATCTAGGGTTTCCAGGGCATCTGCGTGTTTATTCTTTCCTCTGCTCGTATGGTCTAGGGTTGACCCCTTCTGATTGAGCAAGTTTTGAGCTTCTGCTCGATACGGTGCTAAATGCGGCTCTTTGATGTGGAAATTCCCGTTGACTTGGTTAGTTACCAGCCTCGAATCGCCCTTTATTTACATGCCTCCTAGGCTGAGTTCTTTTTCCATACTAATCCCTAAGATTAAATATTTGTATTCAACAACATTATTTCTGCACGGGAAGTCTAGTTTGAACGAATATGAGAGCAAATTTCCTTTTAGGGCCTCGAATACCACTCCTGCTCCTCATACTGTATCATATGATGATCCATCGAAAAACATAGTCCAATGCTTATAGACGTCAGCAACAACTACCTCCACGGGAACATGATCATGAATCTCATCATTCCCCTCCCTAAGAAATATATCCATTAGATCAGCGATTGCTTTCCCCCTTACTTCTTTAGGCCGTTAATAGTCAAGTTCAAACTCCGAAAATTTTAGCATATATCAGGATGTTCTTCCCATCATGACAGGATTGGAGGCGAGGTAAGCTATGGGGTTCGCCGTAGCCACAATAATAGTTTTATGCGTCAGAAGATATGATCTTAGTTTCTGCGTTGCGTAAATGATTGATAGGCATGCTTGTTCCACTCGTGGGTACCTAAGCTCCGCGTCTCTCAAAACACGACTCATGTAGCAAATAGGTGACAATTCGTTTCCTCCCATATCTTGTGCCAGACCGCTCCTATGGCCGAGCTGGTGAACGTCGTGTATAGGTAGAGAGGCACTCCCTTTATTGGTGGTTTGAGGACTTGGGGGCTGACGAGGCATTGTTTTAGTCGTTCGAACGCGACCTGTTGGGCTTACTCCCATTTTAAGATGGTCCCTTTCCTTATTAGGGAAAATAACGCTGACATTATCTGATCCAGACCTGGTACTGTAGTTGCAGGATTTCCTACACTACACCCTTGTCAAGAATCTATGAAAACTAAGTCATAATTGTGAATGAACAACAACACTTTTATTAATTCACTTTCAGGAAGATTTACAAGAAATATTAAAACTCAGAAGTACAACTTTCTTTCTGGAGTTTCTCTCTCCTCGGAATTCTCTCAGCTCTCAAAAATGCATCATCCTTTTATGGATCTATCGTTCCCTTTATATAGGGATTTACATAATGGATGACAGCTAAGTTTTCCTCCTATTTCGGATCTATTCTGCGATCTTATCGCGATCGTTACAATATTTCTCTATCACAAGCATAATGATTATCGCAGGATCATTCTTATTCTTCTTTTACTTCTTCCCTCATCAGTTTCTTTTAGTTGTTCTGTAACGCTCGTGAAATGTCGTTGAAGAATTATCAGTGACGCTCGTAGAAATGTTGTTAATATCGCAGGAATAGTGTTGTAGCGATATTCTGGTACTATATCTTGCCTCTTCTCATGTATTTTCTGCGAAGAAGAGAATATATGAGAATCTAAAATGCCATAATTGCCTATCTTTTCAGATTTCTTCGTCCTTCGCCAGCTGTTTTCACGAATCTTTTCTTCTAATAAATTTTTGACACGTCTTCTGTAACCGCTGCGATATGACCACCCACGTCTCTTCTTTGCATTAATTTCCTTCATCTTCTTCGAGAAATTTCTTCTTCTATAAATACTCTTCTCATTCCTCTCCTTTTTCTCTTTTACTTTCTTCTTTCTTCTCTCCGTATTCTCTCTGCAATTTTTACTGTTCTTCCGTGAATTGCGCTTTTATAACAACTGTGATTTATTCCTTCTTTTCAACTTTTTCTTTCATTCCCATACTCAAAAATGGTTGTTGCTGGTGCTAAAAATTTGAAGGCCTTCAATAAAATGCGCGAGAAACTCAGACTTAAAGGTTTTAACTTATCTCTGATTCCAGATCAAGATTCCAAATCAGAACTTTCCCTTAAACTATTTACTGACGACCAATGTTCTCGCGAGAAAATCATAGTATCGCTAGGACAACTTGAAGCTGGTCTTCCCATCCCTCTTTACGATCCTGAGCTTCCGTTGTTTTATCAAATAATTTCCGATGAGAGATTCTCACGAGCAATATACCAATTGGGTGGGGATTTCATCAGATTACTACTTGAATATGCTTCTCGTGGCGCTGGTAAAGGAACTCGCTACCCCAAGGCTCCAAAGAATCCTTTGTTCAAAGATGTCCCTATTGTTTCTTGCGATTATATTGTGGACAACTTTTTTGTAAACTATAGAATTTTCCCTATGAAGAGGGATAGTACATGTTGGGGTGTTCGTTTGAAGAAAGAGAAGGTCACTGGTGACAATGCTCTTATGATGGATATTGACTTTCATACATCTACTAACCAAGGTCTTCGTTATTCTAGCGACGATAAGTGGTTCATCTTCCCATTAAGTCTTGAAGGTCCTTATATATCTGGTTCTCACGAACTTCCCACGAATCTCGCAGAATATCAACCCTGGGTCTTCAACTGGACTGAAAGATCTAAAGAAGTATATTCTCTCAACTTTTCATGTTATTATTATTTATTGTCTTCTTTATATTCTCGCTAACTTTTTTTATTTTCTCAGATTGATAGAATAAAACTCAACTATCAAACTCTTAGAAACCCAACATTCTCTTGGCTCTGAGATCTTTTACAGATGAAGTAAGAAATATTTCTTCGTAAATTTTAACAATATATTGTTGCCCCTATTTCTTATCTTCATATGTACTCGCAGGAAATCGAAGAATTAGAACCACTGCCTCCTCCAAAAATCAAGGAGAAATCTCCAAAGGAACCATCTGGGAAATCTATAAAGGAGAAGCCTACTACTTCTTCTAGGGGAAGATCTTCTGCCCCTCGCAATGATGAATCTAGCGATCCTCCTCTAAAGAAATTAAAAACTCAACCTTCTTCTTCTTCAACTCCTCAAACAATTCCAGAGAATCCCAGTGTTGTTATTGATAAGGATATTGATGAGGAGTTTAATGTTGGCGATTTTCCTTCAATAAGAAATTCCTCTTCTTCTGATTCTTCAATGACTCATCTATCTAGGATTTTTAGTGATATCTCCCACAGCATGACCTCTAATGACGAGGATGAAATAATTTAAAAGACATCCCAAGCCCTTGCTCAAGTTTGCGATGATCCTAATTTAGGGGATAATGATTCTCTCCAAGGAATCTCAAGATCGATGACTCCTAGTCTCTTGAATTCTCTTGGTGCCTTGATATGTTTTCATCTCTTCAATTTGTTCATATTTTCTCTATTGCTAGATTTTAATTTATTTCTTTTCTTCGCAGGTTGGAAGAGCTTATTTTGTTGTTGCTTCTGAATTAGATAAAAGATGTGTCAATGCTGAAGAAAAAACAGCTAAAATTCTCCAAGATAAGGAAAGACTAGAGTCTGAAAATATAGAGCTTCGCAAGAAGAATAAACAATTGGAGACAGAAGCTTCTGTTAATAAGCAAAATATCATTAATCTTGATAGAGCTAACCAACAACTCTATGGTATGACTGATTTCCCATCTCTCTTTAATTCCTTTTATTTTATCGCAGCTTATTCAAGCAATCACTTTTAACTTGCAGATATTTATGGTCTTACTGACGAGGCTATAATCTTTCAAACTTTCCCTAAACCTGTAGATGATCATACTCTTCTCGCTAGTCTTAATAATTCCTTGAGTAACTTCTCAGATGATAAGATTAACTCCCTCTCCATAGATGAACTTAGATCCAAGTTTAATCTCTTAAAACTTGAACACAGATTCAATTTAGGCTTGACTAACAAATATAGGCGCCTTTATTTTGATTCAAAGAAAGAAATAGATAAATTAAGGCATAAGAATAGTGATCTCATTGACGATAAGGATCTCGCCATAAAAAAGGGATCTAAAACCTTAGAAGATTTTCATAAAACTCTCCTTGAAGTTCAAATGGTTAGAGATAAACTTATCCGCGAGAATGAAGATCTTCTTGCGAGGGAGACTCAAATTCAATCTCGTCTCCTTATTAATAGCGATGATGAGTTTGCCTTGGATGTGAAGGTTCTTGACAATGCCAGAAATGATTTAGGTGTAAATGTTAGCCTTCAATTCGAACAGGCGGCTCTAATTAGAGATATTATTTCTAACAGAGAAGGTTATTGGCTACTCTTCTTCTCGCTAATTTCTTGTTTTCATTATTCTCTTTTATAAAATTTCTAACTTGTTATTATATTCTTGTAGAAGCTGAAAAAGGTTATCTTGAAAGAATCAAGGAGCTTGAACAAGAGAAGGATCAGCTCGCGAATACTCTTGTTGCTCGCAATTACAAATATTCACAACTGAAGAAGCAGTTTGGCATCACCACCGCGAACTTCAATAGATCTCTCATTGTCGTTCGCAATGATTCTGTTAAATTGGTCTGCGATGACCATGGAATTTCTCCTTCTGTATACCCTGATCTTGCGAAAGAAGTACCCGAAGTAATTTCAAGTCTTGACATCTCTGATAGTGAGGCTGAAAATTCTGATGAGGATGAAAATGATAGTGATGACGAAGGTGAAAAGTCTGGTGGAGAAGAAAATAATGATGATAATGATAAAGGGGAAGAATCTGGCGATGAAGAGAAGTCTGATAAGGAGGATCGCGATGGATCTAACTAGTTCTTCTTTTTCTTTCTCCTTTTTCTGTAATATTGCCGTTAATTTGTAAATTTCTTTTGCCTCTTTTGTTTCTACCTGTAAGAATCAGAAAACAGTTCTTTTTCTACAAGTTAATCAATCAATATAACTATTATTCTTTTAATTATCTGCGTGCTTGTATCTATGCAATTTTTATATGATAGATGAATAATAATTTCATCGTTCTCATGCATTCCCATACTTTCCTCTATTATTCATCTGCAATATAAAAATTTATTAAAGATTAAATCAAAATCAAAATTTACCTTAATATTTGTGATCTTACCGTCAAATAATAGTTGCGCGAAATCGCAATTCTTATAACATCTGCGAGTATTATCGCAGTAATCTTGTGGTCTTATTGTGCCTTCCTAATTAAAGGTCTTATTTTGCCACGTTTCTTCTTTCTGCGACAAAATCGCAGGACGTCTTTACATTTGCATGTATTGACCCATTGATCTTGCCTTAACTTTCTTCTTTGATTATATTGCGATAATATGACAAGTATAAGTTCTCAAGCAAGATCAAAGCCTCGTGACATTATTGTCTTGACGTCTTTACACTTTCATGTAAAAACCCATTGATCTCATATTAACATTTTTCTCGTGGCTTGTTGCCTCTGCATCATTTACGTCACGCGACAATATGACATGCATAAATTTTCTTGCGATCATAAAGCCCCATGACATTGCCGTCTTAAGACACTTATCAGCTCCTTAATGGAGGGTGCCGCCCTTATCTTCCCCCTGGTTGCCCCTTCAAGGAGGGAACATCATCCATACAAGACTAGCTCCTCCCATCCATATTTACCAACAACCAGCTATTTTCGCAACCTCTTGTCCTTTATGCCTATATGGCTTATAGTTACAAGATTGCACCCTAAGTGGGGTTTTCTTCCGGCCATGTGCATTGTAGCCAAGACTTACCAAGGATGGCAAGAGAGTTTCGTACGCTCCGGGCACCCTTGGATCAACCGTGTACCTTGGCGCCTTGGTCATACTTTGCACTTCTTGGAAGAGACTCTCAGTCGTCCAACCAGGGTATAACCATATATAGTTGGAAATCCAAGATCTCTCTCCCGGATAGGTTTTCTTTTAACCCCATCGTCTGCATGACTCAGGTTCCAGCAGCGGTATAACCTTATCACTGAGTCATGTCAAGAGATACCCCCTCATATGACACGCTATTAGGTATTACATTTGCCTCTTACAAAATTTTATTCGCGAACTAGGGGACGCCATAAAGGTTCGTACCATTCTTTTAATCTCTGCGAAATTTTATTCGCGTTTCTCGCGAGAATTGTAACTCTGATAGGATTTCATAACTTTGATCATTTTGGTAAAGTTTTTGCGATTCTTTCAAGAAGAATATTTTGTTCAATTACATATTTTTCAAACAAATTATTCATAGAGTTCTCTAAGGTTCATCATTTTACCTCTTTACTTACTATTTTCTGATTCTGCTTTTCTGCTGCGTTTTGCTATTGTTTCCTTTTCTGCGAGACGTTCGCCATCAGCTTTTATATCCTCTTTCCGTTCTATCGCATCAATCATTAACCTTTCACATTTCTGTCGTTCCTTGATTTTACACTTCCAATTGCTATTCTTTTCAGCTCTTTCCTCGCAAGACTTCATATCGATTTCATAACATTTCTTGCTTTCTCCCCAGTCTCCTTTAATAACTCCAACACCTTTTGGATGAGGAAATTTGATACACTGGTGATAAGTAGATGCTACACCCAATATTCCGTGTAACCAAGGTCGTCCTATCAAGGCATTGTAAGGTGATTCGATGTCCACAACGCAGAATAATATTTTTGAAGATATTCCTTTTAACGGTATCTGCATTTCAATTTCCCCCTTTGGTTTGTTAGTTGTGCCATTAAAACCATAGATTTTGTATGTTGATGGAATTAGATCTTCGTATTTTCCTCCCATGGTTTTAAAGGTATGATAAAATAAGATATCAACAGAACTCCCTGTATCTATTAAGACTATGTTGATAGCCCAAGAATCTTCAACTTTACTATCATTCTCTTCATCTTCTTCTTGAATTTGTTTTGGATTAATCTCTAATCGTACGACCAGTGGATTATCGTGCTGCTCGCCAACCTCAGGTACATCTTGCGCAGTGAAAGATAGAGTTTGCTTCTGCCACTCCTCTAATGGCGAGGAGCTCGCGATATTCAATATATCTCTTCCATCTGTGTCTCTCGCGAAGACCCTGCTTAAAATATTGTCATGGAAATCCTCTATAGTTCTGCGTGAATGTACAATAGAATTACAAAACAAATTCTTTGCTTTGTCTCCAACTTCTATTACGAATGTTTCCGCTCCTTTTACAGCATTCACTCTGCGAGTTTCTGGTGCTAGCGGTAATTGCTGAGATTGTGGATGTCCTACTAGAAAATGATTTAACTTTCCATGATCAATCATTCTCAAGATTATTCTCTTCACATTCCTACAATCGTTTACTGTGTGACCATGAAAATGATGATAAGGACAGAATTCTTGACTTCGATTGTTTGGATGGGGTTCTTTTCCCATGTTCCACGGAGAGGGTATATTTTCCATTAAAATGATAGCTTCCCAAATCTTTTCTATGCTAGTATTGAGAGCGGGCATCTTAATTTCTTCCCAAATTATCCTCTGATTACCTTGTCCTTTAAAATTATTCTGCCTTTGTCCACCATAAGTTTCTTGAGGTTGATCGAGTCTTTGAATCTTATTATTACCACCGCGATTATAATAATTCTTCTCCCTTTCATATTCTTCCTGATCTCGACTGCCCATCGCTACTAATTTTTGTTGATTATCAATGTCTATTTTCTCTTGTTGTGATTGCGAGGTGCTCGCTACATTATTTATCATTTTAGGGAGCAAACTTCCACTTGCCGCTAGTGAGCTGGTTTTCACGATTGGGTATGATTCCATCTCATTTTGTTTCTCCTCCAAAGCAATGTATTCTTCCTGCAGTTCTCGCAATTCTGTCATGGTGATTGTATTTTTGATTCTGAAAATCTGAATGTACATTAAATTAGTCACGAACATTGAATTAATGAAGGATAGGATCAGATATCTTTCATCCACTCTTCCAGCCATTTCGCTGCACATTGACTTCCATCTTATAGTTAAATGCTTCAGACTCTCGCCAACTCTCTGTTTTAGCCCAAACACATCTTCAATACCCGGCCGCAATGAATTGTTGCTGATGTACGCTCCTAAGAATGTAGCTTGTAAATGATCAAAAGAAGTTATAGTATTTTTGGTAATCCCTCAAACCATTTCAACGCCTCGCCAGTTAAGATAGATGCAAAATACTTGCATAACATAGCATCATGATTCTCCCACTGTATCATACATCTAACATAAGCTTTAATGTGTTGAACGGCACAAGTAGTCCCATCAAAAATGCTGGTTAATGCTGGTAAATTGCATTTTGGAGGTATTCCTCTTAACTGTACTTCTTGAGTAAATGGAGTCCTTGCAGCTTCTTCAATAGCTTCATCAAGTTGCCTTCTACCTCCTTCTCTTATATTACTTATCATTCCTCGCATTTCTGCTAATTCTCTCAAAATTTGCTCATTCTCAGCTGAGTTTTGTTCCATTGGCCTTTTTAATGCAGCTTCCCTTCTTCTACGTTCTTGTCTTTCTTGTCTTACGAGATTTTGCGTATCTCCTTCTTCTTCATCATCCTGTCTTTCTCTGCGATTTTCTCTTTCACCATCCTCTTGAAATCGCAGCTGCCTATCTTCTTCTCTGCGAATTTCTTCATTTCTCCTCATTTCTCTTCGCTGTCTCTCTATTCTCCTTTGTATCCTATCATACTCTTCTTGAATATTATCATTATAGCGATTTTGTGTACGTCTTCTTTATCGATTTTCATGGTTATTTTGTCGTACTTCCTCTCGAAATTCTTGCTCTTCTACTTCTGCTCTTAATCTTTCTCTCTCTCAAGCCAGGCGCGCTTGTTCAGTATAGTATCTTTCAATTTCTTCTTCAATTATTCTTTGATTCCTTTGATTCTCTCGACCATGCAATATCCTCCTACCTTCCTCTGGATTCTCTTCTTCAATTTGGTTGTTTCTTCCCTCTTGATTTCTATTGTCACGCAGATTATAACGATCGCCAATTATCTCTTCTTCTCTATGACGTTGCTCTCCATTTAAATTTTGCACTTCTTCTCTAACATTTCTCATTGGGGAATTTCGCCTTGGTTCTTCCCTGAATGATCTTGAATTTGATCTTACATTACTTCTTGACCTCCTTCTTTGTAACCTCAAATTCTCCATTCTTAGTTCATGATTTTGTATTGTTAGATTCGCACGTTCCTCCGCTTCTAATCTCCTTTCTTCCTGTGTTCTTTGCCTCAGATCATCTACTATCCCATTTTCACGTCCCACATGAACTAATTCTCCAGCCATTCTTTGATTCCTTTCTCCTTCTTCTCCATTTCTTAATTGTCAATTTTCTGCTTCTTCCATTGAATCCGACCTCCAAGTGTGTACGCTCACTCTATCATAATCCACATCCCTATTTTGTGATTTTTTTTGTTGATTCGGCTGTTGATTTGAATTTTCTGCTTCATTTCTTGTTCTATTTCTTCCTGATCTTATTCTTAAAGATTCTTCTAATTCACCTGTTCCCTCACCTGCAAGTCTTTTACTTCTTCTCACTGTCGTTGGTGGTTCTGATGTATTTCTTCTCCTTCTAGCCATTTCTCCAATTCTAATAATTTTTTCAAATCTTCAAGTTGCAATTTGAGATTTCTTAGATTGATTCTCCCTGTTTCTGGACGCCAAAATGTAGTTGCATGATTTCCTACACTACACCCTTGTCAAGAATCTATGAAAACTAAGTCATAATTGTGAATGAACAACAACACTTTTATTAATTCACTTTCAGGAAGATTTATAATAAATATTAAAACTCAGAAGTACAACTTTCTTTCTGGAGTTTCTCTCTCCTCAGAATTCTCTCAGCTCTCAAAAATGCATCATCCTTTTCTGGATCTATCGTGCCCTTTATATAGGGATTTACATAATGGATGACAGCTAAGTTTTCCTCCTATTTCGGATCTATTCTGCGATCTTATCGCGATCGTTACAATATTTCTCTATCGCAAGCATAATGATTATCGCAGGATCAGTCTTATTCTTATTTTACTTCTTCCCTCGTCAGTTTCTTTTAGTTGTTCTGTAACGCTCGTGAAATGTCGTTGAAGAATTTTCAGTGACGCTCATAGAAATGTTGTTAATATCGCAGGAATAGTGTTGTAGTGATATTCTGGTACTACATGTACAAAATGCCGTATGTAAGATATCCGTCCTATAAACTCATGGAGTTCTTTGGAATTAGTTGGTGGTGTCATGGTCGTAATCTCCTCGACCTTACTTGGGTCCACCTGAATTCCTTCGTGGGTGACGACAAACCCCAAGAATTTACCAGATGTCACCCCAAAAGCGCATTTGAGCGGGTTCATCTTGAGTTTGTATTTCCTACACATTTTGAAGACCGTCTTTAGATAAGACTCGTGATTATATGTCTCCGAGGTTTTAACCACGATATCGTCAACATACATCTCTACCATCTGATGCAGCAGATCATGAAATGTATATGTCATGGAACGCTGGTACGTGGAGCCAACATTCTTTAGCCCGAAGGGAATCACAACGTAGTAGAAGTTCTTCTACGGGGTTCGGAAAGCGGTCTTCTTTGCATCTGCCATCTTTATTTGGTTATATCCGTTTAAACCATCCATGAAGGAGAAACGTGTCTTACCTCCAGTTGCGTCCAATGTTAATTCGATGTTGGGTAGTGGGAAATCATCTTTTGGACAGGCTCGGTTGAGGTCCTTATAGTCTACACAGAACCGGATCTTCCCGTTTTTCTTCACAACTAGTACGATATTGGCTATCCATGTTGGGTGTTGGATAGGTTTGATGAACTTGGCCTTCAACAAAAGCTCCACTTCTTCCTTTATCGTAAGAGTGGTGGCTCTCAGGAATTCTCTGCTTCCCTATTTTACTGGTTGGAATTCAGGAGACACTCTGATGTTATGGGCTATGTGGCTACTATCTAGACCCGGCATCGGCGACTCGATCAACTCGGAGCTATGCGAATCGGCGATCGACTCGGTGGAAATTTTTCTCGTTCTTCATTAATTCAAGGTAGTTAATCATTACTCAGGTGTTCTTACAGTACTATTGATGATTGGAGTGATAACATAATGATCGATTACCATTAATTCTCGTTTAAATTCGAATTTTATTCATCATCAAAACAAATAAGGGTTTCTTCGATGGAGGTTCCGACTATAGATCTGGTTACCCCTGTTGAGGAATGTCCATCAATTGATCCCATAGATAATAATTCGGAAGCTAGATATGATGTATGGAAATTCTCTTTAATTGGTAGATTGGATTTTTTAAAGATAAAATTTGCGGATGCAGTAGTGAGTTTGAAAAGTCAATGGAAATTATCTGGTTCTTGTAAAATGATTCCTCTGGGGAAAGGATTTTTCACAATCAAATTAGACAACATAATGGATAAAAATACAATCAAGTTTGGTATATGGGAAGTTGCAAATCAAATTTTGAGGGTTAGGAATTGGATGCCTAATTTTAAACCAGAATATCAGAGAACTTCTTCAGCAATAGTATGGGTTCATTATCCGGCCTTAAGTCTTGAATACTAGGATGAAAAAACTTTGTTCACCATTAGCAGTGCATTAGGAACTCCAGTAAAGGTAGGTGAAGTCACTTTAAACTATGAAAATGGTCTCTATGCAAGAGTATTGGTGCAGATTGATTTAGCAAAGAAAATTCCTAACAAGTTATGGATTAACACAAAGTATGGAGGACTTATGCAAAATGTCCTTCTTACCCAAATTTTGTCCTAATTGCAAGATTATTGGTCATACTCAGCCTGAATGCAGAGCAAAGACAAATTCAGAAACAGTAAATGAGCAGCAGGCAGGCAACCAGAGAGTGAATCAGAAGTCTTCACAGAATATGGAAAATTTTGATATAGCTCCACCATAAATAAAAGAAGCATTTAATAGCTCAAAACATGTGGATGAGACTTCAGCTCAAAGTAAGGAAAATGATGTTAATACACCATCTCAAATTAAAGGAATAGTTGAAGGCTCAATAAGTATTCTTCAAAGGAGTTTATGCAGATCTGAAGTGTTACAAAACATAAATTCTGAGAAACAAAGTACCAATAAGGAAATGTTAAGTCCATCAAAAATTCTACAAGTGGTAGATGAAAATTCTTAGGATACAAGTGTAGTGAAATATGTCAATGGTAAAAATGGTGAAGTATCTGAAGAAAGAGTTCCTTCAACTTCTTGGTCTAGAGTTATTCAAAAACCAAGTATGACTACAAAAAATAATACACAAAAGAATGTTGATCCAAAGGTTGTACCTCAACCTGTACCAGTAAAGCATAATCTGAGAATAAATCAAGGAAAAGGAGGCACATGCCTCCATCCTAAAAAATGAAAGTTCTCTATTGGAATTTAAGGGGCCTTAAAAGACCTAGGGCTCAACATAAACTTTGGTCTTTAGTAAATCAAATCAAGCCTTCATTAGTTTGGGTTGGAGAACCAAAAATTCATTGTACTTCAACATTTTGCAAGAAATTAAATCTACCAGGTATGCAGAGTATGGTAATTCATAATTCAGTTTCAAATAAAAAGGGAAACATTTGGATTTTTTGGCACAAAACACTTACAACTCCAACTGTAGTGTCTATGTCTAGTCAAATGATAACTGTGAGTGTTGGGGATTCATTAATATCAGGAGTTCATTCTCATGTGGGGATAGTTCAAAGAATATTTTTATGGTCAAAAATAGAAATTATAAGTCAACTAAAAAAACCATGGCTAACTCTGGGGGACTTCAATGCTATAACTTGTGTAGAAGAAAAAGTATAACAATTGTATTGATGTGTGTGAATTACTACAAGCTCCAAAAACATGACAGCTATTTTCATGGTCTAATTGTCAGAATGGTAGCAAAACGATTCTATGCAGTTTGGACAAAGCAATATTTAATCATCTTTGGTTACAAAATTATGAAGATTGGAGTTTTAAAGTGGGAGAAAGAGTTGCTTCAGATCATTCACCATTAATTGGAGGTAATTTGAATATTCCTAAACCAAAAAACTCTCCATATAAGTTTCAAAAAATGTGGATATCTCATCCCAACTTTATGGAGACAGTACAAAAAAGTTGGGGGAAAAAAGTAGTAGGTGATCCTGCTTTGTATATCAAACAAAGTTGAAAATATTAAAAATTATACTCAAAGAATGGAACTGGCAAGTTTTTGGTAATGTTAATATTTGGATGAAAGATGTTGAAACTAAGGTTCAAGAAACTATGGAAATATCATATAAAGATCCTCTTAATGAGGAAAAACTAAGCAAATTGGTTGAATCTCAGAATGTTTTGAACACTAAGGAAGTATAATTCAATACAATGATGAAACATAAAGCTAGAGTAAATTGGATAAAAGATGGAGCTGCTAACACAAGGTTCTTACATACTTCAGTTAAAATAAGGCAAGCCCAAAACTTTATAAGTGAATTAGAAGATGCAAATGGGAATGTGTGCAATGATCAGAAGGAAATAACAAAACTTCTAGTTCATCACTATGAAGAAAAATTCAAATGTAAAGATGTTGAAGCAGCAAGTGAGTTATTGGATGTCATACCAAATCAAATTATTGAAGAAGATCAAACAATGTTGGATTCAGTGCCTTGTGCTGAAGAAATTAAAAATACCATTTTTAGAATGGACCCTGACAGCTTTCCAGGTTCAGATGGATTCTCTGGTTGCTTTTATAGAGCCTGCTGGAAAATCATGCATGAAGATGTGGTGCAAGCAATACAATATTGTTGGAAAAGAAGATTTATTTCCAAGGGTCTTAACTCAAACTTCTTAGTTCTTTTACCAAAGGTGCAGTGAGCTAAAACTCCAAATCAATTTAGACCAATTGGTCTAAGTAATTTGAGCTTCAAAATTATTACCAAGATCATGACTGTGAGAATGGATACTTTAATGGGGAAACTGGTTGCTCCTCAACAAGCAGCTTACATAAAAGGGAGATGCATTCAAGAACAAGTACTTCTTGCTTCTGGGTTAATGAAATGAAGAAAAAAAGAAGAGGTGGTAATGTTGGTCTTAAATTGGATATTTCATAAGTATATGATTCAGTGAGTTGGGAATTCCTTTTCCAAGTACTTAAAAAATTTGGTTTCTCCACAAGTTGGTGTGATTGGTTGCATACTATTTTTAAATCAGCAAGAATATCATTATTGATAAATGGAGGTCCATGTGGCTTTTTTCCAGTGAGTAGGGGTCTCATACAAGGAGATCCACTATCTCTAATTATTTTTGTGCTAATGGAGGAAGTGCTAAGTAATAAGATTACTCAATTGGTGCATGATGGCAAGATCAGTCCAATGGTTGTAAGAAATAGAATTGGACCTACACATCTGTTTTTTGCAGATGATGTTTTTCTGTTTTGTAATGGAGGAAAAAAGTGTCTTCAAAATGTTCAGCAGCTGTTAAAAACATATCAAAAATGTTATGGACAAATCATCAATAAGAGCAAGAGTAAGTTGTTCATTGATGGTACTTCTAGTTCAAGAAAAAAAATGATACAATACATAATGCAGATGGAGATAAATGATTTCCCTGACAAGTACTTGGGAGTCATTTTATCAGCAAGAAGAGTGAAATCCTCAACTGTATGGCCTATGGTGGAGATGCTTCAAGGAAAGATTGCTACTTGGAAGGGAATGCTATCTTTTCAAGAAAGAGTGGTACTAATTAAGTCAGTCATGTGCAACATTCCCATGTATAATATGGTTGTGTACAAATGGCCTTCAACAGTTATCAAAACATGTGAAAAAATTATAAGGAATTTCCTTTGGTCAGGTAATAGAGAGGTTAGGAAATCTAAAACCTTAGCACGAAGGAAATTTTGCACTCCATTGTAGGAAGGAGGACTAGCAATTCCAAGACTTGAAGTCATCAATAAAGCATTACTTATGAAGATGATGTGGAATATCATGCATTTAGATGAAGAATGGGCAGATTTCTTTAAAGCCAAGTATATGGATAAGTTTGGCCAATGGAGTAATAAATGGAAACTATCTACTGTGTGGCCAGGACTCAAATGGGCATGGGAAGTATTAAAAGAATATGTAAGGTGGAGTATTGGAACTGGTGAAAAAAAATTAGTCTGGTATGATGTTTGGATAGGTGATACTCCCTTGGAGAATATAATGGGTAATTCTCAGTTTTTTCTAAACATCAAGAAGATGAAGCTAGCTGAACTTTTACATGATGGCTCATGGGTGATTCCAAGTGACATACAAGCAGTAATAATGAGTCAGATATTACCTTCAATCAGTGGAAATGAGGATGAATTGATCTGGAAGGGTGATATCAAAGGAGCATTTAAAATGTCAGCAACAACAAATAAACTCAGACACAAAGAATCCAGAATGCATTGTTCAAGGTATGTGTGGAATAAATTCCTTCACCCTATTATTGCAAGCAATGTTTGGAAACTAGTGCAAGAAATATATGTTGATGATGCAATTATGGTAAGGAATCGGTATGAATTAGCATCAAGATGTTGTGTATGTGAAAAGGAACAACATAACATGAATCATTTACTCTGGAAATGTGCTATAAGTGTTGAGATATGGGAATGGATATCTGCAATATTTCAAGTCAAATCCCCAAAATCATTTGAGGATATCTGGAAGTGTACAAAGGATAAAAGTCCACTCATTCAGGAGATTTGGATTACTGCTTCTTGTGTGGCTCTTAAAGAAATATGGTTTCAGAAAAACAAGAAGTATTTTGAAGAAATTAATCCAAATGTACAGAATATTCAAAGAAGAGTGATTCGGTATGTGAAGGAAGGTGGACTGAGAATGGAATGACACAAATGGAGTCAGGTCTATGATGAGAAGATAATAAAGTTTTTCAGTCTGGGAAATATAAGTATAAAATATCAGTGCATCAAAACTTGTTTCTGGACTCCTCCAATAAATGGCTACATCCTGTTTTGTTGTGATGGATCATCATTTGGGAATCCTGGTGTAGCAGGATTTGGTGTGGTTGTCAGAGATAAATTTTGTCAAGTATTAGGTACTCTCAGTGGTGGTTTGGGTATGGAAACAAATTATATTGCCGAGAATTATGCAATACTATGTGCAACAGAGTTATCCATGGAATGGGGAGTACCAAGAATCATAATCATATCAGACTCCAAAACAGTATTGCAGGAGTTTGAAAGGAGTGATGTACCATGGTTTCTCAGAGCTAGATGGAGAAAAGCAATCTCAAGGTTTGCTTCTATAATATTTGAGCATTGCTACAGAGAAGTTAACTTCTATGCTAACACTGTGGATAAGAGAGGTGCTAATTTGAAGGAAGGAAAAATAAAATTTCATATAGGCATGCCTAAATTCTTGCCTAGAATTGAAATGTCTAATCCTGAGTACTACAGGTTTTGTTAGTAAAGTTGAGAGTTTCCTTGTTTTTTTTCAATTTGAGGATTTTTTTCTTTTGTTCTTAATTTTTGTTGTAATTTGGATTTTCAATTTGGTATTAATAAAATAAAATGATTTAGCAAAAAAAAAAAAAAAAAAAAACCGGCATCTCATTGTAGTCATAAGAAAAAACATATATGTATTCTCAAAGTAGAGCGATCAATGCTTCCCTTTATTTCGCGTTTAAGCTTTTGCTGATCATGATCGGTCGCTTATCTTCTTCCGTTCCGATGTTAATTTCTTCTATGCCATCCATGGTGAAGTCACCGGGAGTTCGCTTTTATACGGACTGTGTGCTTGCGGTAAGTAGTTCTCGTAGTTCTTCATCGTCGATTTTATTATATGGTAGCTCACTTAGGTTTTGATCGTCCGAGGGGGACCCCTACTTCGAGTGTTTAAGAGTTTTGCATACTTGTAGATGCTCTCTCGGTTAATTTATATAAGCGGTATACGTTCCCCCTATATGGTCTTGAGAAAAACTGGAACCTGGGTTGTTCTTCGTGTTTCCTCTTTTTCTCTGCTGGGAACGTCATTTTGGTAGCGGGGTGAGATTCACATCAGGGATTTAGTCTGATTCCTCTGCTAAGTCGTAAAAGACTGCATCATCCATGTGAGATTCTTTCGGATCGAAGGGATGACTCGTGACTAGTATCCGAAATTCCCCCCCCCCCCCCATATTACTCTTGAAACACTGATGGTACGTCGACGCTACCATTTTATGATGGAGTAACCATCCTCTTCCTATTAATACATGGAACGTTGTGTCGTCTTCTAGCACATAAAAGGGGGTAAGCCCATTAATGAGACCAATCTTCATATCTAAGTGAACAATCCCGATAGCCATCTGAGTATGTCCCCCGAATCCTTTCACCGTTGTAGTTCGCATTTTGATCGCTGACTGTTGTACTCCAAGAAGGTCCAGCGTGTATGTGGAAATCAAATTAAGAGATGCTCCCCACACTACAAGAAAACTTGGCTTTAACGACTATTTTCTTACCAACTACAGTGAGTGGAACTCTTCAGCAACAATATTTTGCAACTAAAAGCAACTCCGGTTGGCAGAAACCTCTAATCACCATTTTTTCAGCAACGATAGTTATTAGAAGTCTTTACTGACAATAGTTTAACAACCAAAATATCATATTTGTTGTTATTAGCATCCAGACACCAAGATTAGGTAACCAAAATGTACCCTAGAAGGCATATATTTTTTGTCACTTGTCTTGCCCACCAAAAGAATATGTTGGTAGACACCTAAACTGACCCTCAAGTTATTGGCATTGGTAGTAGCTTTCAGCGACGAGAGTTTGGCAACCATAAAGTAAAATAGAAGGTAAACACTTCAACCCAATGTGTGTAGCCGCCAGGTTAATCTGCTGGTAGACACTTATACTAACTTAGCATTTCATTGGTGTGGTTAGTACCTTTCAGCCACCATGATATGACAACTACGAAGGTTGATGGATTAATAATCCTGCAAAGACATTAACGTCTATTAACATATATATATATATATATAGGCTTCTAACAACCCTGGATGCATGAAATAAATCAATTAACATATATAGCTAAGCTTCTAGCTAGGCATGGGCCAAAAATTTGAATTTCCAATTTCTACAATACACAAATTCGTTCAAACTCTACATGAAAATAATTGTTCAGGCAGCCAAGAAATCCATTCATCTTCTGGAAAAGTTAATCTACGACCCCAAACTTCCATATTGAACTTGAAGAGTGAAAAAAATGAAAATTAGAGTGAAGATGTAAGTTCGAATAAAATTAAAACAATGTATTTTTATAAGGTAATGAATTTAGTACCGTTTGATGAAATGTATTGGGTGATCGAGTCTTCACCACTGGCAGTTATACCTCTTGATCTCTCGCTCTAATTTCAACTGATCAATCGACTCGGTAGGGACTCAACCTCATCCGGCTAAGTGGCTTGTCAACTTAATAGTGAGTGAAAAATTGGCAAACTTTCCGGTTTGCTATGCCCATAGGAACCGACCAAAAATCGGGAGTTTGTTGAATTAAAAGAGAACCACATATTCTCTCTATTCGTGTGAATCTACAAATTAAACTAAATCTAAACCGTATAAAAGTTTCTCTATCCCGTATGATATAACCTTTCTTATCCACCGTTCAATATTTTTTACAAAACCCTAAAGATTTTTCTTCACCTTTCCTCTTCCCCTTCCCCTTCCCCTTCCCCTTTCTCTCTCTTTTTTTTTCTCTCCCTCACCAAACTGCGCTTACCTCTTCACTCATCCTTCTTCAATCACAGATCCACTCTTCAATTGCTCTCAACTACTTCTCTTTAATGATAACATCTTCAATCCCAAATCTACTCTTCAACGGACTCCCGACAACTTCTCGTTAATGGTAACAAATAAAATATACTGGATGCATCCAGATTAGATAACAGAGAATAAAAACTACTAGCCAAGATGAGTTTCTTCCCTTTATCTTTGCTTTAGATTCTGTTGGATCGAGTGATTTGGTTTAAAGAAGTGTTATTCTGCTTGGATGTTTGTTTTATTTTTTTAATTTTATTTTTTGATGATTTCAGATCTGTTTTAACAAATTCAGATCTGATTTCAGATCTATTTTTTGATGATTTTATAGCTTTGAAGGTCAATTTTTTCTTAAAATAAAAATCAAATTCTCTTTGGTTTATATGATTCTTTTTTTTTTGCTGATTTTTTTTCCAGATCAAGCTTCAGACTTTTGGTTGACAACATTCTGATGTATTTGAAAACATGTTATAAAAGCTGTTATTTCTGCCATTAAAATAGATGATGAATGGAGAGATTAAAGAAGAGATCTGAGTCCTGAAATGGATAATAAGGATGGGTTTATGATGGATTTGAGTGGTTTAAAGTTTTGACCGGGTTTTTAAGCCGTGAAATGAACAATAAGATGGTTTACTTCCATGTGTGTAAGGTGGTGAATGGTTTGATTGAGGTATTTTTCAGAGTTATGGAGGGATTCAAAGTGATGGGTTATGCTTGTAACCATATTAATTTGCAGGTAATGAGAAAAATAACAAGTACAACAGAGTTGCCTCCATCAACAGTGCACAATAGCTGTTTGATAAAAGGCCTAAATGACCGAATATTCTTCATGTCTAATTGACTAATTCTCTGCATCTATTAATGATGGTTCTTGTGGCTTCTTATCAATGGTCGAGAAAAAAATTTACATCAACGAGGCAGATAAGTGACTTAGGTATGCTGTTATGGGTTAGTCTTGAGCAGAGTTTGTGATTATAAATTTTAGGGGTTTTATCTTATGTTTTTGGATTTGAAAAATTAGTCTGTTTCTTCAATTTTGTGTAGTGTATCCACTACAATTGATATACAGAAACATCTCTTGGTATTAGATTGAAGAGAATAAGATGAGGGAATAGAAGAATTAAATATGAGAAGAGAAGTTAGGGTTGAGAGAGAGAGCAGAGATGAGATAGAGAAGAACACAATAATTCATTTCATTATTCCATACCCTTCAATTACAGAAGTTCAGTGTTTATAACTCAAACGGAACTGTTGAATTGGCACATGCCGCTCACACGCTCGCTACTAATACTACATATACTAATTAGCATACAGGTAGCCCTTAACAAGTGGACACCCCATAACTGGGACATGACAAATTCCCACCCCTTCAAATCATCCTTGTCCTCAAGGATATGAAATGAGCTCGACCTCGGGATACAGTTGTTGCAGCTCCTTCTCCACCACAGTAAAAGACCTGAATACAGTTTCCTTAACAAGCTGATTTCCTTTATGACACTGTAGCAGATAACTTGATTCAAGTCCTTTTCTGAAATAATTAATGAACTTGAGCCTAGAATTATTTTCCAGTAGTGAAAAGGCCTTGTATCTTCACAACTGAAGGCTGGGTAGATACTAGTAATGACATCACGTGCAGCTACGAATAACAGTTTCCAAATGGGATTGCAAATCACTGTATAAGTATCCTTGAGTATACTGCTGCCTTTGTAGTAAGCCGAGAAATACCAAATATATGAATCTTTCTTACTGAACTTATCAATTTGGCCAAAACCAGCCTTACTACCAGTATTGCAGAAGAGACTTTTTGTAGCTAGCTATTGTTTGAAGGTGATGAGTTGTGACTGTATGTAGAGAATTATCTAATTTGATGAGCAACTCTTGCCAAAATAATCTAGGAAACATATATCCTTTACTGTGCCATACATTTAGAGTGAGGCCATCATATGTGGTAGACATCATCATTTTCACCATTTGAGTAGCTATTTCAGTGTATCGAGTTGCACTAATTTGTAGAGAAG
Organism: Papaver bracteatum; assembly: GCA_023529315.1. NCBI lineage: Eukaryota > Viridiplantae > Streptophyta > Magnoliopsida > Ranunculales > Papaveraceae > Papaver > Papaver bracteatum. The sequence goes on from JAJJWX010001343.1 coordinate 808,567, forward strand.
TAGCTATGCTGGTGAGTATTTCAAGCCAAAACTTTCTAAGAAGTGTATGGCATCTGTTTCCCACTGAGTACATATGAAAACCATGCAATGAGGTGATAAAACTTGTGCTTACCTTTTTAAGAATGCGTATATTATCCCTGGTGATGTGATATCCAGCTGAATTAGAAGCTGAACTTGCAAGAGGAATTGAGAATTTCTGCAATACACTAGCTGACATGGAGTTGACAGCCTATGCTCACTCTCTTGCTGTTGTACCATGACATGTGGAGGTCTCTTCAAACTTGAGCATGCTGATCTTGGTGATGTCAAATTTCATTAATTTACAAGGTGAAATTGTCTTATATGACGAGCATTTCAGGAAGGTACAGAATGCCATCTTCCACCACTGACGGTGAATGTATCCCACACTACCAATAATAACAGGACCATGTAGCTCTCTTTTACAGAAGTAAATGCTTCTCCAACTCCCACCCATGTTACATGAACCAGAATTACAAAATATCACCTCCAACCTGAAGTTTTTTCCAGTATGATCCAAGAGTCAATTTTGATTTCCAAGCTGAATAGTATAATTAGGGATAAAACTGTTGATGTTGTCCAACTAATAGCCAAGAAGACTCTTGCAATGATAAGAACAATTTCTGTCAATTCAACCCCCTTTTGTACACCCCAGACAACTCCATTAACTTCTATGAGCCTGCCCTGGATTCTCACTCTCCATTTATAAATTAGAGAAAGGAATCCAGTGTTACCTCTTAAACTCATCACAAAAATCTTTGATATATCATTTTTCTCCCTTGCATTAATATCAGCCTTCATAGAACCAACATGGAGGAGCTTAAAACTTGTAGGTAATCCATTTGAAAACCTCCAACATAAGAAATCTGCACCTCTACTTAAACTCCATACAATTTTTTCATGCATTTTCTTCTCACACTCAGATAGAAACAGTATGGATAACTCATTTTCTGATAAGAAAACTAAGAGATTGAGCTCTAGAGATTTTAGCATACACTCTAGTAGCATAGTATTGCTGACGGAGATTACTTGAAGTATCAAACGATTCAAAACAGTCCCGAGAATACTTCCTTGTTGTGTCCTTCTATAAAATAGCTTGCTATCGTCATGACAATAACCACTTTTAACAACCACAGATACATTCCAGTGCTCAAATAACAAGTCTAAAGAGTACCCAACTTCCAAATTTAGTTCATAAATAGATTTGCCATAACAAGTATCCATGAAAATCAACCCCTTAAGAGCGACCGAACTAAAAATAAGTGTACCAAAACTGAACTGAGAACTACTTGTATTGTGATAAGAATACCTATTGATAACTTCACACAACTTACCTCGATCAAATAGCATTCTAGCAAGAACCAGACTACCAGAAAAACATGTGCCACTTCTCGAACACATGCGAAATAACTCACCACCACTCATACTTGTGTTGTTCAGTAGCTGCTGACTGGAATGTAAAGTTGCTGTAATAAAATATTTCTCAACTTGTCCCATTGGAGTTACCAATCTGATATCTCTAGCCACCAAATTATCAAGCATTTCCTGTGCAATAACGTACTCAGTCCCCATTACCATTTGAAGCATCAATTTGGTCCGAAGGAGAGTACCTTGTTGAAATATTTTGTCACGCAATTTGCGAGTAACACAACTATCACCTTGGTTAACAAACCGAAATACCTCTGGATATTTAATTAACAGTTCAAGGCAGTATCCAAGTTCTAGAATGAGCTCATAAAATAAATTTTCACTATGCTTATCCATGAAAAACAAGTTAGTAATTCCAAATCCTACATTACGTCTTGTTTTGGTATTAATCCTATCATCAGAAGAACAACTCACAACATATTTCATTTCTTTACCACGATCAAACAAGACTCGAGTAAAATACAAATGAAGTTATACCACACATAGAGAAGTAATTGGAGATACCTGCAGGCTTAAGAATATCTTGAGGGATTTGAATAAGCAACAACTAAATCGATTAAAGTTATCTACAGTGATAAACTTCCAATCTTCCAATTGCTGAAGTTCATCGATAAAATTCAGATTTAACATATTGAAATCCTTAACCTCATGAGTTGCAGCTCTTTTACCTTCATCTGAATCAAGTGAAATCGATTTGGTCTTGAAAACAATTTCATCCTCGGTAATCTGCGATTTACCCGATCTGTAAGAACGATTTGTAGCTGGAAAAGAACCTAAAACTCCATTTGACCCATCTGGTACTGGTGGATTGGAAGGTTGTTGAGTGAAATTACTAGCTGAATTTAAATCAACAGGATCTCCCTCAGGTTTTTTATCGATTACTTTCTCAACATCAATTTCTACCTGCGAGTCAATAGCTACGCCACCGATCTCATCGTCGAATCTTGGTGTTGATCTGTTAGAATATTTTCTCCACGCAGCATTGAAATAATCCTAAAAGCTATATCAGACTCCGGTGAAGACACGTTCTGATTTTCCCACATTAACTTGAAATAATAATTCTGTTTCATTGAAATTTCTTCTTCTAGTTGTGAGACTTCATCTATTGCAGCAGCCATGGTAGCAGTCCGAGAATCGACTGCTCTGATACCACTTGTAGTTAATCCACTACAATTGATATACAGAAACAGCTCTTGGTATTAGATTGAAGGGAATAAGATGAGGGAATAGAAGAATTAAAGATGAGAAGAGAAGTTAGGGTTGAGATAGAGAGCATAGATGAGATAGAGAAGAACACAATAATTCATTTCATTATTCCATACCCTTCAATTACAGAAGTTCAGTGTTTATAACTCAAATGGAACTGTTGAACTGGCACATGCCTCTCACACGCTCGCTACTAATACTACATCTACTAATTAGCATACGGATAGCCCTTAACAAGTGGACACCCCATAACCGGGACATGACATTTTGTTGTTTTGAGGTTACGGTTTTATATATGATTATTTGGGTATTTTCTGAACCATATATCTGTGTTTTGATGGTTTATGTATCTGTCTTTTGTACATCAGCAATGGAGAACATGTCGCAATACAGAAGCAAAGGAAACTATGGATGATGATTTGTGGGTTGAGGCCTAATCAAGAGAACATATCAAATCTTGACTTCAAAACCTATGGTCTTTGGAGCCAGCTGATGCAGTTCCCAACTTAGTAGACCATGTAAGTTGTATCCTTCATTTGTTTCTCAAATTTTCTTACATACTTTGTGTTGTTTTTTTATTTCAACATTTTATTAGAAGACCTTATATTTATAACTAAAGATGGACAAACCTGAGCTAACATTTTATCAGAAGACCTATATTACTGGTCTAGTTGAAGTTATTCTTGGCCTTTTAAGATTTCTTCTTGTTGATGACGACTTAAATCAGGTAGTCTTTGCAAAGTAGTCTTGAAAATACAAATATATATTATCATCCAGAAACAAAAAAATGGATCCGTTGAATGAATTCTCATATATTGTAACTTTATTCTTACCCACTTTATTTCAGCGCTTGAGATTGGAATTTAAGTCACTTGACTTCTTACATTTGTCTTTCACGTTTTCTCAGTTACCTTGTTAATTTGCTAATTTATGCAAGCGGTTAATTGCAGGAACACGGAAAATTAATTCTCAATGGGAATGAGCAACAAATGTGCTGGGTATAGTTCTTCCAATTGAGCAAATAAACATAACTCCAACTAGATACTCATATCTGATGTGACTCAGCTGGTGACCAGGTGATTATAATATATGTTCATCATGTATGTATTAGTTATCGCTTCCTTGATGTATCAAATGTACTAGAATGGGTTGTTTTATTGTCACAAACACTAATTCATTTGATTTTATCTGTATTTATTCATGTACCCACTTGTACTGGTATAGATGTGGAACAACTTTCTGATACATCACCAAGTACTTCATTAACCAATGTGACCAATAGTTTAGATATTGATCAGCATTTTGTTTTCTCTCCAACTAACATTTTATTGACAACACCATGCCGGATTCCAGATCCCTAATCTCCCATCTTGCAATGAGTGTATATGAGTTTTTTGTGGTTCCATTGCACAAGAAACCAGAGAAATCAGTTCTTGTTTAGCGCTATATTACAGACCCTTATCTGTTCATGAGGTAGAAGCACTTGTTCACGTTGTGGAGAATCTTGGAACTGGAAGGTGTGTTTCTAGTTTCTACTATTTTTTTATTTTGTAGAGTAATATTAAAGAGTTTTATTTACTTTGTAACATTCTAATGGTCATTTTTTCCCAGATGGCGTGATGTGAAGTTGCATGCTTTTGACAATGCAAAATATTATATACGTATGTGATTTATAGGTACTTTTGTCATTCTATGCCAATTCCACTAAATATTTGCTAAAGTTTTATATTGTTTGTTTGTTGATGTTTGGGTGGTATATGTAGCCATTCAAGGAACATCCGATAATTTTGTCATTCAGGTTAACAACGACACTGATTACTATGATGTCCTCAGAATATATTAATTTCATGTTTTGGGGATCTGTATCAACTGATAAAAATAGTTTTTGACGAATTTAATTGGATTTAAATGCTGATGTTATTTTATTTGTTAATGGTGTAACAAGAAAAATGGAAAAAACTGATTCACACGGCAAGAAATCTCCACAAACAAAGAAGGAATTAGAGAGAAAGACGTTAATCTGTGGTTTGTGTGACGGCTCCAACGAAGAAAGCTGAATCAGCAGCCAAGAGTGCTCGTCAAGCAGTGAAAAGATGGATGTGCAACAAAGCCAAGAAATCTGATATGAAGACAGTACTTGCTTCTCTAATTTACTGGTAACTCCTTAAAATTTTGGTTACATTATCAGTATTTGGGTGAAATTACATTAGATTTGATCCTGAATTTGTAATTCATTAATGTTCACTTGGTCAGTGTAATACCAAGTTTTACTTGATTTGTATAACTTGGTTACTATGAAAACCCAGTTTGACATTGTTCTAAAAAGAATCTAGTGCTTTGTATTTTGTTTGCTTGCTTGTGCCCCTGGATATGTGTTCGCTACTCATAGCTGGCTATTGAGGTTATTATTGTCGTCTAAATCCTCATGACTTACGATTTGAGGTAGAACAATGATCTTTTATTAGTTGCATATTCTGGAATCTTACAAGGATCCTAGTACTAAGTTAGATATCTGGATTCTCCTGTTTAATACTAAAAGTATATATGATATTACTTAAATATTTTTTGGTGTAGCGTCTGACTATTTTCTTTTACTTGATTTGTATTACTTGGTTAGTTTGAAAAGATAATCCATCACGTGATTTTGTTCTGTTACTCTAGTATACTTTTTGTTGTGTTTTTTTTTAGTATATTTGCAATACTTTTTTTTTGAAGCATTTGGACCTGGTGATTTTGCATTTTTCAGAAGCATTTTTATGAGAACTAAACAAATTGTTTTGTCTGTTGTAATAATAGTTCATTACATCGGATTACAGGTTCATAAGATCAGTCAGTAAATGGATGTTGAAGATATAAAGAAGATGAACAAGGACAAAAAGTTCATGCTTGAAGTCCCATGGTTCAAAAGCTGAAAGTGTCAAATTGATGCGGCTGCAGATCAATTGCTTTCTCATTTGGATGGTCATTTCTGAAATTTCCATAAGGTGCAGGTGCAAGGTTAACTTGCTGAATACTTGTTTAAATTCTTTGTAATTTATCACTCTTTAAATACCCTCATGTTGTAATTGTAATGATTGAAAATAATGAATAAAAGCAAACATCCGAATAAAACAAATTCTGAAGTAGTTTTGGTTTTTTATTTTATTACTGAGTAATACTCTACCGACACCTTAAGCAGCTTAACTGGTAACGGTGAAACACTTGAGCAACTCAATCTATACTAGATTAAGCCCTTGGTTAACGACCCCAATTGCATATTCGATGACTAAACATTTGATGGCAACAAATCTTCACCAACGACACGTTAAGTGATTACAAAACTTCAGCGACTGATTACTCTGTGGACGAAATCCTTGAGCAACTGAAATTTCAGTGCCCAAAGCCCTCAACCAACTTCCAAGCAACTAGATATTTAGTGGGTAAACACATTAACCAATGGAAATTAAGTGGATAGAACACTCAACTAGGTATTTTCTTGTAACCTACACCTTAAGTATATGTTAATGCTAGTAATAGTTACATACCATTACCTAATGCCATTAACCACCCGTTCTATTGTATGACCTATAAATAGAGGTCCTGACACAATTGTATTTCACACTAATTCCATGAATGAAATGGTCTCTCATATCTTTTCTCTCAACTTGTTTATGTTTAGCATTTTCTATTTCTTTAGTTTATAACATGTTATCTGCATGTAGATTTTACTACAATGAGCTATGAAGATTACATATATGCTAGAGACACCTCATAATATGTCTGATCAATTGACAAATTGATTATGACCAATTGATATTAGTAAGTATTTTCACTAATTTACTACCTTTTTTATGAAGATAATTGGATTAATTTTATTTTATCAATTTTTTGTTTTGTTTTCATTTTACAGAAAAAATAAAATTAAAATCAATCACAAATTTGGTTTGTTTTTATTTGAATAAAATATTGACAAAAATATATAACTATAAGTTTTTATTCAATTTATTTTTGAAAACCATTTGGTAAGTGTGACACTATGTGTATTTGTAATGTCAATTATGATCATATTTCGCTTTGATGATCACAAATGATTAAGTCATTTGATTGGAAACAAAGGGTATAAAAAAAAAAAATAGTGACAAAGTCATGTTAACCCTTATGTGGTCTTAAAAGATCGATATGGTGCACTTTTGTGCTTCCATGATTTGAGTAAATTCATTTCTTTTGATTTCCTTCCATTTCAGAGGATATGGAGACACAAGTTGACTATGGTATAGAGGATATAATCATAGTACTTGTAAAAGTATTGGTATACTTCAGGAGCAAAACATAGTTGGAAATTGGTTGTGTCTAATGGTAGTTTTATGAATAAAATATCAAATTAATTTCTTCTTGCAAAAGAGAACTAGAGTTCAAACTCAAAATATATGTCATCTTCTTTTCTACAAGAGCATTAAAATTTTCATAACATTTAAAATTTCCGGCATATTGATTTATTAGTATCAATCAATCGGAATTCCTCGTTCAAATTTTGGTAGACGTACCAATACAAGAACGTGTAACTATTATTTATAATAAATACTAATCAGGTGCACACTGATAAAGTATACGCTATTTGTAGTTGCAGGAAATCCCACAACACACCCCATATGATATTTTGTAGATCTAAATCTATTTCACAATCAAAATAAAGATTAAAGTGCTAAAATTATAAAATAAGACACAAGATTTACGTGGTTCGATCAATGTGATCTACATCCACGTGGTTAGGGTTCTTCACTATGATTATTAAAATTACATTTGGGTTACATGGAGACTCCATTAATAAGGAGAATTCTAGATCTAGTTTTTGTGGAAGAAGATGACAAATCTCTCTCTCTCTTACAAAAATGTGTCTCTCTAAAAAGTGTATCCTCCTCCTTTACAAAATGTCTCTCTCTCCTGCTCTTCTCTTTATATAGGTGTTTACATGGTGGATGACAGCTCACATATAGTGGAGTATAGCTAAGTCTTCTCATGCTCCCGCTACTTTCTCGCGAGCTTCTCTACCTTCTCGCAGGCTAAGAAAATAAATGAATTTCGCACACTAACAAATGTGTTGTGCGAGATTCTGCCCCTACATCTTGCCTCTTTTTTCTTGAATATTGCTTGAAGAGCGATCTTTAAGAAAAAATATGTTGTTGTAGTAGTCTTTGATCTTTGTTGATGAAGGAATGAGCGAAAGAATATTGGACTTGAAAAGTTCGTACTTGCCTCTATTCTTTTGCGAAGTTCGGGAGCTTTGCGAAATAAATAAGAAGTATCATCTCTTGAAGTATAAGAAGTATGAAGTATCCTTGAAGAAGTATAAGAAGTACTCAATCCTCGAAATATAAGAAGTATCCATCCTTGAATGCGAATAAGAAGTATTGTGAAATTATTACTCCACGTTCTCTGCCTCATGCAATGATGTAATACAAATAAGAATTTAGATTAGTATTCAACATTTCTTTTATTAAAAAATTTCATTTAATTGCAAGTTCAAATCGTTTTTCTTTGTTTTGATTTCCTTTGTATATCTTATTTCGTCTCATCCGATAAACATCTTTCATGGAAATGATCCTAATGAGGTCTTATGCAGCCTATTGATAGAAGGTCTTACCAGCCTGTTGATGGAAGGTCTTATTTTTCCTCATACTACTCTCCATGTTAGATATCATTCTCATTTGAAACAAAGCAAATATTTAAGGGAACTATATAAATTGATCTCTGCGAGATATTGTTCTCGGTTTCTCTTGTAATTGTGAAATATTTGTAACTCTACGATTGTATCGCGTTTTGTAAACCAAATCAAAAATCTTTTATTTTCTGTAAAAGTAAAATGTTCAAGGACAGTGGTACTTAACTTTTGTGGTTTGTTGTTGTCAATTTCGCGCAGCAAAAAGAAGTGTGAGAAATGAGACTTGAACCCTTGACCTTCCTCTTGCATATTCTCGCAACAAACCAACTGTGCTAACCTTTTCTTGCGAAATATCTCTGCGAAATTATCATCAACTCTCTTATATGTGAAATAATAAAAAATCTTGCGAAAAAATATGCATGTGTTGGGACTTGAACACGCGACCATGAACTCTTTAACTTCGCAGATCACCAATTGTGATACCTCTTGTTTGCGAAATAATGAAATAATATCGCAAAATTATACATTTTTTTCTCTCTATAAAAAGAAGAAAACTATGCTCGCAGACGAATTCGAACTTGCGACCACCAACGCACATACTGTTCTCTGGACCAACTGTTCAAGAATCTCTCTACGAAATTAACGCATAACTTTTTTTCCTTATTCTTTTATTCGTCACTGAAGATGAGAAGAAAATGAAAAATATGTGTCTTTGCGAATTCGAACCCGTGACCTATTTGTTGTTCACTCAGCCTTGAACCATCTTTGTGAATTTCTGTTTGTGATAGAAATTGCAGCGTGTGCCTCTTATCTTCTCTTCATCGTTCCTTAATTTCTTTCACATTTTCCTTCTTCTCCTGAACATGAAAATCTTCCACCGAAACTTTGGTTTTCTTCCTTAAATTCACCATAGCAACTAATTTTTTTCTCTTACTCTTTTCATGTCTTTGAATTGTTGATGATGTTTACTCCTTGAAAGTGTAATTTCTTCCATGAAATTTCCATTTTTGAACCTAAACTTTGTAGATCTAGAAAAATATGAACCGTAGTTAATCTTCATGGAAATTTTTTGAATCAACAAATTACAGGAAGGATAAATCCTTTACTCCTCTATGTTTCTAGCGCCAAAAATGTAGTTGCAGGAAATCCCACAACACACCCCATATAATATTTTGTAGATCTAAATCTATTTCACAATCAAAATAAAGATTAAAGTACCAAAATTATAAAATAAGACACAAGATTTACGTGGTTCGATCAATGTGATCTACATCCATGGGGTTATGGTTCTTTACTATGATTATTGAAATTACATTTGGGTTACATGGAGACTCCATTAATGAGTAGAATTTTAGATCTAGTTTTTGGGGAAGAAGATGACAAATCTCTCTCTCTCTTACAAAAATGTGTCTCTCTAAAAAGTGTATCCTCCTCCTTTACAAAATGTTTATCTCTATCCTTCTCTTCTCTTTATATAGGTGTTTACATGGTGGATGACAGCTCACATATAGTGGAGTACAGCTAAGTATTTTCATGCTCTCACTACGTTCTCGCAAGCTTATCTACCTTCTCGCAGGCTAAGAAAATAAATGAATTCTGCACACCAACAAATGTGTTGTGCGAGATTCTTCCCCTACACTGTTATTATTTAATGACATATATAAGAGCTTGGGTGAATTATAAATATTATCCGGAAAAAAAAAGTTTTCGGATGACCTACTTGGGTCCAAGGTCGCTCGCTCGTGAAAGAGTTTACATGAATATAATTTTAACACAATGGTAAGACTACCCACCATCGGGTGGGGGGTGGGGGGGATTAGGCATTATAAGAATGACGTGAATTAGTCTCATCTTAATTCTCTTACCATTCAGTTTTACATGAAGTATAATAAAATATTATATGTGTTTGCCTGTATTTTGGTATTACTTCATTTCCCTGCAGGGCATGCCATAATTTTGCAACAAGTGAGTCGTCTATAATAAATCTAAATTGATTGTTGATGAAAAATATATATTCCTTGATAAAGGAAGCCAATCACATCAATCATAATAATGCTCTTGAGGAGCCTATTGTTAGCGTTCATAATGAAGTTATCAAACTATAATCTTTATTTCCCGAGCCATATATATCTCCTAAAGAGAGAGTGTCTCTAAGAGGACAAGTGGTGTCAGTATTTCAGAAAATTCTTATACGCGTGTAAGACTGTAGTTATTGCCAAATAGTTATTCAGAGTACCTACTGAAACTTTTTGACCTCAAATGCTTATATATTTGTGAACCCGGAAGGTTACAATTTTGATGTTTAGTTTACATGAAAGTGTAACGAGAGAAACAACGTCGCTTATCAGTCAAAACCACTCGTGTCTACTAGTTTCTACAGACATTTGAGATCTGTGATATTACATAAATTAGTCCTAAACGATTTGAAAATATACAATACTTTGGTATGAAGCTACTATTTGACATGAATATTTGTTATCATAGATAACATTCATTTAAGCTTCAAAAATGTTAATAACAAGTTATATTTTCTTATTTAAAAAATTCAAAATAAAATGACCTTAGAACCACGTCTCAAACTTATTAAACATGATAATGGTTCATGATTTTGTCAACTTTGGAAAGTTTTGACATGTTTAAATGGATAGGTACGTAGCTTCCTAATAAAAACTTGTGCAATAAAAATCTACTTTCACCTCGAGAACCAGTATGTAACACTCTCTCTGGTTTATATTATGTACTAATTACAAGTAGATTTTGTGCTTGATTTTATATATAACTTTTTATTTTATATGTGAAGTTATTTTGCAATAAATTATTTTCCAAACTTAATTAGCATTAATATGGAGGCGTTGGTCCAAATATATTGTTTATATTATTTTTTGTAGTATCACTAGCATTTGATTTTTATTTTCATGGTTTATCCAAAGTCTCGTAGATAATGAACTACGGATGATTAGTTTTCATTTTCCAACTTGTTATATGATACACAATCCATTTTGCAACATCAACTATCATAACTCTCAATTCTTAAACCATTATAGTTAGTTGTTAGCCCTTAAAAGATTGTTGAGTGTTACTGGTTGGTGGCCCATAAAAGGTTGTGTGTTTACTCATAATGGGGTCATTGAAAATAAATAAATAAACCTAGGCTAAAAGGTTAGTTGTAGAAAAATGAAAAATGAAAAAAGAAAAAAAAAACTAGTCTTCTATTGACGACAACAAGAAAGCCAAGTCAGGTGAAATCAGAGGATAAACCATAAGGAGTTGGAGCTCAAGCCAAATGCAAGTTGATTCTTGCTCTATCAATTGTTATTTTTAAGTATTGGATTTCAATTGTGTATATATAGGAGAACCTATTGACTTTAAATCCCTAGTTTAGGTTTTAAGTTTGATGTTATTTTTTTATGAAATATGAATACCGGGTACTGTTTGCATCTTAGAGTAAATTTGAACCGTTAGAAAGTATTTATTTTTGGATATATTGTTCATAACTAGTTTATAAAGGTTCGACCAAAGTATTATGCCGATCGGATGATTGAAGGTAGCCAAAACAGTTGTGTTATAGTGACTCTAGGTACAAAATTCTGCTAGAACGTGAACATGTTGGATACCACTAGATTTGAAGTTTGTTTGCATATAATTTGATGGTTTCAGATATGTGAAACCCATTTATTTTATTATGCTTCTATAAAAATTTCAGAGCAATTGGATTTTGGGAAGTACCCCAATTAGGTAAAGTTTTCCAATTGTGACTGTATGTTTTAAGTTTAAATTGTGCATATAAACCCTCTCATAACTTGACATCCATCCATCACTTTTACTTAAAATATATAGGAAGTGTCCCTGATATAGTAGAGAAGATGTGGTAAAAGGTTTAGCATATTCATACCAGTCTAACATATGATTTCGACAGGGACAGTAGAATATGTTTGGGGTTCGTATGAATGTGATGTCCAGTTTGAATGATCATACATATGAAATTATATATTGTAGCTTGTAGATATGAATTTATGAATCGATTATGTTTGAGCTTATTTAAGAGATAAATTCCTATCAAGTGTTTGTTATTTGTTGAAGTTATTCCATATTAAACTATTCGTTGAAGGCCAGTCCACAATAGCTATCGCGCTTGCATGACTTTTAAATTGGGGTTGATTATGCTATGGGACAGGGCCACAATATCTATCATGTTTGTGAGCGCCAGTGTTGAATATATTTGAGCGTTTCTTTTGGGTTATGTTTGTGCGTGTTTCCTTTGAGTATTAACGACCGAAGGTAAGCGATAATGTAATAGGGTGTTGTGCTATTTTTTTACAAATTCGTGATTCTCTTTGACATGGTTAATCTTAATTGTTTTAGACTGAATTTTTGGTACTCTTTTACTTAATATTAAAATTGATGGTTTAAGACTGAACTTGCAAACCCAAAGCTCTGACCTTGTGTTGAATTTTTCTTACAGGTAATAGAATAAACATCTGAATTAGTTGGGAGTCTGTCTCGATTCGTCGCTGCATATTGTGGGAAGAAGTAAGATTTCTTCCTTGCTATAGTTTCTTTTAGATTTATTTTTTCCTTATTTTCAATAAGGTTATCACAGAGAGACATGGTATTTTGATCACCTTAATGAGAGTCTATTTTAAGTTTTATCCTTTGAATACTTTCATGACGAAACTTTAGTCAGATTTGTTCCTTTTATTTGGTTGAACATTTTTAGAACCATACTCATTGCTCATTAATATGAGAATGAAGTTATTTCTTTATATTGTTTTCAAATAAACATTTTTTTCTTATCCAACTTGAGATATGTGGACTTTATGTCCGGGTAGTAAAACCTTGAATTGCTAATGATTGGACCGAAAAACTAACGTTACTGATTCAGGGTTGTCACAGTTGGTACCAGAGCCCGTGATCCTTATGGACATGTGGGGTTGTGAGGCACACTTAATTTAGACACTTAGGTTTTTTCTCAATTCTTACGTTTGTCGTAATAGTTGTTTTTGACTCATTTCTCTAAGTAGAATGTGTTAAAGCATTGCTCGGTTAAACTCACCAAGCGTTGGTATGTCAAGTTTGGTTGTCATATTTTAGTATCAAAAGTCAATTAGAGTCGCTTGATTAAGATTACTAGAGTCAACTTCATTTAGGTTAGGCTAGAAAGTAATGTTGAGACATAAAGTATTACCTTGAAGACCTAAAGAACGTGAAGACGTATCGACCACAACGAAGACATCATCCTTCCACTTGAGGTTAATGATACTGACTTGAATTGTTTCGATTCCTATCATTACTTTCAATTCATTTAAGATTGAAAACATAACATCCAAGGTTATATTTAATACTCTAGTACTAGACTTGGTCATTTACTATAATCAAAGTGTCAAGAAATAATATTTAATTACAAAGTATAACGTTTATCTTGTGAACTTCGTAAATGCGACATCGACATAATCTATGTAACTCATTACTTGATTGTGTGTATTGGATATAAGTGTGATTTCATCCTAGGAAACTATGTTTCATTACATATGTTTAAAGGAAGTACATATATGAAACTTGTTTCATAATCGAAAAGAAATCAATAGGTGTATTAGTCTGGTTTTCTATGAAGATTTATTGGATGACCAATTCGATCATAAGGTGGGAATTCAGGTAGAACCGATCTTAAGTTATGTTAAGAGTCAAGGTAGAACCGACCTCTACCTACTTTGGGATACATGGAAAACTGATCTAAGCTTTTGTTGAGAATCTTGGTAGAACCGATCCTTACCTATATTGGAAGACTTGGTAGAACTTGTCCTAAAAACAAAACTTATTTTCAACATTCACATATTACTTTACGGTTTTGTGTGAGTTTTGAATTTGGGTTTGCTAAATAGGAAAGTTCTAGATCACGACATAATTTGAACATGTACATAATTATTATCTCTAATTGTTTAAAGATATTCCTTGATACTCAAGGTGATCCCAAACCTAAATATTGAGAATCTTTTAATTAAGATTTTCAAATTATATGTTTTTAAGTGTGTGGCTAGCACATGTTAAGCCCTAATTTGTAGAGAATTCTTTCTCTTTCCTGTGTAATCGAATAGAATTTTGTGTGTTTGTTTTTCTCTGCCTCCTTGAGGTTTTTCGTTCTCATACTTGGAGTGTAGAGCCTGTAAGTTGAATTTTGATCTTCTTTGTAGTGTAGAGCACTACACATATCTCTTGAAAAGCTATGTTAGTTAAGTTCTAACTAATATTAGATATTTTTTAATGAGAGATTTCAGAATTACAGGTTGGATATTAGTTGGAAATATGAAAACCGAAATTAGGTACATATTGCATATCTTGAGAATCTTTCGGTTTTGAAATTTCCTTGTTGTACAAACAACCTTGGTCTATAAATAGTTGAGTTTATTCGTGTTTTTTATGGTGGATCTGACTATCCAGAGAGAAAAGTACCCTAATTAGAAGAAATATCTTACATCTGCTCATTTAAAGACTTGTGTGGGATCAAGAAGCTCTACGAGTACCGTTGGTGAGAAACTAGATAATTGTATTGTTATTCTAGTTTTCTTAGCCAACTTGATATATATGGACTTTATGTTTGGAAACTAAGTAACTAGGGGTAGATTACTTGGTCACAACTATATGAAGTTGGATTTGTTATTTGTATAACGACTTAATTCTAAGAGTATTCAAAAATAGACTAGGTCCGGGGGGTTTTCTGCATTTGCGGCTTCCTCGTTAACAAAATCTTGCTGAGTCATTTACTTTAATTTCGCATTATAATTGTCTTATTATAATAAAGTAAATTCTACTTGTACACTAAATCCAACACACTTGATTGTGATCCTATAATATATTGGTTTCATACCTGCTACCGTTTCTACACCTGCTATTATGTTAACATGCTCATCAGTTGTCTGTACCTGAACACTGATCTATGGGTAGGGATGATTCTCCTGCTTATGACAGATAGCATCAACATGATGCACTCTAGACTGCAAGTCATGGAAGTTTTAAATTAAATGGTCTGAGCTATCACACAAGGTACAAACATGGAGTTCAGGTTAGGTACATGACTTAAGGACATCAACATGTTCAATTATACATTTTTCTAGAGCTTCGACTCTCCTAGTCATGCAATTTATGTTTGTATCAGAGTCAAAATCAGACTCTAACTCATGGGGTTACCCATATCATGTGATGTTTTTCTGGTTTCCCTAATGGATTCCCATTGATAGGTTTTATTTGTAATCTCAGTTAAAGATTTCCATGTATCATCCGCAGTTTTATCAATAAATTCACCATTACACATAGATTCAACCTTGGATCGAGAATTAAAGTCTAGTCCCCCATAAAAAGTATCGTCTAATCTCCACTTCTCAAAGCCATGGTGAGGGCATTCAATCAACAAATCCTTAAACCGTTCAAAATAGTGAAAATGAATCTTTTCATCTAACTGGACAAACAATTGATACTGTGACAAATGGTGATTGTCCTATGATGTCGAAAGAATTTTCTAAAAAATTGATTTGTGAGTTGTTCCCAAGTGGTGATTGACTATGGTCTCAAACTATAAAACTATGTTTTAGACCTTTCCTTTAAAGAGAGTCTTCATACATATGGTCAGATTGCATAGTCCTACAAATTTTTTCAAACTCTCTTACATGATGATAGGGGTTTCTAGAATTAACCCCTCGAAATATTGGAAGTATTTGTATCATGCTCGCATTTATTTCAAAAAGGTTATCGGTCTGGGGTATGACAATACATGATGACAAACTTTTTCTTTTGGGATACATGTACTCCTGGAGAGTACGGGGCCGGTTCTGAAATAGTGTAAAGTTGTATGAATTTGTTTAGTTATTCTTGTTTTTGTTTTGTTCCATTCATATCATTTTTATTTTCATATGCAATGTAAATTTTTCTGTGTCCTGTAGTTTTTGTGTCTCATATGAATCTTATTTTTGCTAGTTTGTTGTACATAATCCTTGTCTAGCAGTTCTGGGTTTGCTTAGTCATTTTATTTGCGTCATTTTGAACACTTCATGTTGTTGTTTTCAATAGTATAATCCATGCTTGTTTGTTACCACTAGTTAGAATTCTAGAAGTCCATTATAGGTCAGTACTAAATTTTTGTTTGCATGCTGTAGCTTTTAATCATTTTACATCTTGTCGTTTTTCTCCACTAAATTTCATTTGTAGATAAACTCTAGTACTCATTAGTTGTGGTGCATACTTCTAGTACATACTGTATAATAATTAATATAGCTTAGTCCGTCATTGCCATGTTTGTTTCAATTCTTAGAGTCCAGTGTAGAAATCGATAGGTTCGGAGTAGTTTAGCATTATATTTATGTTTTGTGTAGTTTTGTGTCCGCGTTCATTCTTGTCCTATAGCTAATAGTATTGCATGGTTTTTCACAGATTACATAATAGTCGTTTAGTGTCTCATAGTCTTAGCTAGTTATAATGCATAATATGTATAGATTTCATAATAATCATTAGTCTTTCATAGTGGGTTTAGTTCACAAACACTAGTGCAAGTTAGTGGTCTTTGGTAGCTTAAATATAGTATATCATAACTTCTTGTTTGTAGTTGGCTAAAGTGCCCAGAAATATAGATTGTATAATATGTAATAACTTAGTTTGTTTGCTTTCCATTATTTTTTTTATTTTTTTTGACATAGAGTTTGTCTGTAATTATAGTTTAAAAATTCATTATCTCCCTGTAATATATTATCTTGTTTTCTGTTCATCTTAATAGGTTTAGTTCTTTTTTACTTTCTTACTTTTTGTACATTTTACTTGGTACTGATCTTTTCTTGAGCTTAACAGGTGGTCTGCGAGCTTTTGTGCAAACCAAGGAAAAGGAACTGGCAAGAGGAAAACAAGCTCGTTGTTTTAGTCACAGTTTTGTACCGGCTATGCTAGAGAACACTTCTTTGGCCAAAGCGAAAAATGAAAAGGAAGACATGGCACTTTTGTTGTTCATACTCTCGGCCGTTCCCGGAGGTAAGTATACTCGTATACTCCATGTGTGCGTGCATCTGTGTTTAGGGAATTATAATGAATGCTTGGTTAGTGTCTCACTAGGCCCTAGTTGTATTTCTGTATGACCGAATTAATTGGCTAGTTACTATTCATCAAGACTACCTACTTGAAATCTCGTTTCCAGTTGTTGACACACCTGTCCAAGTTGAGACAATGGGTGATTTTATGAATCGACCCCGTACCCTCCATGAGTATATGTAACCCACTAGGACAAGTAATACAACATGTATTGTTTTACCTCATACTATAGATCAATTGAATTGAATGCAAGCATGATACAAATACTTCCAATATTTCGAGGGGTTGATTCTAAAAACCCCTATCATCATCATGTAAGAGAGTTTGAACAAATTTGTCAGATTATGCAACCTGACCATATGTCTGAAAACTCTTTGAAATTGTGTTTGTTTATATTTTCTTTTAAGGAAAAAACCAAAGCATGGTTTTACAGTTTGAGACCACAGTCAATCACCAATTGGGAACAACTCACAAATCAATTTTTCAGAAAATTCTTTCCACATCATAGGACCATTGTTATTCGTCAAAGTATTAACTGTTTTGTCCAATTAGATGGAGAGACTCTTTTTTATTATTTTGAACGGTTTAATGATTTGTTGATTGAGTGTACACACCATGGCTTTGAGAAGTGGAGACTGATCGTTATCCTCTATGAGGGACTAGACTTTAATTCTCGATCCATGGTTGAATCTATGTGTAATGCTGAATTTATTGATAAAACTATGGATGATGCATGGAAATTTTTAGCTGAGATTGCACATAAAACCCATCAATGGGAATATGTTAGGGAAACCAGGACAGTATCACATGATATGGGTAACCCCCATGAGTTAGAGTCTGATTTTGACTCTGATACAAACATGAATTGGATGACTAGGAGAGTCGAAGCTCTAGAAAAATATATAATTGAACATGTTGATGTCCTTAAGTCGTGTACCCAACCTGAACTTCATGTTTGTACCTTATGTGATAGCTCAGACCATTTAACTGAAAACTTCCCTGACTTGCAGTCTAGAGTGCATCATGTTGATGCTCTATGTCATAAGCAGGAGAATCATCCCTACCCACAGACCAGTGTTCTGGTATATACAACTGATAAGCATGCTAATTATGAGCTTGAAATATTTGTTTCTCCAAAGGAACTCAATTTTGAAAATAGTACTTCTTACCCTTTTGTTGAAAATGTTAATACATACTCACCTTTTTCAGAAGCAGATGTACAGGTAGGGAACACTAATGGTTTGGATAGGGTAATCTTGTTAGAGCATTGCTCGGTCAAACTCGCATGCGTTGCTATCTCAAGCATGTTTGTCAATGTTAGTGATCAAAACTATAAACTCTTGATTTCTAGTCTACTATAGTTAAGGTCTCGGACTAGGATAGAAAGTGTAGTTGAGCTCAAGACTCCATGTCAATCATCATACAAGACGAAGGACTACTCAAGGAACATGTGGATCTTCATCGACTAAAAGGTATGTGGAGACTTGAACTTATCTATCACTCAAAAGTCTATCTACTCTATCTCCTATCTTTGAGACAAAAGTCGTTTTACTATATAGACTAAGAATATGCCCATGTGACATTTCGAGCTGAGTATATCTCGCTTATCTATTTCTCGAAATGGGTGTTGGTAAAGCTTTCTCTTTAGCCAAGTTCATCTTTGCCTAGTGACGAAAGTCATGTTAAGTTTCAATCTTCTTGGAAAATGTTCTGACGAAAAATAGTTTGTGAATAACAACTATATAACGCCCTCTGAGAATGTTTCAATGATTGAAATGAAAGTTTAGACTATATAACCATTGGGGATATAAACATTGTTGTGGCAACACATATATGTATAAGTCCTAAGTACTTGAACCGAAGTTTGCGAACTTTGTTAATCAATTGGAACCGGAACGTGAGCAGCAACTCAGTCTGCGAACCCAGTCCGCGAACTGGCGTAGTTCTCGAACCTGAGAATTTCTGTTGGAGTTGTAGCTCATGTGCAGACTCAGTCCGCGAAATGAACGAAGCTTTCGAATCCGAGAATTTCTGCTGGAGTTTATAACTTCAACCGGTTAGCTTGAGTTCACGAACTCAAGAGGTTATGTCTGAAAACGTTGTTCGTGAACTTATTCTATATTACTAAGAGATGCTTTTGCAAACCTTGGCTTTATAGTTCATGATTAATGATTCGAGTGAATCATATCGTTTTTGATTCAATTGTGTCTCTTGTAGTACTTGAGATCTCAGAGCAATTGAACAACTCTCTAACTAGTTTATTTGAGTTATTTGGACTAGTTATGGTGAAGAAGAACATGGTTGATACGGAAGTTATCATTTGGATAACCTTTTGGTTAACTAGTTGTGAACCAGCCATTGTACATGTTTGGGTACGGTTACACAAACCAAAAATCGTCAAGTACATGTGTGTATGGCAAGCTAAGTTTTCGATCTAACGGTTGAGGAATATTAGCTTGTATCTAATCAGGTTTTCATCTAATGGTGAATATTGAATGCTTTGTTACTAACCTAACATTGATTGCAAACCCTGATTTGAAGACTACATAAGGAGAATCTAGCTATTGGAAAAACTAATCCCCACACACCTTTCTTGCGTGATACTAGTTTCCTCTAATCTAGAGTCGATCTCCATTAACCCTTGAGTTTTCTCTCTGAACTCGGGTTAACGACTTAAACACTTCATTGGGATTGTGAAGCCAGGAAGATACTATTTTTATCACAGTTAGGTGATCTGATCTTTCTCATTCTATCGTACGATTACAATTTTAATAATTGGCTTGAAATTATATCTCCGATAGGCAAGATAAAAGTAGTCACAAACATCTTCGTCTCATTGTTTGTGATTCCTCAATAATCTTTTTTGTTGCGTTGATTAAGTTTATTGTGAGCTGATTGATGAAACTGAGCTGTTCTTCGGGAATATAAGTCTGGTTTTATCGATTGGTTCTTGTTCACCTTGATTTATCAAAAGACGGAACAAAACTTGTAGGTTTATTCGTGGGAGACGAATTTATCTATTACATGTAGACTTTTCAGTGTGAGACATATTTGTTTATTAAAGTCTTCGACTTTGGGTCATAGCAACTCTTGGTTGTGGGTGAGATCATCTAAGGGAATCAAGTGTGCAGTATCCTGATGGGATCAGAGGCGTAGGAGCATAACTGTACCTTGGATCAGTGTGAGATTGGTTGGGGTTCAACTACAGTCCAGACCGAAGTTAATTTGTAGTAGGCTAGTGTCTATAGCGGCTTAATACAGTGTATGTTTAATCTGGACTAGGTCCCGGGGTTTTTCTGCATTTGCGGTTTCCTCGTTAACAAAATTCTGGTATCTATGTTATTTCTTTTCCGCATTATATTTTTATATAATTGAAATAATAAAGGTTGTGCGTTGTTCAATTAATTAGAATATCCGACCATTTTGGTTGTTGATTTAAATTGATTGACACTTGGATATTGGTATTTGGTACCATCCAAGTTATCTCTCTTTGATTAAACTCGCGAATCATATTTTCTTGAGTAAATCAAATTGAGAGATTGAGATAATAACTCATTGAGATATTTTCTATTGATTGAGTCTTGTTGATTCTCTAGAAAACAACTCGAAGTTGTCCATACAAATTGCTAATCAAAATATTGGGTGGTGTTGTTAGACCCCCACTTTTTCAATTGGTATCAGAGCAGGAAAACACGTTAAAGATCTTACAAATCTGTGTTTGTAGCGATCTGACTCTATGGACATAGGTGCTATCTCAATAAACGTACCACCAGTCTTCGATGGCTCTAATTACTTATGGTGGAAAATTGTTATGTGAGCTTTTCTTCAAGCACGTGATTTTCAATCATGGGTATATGTTGTTAATGGCTATGATCCTCCCGTTGCTGCAGAAGGAGAAAATGTTCCAAAGAATACTGCTGAATATACTCCTGCAGAAGTTCTTGCTGCAAAGCAAAACTCAGACGGTTTAAATGCGATCATACATGCAATTACCCCAAATCTTCAGCACCATGTGTCTAATTGCACTAAGTTGCAAGAAGCTTGGGATATCTTAGCAACCGTATTCGAAGGAAACTCTAGTGAAAAGGAAGCAAGGCTTCAAAACCTTAATTCTGATTGGGAAAACCTTCGTATGGCAGATGAAGAAACATTTGATGAGTTTAATCACAATGTGTCTGAAATTGTTAATGCATCTTTTGCATTGAGTAATACTATTCCTGAAAAGGACATTGTGATAAAAATTCTCAGATCACTGCCATCTAGATACGATGTTAAGAAGCATGCCATCGTTGAGGGAAATAACCTGGATACTCTTTCCAGAAATACTCTAGCAGGGAAGTTGAAAATTTTCGATTTTGAACTAAAACAAAGAGAGAAACTACTTCTACCTAGCAACCATGTTGTTGCCTCTAATCGTAAGTCTCGACGTTCCAAATTGATTGAAAAAAATGATGAGAATTGCTTGAATTCAGTTTTATCACTGTTTATTCAACATCTTAAGAAATCTCTTAGAAAAAATAAAAGAAAGTCTCAAATGAAAAAGAAGTCAATCAATAAAAAGGTTCAGAAAAGATATACTTGTTTCAAGTGTTACACAAGTGTTCATGATAATTCTGAACATCCAAATAAGGGAGTGGACGAGTTAACTAAAGTATGGATGGCCACTCTTGACTATTGTCCTGAGGATGATATCTGTGAAGGCTCACTCAACCTGCTTGCTGATAATCATGAATGTCCTCCTAACATTCCTGATCATTCCATGATAAACAATCTTACTTCCCAAGAAGTCTTACAACTAGATAAGGAAGTCGTATCTAAAAAGATTGAAAATTTGGAAAATGAACTGTCAAACTCAAAAGAGAAGATAACTTGCAATCATGATTCCCAAAACTTTTCGACGCTTTCGTTAAAAAGTTGTCATCAAAATTCACCTGATATTATACCCTTCTTAAGTCACTCAAACGATAGGGATGGTACAGAGAATCACAAGGACGTTCCTAATACAAGCTATACGTGTGATTATCAGGATCGTGTGAAATCTTAGGGCACTCAGGAACGAAAAAAACTCTCTTCTTCAAAACGTTGGTTGCAGAAGAAGAAAAAGAAATCTCATACAAAATCCTCTAGCTTTGTAAAAGAGATTTCCAAAAGAATGCAGAGTTTGCAAAAATCAACAATCAAGGTGTTCAGATCTTTGCTAAAAAGAGGGAAGGATGATGTCCACTCTTCTTTCTTAAAAACAAGACATAAATAGTCTATAACCTCATCACCTCAAAAGAAGTTACCAGTTCTGAGAAGAATTGGAATCCGTACGGTTTATAACACCGTATTAAGGATCTCTTTATCTATCCCTCTTGGGCAAAGAAATCATAATCTTTGAAAGGGTTGTGATGAAACATTTCTGTTCCATTTTTTTTAAAGGTTTCTTTTTCTGAGGATAATCAAAATTTCTGTTAGGGTTTTGGTCAAAGGTTAGATTGGAAATTTATCTTCTCAGTTTCCTTTAAAAATAAAGTTTTCTTAGTTAAACATTTCATCTATCTCCTCTATCATGTCCTCCTCAAGTCTTTCTAGCAAAGAAAGTGATGGTTGGACTGTTCTCTTTCCATCAAAGAAGATATGCCTTGATTTTTCAGATAATGGTGTGAACCCTGATTCTCATGGTTCCTCCCTGGATGGGAATATCTCTGCTTCTCATTTTGATAAGATCTCCTTAACTATGAATCTAGTTTTGGAACAAGTTCGTGCCCTGAAAAGTGATCTAGAAACTTCCTCCAAGAGACTGGAAGACAAGATGGAAAATCTAGAATCCAGAATAGATCTTATTGAAGATGAGCTCGAAGAATACAGAGAATATGAGAAGAGTATTCAAAGTAAGTGAAATGTTTATGTCTAGTAAATCTTCTATGTTTTCTGTTTTATTTAGAAGAATAACTAGTGTTTTGGAATAGCCATGATTGTGATTACACATAGCTATATCCAATGTTTTCATCTTCTTTTTTTTATTTTTATTGGTTTAAATTCTAAACTTGTTTGGAAGATGATGGTTGCAGTATTAATCTTTATGATTTTTTATATTGCAATATTTTGATGGGACATGTGTGTTTACGTCCGTGAACTTGATTGTCCCATACTTTGTCAAAATTAAAGTCATTCACGTATTGGTATGCAAATATTGATAAAGGAATGAATGGACTTTTGGCAAAACACAAAAAATTAAGCCTATATTGTCAATTATTGATGTGAGATAGGTTGAAATCTTTTGTGATTCAAGGATAAAGTCTATTATGTCATAGGTCCTTGTTTTTGTTATCCACGGTATAGAGCTTAATTGTTTAATATTACTATGTATTACCGTGAAGGTTCCATCTTGTATCTTATGTTGAGCACGATACGACCAAGTCGATTTCTTATTGGAATGGTTGGTTGTTCCATAAAGATGCAATATGTTGAGCATTAAAAACTAAATTAATCAACTTGTGTGGTTATTTAGTTTGTATTCCATGAGTTCTCTCATGTTGAGTACATGTACAGTTAAGGTTGTCATTTCCTATGATAATCTTAGTCGGGGTTCCATAATATCTTATGTTGAGCCCAAATGAACTAAATCAATTATCTTGTGTGATTATTTAGTTAGCACTCCATAGATTTTTCTCATGTTGAGTGTGTCCAATTAAATTGATTACTTTTGTGATTAGTTTAATTGTGTAATTAAGTCTCCATAAGTTTACTTGTGTTGAGCATATTTAGTCAAATTAATCTTGGTTCACTTTGGTTAATATGATTGAACATTTTTGGATTCCAAATTCATACTTGTATGTAATTTGTTGAGTCTTTAAAAAATCCTTATTTTCGCTTGAAATTAAGGTCGCTCTTGTTGTTCCCTTGGGAATGACATCTTATGGGGGAGAGTTCTTTTGAACTTGCGCTAAATTGCCAAATCTTTGTGGGGAGTGCGGCTGTGGAATTTGTAGGGGTTATCTTGTATCTTTATGAACTCCTTGATGAATGCATTTAGCCTCGGCTTTATGATTGCATCTAAACAAGATGATAGAACATTTACCTTTGGTCACAAAATGTCTCTTACGGAAATTTCATTAGGATCCCGTTCTTGTACCTTTGCCAATTTTATTGACAAAAAGGGGGAGAATTAATTTTAGTTCACACTACAAATACATATGGTTTTCGGATCATTATGTAAGGGGAGGTGGTTTCCATGAGAGATTGAGTATTGACTAAGGGGGAGTGAAGTATCACCATAGTATTGTTGTTGAAGTTGTGATGCAATTGTACTTTGATGATGTGTAATAATACTATGACACTGTATAACAATGATTGAGAACCGATGCTTTTCTCATTGTTATAGATACGGATTTTCAACAACGATGATACTAAACTTAAAACCTTTGGGATCATTGGAATACTTGGAAGTGACGAAGATTTCGAGTATTGTTGAAGATTAGGCATGTGGAATAGGAGCTACAAAGTTTATTTATATATTTTTTGTATTCCATATGTATTAATAGTTTTGCCACTAAAATTGACAAAGGGGAGATTATTAGAGCATTGCTCGGTCAAACTCGCATGCGTTGCTATCTCAAGCATGTTTTTCAATGTTAGTGATCAAAACTATAAAGTCTTGATTTCTAGTCTACTATAGTTAAGGTCTCGGACTAGGATAAAAAGTGTAGTTGAGCTCAAGACTCCATGGCAATCATCACACAAGACTAAGGACTACTCAAGGAACCAGTGGATCTTCATCGACTAAAAGGTATGTGGAGACTTGAACTTATCTATCACTCAAAAAATCTATCTACTCTATCTCCTATTACTACACCAAATATGGGGTTTAGAAACTCATATTAGCAACAACTTATCAACTGTTGCGAATTTTCAGTTGCTAATTTTAGTTGCATAAAATTCGTAACAGTTTCAAACAGTTACGAAATTCGCAACTGTTTGTTCCTTTTACGATTTGCAACAAACTTCAGTTGTACACGTGCGAAAAGTGAGTGTGGCTGCCTACACTTTCACTGACTCATAATTCAGCCCTTTCAGATTATCTAGAAAGTTGTCTCGTTTCTTTTTATTATCGAGCTGCCTCTTATTCTCTCATTTTGTTTTCCTTTCACTTTTCTTCTCTCGTTCTTCCTGTTATTTTCTTTCTTTCTACTACCATCGTTCTCCCTGTGATTTTCTATCCGATAAAAAAAACCATCGTTATCATCAACATCAAAACCGTCGTCGAGGAAGAAGGTATCGATCATCAAAAACTATACCAAGATTCATATTTTTTTTCTTCTCCTTTTGATTTTCCCACTCAAAATCTTTAACATGGTCTCTAATCTTAGTTCAGAATATGCTAATTGATTTAGGGTTTCTTATTCTATCGATTATGAGAGATGGGTTTTTGATCCATGGTTTTTTTATTCAGATTTGTGTGATATTAATTGATTTAGGGTTTCTTATTTGATTATTAGATTTGGTAATTTGCTAGGATTTGTTATGTAATTTTGTTTATTTGATATTTGATTTGTTTTTTCAGAATCTAGGGGCTGGTTTAGTTTATAGGTTTTGGTAGATTTATGTTTATGTTTAGAATTCCTAATTTGGTGAGATAATTTTTTAGAGTATCTGATAATGGTTTAGTTAGGGTCCTTCGGGACATTACTTTCTCTTCTTGTTGACTTAATTTGATGTGTTGTTCTGCAGTTATCTTGTTTATTATATGTTTGAGGAGGAAATCACTTGGGCCTCTTATGTTGAAAGAAAACACTTGGTGCATCCATTGCTCCGAACCGAAATCATTGAAAGTTGTTAACCTGAGAGCGTGATATGATTGCACCAAGCTAACAACAGAGGTTTTGAATCTCTACAAGGTAATTTGATACTCTTCACCTCACTAGAAATGGAAACTGTGGAATTATTTATTGTCCCCATTGCTTTATATATAAAAATGGGCAATAAAAAGTACTGTGAAATTTGAGTTTCTATGTTGATTCTTAGTTTTGATTGATGAAGGAACAACACGTTGTATGCAATTTGTAATGTTTGGGAAGCATAATCTGCTTCAATGTTAATTTATCATATTTTTACGTGTTAGGTTTTAGTCATTACATTTCATTTAGAATGTTGTTTTATTTTCTATCTGTATTTTATAGTTAAGAATGCTTGTTATTTGGGGTTTTGCAGATTCATAAGTTTGCTATATGATTTTTTATTGCAAGTGATGCTCAAGCGTTCATGGATTTCATATAAGTGGAACGAGCACCACTTGCAATTGTCGAACATATGCAATTTGGATGTGAATGTTTTGTAGTAGATGCACCGATCATCACTAGTGTTTTCTACAGTCTTTCTTGATTTTATTTTAATCAATATGTTCTCATATCAGGAGAGATTGGCGGATAGGATGGATATTGACAATTACAGGTAATAATAATCTCAATAACTTAGATACTGGTCTTATCTTACAATAGTTCTTAAGTTATTTCAAAAATAGATTTGGAGAGGGTGTAGAACTAGAAAGAAGGAAGCTGATTTAAAGAGTAGCTGCTGGATAAGGTAAAAAGTTTCAATTTATTGTCTTTGTTTCTTGGTTTGTACTAAATTACTTTGCCACGGTTGAAATATCGTATTCTCTCTGCGGAATGGATGAAGTGAACCTTCTGAATACATGTCCTACCGAGTCTCCTGAAAAGTATGAGACTTGTTCGCTAGAGCTGGTACTAGTTGCAGCATATAATTATGGGCCACCACCAGATGCCACAGGTTGCAACCATGTACTCCTAGGATTTCACCAGCTGCTGCTTCTCCTAAGATGCAACCAAATACGAATGACGACTCTGGGTCCTTACCCCCCCCCCCCCCCCGGCTTCACCTCACTATTGGAAACCTGTACTGCTGAAGCTAAACAAGGTAGATTATAGATTACTATCTACATGCATCAGTCCTACTCCTTCTTATATCCTGATTGATAAGATCTCCTATTTTTCGTATTACCACAACTATCTGATCCCAAGGAAATAGATATGAAGTCTCAAGTCACGGTATTATCCATTACTGTTTAAGCTTTCTGAGTAATAAGAACTTATTGGTAACTTAGCATCGCAAGGAATGGTAACTTCCTTAATCTGACATGGAAGTTGAGGATGAGCGTTACTTTTCTTATATCTTTCCTTATTTTTCTCTGAAGTGGTCTAAAAATCTCGTTTCTACCGGCTGTAAACATTTCTGTCAAACAACTCGCAGCCTGTAAGAGTGAAGAGAGAAGTCGTCGAACCTGACGTTAAAGATATGGTATTTCCTGTTCTTGATCTCAAAATTGATTCACTTCATGTAAGCTTATCAATAATCATATACTCACCTAGGGTCTTCTTTTCACTTAATTTTGTTTTATCTTTAAAGTTACAAGTGGAGTTTTTTATTGTACAAGAAATGGATACAAACATCATAACATCATAACAATCATATCTTGTTTTTTCAGCTATAAGGCCATAGCAGCTTGGAAATCAGTTTTAAGTGGTAGGTTTAGATTGTTAAATTAGTAGTGCAATTTTGTCGAGGTACTATCTTTATTAAAATTCACTATGTCCATGTGGTAGTATATATCACTTAGCTCGTTTACTCTTTCATGAGATAAATGCATTGCAGCTGTTAGCCCTTCAAACTTTTCTGAATAACATGTTCTTGAAGTACTTCTTTTTGACTTTCACAATTGAATTTTTTGGGATTTTAACAGTACATGCCTTTCCGACATGTGTTTTTCTTCTTCCATACATGATCTGGTACTTGGCTTACTAAAACTTTTCACCTATGTTTAGAAACATCAACGACACAATATCTTGGAGGATACATGGAATCAAATCTTGGCCTTCAGCAGGTGTGTGTTCATGAAGGTCCTGAGCGATATGATTCTAAAGGTAATCCCAATGTTGCTTATATATCATTTTATCACTATGCTTTCAACAAAAATATAACGGAGGCTTGCAATTGGCGTACTCCTACTTTATTCTCATCTACTTTCCATTTGACAATATTCTCATATACTTCCCATTTGACATATTTAGTTTGCATCGTTCTCACTTGCTAAGGGATTCTTGCTGCAGGGATATAATGGAAAAATATGGGGACCTAGATGATTGTATCTCCACTCCCGAGGCTGCTGAATTTAGATGCAAAACTCAGTGAGGAGAAAATCAACAATTTACCATTACCTGGTCAGTTGGATTTTATCATTGATGGTCCTCGTTGCCAGGTTTGTGAGAACTCTTAGGCCGTGTTTTGGAGCTTTGACTACATAAATCTTAGCTAGGGAATTTTTTTCTCTAACTTGAACAGGATTATCACAAAATGTATTAATAAAGATGATGTTTGTCTTTCCTTTATATCCATCAAAGGTTTATCATATATTATGTTTGTCTCTCCATATTCTAAATATGTATTTTTATATAATAATCCTATATTATGGATAAAATTATTGGAGAAAAAAATAAAAACATAACAATAATGTTAAAAAAATTGAAAGTATTTTGATTAATTAAAATAACTACCTGTATAACCGTCTAACCCAGGTAAGGATATTGGTATCCTGGCTATTTTGGAGAATAGCATAACCTTGCTTTTTTATCTTCCTAAAATCAAGGAAGATTTAGTTGTTCTTATCCTAGACAAGAATTAGAACAAGACAAACATAATTTAATTGTATTTTCTTGATAACCCAACCTAGGATAGGCATTTCCAAGGGGCCAAACACGACCTTATATGCCAACTTGTTTAGCCTAAATAATAATATATTATTCAAACTCTTTACACTTTTAATGAATATAGTTTTCGTGTAAGGTTTTTCTGGAATGAATAAATTTAATCAAAGTACATGGAGTAAGGTCCAATGTGAGATGATCTTAGCATTTATATCCTTTGCTGATTAAGTAAGGGTGTACTACCTAAATTTCGTCCGAAAACTTTTATAGTTTTATGTGTTCTTTTGATACTTCCTCAATGTGTCTGCAATTGGGATGATCGAGATAGCAAGTTCAGAGAAGTTTGTAGATTAGTTTTATGGGATTCAAATATTATGGAAGTTTGTGGATTAGTTTTATGTGCTACCAATTAAGCAACTGGATTAGTTTAACATTTTTTTCGAATTTCATTCATAGTTACATCAGTATTGACTTACTGCTTGCTGAATTTGCTTGTTGGCAGGGCAATTGAGTTCATTCTACGAGGGCAGCGAAAATGACATTAATGAGTCTTGTCCCTGTGTTTGGAAATACGGTAATTCGGTGACACCTAAAGTCTTCCTCTAGATACATTTGGTTATGTAAGTCTTCCTCTTGTCCTCCAACTTGAGCTTTTCCTCTTTTTCTGTTTTGTTTGCTTTTCCTTGTAGTTTTTTTTCGTGATTGTGTTGTTTCCTCATCATAATGTGTGATTTTTTTTACAGGGCACAAGGAGCTTCTTCAATGGAACTTGATGAATAGGTGAGCGAAAGAAAAGCTAAAGGGGAGGCAAAGAAGGACAAACATGTGGTAATTTATTGTGAACTTGTTGTTTTTCCTTCAATTATTCTAACTGAAATGTAAATGAAGTAAAGAATGCTAGTGGAGATGAGAAAGTAACTGGTGGTCTCGCATGCTTGATTTCAGAGACTAGGAAGGAATTTTACCGAATATCTTTGGAAAAATTCATGGTTTTTCTCTATGTTCATCATTTTATTGGATGTCATTCTTTTGATATACTACACACAGAATTTGTATGTCATTGGGACTTAAGAAATGTTTCTAGCTATACTTAGTGATGTGTTTCTTACTTTTGTGTGTATGGAATTCATCATGGTATGTTATGGTGAATTAACATTAAGAAAGAATTATTTTCTTGGATTAATTTTATTTCTAAATAAATAGGGGAAGACTTGATTTTGTTACTGGAAACTCTAATCTTGACCTGGTTTTGACCATTCAAAACCACTATTTTTTGACGTTGCAAAAAAATCGCAACTGCTTAAAACAGTTGCGTCATTCTAATTCGCAACAGTTTATAACAGTTGCGAACTTTTGACGTTGCAACAGTTTCAAACTGTTGCGACTGAAAATTTGCAACGGCAACGTAGCCGTTGCGAAAAAATGCAACATTGACTTTCGTAACAGAGCTAAACTGTTGCGACCCCGTTTTGCAACTACCAGTTACCGTTGCTAATCACTAAATTTGGTGTAGTGTATCTTTGAGACAAAAGTCGTTTTACTATATAGACTAAGAATATGCACATGTGACATTTCGAGCTGAGTATATCTCACTTATCTATTTCTCGAAATGGGTGTTGCTAAAGCTTTCGCTTTAGCCAAGTTAATCTTTGCCTAGTGACGAAAGTCATGTTAAGTTTCAATCTTCTTGGAAAATGTTCTGACGAAAAATAGTTTGTGAATAACAACTATATAACGCCCTCTGAGCATGTTTCAATGATTGAAATGGGAGTTTAGACTATATAACCATTGGGGGATATAAAAATTATTGTGGCAACACATATATGTATAAGTCCTTAGCACTTGAACCGAAGTTTGCGAACTTTATTGATCAAGTGGAACCGGAACGTGATCCGCAACTCAGTCTGTGAACCCAATCCGTGAACTGGCGTAGTTCTCGAACCCGAGAATTTCTGCTGGAGTTGTAGCTCATGTGCAGTCTGCGAACCGACGGAAGCTCTCGAATCCGAGAATTTCTGCTGGAGTTCATAACTTCAACCGGTTAGCTTGAGTCCGCGAACTCAAGAGGTTATGTCTGAAAACGTTGTTCATGAACTTATTCTATATTACTAAGGGATGCTTTTGCAAACCGTGGCTTTATAGTTCATGATTAATGATTCGAGTGAATCACATAGTTTTTTATTCAATTGTGTCTCTTGTAGTATTTGAGATCTCATAGCAATTGACAACTCTCTAACTAGTTCATTTGAATCATTTGGACTAGTTATGGTGAAGAAGAACATGGTTGATATGGAATTTATCATTTGGCTAGTTGTGAACCAACCATTGTACACGTTTGGGTGCGGTTACACAAACCCAAAATCTTCAAGTACATGTGTGTATGGAAAGCTAAGTTTTCGATCTAACGGTTGAGTAATATTAGCTTGTATCTAATTAGGTTTTCATCTAATGGTGAATATTGAATGCTTTGTTACTAATCTAACATTGATTGCAAACCCTGATTTGAAGACTATATAAGGAGAATTCTAGCTATTGGAAAAAACTAATCCCCACACACCTTTCTTGTGTGATACTAGTTTTCTCTAAGCTAGAGTCGATCTCCATTAACCCTTGAGTTTTTTCTCTGAACTCGGGTTAACGACTTCATTGAGTTTGTGAAGCTAGACCAATACTATTTTTATCGTAGTTGTGTGATCTGATCTTGCTCTTTCTATCGAACGAGTAAAATTGTAATAATTTGCTTGAGATTCTATCTCCGATAGGCAAGATAAAAGTAGTCACAAACATCTTCGTCTCATTGTTTGTGATTCCTCAATAATGTTCTTCGATGCATTGATTAAATTTATTGTGAGGTGATTGATGAAACTGAGATGTTTTTCGGGAATATAAGTCTGGTTTTATCGATTGGTTCCTATTCACCTTGATTTATCAAAAGACGGAACAAAACTTGTAGGTTTATTCGTGGGAGAAGAATTTATCTATTACCTGTAGATTTTTCTGTGTGAGACATATTTGTTTATTAAAATCTTTGACTTTGGGTCGTAGAAACTCTTGGTTGTGGGTGAGATCAGCTAAGGGAATCAAGTGCGCAGTATCCTGCTGGGATTAGAGGCGTAGGAGCATAACTGTACCTTGGATCAGTGTGAGATTGGTTGGGGTTCAACTACAGTCCAAACCGAAGTTAATTGGTAGTAGGCTAGTGTCTGTAGCGGCTTAATACAGTGTATGTTTAATCTGGACTAGGTCCAGGGGTTTTTCTGCATTTGCATTTTCCTTGTTAACAAAATTCTGGTGTCTATGTTATTTCTTTTCCGCATTATATTTTTATATAATCGAAATAATACATGTTGTGCGTTGTTCAATCAATTAGAATATCCGACCATTTTGGTTGTTGATTTAAATTGATTGACACTTGGATATTGGTCTTTGGTACCATCCAAGTTATCTCTCTTTAATTAGACTCGAGAATCATATTTTATTGAGTAAATCAAATTGAGAGATTGAGATAATAACTCCTTGAGATATTTTCTATTGATTGAGTCTTGTTGATTCTCTAGAAAACAACTCGGAGTTGTCCATACAGATTGCTAATCGAATTATTGGGTGGTGCTGTTATACCCCCGCTTTTTCAAAGCTTTTCATGCATTTTTGATGATGATGATGATATGGTATTAAAAGAGATGGTCAATTATGAATATCTAATTGCGCAGTTTTGCGAATCTGAAACATTAGAACATATTGAAGAAACCTCCACTACTGATAATTCATTTAATCATCATCCATCTCAGTATTTATATGCACATGAAATTGATGCTGATTTAGGTATCGTGCAACTATTTTGTGAACAAGAGAATGACACACAACTTGTGTCTGACTTAGGGAAGGATGAATTCTTTGTCGACAGGTAGGGAACACTAATGGTTTGGACATGGTAAGCTTTTCATGCATTTTTGATGATAATGATGATATGGTATTAGAAGAGATGGTCAATTATGAATTTAGAATTGCACAGTTTTGCGAATCTGAAACATTGGAACACATTGAAGAAACCTCTACTGCTGATAATTCATTAAATCCTCATCCATCTCAGTCTTTATATGCGCATGAAATCGATGTTGATTTAGGTATTATGCAACTGTTTTGTGAACAAAAGCATGACACACAACTTGTGTCTGACTTAGGGAAGGATGAATTCTCTGTCGACAGTAATGATATAATTGTTATGTATG
Organism: Papaver bracteatum; assembly: GCA_023529315.1. NCBI lineage: Eukaryota > Viridiplantae > Streptophyta > Magnoliopsida > Ranunculales > Papaveraceae > Papaver > Papaver bracteatum. The sequence continues at coordinate 841,851 of JAJJWX010001343.1, forward strand.
ATTCCCTACCTAGGTCAGAATATGACGTTTCTTCTAATATTCTTATGCATGAGATAAAGTTTTTGGATAATCATGATTCTGAATTGGGGCTTGTTAATTTGTTTAATGACTGTGAGCATGCTTCACAACTTGTTTATGACTTGGGAAAAACTAGACTGTGTAGTGATTTTTTGATCCTAAAAATGAATATAACTTAGACGCACCTAATTCCCATCTTAAGTCACAGAACTCGATCTTGCTTCTGACCTGGGGATTGTTCCTTTAGAGTGTTCCAAATCTATGTTGTTGACATTTTCTAACCTAGGGCTAGAGTTATGTGCATCTCAAATTCTTTTGGACATTTTGTAGGACCAGAATATCGCCATGATATTACTCTTGCGAGATTTACAACACTTCTGCGAATTCGTCTGCGAATTCGTATGCGAGTTCTTCAACAACATATTGCGAGTGTCGCATAATGACTCAAAGAATGACGTAGCAGATGATGATAGCTGAAACATGAGAAGAGCATGATGATCCTGCGAGGATTACAACACCTGCGAGAACTAACATTATAACTGCTGCGATAATACCGCGAGTTAGATCCAAAATTAAAGGACAGCTTAGATGTCATCCATTATGTAACTACCCTATATAAAGAGACCCGGTAGATTCAGAGAGGAAGGATTTTTTGGGGAGTGTCAAGAAAGTTTTGAGGAGATAGAAAATTTGTGAGAGCGGTAGTATTATTGATTTCTCCCAATTCTTGTAAACATTTCTGAGAATCAAATAAGAAATTGTTGTTTTTAATCTTCAAATATGTGTTGATTATTGTGAATTATTGTAAAGGGTGTAGTGTAGGTTTTCCTGCAACTAGATTTTAGCGCTAGAAACATGGATTGAATTAACGAAAATCGTAGAAAAAGCGAGGTTGAAGATGAGAGTTATTCAAGATTAAGAAGATAATTGAACAAATCGATGAAATTGTTGAAGGAAAAATGATTATAGCCAAAGAGAATCGTAGGAAATTGGAGTGTGGTATGATAACAAGAACAATGGTAGACAAATTCCATGAAAACATTAAAGGGAGAATACATAAACGAGATTTTGAAGGAAAGAAAATTATGACGGTGGAGAAAGTATCACCGTTGAAAGAGTGGGAAAAGTAGAAAATCACATTTATAGCAGAAGAAATACCAGCAGAAAATTTTAATCATACATCTCCTTTGGTAATTACGGTATCCGTTATACAAATGAAAAAGGGAAAATCAACAGGATCTGCGGATAAATGGGTTGTAAATAGAACTTTGGTGGATGCAGGAAGTTCTGTAGATATAATATTTTATCAAGCATTTAAGAAAATGGGATACAAGGATGAAGAAATGTCTTGTTCAACATATCATATTCATGGCTTTGGAAATCTTTAACAAAACCTAAAGGTGAAATAGTGGTACGAATTCCGCTAGGAAAGATTGAAACACAAGTAACATATGTGTAGTAGACCTGGAATCGCCGTATAACATGATACTGGGAAGACCATGGATACATGCAATCAAGGATGTAGCATCAACATTGCATCAATGCATCAAATTTCCTATGCCCAATGGAATTGGAGAAATTAGAGAAGATACTGATCTTGCGAAACTGTGTTATCAAATTGAAGTGAGAAATTATGAAGGGCATCCAAAGCTACAAAAAGCTCGCAGAAAATTGGCAAAAGAAACAAAGAAAGAAGAAGAATTTAAAGTTTACATGATAAGAGTAAAAGGAGGAAAAGGAATACCCAGCGAAATCTCGCAAGAAGGAGATGAACCCGCGAGAGTTGTGAAAACCTCAACACCAAAGGGAGAGCCTGAAGCCAGCTACACCGCAACAGTGCCAACAAAAGAAGTAAATATTGGGAGTAATGAAGAACCTAAGATGCTGAAAATCGGAACGAAGATGGATGCAGATGAGGAAGAGCGAACCGTAAATCTCTTGCGAGAGTATAAATACATTTTCGCGTGGAGTTTGGATGAGATGCATGGAATAGACCCGTCAGTTGCGTGTCATAAGTTAAAAATTAACAAGGATGTAAGACCATTTAAACAAAGGATAAGAAAAATCGCAACAACGTACCATTCCCAAAAAAAGAAGAATTCCAGAAGATGCTTGATGCAGGAATTATAATACAGGAAAAGTACCCGGAATGGATTGCAAATATGGTGGTGGTTCCAAAGAAGAATAAAGGGATAAGAATTTGTATATACTTTACTGACTTAAACAAAGCTTGTCCTAAAGATAGCTTTCCATTACCAGATATTCCTCAAATGGTCGAATCAGCAGTGGGAAATAATAGAATATCTTCATTAGATGGGGTATAAAGGGTATAATCAGATTCCCCTCGCGGAAGAATATCAAGAGCATACCGCATTCTTTGCTCCAAGAGGATTGTATTGCTATACAAAAATGCCCTTCGGATTGAGAAATGCTGGTGCAACATATCAAAGAATGGTGGAAAAAGTGTTTGCAAAGTGGATCCATAAAAAATTAGAGGTATATGTAGATGACATATTAATCAAGAGTAAAGAAGCTAAAAACCATGTGCAGGACTTGAAGGAGATTTTCGATCAAATGCGATATTATAACATCAAGGTGAATCCCGAAAAGTGTACTTTTGGAGTAGCTTCAGAAAAAAAATTGGGGTGCATTATGTTAACAGAAGGAATACAAGTTGATCCAGATAAAGTACTAGCAATTCATGACATGCCAACGCCAGCAACAATAAAAGATGTGCAGAAGTTGAACGAGATCTTAGCCTCGCTAGGAAGATTTATCTCGCGATCTTCAGATAAATGCAAGCATTTTTTCAATATACTCAGGAAGGGTACAAATTTTAAATGGACAGATGAATGTGAGAAGGCTTTTCAAGGAGTTAAATAATACTTAATGAACATATCTATCTTTGCAGAAACCGGAGCCAGGAGAAGAATTATTGATCTATCTTGTGACAACTTCGCATGCATTAAGTGCAGTGTTACTGCGAGTGGATGCAGGAGTAGAAAAACCAATTTATTACATTAGCAAAACATTTAATACCACTGAGAAAAATTACTCAAAGATTGAAAAGTTAATTCTGGTGGTTTATGCAACATTTAAACTTCGCATCTATGTTCAAGCACATACAGTAAAAGTATTAACAAAGGTACCAATTGAGTCAGTAATGAAGAATTCAGAAAAATTAGGCAGGGTTGAAAGATGGAATGCACAAGTAGGACACTTTGAAATCAAATACGAAATCCTATCCTCGCCAAAATCACAAGTTGTAGCAGATTTTTTATCATAGTTTCCTCTAGAAGATGATGAAGCTATGGAAGAAATGATGGACATAGAAGAAGAACATGGAGACCCAAAAGATCTATTAAAGGAACCCAACATGTGGGAAATATTGGTGGATGGATCATCAAATCAAATGGGGAAGGTAATGGAATTGGAGTTGTTTTCATCTCGCCAGAAGGAAAAAAAATTGCTTTTTCATTTCGTTTGGAATTCACGTCCACTAATAATGAGACGGAGTATGAAGCTGTGGTGCATGCGTTAAAATTCACAATATAAATGAAGTTGGAGAATTCTAGAATTACTAGTGACTCGCAATTGGTTATTCGTTAGATAAAAGGGGAATACACAACAAATGAACCATCTTTGAAGAAGTATAAGAAACTTGTTGAAGAATTGTCTGCGAGAAATCCAAAAATAAAATGGAGACATATATCAAGAAAAGATAATAGACTCGCAGATGATTTTGCTTTCATATCCATCATGATGACAAATCCAGCTGCGAGATGCATAAAAATTCAAACACTGATGTCACCTTTAGTCAATAAAGAAGAAGAAGAAGAAGAAGAGGAGGCAGATGTGATGATGATAGAAGGTGGATAAGAAGAACCAAGATACAATATTGCAGTTTGGCGAGCAGAACTGCATGCATATTTGGCGAGAGGCTAAACACCAAGAAATAAATTAGAGGCACACAAATTAAAAATCCGTGCAACAAATTATGAATTAAGAGATGGAGTATTATATCGCAAATCTTTTAATGGACCATTACTAACATACTTGACACGGGAAGAAGGAGAAAAAGTGTTAAAAATGTTGCATAGTGGAGACGCTGGTAATCACAGTGGAGGAAGATCTTTGGCATATAGAAAAAAAATGCAAGGATATTACTGGCCATACATGCATGAGGACGCAAAGCAACTTTCAATATGTTGCGAAGATTCTCAACGATATGGAAAGAAGATACATGCACCATGGGCACTACTGTCATCTTCCACGAGTGTGTGGCCTTTTGGAAAATGGAGGTTGGATATTGTGGGACCATTTGTACCCGGTTCTGGACAAAGAAGATATTTGATTATCGCTACAGATTATTTCACAAAATGTGGAGAAGTAAAGGCAGTGCAACACATTCGCGACAAAGACATTTTTGATAGGTTTCTAAAACACCTTATTTTATACCTAGTTTTTATACTTTCTTTGCTATTACTGTTGTGAATTGCATCTCTTATGTTTAGTTTTGAGTTATTAGGTGCAATGGAGTCCTTGGGAGCAAAAGAATGAGAAAACGTCTATTTTGGAGCGTAAAAGGCAAAGAGACTAATTCACAGGCGAGCTATACTTGGAGCGGGCTAAGGTGCACGAGAAGGTGGTGGATCATTCCTTGGTACCTCTTATCTACTCTCCTTGGGTGGAAATATCAACTTTCATTCTAACACAAGACCTAAGAATCAGAGGAGCAATGATTTCATTTATCATTATCTTTCCTTTCCAACACTTACCCTAAAATTCAGAGAAACCATTTCTCTTAATTCTCAATCATATTTGGTCTGAGATTCAGAGAGAGTAAAGAGGGATTGAATGGAGAAGATTGATTTATAGGTCAGGGTTTCAATCTGATATGAATTTGAAGTTCAACAGATTAACCTCAAAGTAGGGTTTGCTGTTATAGTAATGGTGGAAGATATTGATTGAGAAGGAATCAGTGAATCAAGCTCAGATACTGAAGAATTAGGTCAAGAATTGAAATGGGTTTTCTTTGGATTCCATTTTTGAGGTGATTCTGCTACCAATAATTTGAGAAGAATGGAGTCTGTTGGGTTCATGTTGCAGTGGAGATATGCATCTAGAATGGAGGTGATGTTGAAGTAAAGCAAGATGTAGCCCTAGGTTGTGATAATTCTGATGCATAAATGAGGCGATTGAACTGGTCAGGGATTGTAGGAAAATGAAATTGTTGTTGGTGGTATTTCTGTAATGGAGTTGCTTTCTGGCAGCTGGAGCTGGTGGTGTTGGTAATAAGAACTTGTAATGGATTTGATTGGCAGGGGTGTTGAGATTGAATCTGTGAGAATATGGGTTGGTGTTGGCATGAATTGGCTTAAGAGGGAAACTGTGGTGATGTTAGGATCTGTTTTGCATGGATTTGATTGGCAGTGGTGATTGGTCAAGGAGAGGTGCATCTACAAGTTCAGGTAGTGATGTTGAGTTAAGCAGGGATGCAGTGATGTTGTAAAATTGGAGCTTGGTGATGATGGGATTGCAGTGATGGTGGTTGGCTGAGATAGTTTGTATGCTGGAGATGAACAGGGTGAAGCTCATAAGTTGTTGGTAGTATGTAGGAGCTGCAAGTGGTGGATTGTGTTGTTGTGAGTTGAACTGAAGCATTACAGGTGGAGCTGTAGGTGTTGATGCTTGTGATGGTTTAGGTGGAATTACTGGTGGGGCTGTTATGCAGCTGCAATTGGAATATGAAGGTGTTGGAGATTTGCAGTGATGGCCTTGTGGTGCTACTGATGTTGCTATATCTATGACAGCACTGGTGGTGTTAAGTTTGGAGCATTGTAGGTTTGAAGCACATGTGAACAAAGAAGTTAGATGTATGTTAGGACAGGGGTTGAACTGGTCATGTGCAGTGCAGGTGATTAAGAAGTAGATGATTTTGGGTTGCAGTTCAGCTGTGAATGGTGTTAGTTGTAATGGGTTAGGAGCAGCTGAGTTAAATGATGGTTTCAATGGAAATGTGATGAGAGCTGGGTCTGAGCTGCAATTCAAATGGCAGTTGAAGCTGTTGGTAATGAACTGGTGGCAGGGTTAGTTGTTGGCTAGGATGAAATTGCAGGTGCAGCTAGAGTTACAGGTGATACTACAGAGAACTGAAGCTAGATGTGAAAATAGTGTGAATCTGAAGTGGTAAGGCACTGGTGGTTCTTGTCTTGCATAAATAGTGCAGGCATGAAGACAATTGCATTGCAGTTAAGCATGGAAAAGAGAAGTTATGTGTGTTGTTGCAGCTGAGATGCAGAGAATGACCTGTCAGGTGGAATGAAGTGTTTAACAGGGAGAATGGGCTTGAGCTGGAGAGTGGGCTCCATGGAGATTGATATCAACAAGTTGAAAGCAAAAAATAGTGGGAGACTCCCTTCTCAACCCATTAACCCAAAAGAGGGTGTCAATGCTATTACGTTGAGAAGTGGTACACAACTTGAGCAACCCAAAGTTGCTGATTTGGGTGAAGAGGAAGTTCCAAAAGAGCCGGTTTTGGAGGAAAAGAGGGATGAAATTCCCCAAACACCTGAGGTACCTATTCCTAACTCTAAAACTCATATTCCTACTTATGTTCATCCTATACCTTTTCCTCGCAGATTTGCAAGTTCTAAGAAGGAGGAACTAGAAAAGGATATTTTAGACGTTCTTAAGAAGATTCATGTGAATATACCACTCATTTATGCTATCAAGCAAGTTCCCAAGTATGCAAAAGTGTTGAAGGATTTGTGTACCAACAAGCAAAGGCTTAAAGGCAATTAAGTGCTTAGTGTGGGGGAGAATGCTTCGGCAATCTTACAACACAAACTCCCACTGAAATGCAAGGATCCCGGTAGCTTTGACATTCCCGTCACAATTGGTAATACCACTTTTAACAAAGCAATGTTAGACTTAGGTGCATCCGTTAACGTTATGCCGGCATCCATGTATAATTCACTTAATCTAGGTCCTTTGAAAAAGGCTAAATTGTGTTGCAATTAGCCGATCGCTCTAATGTTTACCCAATGGGTATTGTTGAGGATGTTCTTGTGCAGGTTAATCAACTTGTATTTCCTGACTTTTGTGTGTTAGAGATGGATGAAGGTGCACCGGACTCGTCTCTTCCATTGCTACTTGGACGTCCTTTCATGAAAACGGCTAAGACGATCATTGATGTAGACAAGGGAACGTTGACTATGGAGTTTGACGGAGAAATAATACGTTTCAACATTTTCAAGACGATGAGATATCCTAGTGATGTCCACTCTTGTTTCTCCGTTGATGTTATGGATACATTTGCACAACAAGTATTTGAATTGAATCATGATGATGCTTTGGAAACTGTTTTAACTACATCCATGGATGACGGTGTAGAGTGTGGTAACGAAGTTAAGGAAGCCCTTGGTGATCTCAACTCACTACAAGGATGTCCAGAAACTCATAATATCTCTTTTATTTCTTTACCATGCAGTGATGAAAAGATTTTACCTTCTATTGTTGAATCTCCAAAGTTGGAATTGAAACCTCTTCCAAGTCACTTAAAGTACTTGTACTTGGGTGACAATGAAGAGTTACATGTGATTGTTTCTAACGATCTTAGTGAATTACAAGAGAAAAAACTTCTAAGGGTGCTAAGGAAGCACAAGGCGGCCATAGGATGGACAATCGCTGATATCAAGGGTATAAGCCCTGCCGTTTGTATGCATAAGATTCGTTTGGAGGACGATGCAAGGCCTACAAGGGAAGCGCAACGTCGTTTGAACCCTCCCATGATGGAAGTTGTGAAAAAGGAGATACTCAAGCTTTTGGAAGTGGGTGTTATCTACCCCATATCCGATAGCAAGTGGGTGAGCCCGGTTCAAGTTGTACCAAAGAAATCAGGTGTAACGGTGGTAGAGAATGATGAGAACGAACTTGTCCCAACTCGAGTGCAAACCGGTTGGAGGGTTTGTATTGATTATAGAAAGTTGAATGCTACTACTAGGAAGGATCATTTTCCTTTACCTTTTATTGATCAAATGCTTGAACGTTTAGCTGGACATGCTTATTATTGTTTCCTTGATGGTTATTCAGGTTACAATCAGATTGTGATAGCACCGGAGGACCAAGAAAAAACCACTTTCACTTGTCTGTTTGGCACTTTTGCGTATAGAAGAATGCCGTTTGGCTTATGCAATGCTCCATCTACCTTTCAAAGGTGTATGGTAAGTATCTTTTCCGAGTATGTTGAAAACATCATTGAAGTGTTTATGGATGACTTTAGTGTCTTTGGTGATTCATTTGACCTTTGTTTGAACAATTTATCTTTAATACTTGAACGATGTGTTGAAACAAACCTTGTGCTTAATTGGGAGAAGTGCCATTTCATGGTAACTCATGGCATAGTTTTAGGCCATATTATATCTTCTAAGGGCTTGGAGGTTGATAAATCTAAGATAGACCTTATTCGTGCTCTAACCCCTCCCACTACGGTGAGGGAGATACGTTCTTTTCTTGGTCATGCAGGTTTCTATCGTAGATTTATCAAGGATTTTTCCAAGATAGCATCACCACTTTGCAACTTATTGCAAAAAGATGTGGTTTTTAACTTTGATGAAAAGTGTATGGCGGCATTCAATCATTTGAAAGAACTTTTGATTTCAGCTCCTATCATTAAACCACCGGATTGGATCAAGCCTTTTGAGATAATGTGTGATGCTAGTGACTACGCGGTTGGTGCGGTGCTTGGGAAACGTGTGGGGAAGATACCTCATGCTATTTATTATGCTTCTAGAACGTTGAATGAAACCCAACAAAACTACACAACCACTGAAAAAGAGTTTTTAGCTATTGTATTTGCATTGGAGAAATTTCGCTCTTATCTAATTGGTACAAAAGTTGTTGTTTATTTTGACCATGCATCTCTTAGGTACTTGCTAATGAAGAAAGAAGTGAAACCGAGGCTCATACGATGGATTCTACTCTTGCAAGAGTTTGATATTGAAATCAAAGATAAGAAAGGAATTGAGAACACCGTTGCGGATCACTTGAGCCGTCTTGCTGTGGACAAGGAAGATATCCCACTGCGTGAAAGTTTCCCGGATGAGCAACTATTCTCAATTGCCTTTGGAGAACCATGGTATGCGGATATTGTGAATTACTTGGTAACTAAAAAAATCCCAAGGAACTTGTATCGTGCTGAGAGGGACAAACTAAAGAGGTTAGGGAACCAATACATATGGGATGATCCATACTTATGGAAACATGGCAGCGACCAAGTAATAAGAAGGTGCGTTCCCGAATCCGAGTTTAATTCTATCTTGTCATTTTGTCACTCCTATGCTTGCGGAGGACATTTTGGAAGTAAAAGAACCGCTCACAAGGTACTTGAAAGCGGTTTCTATTGGCCAACCTTGTTTAAGGATGCACATATATTTTGCACATCTTGTGATAGGTGCCAAAGAACAGGAAATCTAGGTGCCCGAAATCAAATGCCGCAAACCTTTATTCAATTTATTGAAGTTTTTTATGTATGGGGTATTGATTTTATGGGTCCTTTTGTCAACTCTCATGGTAATTATTACATCTTACTTGTTGTTGATTATGTCTCTAAATGGGTGGAAGCTAAGGCCACCCCTACTAATGATTCCAAAGATTTTGTGCAAGCTAATATTTTTGCAAGGTTTGGAATTCCAAGAGCCATAATTAGCGATGGGGGTTCTCACTTCAAAAACAGGATTTTGCAAAGCTTGTTGAAGAAGTACAATGTGTCACATAAGATTGCAACACCTTATCATCCCCAAACAAATGGACAAGCCGAGGTGTCTAACCGGGAGGTGAAATCCATTCTAGAAAAGACGGTGAATCCCACAAGGAAAGATTGGAGCATGCGATTAAATGATGCTTTATGGGAATATATAACCGCATACAAGACACCTATTGGGATGTCCCCTTTTAGGCTTGTGTACGGTAAACCTTGTCACTTACCCGTGGAGATTGAACATAAAGCATTTTGGGAGATTAAGCAATGCAATATGGAGATGGATGGGGCTGGAAAGCAAAGGAAGTTACAACTCCAAGAGCTAGAGGAGCTTCACAATGATGCATTTGAAAGCTTTCGCATTTACAAGGAGAAAACGAAGGCCTTCATGATACTATGATTTCTAGAAAACAATTTTGTGTTGGGCAGAAAGTGCTTTTATTTAATTCTCGCTTGCATTTATTTCCGGGTAAATTAAGGTCACGTTGGATCGGACCTTTCATTGTTACTAATGTGTTTTCTCATGGTGCAGTAGAAATTCGTAGCATAGCTACAGGCAAGGAACTTAAAGTTAATGGGCACCGGTTGAAACCATATTACGAGAATTTCACTTTCGAAGTGGTGGAATGAGCTAATTTTGTGGATGCACTCCCTCTGGAGGAGTCATAGAAAGCAAGGAGACAGTCGGGCTGACGACTTTAAACCAAGCTCTAAAGGGGAGGCAACCCATAGGATGAGTATCTCTTTTCTTATTTTCATTTTCTTGTCTTGTTTTTAGTTTTTTTTTCTTATCTTGTATTTTATTTTTCTGATTTCTTGTCATTTTTTTTATGCATAATTTCCCACCTTGACTTACTTTGGATGACTCAATTTACATTGAGGACAATGTAAAGTTTAAGTGTGGGGGAGTGGTTAAGCATTTGCATTGTAATTTTTTTTAAAATTTTCAACTTTTGTGTAAATTAGTGCATGAAAAACTCCAACTTGTAGTTAGTTTAGAGTCACATAGTATCCATGTCGCTAAGATTACATCGAGATTCCCATAAGAGTGACTAAACTTAGAGATGACAGAGAACATGATCGGGTTTCTTATTTGTATGAGAGTTAAAGTTGGATTTAACCATGCCAGTGGAAAATATGGTGCAGACTGAATTTGGTAGTAGAGTAGTGGTCCCCTATAGTGGAGACTACCCATGTTACATCATGAGAGGCACCGACCTTCACTTCTTTGTACCTGTCTAAATATGTTCTTTTAGAGTGTGTGTCACCGTACGTAAACTCCGGGTAGAATGGTGAGCTACCCAACCTCCCACCAATAGAAGCACTATTTTGATCTCTTGGGTGCTATTTTATCAATCATGAATGGTGACATCGAATTGCTAACTTACATACCACTTGTAATCTTGTTCGGAGTTAGCACCATCCACTTTATCTCTCTACACCAACAGGTCCATAGAAACACCATCATCATCAACAAGAGAAGCATCACAAGTTCGAAGGAAAGTTGAAGACGTTCTAGGTTTACAAGCAACGGTACAAAAATGAGAAGATTTCAGATTCAAGTATAGCAACAAGACAAGGAGCAGAATTTTTTACAAGTTGAAGACTATTGTACAAGAGTGAAGATTATCAAGATGAGAATTCAAGAAGTTTATGATATCGAGACATACAAGTTGTGAAGAATCAAGCGGTAAAGTACTCACACCATGGCATTTTTATTTTTATTTTTATTTTTATTTTTATTTTTATTTTTATTATATTCTCTTGTCTCAAAAAAAAATAAAAAATTATTGCATCATATTTTGGTTTTATATTCATTCAATAAGCCAACGGAAGAAGAAATATCTACAGTGAAGTTTCAAGCAACAAGGAATAAGAGGAAAGAAGCACATTGTCAAGATTCTACGAAGTTCAAGAGTTATCATCAAGAGTTGAAGACCGAAGACGCTTCTATGGATGCTGTGAGAGTGGTGCTAGCTGCACGCCGAACGGATAACGAGGTAAGTAAGCATATTCCCACCTTCGTTAAGTAGTTGATTTACTTTCTAAGAGATCGTCAGAAAAAAAGGATTTTCAAAATGAATAAAAGATGTGGGTTTTCAAAACAATTCGGAGGGTTTGCCTTCCTACTATTCAACGTCTCGCAGGATTTTCTCTTCATTCCTACCTGGACACATATGTGACCCATAAAGAGCTGTTTATTATTGAGAGAAATTTCATAAAATCCTTTCTTGTGAGGCAGAGTCAAGACTTTTGATCACTCTGAACCCGAATTTCTTTCGATAAGGGATGGTTATTTCTCTCTCAACTTTTAAGAATGAGATTGTGTTCATATTTGTGTCTAACTTCTTATGACTAGTGTGCAAAATCTCTATGTCTTCTTAGCGCGTTGGATACTATCTTTTCGGAGAACTTGTAAGTTGGAATTGTAGGTTTTGTGGGTATTTCTCTAGTAAACGCTCACGGGAGTTGTATGTATCTTTTAGAATAAGTTTTGTTTGATTTTCTCGAGGACTAGCAAAGTCTAAGTGTGGGGGAATATGATAGGTGTCTAAAACACCTTATTTTATGCCTAGTTTTTATACTTTCTTTGTTATTACTGTTGTGAATTGCATCTCTTACGTTTAGTTTTGAGTTATTAGGTGCAATGGAGTCCTTGGGAGCAAAATAAGGAGAAAACGTCTATTTTGGAGATTAAAATGCAAAGAGACTAATTCACATGCAAGATATACTTGGAGCGGGCTAAGGTGCAAGAGAAGGTGGTGGATCATTCCTTGGTACCTCTTATCTACTCTCCTTGGGTGGAAATATCAACTTTCATTCTAACACAAGACCTAAGAATCAGAGGAGTAATGATTTCTCTTATCATTACCTTTCCTTTCCAACACTTACCCTAAAATTCAGAGAAACCATTTCTCTTAATTCTCAATCAGATTTGGTCTGAGATTCAGAGAGAGTAAAGAGGGATTGAATGGAGAAGACTGATTTACAGGTCAGGGTTTCAATCTTCTATGAATTTGAAGTTCAACAGATTAACCTCAAAATAGGGTTTGCTGTTATAGTAATGGTGGAAGAGATTGATTGAGAAGGAATCAGTGAATCAAGCTCAGATACTGAAGAATTAGGGCAAGAATTGAAATGGGTTTTCTTTGGATTCCATTTTTGAGGTGATTCTGCTACCAATAATTTGAGAAGAATGGAGTCTATTGGGTTCATGTTGCAGTAGAGATATGCAGCTAGAATGGAGGTGCTGTTGAAGTAAAGTAAGATGTAGCCATGGGTTGTGATAATTCTGATGCAGAAATGAGGCGATTGAACTGGTCAGGGATTGTAGGAAAATGAAATTGATGTTGGTGGTATTTCTGGAATGGAGTTGCTTTCTGGCAGCTGGAGTTGGTGGTGTTGGTAATAAGAACTTGTAATGGATTTGATTGGCAGTGGTGTTGAGATTGAATCTGTGAGAATATGGGTTGGTGCTGGCATGAATTGGCTTAAGAGGGAAACTGTGGTGATGTTAGGAGATGCTTTGCATGGATTTGATTGGCAGTGGTGATTGGTCAAGGAGAGGTGCAGCTACAAGTTCAGGTAGTGATGTTGAGTTAAGCAGGGATGCAGTGATGTTGTAAAATTGGAGCTTGGTGATGATGGGATTGCAGTGATGGTGGTTGGCTGAGATAGTGTGTATGTTGTAGATGAACAGGGTGAACCTCATAAGTTGTTGGTGGTATGTAGGAGCTGCAAGTGGTGGATTGTGTTGCAGTGAGTTGAACTGAAGCATTACAGGTGGAGTTGTAGGTGTTGATGCTTGTGATGGTTTAGGTGGAATTACTGGTGGGGTTGTTATGCAGCTGCAATTGGAGTATGAAGGTGTTGGATCTTTGTAGTGATGTCCTTGTGGTGCTACTGATGTTGCTATAGCTATGACAACACTGGTGGTTTTAAGTTTATAGCATTGCAGGTTTGAAGCACAGGTGAACAAAGAAGTTAGATGTATGTTAGGACAGGGGTTGAACTGGTCATGTGCAGTGCAGGTGATTAAGAAGTAGATGATTCTGGGTTGTTAGTTGCAATGGGTTAGGAGCAGCTGAGTTAAATGATGGTTTAAATGGAAATGTGCTTAGAGCTGGGTCTGAGCTGCAATTCAAATGGCAGTTGAAGATGTTGGTAATGAACTGGTGGCAGGGTTAGTTGTTGGCTAGGATGAAATTGCAGGTGCAGCTAGAGTTATAGGTGATACTACAGAGAACTGAAGCTAGATGTGAAAATAGTGTGAATCTGAAGTGGTAAGGCACTGGTGGTTCTTGTCTTGCATAAATAGTGCAGGCATGAAGACAATTGCATTGCAGTTAAGCATGGAAAAGAGAAGTTATGTGTGTTGTTGAAGTTGAGATGCAGAGAATGACCTGTCAGGTGGAATGAAGTGTTTAACAGGGAGAATGGGCTTGAGCTGGAGAATGGAATGTTGCAGTTGGGTGTATTCCAGAGAAGTGGTGGTTTTACAATGGTTCTGGTGTGAATTGCAGATGCATTTAGCACTTGGTGATATCGCAGTTGAAAGGCTTGGAGTTGAAACTGCAGGAAGGAAGGGTGTTGTTGGTTTGAGTTAGAATTGCAGATGAAATTGGTGTTGGTATAGATAGTTGGGTAGAGGCATTACATCTGATATGAAATAAGTGGTGTTTGATCTATGATGATGGAGCTGTGGGCTTGAGGAGATAATGGATTCATGGGAACTGTGGTGCACAACCATCATGGCTAAAGGTGATGCACAATGATCGTGCTGCGACAGCTCTGGCCTAGAGACTAACCAGCTGAGTTAGATAGTCAACTCGGCATAACTCGGTGTTTGACCCGAGTTGGATCGTTTGACCGGTGAACAGGTGGACTTTGCCGGTCACCAGAGATACTTTTCCAGTGCCGGACTCCGGTCATATTCCGGCCAAAAACACAATTTTTCGACGAACAATTTTTGGGTCATATTTTCACATGGGTTTTTCACACACATGAGTTGAGTGGACTTATTGGTATTGGACCATGGACTTTGAAGACCTAATTTGGAAAGTTGGAAAGCTATAAAAGGAAAATTTTCTATTCTTTTTGGGACTGATCATAGCACGGATTTTTCTACTGGAGTTTGGAGGAGACCGATTCTACTAGGGTTTGCTTTCGTTTATTTTTCATGTTCTTCATTTTATTTTTGATAATAATTATGTTGAATCCAAAAACTATGAGTAGATAAACTTCATATTATTGGTTATGGGATAAAGTGGATTTCACAAATGATATTTGATTCAATGATGTAGTTTTGTCTCAATACTTTATTGTTTATGATTCATTATTCATATTGTTTATGATTTGATTGTTTATTTGGTTGAGTCCGGAATCAATCCGTTTTGCTTTCTTATCTAGAGCTATATTAGGGTTTTCAATACGAAAACATTGTTTATCCCTGATTCTAAGTAGCATAAATGTGGGTAGTGCTTGTAGTGATATATCCTACTAGTCACATATAAATCATAACTTGGGTTAAATCGAATTAGTGCTTTTACACATTTTGGTTGCCTTGATTAGTCTTATTCCATAGAACACATTGCTTTTAGGGAGTTAAATCTAATTGTGCTTTTACACTTTAGGCTGCTTTCTAGGAAGAATTCACATATGCATCTTTTAATGTGGTTGTGATGAAATCATGGAATTAGCGGGATACTCTTGCGATCAAGGTATCCTAGGAATTTTAGTAAATGAGAGATTAAAATTTCAATTTTAGTCATTGTTGATAATTCGAGTTTGTGAATGAAACTATCCTGTGACCAATACTTTCTCCTTATTGATTATTTTTATTATTAATTTGCTTTCAATTCAATTTTTTATTGCTTTGATAAATCAAAACCCCCCCTTGGTTACTAAGAAACTGAATTTTTTTATAACAACAAAAGCCTCTCTGTGGATACGAACTCTTTCTTATCCCATACTATTTTTATTTTAGGAAGTAAGAAAGTGAAATTATATATTTGATCGGCTGACAACCGATCAATTTTTACATTCATATTTGAAAATATAATTTGCAGATTTGGGATTCATGCACAGTTGGTATCTGATAATGGCAAGCAGTTTGAAGGATAGAATATAGAATTGTTACTTAATGCATTTAAGATTTAATGTGGAAAATCAGCACCACTATATCCACAGGCAAACGGACAAGCAGAGGCAACAAATAAGACAATTGCAGATATATTGAAGAAGAAATTAGAAGGACACCACAGGGAATGGTGCGTGCAAGTGCATAATGCGATATGGGCTTACAATACAACTAGACGGGAAGCTACTGGAATGTCACCTTTTTGTTTGACATATGGGGTTGAAGCTATGTTACCAACATAAGTTGCTATTCCTACAACAACAAAAGAGGCTTGGGAGAAGAATCTTAGTGCTGGTATGATTCTAAATAAACTCGAGTTATGGTGCGTGCAAGTGCATAATGCGATATGGGCTTACAATACAACTAGACGGAGCTTTCTTGAAAAACCACTGGAATGTCACCTTTTTGTTTGACATATGGGGTTGAAGCTATGTTACCAACATAAGTTGCTATTCCTACAACAACAAAAGAGGCTTGGGAGAAGAATCTTAGTGCTGGTATGATTCTAAATAAACTCGATGAGTTAGAAGAGAAGAGAGAAAAAATCTTTACAACATATGGAAAATTATTAGCGGAGATTAGCTCGCGAGTATAACAAACATGTCAAAATACGTGAGTTCCAACCGGGTGATTTAGTGTTGCGAGAAACACCAGGTTATCAGCGAGAAAATGGTGGAAAGCTGGCGAGAAAATGGGATGGACCGTACGTCATTAAAGAGATAGTTGGAACCAGGGCATATAAGTTAATGGATCCAGAAGATAGAGATGTTGGACAAGGGTGCCTGGGGCGTACGAAACTACCCTGGCCATTATTGGCAAGTCTTGGCTATAATGCATTCGGCCTAAATAAAACCCCACATAGGGTGCAGTCTCGTAACTATAAGCCATATAGGCAAAAAGGATAAGAGATTGCGAAAACAACTGGTTGTTGGTAAGACCGGATGGGAGGAGCTAGTCTTGTATGGCCGATGTGCCCTCCTTGAAGTGGCAACCAGGGGGAAGATAAGGGCGGCACCCTCCATTAGGGAGCTGATAAGTGTATAAAGACGGCAATGTCATGGGGCTTTACGTTCGCAAGAAAATCTAGGCCTGTCATATTGTCGCGTGACAAGTATTATACAGAGGCAACAAGACATGAGAAAAAGTTAATATGAGATCAATGGGTTTTTACATGAAAGAGTAAAGACGTCCTGCGATTTCATCGCAAGACGGCAATGTCATGATGCTGTGTTCTCGCAAGGGAAATTAGACTTGTCATATTGTCGCAATAAATTGAAAGAATAAAGATAAGGCAAGATCAATGGGTCAATACATGAAAATGTAAAGACGTCCTGCGATTTTGTCACATAAACAAAAAATTGGCAAAATAAGACCTTTAACTAGGAAGGAAAAATAAGACCAACAGAATAATCCCAAACATTAACTATTTACTTTTAAGAATGCAAGAAAGGTTTGTTCATCACAAGAGAGATAGTGAGAAACAAGTACTATTCAGAATTTCTCAGAAGTGTTATTCAAATTCTCTCAGAAGGATTATTTACAATTTCGCAACGCTGTTCGCAGCAATATACTAAAATGCAGGAAACACATGTCCAGTACAAGAAAGATAATTAGGGGAAAGTATGGGAATTAATAAACAAAATATCATTATCTTTCTTGAAAATATTCAAAATAACAGAAATGTAATTGAATTCCAAAGTTGCATAAAAGTACATTACTCGCAAGAAAGAGGAAGTAAAGGAAAAATAAAAACAGAACTCAAGCTTCAGTATTGATTCGAGCTTCTTCTTTTTCTAACTCTTCACCAGCAATTGCTTCACCACCAGTAGCTACTTTTCTAGGAGGGCTTTTTTCTTCTTCTGTTGGGTCTTCTTTAGAAATATCTTCTTCATCTCTTACATAATCTAGATCATCATCTAAAGGAAGAGGAATTTTATCATCATCTACTTCTAGAGGCTTGATGGTTACAGGGGGGAGAAACTTGGATATCAGAATGTCATTCACAAGAACTTCAACACTAAGATGAACTTTGCGAAGGAAACCTCTATCGCGATTTCTAATCTCCATATTCTTGAAGTATTCAAGATAGTCATATCTTCTCTCTGCTCGATCGCGAGATTGAACAAGATGAGAAGTGAGAGCTCCATTTTCTTTGCGAACTTTAGCCAATTTGTCAGTCAGATCAGCAATGATAGAATGAAGACTTTTTTCAGATTCTGCGAGAAAAAACAAATTAAAAGAAAAGATATTCAGGTAAAGATCTCGCAAGAAGTATAGCAGAGAAATTTAACAGAGAGATTAACAATTGAGGCAGTCAAAATGACTACCTTCCTTTTGCGAAGTTAAATTTTGAATTAGTGATAAGCAACAATCCTCCCATTGGTTCATGGCATCATCCAATTTGTCCCCAACTATACCCTTCATGCGAGATTTTATATTTTCTTCTCTGGAGAGGAGATACGAATTTTCTTTTGATAAAAAAGAGTAATATTCCTCTAATTGGGAATATTGATCTTGGAGTTTGCTGGCCTTTAAACTTAGAATTAATCTACCCTTGAAAAGTTTATCTTTCTCAGCGGCGGATGATTCGGTTACTTCCTTGAGTTTATCTTTTAGTGAACGAAGAGATTGCTCATGATTATCACACACTTTTTGAAGAATACTCAATTGTTGCGAGGAAATCGCCATCATGTTCGAAAAACTACGTTTCTACTGAGGCAAATTTTTATTTTCATCTGATAAAGATTTCATCGCCAAGTTAGCTTGGGTTAGCAAATATGAGAGGCGAGTAACTTTGTTACTTAATAAATTTTGCCTTTGCAATAATTGGCCATTCTCATTAGTAAGATTATCTATTTGATCGATCGAGTATGTGTGAAGATTGTCTAGTCTATTATATTGGTCCATCCAAGAATCTTTCTCAGCGCGAGCTTCTTCAGCAATAGACTCAAATTGAAATATCTCCATGAATCGTTTCTGATTTAAAACTAAATATGTGAACCAAGAATTTAAAAAGGGACTGAATATAGAAAAGATGAAAATTTGCTAAAATAGAAAAATAAGAGACAAAGGCAGGGAAACTATACCTTTTAGTTCATTGTTTTTACCGTGAATATTTTCGCAATCAAGTGAAGAGTTGTGAAGCTTTTGGTAAAGAATGTCACATTCTGAAGTCTTGGCTTGGAGACTTTTTTTTAAAGTTTCAACTTCATTCTCTAAGGATGCCTGTGAAGCCATTTGGCTAGAACCAAAATACTTACCTAAAACCTCGCAGACACCCTGCTTGACAGGATTAGCAGAAGACTTCTTAGTGTAGTTGCAGGAATTCCCACACTTCACCCTTGTTAAGATTTTGTAGAAATCTATTGGAAATCAATTAAACTTCAAAGATTTAAATGACACTTTACTATTCAAATCTCAAAAATGTCTACAGAATTGGAAGAAATCAAGATTACAAATATTCTCTTGAAGTTTCTCTCTCCTCAAGACTCTTTCAACTCTCAAAAATACATCATCCTTTTCTGGATCTATTGAGCCCTCTATATAGGGATTTACATAATATATGACAGCTAAGTTTTCCTCCTATTTCGGATCTATTCTGCGATCTCATCGTGATCGCTACAATATTCTCTATCGCAAGAATGATAATCATCGCAGGATCAACATATTCTTCTTTTATTTCTTCCATCGTCAGTTTCTTTTGGATATTCTGTGACGCTCGTGAAACGTTGTCAAAGAATTGGCAGTGACGCTCGCAAAAACGTTGTTAGTATCGCAGGAATAGCGTCGTAGCGATATTCTGGTCCTACATCTTGCCTCTTCTCATGTCTTTTATGCGAAGAAGAGAAGATCATGAGAACCAATATTCTTTATTACCCTCGCAACTTCTTTCCCTTTTATACTTTCTCCTCGACAAGATTCCGTTAATATAGCCTTTCTTACACGTGTTGTCAATTCCTCCATTTACTGACACGTCTCTGCTCAATAGGTCCACCCCCTTTTGCCTATAAAAGGTAGAATTAAATTTCAAAACTAATTTTCTTCTTCCGTTTCTTCATCTTCTTCATTTGTCTACTTCGTCTTCCGTCTGCAACTTTTCTTCTTCTTCATATTCTTCTGCTACTGTTCTAATGGAATCATCAAGGTATGTTTCTTGACTTATGACATTTATTTAAGCTAATTTTTACTTTCATTCTCCAATCTTTCTTATTTGATTCTTCATAACTTCCATGTTATGTCTTCTCTTCAGCGGAACTATCTCTAACACACAATCCACGATTCAAAACCCTAATACTCGCAAAAGACTATCAGAGAAGAAGAAGAGGAGTTCTGTGAATAAGGTAGTAAGAAACATATTCTATTTCCTAATAATAATATTGTTGCCTCTGTTTCTTATCTGAGTTATTATTCGCATAATGACGAGAACCCTGTTAAGCCTCCCAAAAGATCTCGCCACTTTAAGACTCTTGGGGATAATCTCATGATTCCCACGCTAACCTCTGTGAGGACTACTCCCACACCATCGCAACCAAATATTTCTACTTTGTTTGCGAGAATATTGCTACCCATGCTTCTACTTATTCTGATCCTTTGATAGATCAGGCTTCTAAAATTGATGTGACTGAGACTCCTTATAGTCCTTTACGGCCTTCAACTGTTGTTTTTACACATACTCCTCCTCCTGACAACTCAACCATCACAAATGATCGTCAACTTTCCCTCATTACTACTTCACCTTCTACACCCCTTCCTTCATCAAACGAAACTTTTGCAGGTGTTGATGTTGCTTTTAAAATCTTGTCTAACATTTTAGACAATGCTAGAAAGTCTTCCACTGATCCTCTCCAACATGAAATTTGCGAGACTCTACTCAAGTATTTTGGCTCAGATTGTAATGCTTCGCGAGCGTCTTTGGAAAATGAGATTGAAGCTCTGAGGAAAAGTCTTTAAGTTAAAACTGCTAAATGTGATACTTTGAATCATATGCTCCGCAATTCTTCTCTAGAATGCGAGAACCTTCGCAGAAAAAATGACGAGATGAAGGTACATTTTTCTTGCCTCTACCCCCTTGTTCTTCTGTTTTATTTTCATATTTTATGTACTCAGGCTTCCTTCTTAAAATCTTGATTCATATATTAGTTTCAAATCGGACTCGTTTCATAGAAAGACTCAAATTTGAATCTATCGCTGAAGAAGCTCGCGTTGAAAGAGATTCTTGGATGGATCAACATACTAGACTAGACAATCTTTACACTTATTCAATTGATCACATAAATAATCTTACTAATGAGAATAATCAATTATTGATGTCGAGAAGGATAAACATATCAAGGGTAGATTAACTCTTAGTTTAAGGGCCAGCGATCTTCAAGACCAATACTCTCAATTAAAGGAATCTCATTCTTTATTAGCAAAGGTAAACTCATATCTTTGCAACAAACAAGAAAGCATGAAATCTCGTCTGAAGGGTATGGTTGGCGATAATTCGATGATGCCATGAATCAATGGGAGAACTGTTTATTTGCATTAATCCAAAACTTAACCTCGCGAAAAGAAGGTAGTCAATTGATTGCCTCTCTTGTTGATCTTCTCATAAAATTTTGTATTATATTCCTTGTGAGATTTTTGTCTAACTGATTTTTTTTTTATTTTGTTGCTCGCAGAATCCGAAAGAAATCTTCATTCTACCATCGCTGATCATACCACTAAATTGGATAAAGTTCGCAAAGAAAACAAGTCTCTTGTTTCCAATTATCTTGAAGCCCACGACAAAGCAGAAAGAAGACTTGATTATCTCGAGTACTTTAAAAATATAGAGATTAGGAATCGTGACAGAGGTTTCCTTCGCAAAGTCCATCTCAGTGTTGAAGTTCTTGTGAACAAGATCCTGCTCTCCCATTCTCTCCCTCATGTATATGTTCCTCCTCTAAAGGTTGATGATGATGAAATTCCTCTTCCCATGGATGAAGAATTAGAGTTTACTAATGATGAATAAAATACCACCCAAGAATATGGTGAAGAAGAAGCAAGAAGTCCTCCCAAAGAAGTAACTGCAAGCGGCGAAGTAATCGCTGATGAAGAATCAAAAGAAGGAGAGACTCGCGATGAAAAGGTTGATGATGAAGTTGATAACTCTGGAGAAAATAATAAATCTGACGAGAAAGAA
Source organism: Papaver bracteatum (assembly GCA_023529315.1). Lineage (NCBI taxonomy): Eukaryota > Viridiplantae > Streptophyta > Magnoliopsida > Ranunculales > Papaveraceae > Papaver > Papaver bracteatum. The sequence goes on from JAJJWX010001343.1 coordinate 863,934, forward strand.
GAATAAATCTGGCGAAGCCATCGCTGAAACTTGAATTTTATCTTTGCTTTCTTTTTCTTCTTCTTTCTTGCGAGCGATGTAACTTTTGAGACTTTTAGAATTTAACTTTCAATTTAGCTTACTTTGAATATTTTCAAAGAAGATAATGAAATCTTACTTCTCTATTCCCCTACTTGCCCTTCATTATCTTTCTTGAAAGTATGAATATATCTGCGATACAATGAATACTGCTGCGATGTTCTAAAAAATTCTGAAGGAATCTGCGATGTTAAGAATTTGCCTTCTTATATATAGTTCTGCGATGAATGAATACTTCCTGCAATCTTAAAATAGAATATTTAATTGGTAAGATTATTCTTTTGGTCTTATTTTGCCTTCCTAGTTAAAGGTCTTATTTTTCCAAACTTTTTCTGTCTGCGACAAAATCACAGGATTTCTTAACATTTGCATGTAAAGACCCTTTGATCTTGTCTTATCCATGTTCTTTCAAAATCTTTGCGACAATATGATAAGTATAAACTCTCTGTCAAGAATTTAGCCTTATGACATTGTCGTCTTGCGATGAAATCGCAGGACGTCTTTACACTTTCATGTAAAAACCCATTGATCTCATCTTAACTTTTGGCTTGTTGCCTCTGTATAATTTATGTCACGCGACAATATGACAGGCCTAAATGTTCTTGCGATCATAAAGCCCCATGATATTGCCGTCTTAAGACACTTATCAGCTCCCTAATGGAGGGTGCCGCCCTTATCTTCCCCCTGGTTGCACCTTCAAGGAGGGAACATCGGCCATACAAGACTAGCTCCTCCCATCCAGATTTACCAACAACCAGCTATTTTCGCAGCCTCTTGTCCTTTATGCCTATATGGATTATAGTTACAAGACTGCACCCTAAGTAGGGTTTTCTTCATGCCAAGTGCATCATAGCCAAGACTTACCAAGAATGGCAAGGGAGTTTCGTACGCCCTTGGCACCCTTGGCTCAACCGTGTACCTCAGTGCCTTGGTCATACTTTGCACTTCTTGGAAGATATTCTCGGTCGTCCAACCAGGGTATAACCATATATAGTTGGAAATCCAAGATCTCTCTCCCGGATAGGTTTTCTTTAACCCCAACATCTGCATGACTCAGGATCCAGCAGCGGTATAACCTTACCCTTGAATCATGTCAAGAGATACCCCCTCCTATGACGTGCTTTTAGGTCTTACATTTGCCTCTTACAAAATTTTATTCGCGAATTAGGGTGCACGCCATAAAGGTTTGTCCCATTCTTTAATCTCTGCTAAATTTTATTCGCTTTTCTTGCGATGATGCTCGCTGCTCTTGTTGTGCTTTGTTATCAGAAGAATTTTTCAATTGTAAGAGAGAGAAGAATTTATTATTTGTGTCATCATATAACATACCAGTATTTCTTATCTCGCAGAAGATGTCATTGATAATACCTCTTCAGAAATAATCTATTCCACGGTCTATCGAGTCTTTGGCCAATATATCTTCCTTCAGGATCCACTAGTTTGTATGCCCCGGTTCCAACTATCTCTTTAATGATGTATGGTCCATCCCATTTTCTCGCCGATTTTCCACCATTTTCTCGCTGATAACCAGGCGTTTCTCGTAGTACTAAATCTCCAGGTTGGAATTCGCGCTTCTTAACACGTTTGTTGTACTCGCGAGCTAATCTGTGTTGATAATTCTCCATATGTTCTAGAGTTTGTTCTCTTTTTTCTTCTAATTCATCCAACTTATTCAGTATCATACCGGAACTTAAATTTCTTTCCCATGCTTCTCTTTTTGTTGTAGGAATAACAACTTTTGTTGGTAATACATCTTCTACCCCATATGTCAAACAAAATGGTGACATTCCAGTTGCTTCTCCTCTAGTTGTGTTGTAAGCCCATATTGTATTATGTACTTGATCGCACCATGCTCTGTGGTATCCTTCTAACTTCTTTTTCAATATGTCTGCGATTGTTTTATTAGTTGCCTCAGCCTGACCATTTGCTTGTGGGTATAAAGGAGTAGATTTTCCATATTTTATCTTAAATGCATTGAGTAACAATTCTATATTATGTCCCTCAAATTTCTTTCCATTATCAGATACTAATTGTGCTGGAATCCCAAATCTGCAGATTATATTTTCAAAGATGAATGTAAAAATATCTTTATCGCGAATATGTTGTACTGCCTTTACTTCTCCCCATTTTGTGAAACAATATGGTGTGACAATCAGATATCTTCTTTGTCCAGAACCAGGTACAAATGGTCCCACAACATCTAACCCCCATTTCCCAAAAGGCCATACACTTGTTGAAGATGATAATGGTGCTCTTGGTGTATGTATCTTTTTTTCCGTATCGCTGGCAATCAAAATGAAAGATAACCCTGCATCCTTTGTTTTTTTTATTCTAGTATGATAGTTTCTTTTCTTTTTTTTCCTTGAGAGTTTTTTTGCATCCTCATGCATATATGGCCAGTAATAACCCTGTATTTTTGTTCTATATGCTAAAGATCTTCCTCCACTGTGATTACCAGCGTCACCACTATGTAACATCTTTAATACTTTTTGTCCTTCTTATCTTGTCAAACATCTTAGCGATGGTCCATTAAAAGATCTGCGATATAACACTCCATCTCTTAGCTCATAATTGGTTGCCCTACTTTTCAACTTGTGTGCTTCTAATCGATTTATTGGAATTTATCCTCTCACCAAGTATGCATGAAGATCTGCTCGCCAATTTTTGATATTGCTCGTAGGTTCTCCCTCGCCAGCTTCTACCATAATTACATCTGTCTCTTCTTCTTCTTTGTTTATCGATGGAAATGAAAGTGTTTGAATTTTTATGCACCTCAACAATGGATTTGTCATCATACTAGATATGAAAGCGAAAGCATCTGCGAGCCTATTATCTTTCCTTGATATGTGTCTCCATTTTATTTTTGGAATTCTCGCAGATAATTCGTCAATGAGTCTTTTGTATTTTCTCGGGGATGGTTCATTTGTTGTGTACTCCCCTTTTATCTGACGAATAACCAATTGTGAATCGCTGGTGATTCTGGAATTTTCCAAATTCATTTCTATCGCAAATTTTAAAGCATGGATCACAGCCTCATACTTTGTCTCATTATTAGTGGATGAAAATTCAAGTCTAAATGAAAAATATGTTTTTTCTCCTTCTGGCGATATGAAAACAACTCCAATTCCATTTCCTTCTCCATTGGATGATCCATCTACTAATATTTCCCATTTGTTGGGTTCTGTTAATAGCTCTTTTGGATCTCCACATTCCTCTTCTACATCCATCATCTCTTCCACATCTTCATCATCTTCTAAAGGAAATTCAGCTAAGAACTCTGCGATGACGTGTGATTTTGGAGAGGGTAAAATTTGATATTGTATATCAAGGTGTCCTACTTGTGCATTCCATCTCTCAACTCTGCCTGATCTCTTTGAATTTTTCATTACTGACTCAATTGGCACTTTCGTTAACACTTTGACCTTATGTGCTTGAAAATAGATGCGAAGTTTGAAAGTTGCATGTACCAATGCTAGAATTAGTTTCTCAATATTTGAATAATTTCTCTTTGCAGAATTGAATGTTTTACTGATGTAATAAATTGGTTTTTCTACCCCTGCATCTACTCGTAGCAACACATCACTTAGCGCATATGTGGTTGTTGCAAGATAAATCAATAATTCTTCTCCCGGTTCAGCTTTCTGTAAAATATTTATGTTCGTTAAATGTTCTTTTATTCCTTGAAAAGATTTTTCACATTCATCTGTCCACTTGAATTTTGCTCCCTTCTTGAGTATATCGAAAAAATGTTTGCACTTGTCTGAAGATCGCGAAATGAACCTTCCTAGCGAGGCTAAGAGTCCATTTAATTTTTGCACATCTTTTACCGTCGCAGGTGTTGGCATATCGCGAATTGCTTGTACCTTTTCTGGATCAACTTGTATTCCTTTTTTTGATACAATATACCCCAAAAATTTCCCTGAAGTTACTCCAAAAGTACACTTATCAGGATTCACTTTAATATTGAATTGCCGCATTTGATCGAAGATCTCTTTCAAATCTTGCACATGATTCTCAACTTCTTTGTTTTTGATCAGCATATCATCTACATATACTTCTAATGTTTTGTGGATCCACTTTGCGAACACCTTCTCCACCATTCTTTGATACGTTGCACCAGCATTTCGTAAGCCAAATGGCATCTTTGTATAACAATATAATCCTCTTGGGGCAAAAAATGCGGTATGTTCTTGATCTTCTTCAGCTAGAGGGATTTGATTATATCCTTTATACCCATCCAACGATGATATTCTAGCATTTCATGCTGCTGATTCAACCATCTGTGGAATATCTGGTAATGGAAAACTATCTTTAGGACAAGCCTTGTTTAAATCAGTGAAATCTATACAAATTCTTATCCCTTTATTCTTCTTTGGGACCACTACCATATTTGCAATCCATTCTGGATATTTTGCTTTCCTTATAATTCCTGCATCGAGCATTTTCTGTAATTCTTCCTCTATTTGAGAATGGTATGTTGTTGCGATTTTTCTTATTCTTTGCTTGAATGGTCTTACATTTTTGTTGATTTCTAATTTATGACATGCTATTGATGGATCTATCCCCGGCATTTCATCCATATTCCACGCGAAGATATCTTTATATTCTCGCAAGAGATTTATAGTTCTTTCTTCCTCATCTGCCTCCATTCTAGTCCCAATTTTTAGTATTTTAGGCTCTTCTTTCCTCCTAATATTTACTTCTTTTGTTGGTTCCGCAGCAGTGTAACTGGCTTCAGGTTCTCCCATTGGTGTTGGTATTTTCATAATTCTCGTGAATTCGTTTCCCTCTCGCGAAATTTCACTGGGCACTCCTTTTCCCTCCTTTGCTCTCATCATGTAAACTTTAAACTCTTCTTCCTTCTTCGATTCTCTCGCCAGTTTTCTGCGAGCTTTTCGCAACTTTGGACGGTTTTCACAATTTTTCACTTCAATTTGGTAACATAATTTTGCAAAATCCGTATCTCCTCTAAATTCTACGATTCCACTGGGCATAGGAAATTTAATGCACTGATGCAACGTTGATGCTACAGCCTTGATTGCATGTATCCATGGTCTTCCCAGTATCATATTGTACGGTGATTCCACATCTACCACGCATAATGATACTTGTGTTTCAATTTCTCCTAGCGGAATTCGTACCACTATTTCGCCTTTAGGTTTTGTTAACGATTTTCCAAAGCCATGAATATGATATGTTGAATTAAACATTTCTTCATCCTTATATCCCATTTTCTTAAAAGTATGATAGAACATTATATCCACAGAACTTCCTGCATCTACCAAAGTTCTATTCATAGCCCATTCTTCTTCAGATTTTATTGATTCTCCCTTTCTCACTGGTATAGCGGATATCGTAATTACCAAAGAAGATGTATGACTTAGATTTTCTTCTGGTATTTCTGCTGCTGTGAATGTGATCTCCTACTTTTCCCAATCTTTTAATGATGATATCTTCTCTACTGTCATAATCTTCCTTCCTTCAAAATCCCGTTTATGTATCTTCCCCTTAATGTTTTCTTGAAATCTATCAACCATTGCTCTTGTTACTATATCACATTCCAATTTTCTACAATCCTTTTTGATTCTGATCATTCTTCCTTCAATTATCTCACCGATTTACTTAATGATTTCCTTAATCTTGAACAATTCTTATCTTCTTCTTCGCTTTTTCTTCAATTTTCGTTAATTCAATCCCTGTTTCAGGCGCCAAAATGTAGTTGCAGGAATTCCCACACTACACCCTTGTTAAGATTCTGTAGAAATCTATTGGAAATCAATTAAACTTCAAAGATTTAAATGACACTTTACTATTCAAATCTCAGAAATGTTTACAGAATTGGAAGAAATCAAGATTACAAATATTCTCTTGAAGTTTCTCTCTCCTCAAGACTCTTTCAACTCTCAAAAATACATCATCCTTTTCTGGATCTATTGAGCCTTTTATATAGGGATTTACATAATGGATGACAGCTAAGTTTTCCTCCTATTTCGGATCTATTCTGCGATCTCATCGTGATCGCTATAACATTCTCTATCGCAATAATGATAATCATCGCAGGATCAACATATTCTTCTTTTATTTCTTCCATCGTCAGTTTCTTTTGGATATTCTGTGACGCTCGTGAAACGTTGTCAAAGAATTGGCAGTGACGCTCGCAGAAACGTTGTTAGTATCGCAGGAATAGCGTCGTAGCGATATTCTGGTCCTATACTTAGCATTATCTAAAATGTCAGACAAGATTTTAAAAGCAACATCTACTCCTACTGGAATTTCCTTAGAAGAAGGGAGAGATGCAAAAGGTGAAGTAATGATAGTAGAAAGCTGAAGATTTGAATCATTCGCAATAATTGTATCATCTGAAGTAGGAGTGTCTGGAAAAGTAATAGTTGGAAGTGACATAGAAGTGGAAAAACTTTTGTTCATAAGATCAGCTGAGACAGGGGAATTGGTAGCGATATTCTCGCAGATAGAGGATGGAGGTTCCATTTGCGAGGTTGTAGGAACAGAACTCGCAGAAAATATGGGAATAATAATGTCAATATCAATAGTTTTAACTTGGCGAGATGGTTTGCGAGGTTTAGCAATACCTTCGTCATCCTGCGAATAATAATTTAGAAAAGAAACAGAGGCAACAATATATTGTTATTAAGAAAACAAATATTTCTTACTATCTTATGACTCGCAGGCTTCCTTTTCTTTTTAGCTAGTTTTTTTCCGCGAATCCTTAAGAAGATTAGGGTTTTGGATTACAGACTGGGTGTTAGGAGTAGTTCCACTGAAAAGAAAACACAGTATGGGAATTACGAAGAATCAAGTAGAAAAGATTGAATAATACAGGTAAACTGTGTTTAGATAAGCAAAGTCAAGTCTAGTAACTTCAGAAGAACACATACCTTGATGATTCCATTGAAGAAGTAGCAGGTGAATTTGTAGAAGAAGAAAGTTGCAGATGGGAAAAATTTGCAGAGAACGAAGAGGTGAAGAAGACGAAGAAGTAAAAGAAGAAAAATATTTCCTCGACAGATTCTATCTTTTATAGACAGAAGAATGGTAACCGGATAATAAGGGATTAACCGGTAAAGAAAAGAATAATCGACACGTGTAGGCGGTTACACTTATTTCTCATGATCTTTCCTCCTTCGCAGAAAAGACATGAGAAGAGGCAAGATGTAGGACCAGAATATCGCCATGATATTACTCTTGCGAAATTTACAACACTTCTGCGAATTCGTCTGCGAGTTCTTCAATAACATACTGCGAGTGTCGCAGAATGACTCAAAGAATGACGTAGCATATGACGATAGCTGAAACATGAGAAGAGCATGATGATACTACGAGGATTACAACACCTACGAGAACTGACATTATAACTGTTGCGATAATACTGCGAGTCAGATCCGAAATTAAAGGACAACTTAGTTGTCATCCATTATGTAACTACCCTATATAAAGAGACCCAGTAGATTTAGAGAGGAAGGATTTTTTGGGGAGAGTCAAGAAAGTTTTGAGGAGATAGAAAATCTAAGAGAGCGGTTGTATTCTTGATTTCTCCCAATTCTTGTAAACATTTCTGAGAATCAAATAAGAAAGTGTTGTTTTTAATCTTCAAATATGTGTTGATTATTGTGAATTCTTGTAAAGGGTGTAGTGTAGGTTTTCCTGGAACTACACATTTTGTCCACTAAATATCATGTCATTGAGAAGCCACATCTGGAATTATATTCTGTTCCTCTGCCCTTCCGTAAACATGTCAAACTAGACTTTGAAATTGTGCAGGAAGTACCTCAAGATCTAATAGTTGTTAATAAATGTCATATCTCTGAAAACTTCAGGTTTGGGGGTGGCTCATTTGGTTTTGCGCAGTCTCACTTAAATTTATGTCTTGTTATAATTGTGTGCGGCTACTAAAATTTCTGCATTTCGACTTTTGGGTTGATCCTCAACTCTTTAAACTATTGGTGTATGGTGAATCATCATTGTATAATCCAGTAGGTAATTATATTTTCAAGACCTTCTTGTATATATGTGTGGTAATCCAATGTGACATCAACTGAGTTCCCGTTGGATTCTAGCCATGAATAATGGAGTTCAGTTCTTGCTTTCACTAACTTCTGGTAATCTCTTTCCTTTAATCAACTCTGCACTGTTGTCCCGGTATGTTCTTGTAATTCATATCATATTTTAAAATATTGAGGACAATGTTAGATTTAGGTGTGAGGGAATAGTATAAAAGTTTTAGTCTTTTTCATTTTGTAGATAAGATTTTCAATTTTTTTTTGTAAATATTTGCATAAAACCTCCAACTTGTAGAGATTTTAGAGTCACTAGCATGCTTCTAGCTATGTTTACATAGAGAATCTGACTGAAGACTGAAATTGGAAGAACTAGAGAACACAATCAGGTTTCTTACTTATTAGAGCGTTAAAGTTGGATTTAACCATGCTGGTGGGCGAATTATGTGAAGGAAAGATATTTGTGTTAGAGCACTACTCGGTCGAACTCGCAAGTGTTGCTATCTCAAGCTTGGTTGTCAAGTTTAGTTTCCAAAACTATAAGTCTTGATTCTAGTATGTTAGAGCACTGCTCGGTTGAACCTACTAGCGTTGGTATTTCAAGTTACTTGTCAATTTTAGTTGCCAAAATGCATTCTTGATTTATATACTATATATAGTTTCGGACTAGATTAGTCTAAGAAAAGCTATTCTTAAAGGATGAAGATTGAAGACTACAAGAAGACATCAACAAGTACTTCATCAACAAAGTTATGTGATTGATTTCATTTGGATTCTTGTTTAATTCTACCTTTTTTAATCTATCAAGATAAATGCTCACTCTATGGAACAATTCCTATGACGGTAAATGTACATTTATTGTGATATTACATACCTTTTTTTCGGGTTTAAGTGAACTCGTTAACCCAATTTTGCACTTAAGATTTCCTGAAAGTATGATACGGAGTGCCTTTAACACTCTTGGATTATCCCTTATGAGAATTATGTGCCTAATTAGTAGAATATTTGGTAAAATAACAAATTTTATGCATGACACGTGGCCTACATGAGTAGCTAGGGACATTTGAGTAATCTTCACGACCCAAATAAAAATAGCGTGACCTATAGAACTCGAACTCCTCTTATTATTCTTCTTTCTCTCTTTTTCATTTTCTTTTCTTGCTTCTCTGGTAATTGAAGAAAAATGAGATAAATTGACTGAAATCATGCATGAGTGAATTCCGTAGAGATTTGATTACTTGGAGTTGTAGCTGATTTCAGTTTTGTCTAATCCATAGTGTAAGAAACTCAAAGCTTTATCGATATTCTATGGTGAAACTAGTCTTGAACCAAGAATCCCTTAAAAAAATTGAGTTTGGGAATTTGTCCATCTATTCTCGGTTTGGGAATTTGTTTGAGGTAATCATTTTCTTACTATCATTTAAGACATCCCATTTTCCAAAGTGATTTATATCAATTGGGTTTGCCAAGACAAAATAATCAAAATGAGACTCTTTATATTCATCCTGGTTTGGCATCCAAGATTCCAAAGAAATGACCAAATTATGCAAACAAAGTTATATGCATGGATTATTATGCGATGCTTAAATTACGATGGAAGCAAATGACTACAATCATAAGCATTTGTTCTGATCAGAGATTTATTAACCAAACTAATGGCCAATCCACAAATGCATGAATCACAATATAAGCACTAAAGCATATATTAACCAACATAGTATAAGAATAAGAAGAATTTTAATACTTATCTCATAATAAAGATTCTCCACCAATCATTCTTTATCATCATCTTTTCAATTGATGTACCCATATATCAATCCATTAAGTTTCTCCTCTTCCGCAAACAAAACCCCAAATGACCAAAATTGACAACTGATCATTGATCATGTTGTTGGTCTCTATATAAAGCCTAATTTCGAATACGATACAAGCCCAAATCGTACTTATTCACGCCTCTTAACGAGATTTAAGAAAAAGAAAAAGAAATAATCCCAACTCTCCAATTTTCCTTGATGACTCTTCTCGGAGGACGTTCTTAATTTTTAAAATGTTCACCCTCAAGCGTGAAATTAATCTAAAAGAAATTTTGGGTCAGAGGATGATAACACTAAAAGAAATTGTTGTTGTACTCAAAAGCTTTTCGGGTGATTTCTTTTAGACGATTATTTCTACCCTCCCAATATAAATTGGCGATTGCAACCGAAATAATGCCTTCAGGATACAATGAAAGCCCTCAACAGAAATTGGATTCAAGGGTTGACCCAACCAAGAACACATGAGAGAGATTTACGATGATGCTTTAGATTTGAATTCATTATCAAGAATGGGAGAATTCCTTCACTACTTATAGGGTTATTCATGCCTATTGGAGATGCCTCTTCACTTCCAAAAGACACTAAGTGGGAATGGTTGTGTCCTTTATGAACCATCACACCTATTAGAGGTGTCCCTTCATCTCCAACTAACATCCATTGTGTTTATCCAACACGTAACACTTCCCCATTTGTGAAAACATTTTTATTTTCTAAGTTATTGAAAATATCCAACACCTTCACACTTCATACGTGTTTGATTATGTACATGTTTTATTCAAATTAAATTTGTTGTAACAAAAGCAAAACAGTAAAGTCTAGGGTTCATATTACTTTTGGGTTTTCACAGAGTTTGATGATTAAGCTCCAAACTTTGGTGATATTAAAGCATGGGATAGCTTCTTATTATGTGAAATTCATGAATTTCAAGCTTAATTGTATGAATTGCTATGCTAGTGCATGCAATTATAGAATTTTGTTTCTCATATTAACAACATATGAGGCATCTTCCCAAATGGGTTTATAATGTCCACTCCATATTAAATACTAGGATGGGTATGCTTAAAATGGCAAGTCTAGCTTGATTAAAATTGTTCCTAATGATGCTAATCCTTTCAAGATTAAAAAAATTTGGTATTTACGTTCCTTTGAAATTTCAGAACTATTCATTGAAATTATGAGCTTTACATGTTTGGTATAATGTCTCAAGGAATTAACTATTTTGAAGCATAGTGTAGTGTTTACTACCAGTATTTCGAATCTAATTTTGGGCATCTTAGACTGCGATTTTTTAGGTAAAAACTCAAGACTTGTAGATTAATCTCACATCTTTCTAGGGGTATAAAGTTTGTTTCATTTGGAGTTGAATGGGAGGATATACGAGTGAATTAGTAACTGTCATGAAATCTGGAAAATACGGTAGTGGTCATATTGTAGCAAATCTAAAGCTGTTTCCAGGTATGATAAAGATTGAATTGGGTCTAATACTAAACATAAAAACTATCGAGGATTGTCTTACCTTTCTAAGGAAATATCATTTGCTGAATTCCTTTATGTAACGAAGCCTATAAAATTTTTACAATATACGCACTCGAAACTGAAAAGCTGGAAAACTGAAGTATTTGTTGTCTGTCAGACCCATTAAGCAGCAGTTTCGACCCTCTTAAAAATTAAACTAGATTAAGGTCTCTTATGATCAACTTAAGATCTTTGAACGGAGATTCCGAGAAGATATTAAGTGTTCCATTCTGATGTGTAGATTGTTACTTGCACCTGCTTTAAGAAGCGCTGGCATGTATGGTATTCATCCATTTGTTGGTAGTTTTATATTATTTGCATTTTGACTTAGATGAATGGTTGACTTTAATTAAAGGTTGTCATAATGCTTTTGGAATAGAAACTCTGAAAGTGGCACTTGAATTTAGATAATTCTTATCCTAAAAATAATTACCCTTCTTTGGAAATGCTATGTTTACAAAATGATGACATTAGGCATCAGGCTTACTAAAATACGGGACTTCTCATTTGATTTGGAGTTTTAAAGTTAATATATATTTTTGGTGAGATGTATTCGGCTTAGTTATATGCAATCATGTACGTTGGAGAACTGGTATATATTCGTAATCAGAAACCCCTATCTTGAGACGTACAAATATGTTACCTGCAACTTTGAATTGTATGCATATTTCATTTATTTTATGTGTATAATTGATTGGAGGCCCAATATTTTTATATATATCCTATGTGCCTGCCCTTTACGCATTAAAACTGTCATTGCATGGTTTCTAAATTCCTTTAAAATTATCTAACTGATTCTTGAAGTGCCGGTAACATTTTATTAACTGACAAGCAACTTACAAATGTGTTACCTGCAACTTTGAATTGAATGCATATTTCATTTATTTTATGTGTATAATTGATTGGAGGACCAACATTTTTATATATATCCTATGTGCCTGCCCTTTATGCATTAAAACTGTCAAAGCATGGTTTCTAAATTCCTTTAAAATTATCTAACTGATTCTTGAAGTGCCGGTAACATTTAATTAACTGACAAGCAACTTAAATCCAGTTTTCTCTCACGCAGTTGCATGTTAGAGTAAGATGTGTAAAATGGTGTTTGATTCCAAAAGTAAGTAATTATTAAGGTGGATCCGGTAAAATGGATTGAGGATTTGACTGTTAATGTTTTGTCGCAGTGCTTGAGAAGGGAGGGAGATATTTTCAATTTAAGTTGTAATTGATTACTGGTTGTATCGATTATAGGTTCCACAAAATGTTTACGGAAATATATTACCCTTTTTATTTAATCTTGCCCTTATGGACTATGATTAGCCTTAATGCTCGATATGGGTAAGTGAAAATATCTTGGTCTGTGTTATTTAAACCGACTCGTTTTCTATTAGAATGTGATGTTAAGGTTAATTCTATGAGCTTTACATTGTGCTCTGTGTAATACATTTATTTTGGTGTCTAGCGAAGCTTCTTTGTCATCATTTCTACATACTAGCATGTCTTAATCTGTGTGACTAGATGTTTGAACCTAGCTCTACATTTTCAGCCAGTATATGAGTATTGTTGATATTTTCAAGTGCCTATTTAATGTTTAATCTAGCTATTATAACACATATGGACTATAATTGGATTAGCTGCCGTAAGCAGCATTCTAAATTATATTTCTCATTTCATTTATAGTGTAAAGCTAATGTGCTTAAGTGTCTTACCTTCCTCTAAGAATTATATTCTTTTTATTGGACAAATTGACAATTGTCTTTTATAGTTGATATTAAGTGGAAGGTACAAATGTTCAGTATCATTGATCGACATTTTTGCTATTAATCGAATATTGCTAAGGTGACTGCGTCTCAAGGGGTGGTTGTTGCTATGAAATTCATACCGCCCACTGTAAGCGATAATTTCTACCATTGAGGGTAGTTCATATTATCTAAATAAATAGATGACGAACTACGGTCGTGCTTGATCTCTTCGAGCAACGGAGAGGGTACGTAGGCAGCCGTTATGCGGTTCAGCACAAATCCGCATTGTTGATCATATCATTTGAAAGTGGTGGTTGTTGTTTGACAGTTCATACCACCTATTCGGAGATGATTGCAACCTTGACATTGGCTATTGGCAATATATATTGTTAGAATCAGCAACTGGCCGTATAAATAATTTGAGTTGGCAACTGGCCATCTCCCGTTTTTGGGCAATTGGCCCGTGTTGATTTTGGCAACTGGCCGGCTGTTTGGGCAATTGGCCCGTGTTGATTTGGGCAATTGGTCGTCTACCATTTGGGAAACTGGCCAACTCTAATTTTAGGCAACTGGCTGTCTCTTGGTTTTTGAAATTGGAACCCTTGTCGAATTTTATGAGTATTATGGTATGGGACATATGCTCATAGAATTACGACCTTTAAACTAATGAGATTTCTACAGTGTGCAGGATTAAACAATTTTTTTACTTTAGTGGCGTATTAGAGAGTTGGAGATTGCCAAGCGATCCGTAATCCGGCCCGCTGGAAGCAAAATTCTCTGATCTGTCATAGTTAGTGTCAGAGCAGTTCCGGTTCAAACGAGACTGTGTGTTTTGGAACTCATCAGTGTTTTGTTCGCGCGGCAAATACAAGTATTTTCCTTTACTTCTAGTCTTATTTTGAACTTCAGGACGAAGTTCTCTTTAAGGGGTTAATGGTGTGACATTCGATACCTTTTTCTCGGGTTTAAGTGAACTCGTTAACCCGATTTTGCACTTAAGATTGCCTGAAAGTATGATACGTGTAGTTACAGGAATTCCTACACTACACCCTTGATAAGAATCTACAGAAATTGAATTATGTTTGAGAATGAATTACGACACTTTTTTATTATTTTAACTTTTAGAATTCTTTACAAAAGACACAAGAACTCAGAAGTACAAATTTCTTTTTAGAGTTTCTCTCTCCTCAAAATCTTATCAACTCTCCAACAGACATCATCCTTTTCTGAACCTAATGAACCCTTTATATAGGGTTTTACATAGTGGATGACAACTAAGTTTTCCTTCTTTTTCGGATATACTTTGCGATCTCATCGCGATTTCTATAATATTCTCCCTCGCAAAATTGATAACCATCGCGGGATAAACATACTCTCTTTGTATTTCTTCTATAGTCAGTTTCTTTTGGATTCTTCTGTGACGCTCGCGAAATATTGTTAAAGAATCTTCTGTGACGCTCGCAAAAGTGTTGTTAATATCGTAGAAATAGTGTTGTAGCGATATTCTGGTCCTACATCTTGCCTCTTCTCGTGTCTTTTATGCAAAGAAGAGAAGATCATGAGAACTAATACTCGCAACTTCTTTCCCTCTTGTATTTTCTTCTCGACAAGGTTCCGTTAATCTAGCCTTACCGCCTACACGTGTTGTTTAGCCCTCTTTTTACTGACACGTCTTTGCTTAATAGGTCAACTCCTTTTTGCCTATAAAAGGTAGAGTTAAATTTCAGAACTAATTTTCCTCTTTCGTTTCTTTTTCTACTTCATCTATTTACTTCGTCTTCCGTCTTCAACTTTTCTTCTTCATATTCTCCTGCTACTGTTTTGATGGAGTCACCAAGGTATATTTCTTGACTTATGATGTTTGTTTAAACCAATTTTTATTTATATTCTCCAACCTTTCTTATTTGATTCTCCATAACTTCCATGTTATATATTCTTTTCAGCGGAACTATCTCTAACACACAATCCACAACTCAAAACCCTAATATTCGCAAAAGGCCAGCTGAGAAGAAAAAGAGGAATTCTGCGAATGACAAGGTAGTAAGAAACACCCTCTATTTTTTAATAACAATATTGTTGCCTCTGTTTCTTATCTGAACTATTATTCGCAGAATGACGAGAACTCTGTTAAACCTCCCAAGAGATCTCGCCACTTTAAGACTCTTGGGGATAATCTCATTATTCCCTCGCTAACATCCGTGAGGGATACTCCCACATTGTCGCAACCAAATCTTTCTTCTTTTGTCTGCGAGGATATCACTGCTCATACTTCTACCTCTTATGACCCTTTGACGAATCAAGCTTCTAAAATTGATGTGACTGAGACTCCTTATAGTCCTCTATTGCCTTCAACTGTTGTTTTCCCAAATACCCCTCCTCCTGACAACTCAACCATCGCAAATGATTCAAATCGTCAATTGGCTCTCATTACTACTTCATCTTCTACACCCCTTCCTTCATTAAATGAAACTTTTGCAGGTGTTGATGTTGCTTTTAAAATCTTGTTCAACATTTTAGACAATGCTAGAAAGTCTTCTACTGATCCCCTCCAATATGAAGCTTGCGAGACTCTACTTAAATATTTTGGCTCTGATTGTAATGCTTCACGAGCGTCTATGGAAAATGAGGTTGAAGCTCTGAGGAGAAGCCTTCAAGCCAAAACTGCTGAATGCAATACTTTGAATCATATGCTCCGCAATTCTTCTCTAGACTGCGAGAATCTTCACACAAAAAATGACGAGCTAAAAGGTACATTTTTCTTGCCTCTGCTCCTTTGTTTTTCTGTTTTGCTTCTATATATTCTGTACTCAAGTCTTTTTCTTAAATTCTTGATTCATATATTAGTTTCAAATCGGACTCGTTTCATGGAGAGACTTAAGTTTGAATCTATTGCTGATGAAGCTCGTTTCGAAAGAGATTCTTGGATGGACCAGTATAATAGATTAGATAATCTTCATACATATTCGATTGATCAAATGGATAATCTTACTAATGAGAATAACCAGTTATCGCGAAATCAAAGTTTATTAAGTAACGAGATTTCTCGTCTCTCATATTCGTTAACCAAGTCTAACCTGGCGGTAGAATATTTATCAGATGAAAATAGAACTTTATCCCAAGAGAAACATAGATTTTTCAAGCTTGATGGCGATTTCTTCACAGCAATTGAGTAATCTACAAAGGATATGCGATAATCAGGAGCAATCTCTTCGTTCCCTTAAAAATGAGCTTAAGGAAGTAACTGAATCATCCGCTGCTGAGAAGGATAAACTTATCAAAGGTAGGTTGACTCTTAGTTTGAAGGCCAGCGAGCTTCAAGACCAGTACTCTCAATTGAAGGAATCTCACTCTTTTCTGGCAAAGGAAAACTTGTATCTACGCACTAGAGAAGAAAACATAAAATATCGTCTGAAGGGTGTGGTTGGCGATAAATTCGATGACGCTATGAATCAATGGGAAAATTGTTTCTTTACATTAATTCAAAACTTAGCCTCGCAGAAGGAAGGTAGTCAATTGTCTGCCTCTCTTATTGACCTTTCTGTTAAATTTTGTGTTATATTTCTTGCAAAATCTTTGACTAAATGATCTTTTATCACTTTTGTCACTCGCAGAATCTGAAAGAAGTCTTCATTCTACCATTGCTGATCTTACCAAAAAATTGGATAAAGTTCGCAAAGAGAACAAGTCTCTTCTTTCCAATTATCTTGAAGCCAGCGACAAAGCAGAAAGAAGACTTGATTATCTCGAGTACTTTAAAAATATAGAGATTAGGAATCGTGATAGAGGTTTCCTTCGCAAGGTCCACCTCAGTGCTGAAGTTCTTGTGAACAAAATTCTGCTCTCCCGTTCTCTCCCTCCTGTATATGTTCCTCCTCTAAAGGTTGATGATGATGAAATTCCTCTTCCCATGGATGAAGATTTAGAGTTCACTAATGATGAAGAAAATATCACCCAAGAAGATGGTGAAGAACAAGAAAGAAGTTCTCCCAAAGAAGTAACTGCAAGTGGCGAAGTAATCGCTGATGAAGAATCAAAAGAAGAAGAGACTCGTGGTGAAAAGGATGCTGATGAATTTGATAACTGTGGAAAAAATAATAAATCTGATGAGCAAGAATAATGAATTTGGCGAGGCTTGAACTTTATTTTTGCTTTCTTTTCCTTCTTCTTTCTTGCGAGCGATGTAACTTTTGAAACCTTTTTAGAATTTAACTTTCAACTTAGTTTACTTTGAATATTTTCAAGGAAGATAATGAAATGTTACTTCTCTATTCCCCTATTTGCCCTTTATTATCTTTCTTGAAATGGTGAATTATTTATTTTTGTATTTGCGATGCAATGAATACTGCTGCGATGTTCTGAAAAATTCTGAAGGAATCTACAATGTTAAGAGTTTGCCTTCTTATATATTGCTCTGCGATGAATGAATATTTCTTGCTATCTTAAAATAGAATAGTTAATTGGTAAGATTATTCTTTTGGTCTTATTTTGCCTTCCTAATTAAAGGTCTTATTTTGCCAAACTTTTTCTTTCTGCGACAAAATCGCAGGATTTCTTAACATTTGCATGTAAAGATCCTTTGATCTTGTCTTATCCATGTTCTTTCAAAATCTCTGCGACAATATGATAAGCATAAACTCTCTTGCAAGAATTTAACCTTATGACATTGTCGTCTTGCGATGAAATCGCAGGACGTCTTTACATTTTCATGTAAAAACCCATTGATCTCATCTTAATATTTCTCTTGTGGCTTGTTGCCTCTGTATCACTTACGTCACGCGACAATATGACAGGCCTAAATGTTCTTGTGATAATAAAGCCCCATGACATTGCCGTCTTAAGACACTTATCAGCTCCCTAATGGAGGGTGCCGCCCTTATCTCCCCCCTGGTTGCCCCTTCAAGGAGGGCATATCGGCCGTACAAGACTAGCTCCTCCCATCCAGATTTACCAGCAACCAGTTGTTTTCGCAGCCTCTTATCCTTTATGCCTATATGGCTTATAGTTACAAGACTGCACCCTAAGTGGGGTTTTCTTCATGCCAAGTGCATCATAGCCAAGACTTACCAAGAATGGCAAGGGAGTTTCGTACGCCCCGGGCACTCTTGGCTCAACCGTGTACCTCGGAGCCTTGGTCATACTTTGCACTTCTTGGAAGAGATTCTCGGTCGTCCAACCAGGGTATAACCTTATATAGTTGGAAATCCAAGATCTCTCTCCCGGATAGGTTTTATTTAACCCCAACATCTGCATGATTCAGGATCCAACATCGGTATAACC
This sequence comes from Papaver bracteatum, assembly GCA_023529315.1. Lineage (NCBI taxonomy): Eukaryota > Viridiplantae > Streptophyta > Magnoliopsida > Ranunculales > Papaveraceae > Papaver > Papaver bracteatum. The sequence continues at coordinate 882,372 of JAJJWX010001343.1, forward strand.
TTACCCCTGAATCATGTCAAGAGATACCCCCTCCTATGACGCGCTATTAGGCCTTATATTTGCCTATTGCGAAATTTTATTCGCGAACTAGGGTGCACGCCATAAAGGTTCGTCCCATTCTATTAATCTCTGCGAAATTTTATTCGCACTTCTCGCGAGTATTGTAACTCTGATAAAATTTTACAACTTTGACCTTCTTTCTTTTTGTAAAATCTTGTAATTCTTTCAAGTAGAATACCCTGTTCAATTACATATTCTTCGAACAAATCATTCATTAAATCTTCTAAAGTTCATCATTTTACCTTTCTACTTACTATTCTCTGCTACGTTTTGTTGTTGTTTCTTCATCTGCGAGACGCTCGCCATAAACTTCTTCTTGTCGCTCTATTGTATCAATAATTAACCTTTCACTTCTCTGTCGCTGTTTGATTTTGTTCTTCCAATTGTTATTCTTCTCAGCTCTTTCTTCGCAAGACTTCATATCAATTTCATAACACTTCTTACTTTCTCCCCAATCTCCTTTAATTATTCCAACACCATTAGGATGAGGAAATTTAACGCACTGGTGGAAAGTAGATGTTACACCTAATATTCCGTGTAGACAAGGTCGACCAATCATAGCATTGTAAGGTGATTCAATTTCAACAACACATAACATGATCTTGGAAGTTATCCCTTTCAAGGGAATCCGCATCTCAATTTCCCCTTTTGGTTTATTGGCAGTACCATTAAAACCATAGATTTTATATGTTGAGGGAATTAGATCTTCGTCTCTTCCACCCATTGTTTTATAGGTATGATAAAATAGTATGTCAACAGAGCTGCCTGTGTCTATTAGAACTCTATTGATAGCCCAAGAATCTTAATTTTCATCACCATTTTCTTCATCTTCTTCCTCCATTTGCTTTGGGTTTATCTCTAGTCTTACTACCAACGGGTTATCATGTTTATCGTCAGGTTCTGCTTTTTATTGTGCACTGAAAGATATAGCTTGCTTTTGCCATTCTTCTAATGGCGAGACTCTCGCTATATTCATTATCTCTCTTCCATCTGTGTCTCTCGCGAAGACTCTACCTAGAACATTATCATGGAAATCCTCTATTGTTCTATGTGAATGTACAATGGAATTACAAAACAAATTCTTTGTTTTAGCTCTAACTTCTATTACGAATGATTCGGCTCCTTTTATAGTATTTACCTTGCGAATTTCTGGTGCGGAAGGCAATCGTTGAGATTGTGGATGTCCTACTAAAACTGATTTAGCTTTCCTTGTTCAATCATCCTTAAAATTATTCTCTTTACATTCCTGCAGTCATTTACTGTGTGGCCATGAAAATGATGGTAAGGACAAAATTCTTGACTGCGATTATTAAGATGTGGTTCTTTTCCCATGTTCCATGGAAATGGTATATTTTCCATTAAAATGATAGCTTTCCAAATTTTTTCTATACTAGCATTGAGAGGAGGCATCTTAATTTCTTCCCATATGATCTTCTGACTCCCTTGACTTCTGAAATTGTTTTGCCTCTGTCCACCATAAGTTTCTTGCGGCTGATCAAGCCTTTGAATCTTATTATTTCCACCACGATTGTAATAATTCTTCTCCCTTTCATACTCTTCTTGATCTCTACTGCCCATAGATACCAACTTTTGTTGGTTATCAGTCTCTACTTTCTCTTGTTGCACTTGCGAGCTGATCGCCACATTGTTTATCATTTTAGGAAGTAAACTCCCACTTGCTGCTCCGGAATTGGTGTTCGCGATGGGATATGATTTCATCTCATTTTGTTTCTCCTCCAAAGCAATGTATTCTTCCTGTAGTTCTCGTAGTTCAGTCATAGTGATTGTATTCTTGACTCTGAAAATTTGTATGTACAGTAGATTGGTCGCGAATATTGCATTGATAAAATACAAGATAAGATATATCTCGTCAACTCTTCCTGCCATCTCACTGCACATTGTCTTCCATCTTATGGTTAAATGTTTTAGACTCTCTCCAACCCTCTGTTTTAACCCAAACACATCTTCAATACCTGGTCGCGATGAATTGTTGATAATGTAAGCTCCTAGAAATGTAGCTTGTAAATGATCAAAAGAAGTTATGGTGTTTTTTGGTAATCCCTCGAACCATTTTAATGCCTCGCCAGTTAAGCTCGACGCAAAATATTTGCATAGTACAGCATCATGGTTTTCCCATTGTAGCATACATCTAACATAAGCCTTGACGTGTTGAACAGCACAAGTAGTCCCATCAAAGATGCTGGTTAATGATGGTAAGTTGCATTTTGGAGGTATTCCTCTTAATTGTACTTCTTGAGTAAATGGAGTTCTCGCAGCTTCTTCAATAGCTTCATCGAGCTGCCTTCTTCCTCCTTATCTTCTATTGCTTATTATTCTTCGCATTTCTACTAATTCTCTCAATATTTGCTCATTCTCAGTTGAGTTTTGCTCCATTGGCCTTTTTAATGCAGCTTCCCTTCTTCTGCGTTCTTGTCTTGCGAGATTTTGTGTGTCTTCTTCTTCATTGTCATCCCGTCTTTCTCTGCGATTTTCTATTTCACCCTCCTCTTGAAATCGCGGTTGTCTACTTTCTTCTCTGCGTATTTCTTCATTTCTCCTCATTTCTCTTCACTGCCTTTCTAATCTCCTCTGTATTCTATCATACTCTTGAATATTATCATTGTAGCGATTTTGTGTACGTCTCCTTTCTCGATTTTCATGGTTATTTTGTCGTACTGACTCTCGGAATTCTTGGTCTTCTATTTCTGCCCTTAATCTTTCTCTCTCGCAAGTCAGGCGTGCTTGTTCGGTGTAATGTCTCTCAATTTCTTCTTCAATTATTCTTTGATTCCTTTGATTCTCTCGCCCATGTAATATCCTCCTACCTTCTTCTGGATTTTCTTCTTCATTTTGGTTGTTTCTTCCTCCTTGATTTCTATTATTGTGTCTATTATCCAATGCTTCGCCATGCAGATTATAGCGATCTCCAATTATCTCTTCTTCTCTATGACGTTGTTCTCCATTTAAATTTTGCACTTCTTCTCTAGCATTTCTCATTGGGGAAATTTGCATTGGTTCTTCTCTGAGTGATCTTGAATTTGATCTAACAGTACTTCTTGATCTCCTTCTTTGTAATCTCAAATTCTCCATTCTTAGCTCATGATTTTGTCTTGTTAAATTCGCACGCTCTTCTTCCTCTAATCTTCTTTCTTCCTGTATTCTTTGTCTCAAATCATCTACTATTTCATTTTCACGTCCTTCATGAATTAATCCTCCACCTATTTCTTGATTTCTTTCTCCTTCTTCATTTCTTAATTGTCGATTTTCTGCTTCTTCCATCGAATCCGACCTCCAAGTATGCACACTCACTCTATCATAATCCACATTCCTATCTCGTGTTTGTGCTTGTTGATTCGGCTGTTGAATTGAAATTTCTGCTTCATTTCTTATTCTATTTCTTCCTGATCTTATTCTTAAAGATTCTTCTAACTCACCTGTTCCCTCTCCTGCAAGTCTTTTACTTCTCCTCACAGTTTTCGGTGGTTCTGATGTATTTCTTCTTCTTCTAGCCATTTCTTCAACCCTAACAATTTCTTCAAATCTTCAAGTTGTAATTAGAGATTTCTTAGCTTGATTCTCCCTGTTTCTGGGCGCCAAAATGTAGTTGCAGGAATTCCTACACTACACCCTTAATAAGAATCTACAGAAATTGAATTATGTTTGAGAATGAATTACGACACTTTTTTATTATTTTAACCATTAGAATTCTTTACAAAAGACACAAGAACTCAGAAGTACAAATTTCTTTCTAGAGTTTCTCTCTCCTCAAAATCTTATCAACTCTCCAAAAGACATCATCCTTTTCTGAACCTAATGAACCCTTTATATAGGGTTTTACATAGTGGATGACAGCTAAGTTTTCCTTCTTTTTCGGATATACTTTGCGATCTCATTGCGATTGCTATAATATTCTCTCGCAAAATTGATAACCATCGCGGGATAAACATACTCTCTTTGTATTTCTTCTATCGTCAGCTTGTTTTGGATTCTTCTGTGACGCTCGCGAAATGTTGTTAAAGAATCTTCTGTGACGCTCGCAAAAGTGTTGTTAATATCGTAGAAATAGTATTGTAGCGATATTCTGGTCCTACAATACGGAGTGCCTTTAACACTCTTGGATTATCCCTTATGAGCATTATGTGCCTAATTAGTAGTATATTTGGTAAAATAACAAATTTTAGCATGCAAGACACGTGGCCTACATGAGTAGCTAGGGACATTTGAGTAATCTTCACGACCCAAATAAAAATACCGTGACCTAGAGAACTCGAACTCCTCTTATTATTCTTATTTATCTCTTTTTCATTTTTTTTTCTTGCTTCTCTGGTAATTGAAGAAAATTGAGATAAATTGATTGAAATCATGCATGAGTGAATTCCGTAGAGATTTGATTACTTGGAGTTGTAGCTGATTTCTGTTTTGTCTAATCCAAAAAAATTGAGTTTGGGAATTTGTCCATCTGTTCTCGGTTTGGGAATCTGTTTGAGGTAATCATTTTCTTACTAAGTGATTTATATCAATTGGGTTTGTGCTTTCACACTTCATACGTGTTTGATTATGTACATGTTTTAATTTTCTTCAAATTGAATTTTTTGTAACAAAAACAAAACAGTGAAGTCTAGGGTTCATATTACTTTTGGGTTTTCACAGAGTTTGATGATTAAGCTCCAAACTTTGGTGATATTAAAGCATGGGATAGCTTCTTATTATGTGAAATTCATGAATTTCAAGCTTAATTGTATGAATTGCTATGCTAGTGCATGCAATTATAGAATTTTGTTTCTCATATTAACAACATTTGAGGCATCTTCCCAAATGGGTTTATAATGTCCATCCCATATTAAATACTTGTATGGGTATGCTTAAATTTGCAAATCTAGCTTGATTAAAATTGTTCCTAATGATGCTAATCCTTTCAAGATTAAAAAATTTGGTATTTACGTTCCTTTGAAATTTCAAAACTATTCATTGAAATTATGAGCTTTACATGTTTAGTATAATGTTTCAAGGAATTAACTATTTTGAAGCATATTTTAATGTTTACTACCAGTATTTCGAATCTAATTTCGGGCATCTTAGACTGCGTTTCACATCTTTCTAGGGGTATAAAGATTGTTTCATTTGGAGTTAAATGGGAGGATATACGAGTGAATTAGTAACTGGCATGAAATCTGAAAAATACGGTAGTGGTCATATTGTAGCAATTCTAGAGCTATTTCCAGGTATGATAACGATTGAATTGGGTCTAACACAAATCATAAAAACAATGGTCATATTGCAGCAATTCTAGAGCTATTTCCAGGTATGATAACAATTGAATTGGGTCTAACACAAACATAAAAACTATCGAGGATTGTCTTACCTTTCTAAGGAAATATCATTTGCTGAATTCCGTTATGTAACGAAGCCTATAGAAATTTTACAATATACGCACTCGAAACTGAAAAGCTGGAAAACTGGAGTATTTGTTATCTGTCAGACCCATTAAGCAGCAGTTTCGACCCTCTTAAAAATTGAACTAGCTTAAGGTCTCTTCTGATCAACTTAATATCTTTGAACGACGATTCCGAGAAGATATTAAGCGTTCCATTCTGATGTGTAGATTGTTACTTGCACCTTCTTTAAGAAGCGCTGGCATGTATGGTATTCATCCATTTGTTGGTAGTTTTATCTTATTTGCATTTTGACTTAGATGAATGGTTGACTTTAATTAAAGGTTGTCATAATGCTTTTGGAATAGAAACTCTGAAAGTGGCACTTGAATTTAGATAATTCTTATCCTAAAAATAATTACCCTACTTTGGAAATGCTATGTTTACAAAATGATGACGTTAGGCATTAGGCTTACTAAAATACGAGGACTTCTCATTTCATTTGGAGTTTTAAAGTTAATATATATTTTTGGTGAGATGTATTCGACTTAGTTATATGCAATCATGTACGTTGGAGAACTGGTATCTAATCGTAATCAGAAACCCCACTCTTGAGACGTACAAATGTGTTCCCTGCAACTTTGAATTGTATGCATATTTCATTTCTTTTATGTGTATAATTGATTGGAGGCCCAACATATTTATATCCAGTAGAACCTCTCTATATTAATACTTTTGGGCATCCAAAAAATTATTAATATAGGAAGGTTATTAATATAGAGAGGTACCCATAGAAACTGCAAAATTTTAAGTTCAATGTATGTGCAATGTATTTGTAGTTGTATTTAGATGAACTATATACATTTTTATAGTTCCAATATACAAGTGCATGTATATATATATATATATCTTGGAATTTGTAGTTCCAAGAAGCTTCAAACATGCTCGACAAGTTGGAAATATTTTGGCTTCAACAAAAATGTGTCTCTGTTGATGAGATATTACACATCCACAAGGTAAAAGATGTTGTTGTAATTCAAGAATTTTTTTTTTTTTCTCAAACAATTACAGATAAGTATTTTGTTTAATCATAAATTTAACGCAATTAGATATATATTTTTTTTAATATAATGTTGATTATTATTATTAATTTGAAGTAAATTCTTTAAGGCGGAACTGGATAAAATGGTTGATATTAAACTGGAGAGGTTATTACTATTTCTAACTAGCCCAAGTTGGGACCGTAAATTTTTATTAATATGTAGAGGTTATTAATATATGGAGTATCAATATATGGAGGTTCTATTGTATATCCTATGTGCCTGCCCTTTACGCATTAAAGCTGTGATAGCATGGTTTCTAAATTCCTTTAAAATTATCTAACTGATTCTTGAAGTGCCTATAACATTTTATTAACTGACAAGCAACTTAAATCCAGTTTTCTCTCACGCAGTTGCTTGTTAGAGTAAGATGTGTAAAATGGTGTTTGATTCCAAAAGTAAGTAATTATTAAGGTAGACCCGGTAAAATGGATTGAGGATTTGACTGTTAATGTTTTGTCTCAGTGCTTGAGAAGGGAGGGAGATATTTTCAATTTAAGTTGTAATTGGTTACTAGCTGTATCGATTATAGGTGCCACAAAATATCTACGGAAATATATTACTCTTTTTATTTAATCTTGGCCTTATAGACTATGATTAGCCTTAATACTCGATAAGGGTAAGTGAAAATATCTTGGTCTGTGTTATTTAAACCGACTTGTTTTCTATTAGAATATGATGTTAAGGTTAATTCTATGATCATTACATTGTGCTCTGTATACTACATTTATTTTGGCGTCTAGCGAAGCTTCTTTGTCATCATTTCTACATACTAGCATGTCTTAATATGTGTTACTAGATGTTTGAACTTAGATCTACATTTTCAGCCGGTATATGAGTATTGTTGATATTGCCAAGTGCCTATTTAATGTTTAAGCTAGCTATTATAGCACATATGGACTATAATTGGATTAGCTGCCGTGAGCAGCATTCTAAATTATATTTATCATTTCATTTATAGTGTAAAGCTAATGTGCTTAAGTAAAGTGTCTTAGCTTCCTCTAAGAATTATATTCTTTTTATTGGACAAATTGACAATTGTCTTTTATAGTTGATATTAAGTGGCAGGTACAAATGTTCAGTATCACTGATCGACATTTTTGCTATTAATTGAATGTTGCTAAGGTGACTGCGTCTCAAGGGGTGGTTGTTGCTACGCAATTCATACCGCCCACTGTAAGAGATAATTGCTACCATTGAGGGTAGTTCATATTATCTAAATAAATTGATGACGAACTACGGTTGTGCTTGATCCCTTGGAGCAACGGAGAGGGTACGTAGGAAGCCGCTATGCGGTTCAGCACAAATCCGCACTGTTGTTCATATCATTTGAAAGTGGTGGTTGCTGTTTGACAGTTCATACCACCTATTCGGAGATGATTGCAACATTGACATTGGAAATTGGCTATATATATTGTTAGAATTGGCAACTGGCCGTATAAATTATTGGTGTTGGCAACTGGCCATCTCCCGTTTTTGGGAAATTGGCCCGTGTTGATTTTGGAAACTGGCCGTTTGTTTGGGCAATTGGCCCGTGTTGATTTTGGAAACTGGCCGGCTGTTTGGGCAATTGGCCAATGTTGATTTTGGCAATTGACCGTCTACCATTTGGGCAACTAGCCAACTCTAATTTTAGGCAACCAGCCGTCTCTTAGTTTTTGAAATTGGAACCCTTATCGAATTTTATGAGTATTATGGTATCGGACATATGCTTATAGAATTACGACCTTTAGACTAATGAGATTTCTACAGTGTGCATGATTAAATGAAATTTTTACTTTAGTGGCATATTAGAGAGTCAGAGCTTGCCAAGCGATCCTAATCCGACCCGCTGGAAGCAAAATTCTATGATCCATCACATTTATGTATATATACTTGAGGTTATTTGATTCATGACTTCGGTGACAATAACCTTTATCCCTATAAAGGATCTCATATTTATAGTGAATGATCTTACGAATTCAACGAGCCATGAATCACTCAATTCCGAGTTATAACGATGAAGTTATGAGTGAAACAATTCGTTAGTAGGAAAAAATCCATGGGCTGTTTGTAACGGTTCGCGGACTTGGGCCCAATTACGTGACTAAAAGCTATTTTTGGTCAAGTTGGTGATGTTTCCTTGTCTAGGCAAGATGGCTATTAATCCAAACATATTTGATTACCATATTAAAGTGTTTGTGATAACTTTTAATTCCTGCCTAAGTTAAAATGTGATTTATTCACATAAATAAATATTTGCTAATTAATTAATTATTTTTTTAATTATCTATGCATAATATTTGTAACTTAGGAAAGACTCCCATAATTATGAGAGTCTTGAAAAAAGAAAATATCCTAAACCCTAGCTTAGTTATCAAGCTAACTTTTCACTATAAATAAAGGGTTCGTGAGTTTGCATGGTTTTCATCCCCTTTGGAAAATTGGTGTAAGCTTTCCAGGTTGTTTCCATGTCTTTTATTCTTCGTGAACAAGAGTGAAATAAAAGTCTTTGTATTGGGGATCACAAAGCCAAGTTGAATCTAATCTTCGTGATTGATTATACAACTTGTAATGTAGTTGCAGGAAATCCCACAATACATCCCTCACAAGAATTCTTAATAATCAACACATCTTTATGATCAAGAACATCACTTTTTATTAATTGATTGTAGAAATGTTATAGGAAAGAAATGTAATCAAGAATACAAATATTGTTTTGGACTTTCTCTCTCCTCAAAACTTCCTCAAAACTCCAAAATTAACCTCTCTCCCTTAAGTCTATTCGGCTCTATATATAGGGTAATTAAATAGTGGATGACAGCTAATCTGTCCTTTATTTTCGGATCTGGCTTGCGGTAATCTCGCGAGAGTTCTAGTGTTAATTTCGCAAATATTATAAATTTCGCAGGATCATCACACTTTTCTCGTGTTTAAGCTGTCGTCACATGTTACATCATTTCTGGAATTATTCTGCGACATCTTCGCAACGTTGTAAATCAAACTTTCGCAAGGGTGTTGCTGTTGCGATATTTCGATCCTACATGTAATCTAGGTTTTTCACTCTTGTCTATTATAAGGTTTTCTCTTCTGATATAAAACCATTCAAGAGTTGTTGATCATAAACCCTAGGTTTTGATAGATTTTAGTTTCCGATCGTATACCAACACTTGTTAGTCGAAATCGGAAGCTAGAAAGAAAACTTCGATTAAGGTATCTGGAAAAAATCCTTAAGAAGTTTTAAACAAGATGTCTCTAGATTTATCTAGTTATTCTTGTTGTAAAATTATTAGGGTTTTCTTAACTTGGAAATTGATCTTTGGAATCACCCAAGTTCACTTACGAAAATCAGGTTCACGGACTTCTTGTGAGTACGCATACTTATTGTAAGTTAAAACCCTAATCTACAAGATTTCCAAAACCTTGGTTTGCATCTAAAGGGAAATCAAACCGGCATTTTGTGCAAACAAAATATCGAATAATATCAATCATGTTGTTGTATCTTCTAAAGAGAGCCTTGGGTTCTGCTAGAAGATTTACGAGAAGAGTTCTTAAAGAGAATCTGTGTTCTGCTAGGAGTTCTATAAGAATACAACTGAAGAAGATACTACATCTAGTCTGAATACGTAGTAGGAAATTGGTGTAACAACTTATAATTAGTGTGTGTTTATTCTGGACTAGGTCCTGGGGTTTTTCTGCATTTGCGGTTTCCTCGTTAACAAAATTTCTGGTGTCTGTGTTATTTCTTTTCCGCATTATATTTTATTTATATAATTAAAATAATACATGTTATACGTTAATCAATCATAGTTGTTAAATCCGACCTTGTTTGTTGGATAAGACTTGATTGATCTTGGACAATTGTTTTTGTTATTTTCACATTGCTAGACCAGTCCGGACTAACCCTATTTCAAGTGGACACCATGTTGAAATATTCTTTTAGTGATTGTTGCTAAAAGAGGTTTATACACAATGGATATTGAATAGGTTGTGATTAACACAAAAGTTTGTTTCAAGAAACCTCACACTAAAATCAGGTTTATGGACTTGCTTCTGTTGAACTATTGATTGTGTTGAGAAGGAGATAAATCTGTTTAATATTATTTCTCAATTGAGTTTTTATTCTTGAGATTATATTGAAGTTTGTTCCATACATATTGCCAAACGAAATATTGGGTGTGGTTGTTAGACCCCCGCTTTTTCATAGTCTACTTATAGCAAAGTCTCAGATTAGGATAGAAAGTGTAGTTGGGCATTAGACTTCACAGCGTTCATCGATTTAAGATGAAGAACTACTAAGGGGAGCTTGTGGAAATTCATCAACAAAAGGTATGCGGAGACTTGAACTCATCTATCACTCAAAAGTCTATCTACTCTATCTCTTATTTGAGACAAAAGTCGTATAGCTATATAGACTTCATTTATACACATTTGATATTTCGAGCTGAGTTTAACTCGCTTACATATTTCTCGAAATATGTGTTGGTAAGCTTTCTCTTTAACCGAGTTCATCTTATATTCTTGATGAAAGTCAAAAGATGATCATGTGAAAATTGCCTGGTAACATCTTACATGATTTTTGTGAGACAATCATTTGATGTAGACTCGGAATGTTTCGTATTGATCATGCGATCACTTGAAAATTGCTTTGAAGCTAATAGTTTATGTGAGACAGCTACTCCCGTTTTCCAAGAATGTTTTAATGGTTGAAATGAGAGTTTAAAAATTGGATTTAAGTATAGTATGTGTACTTTCATATATGTAATCCATGTTCGGGAACCTTGGTATGCATACACGTCTGCGTACTTTTTGGTTTGGTGAAAGTCCGGGAACCTGGTATGCAAACTGGTACGCGTACTGGCGTAAGGTTCAAGTATGGGAATTTCTGCTGAGTTTGGAAGGTATGTGTACTAGTTCGCGTACTGGCGAAACCCAAACTTAGTCCGGCCATTTATGTACGCATACCCATATGAATACCTAAGTGGATGATGTTCTAAAATCGGTTTGTTCATGAACTAATACATTTATATATTAAGAAATGCGATCTTTTATAAACCGTGGATATAATGTTCATGAATTGATTCGAGTGAACCAAAATTGATTTTGCTTCAATTGTGTCGTGTATATGTCTATGAGAATACAAAAAATTGAACAACTCTAGAACTAGTTTCATTTGTGTCATTTGAACTAGTTATGGTTAAAATGAATATGGTTGATATGAAAGTATTCATATGGCTAACTTCGGTTAAATATTTTTGAGCCAACAAGGTATACACATTTAGGTACGATTACTCATATCTAAATGAAGGTACATTTCATTTGTGTGTAACAAGCTAAGTTCGATCTAACGGTTGAAAGATATTAGCTTGGGTCTAATCAGGTTTTCATCTAACGGTGAATATATTAGCTGGGAAAGATATTAACTTGGGTTTAATCAGGTTTAATTTCATCTAACTGTTGAAATATATTAGCTGGGAAACCTAATCCCCACACCTCATGTGTGATACTAGTTGCGATTAGAGTCGATTCTCCTTTAAACTTAGGTTTTTCATGAAACCCTTTAGGTTAAGGACTTAAAGACTTCATTGGGAATGTGAATCTAGACCCAACTATTTTCTCTATAGTTGTGTGATCTGATCTTGCTATTTTCTATCATGATTGAGTACTATCTTCTCTAAGATTGGCTCGAGATTTATTCTCCGATAGGCAAGATAAAAAGTAGTCACAAACATCTTTGTCTCATCGTTTGTGATTCCACAATATCTTGTTTCGCTACCTTATGATTAAGATTATTGTGAGGTGATTGATATATCTAGGCTATTCTTCGGGAATATAAGTCATGTATATCAATTGGTTCTTGTTCACCTTGATTTATCAAAAAAAGGAACAAAACTCATAGGTTTATCTGTGGGAGACATATTAATCTATACAATAGACTTTTCTATGTGAGACAGATGTGTTTATCAAGTCTTCGACTTTGGGTCGTAGAAAATCTTAGTTGTGGGTGAGATCAGCTAAGGGAATCAAGTGCGTAGAGTCCTATTGGGATTCAGAGACGTAAGGAACGCGATTGTACCTTGATCAGTGTGAGATTGATTACGGATCAACTATATTCCAGTCCGAAGTTAACTTGGAGTAGGCTAGTGTCTATAGCGGCTTAATACAGTGTGATTTTCAAATCTGGACTAGGTCCCTGGGTTTTTATACATTTGGGGGTTTCCTCGTTAACAAACTTTCTGGTGTCTGTGTTATTCTTTTCCACATTATATTTTGTCATATAATAGAAATATCATAGTTTGTGCATAAGTTCAATCAATTGTGAATCCAACCTTTGTTTATTGATTAAATTGATTGACACTTGGATATTGTTTTTTGATACCGTCCAAGTTATTTCTTATACTGTCCAAGTTATTTCCTATTTGTTTGATTGCCGATTGAATTGAGAAATTGAGATACAACTCTTGGATATATTTCCAATGATTGAGTCTGGCTGTCTAGTTGATTCTCTTGGAATTATATTGGAGTTGTCCATACAGATTACTGAGAGAAATATTGGGTGTGGTTGTTATACCCCCGCTTTTTCAATTTGGTATAAGAGTTGTGATCACCTTTAGTGGAGACTACCTATTTTTACATCAAGCGAGGCACCAACCTTCATTTTTTATGACTATCTAAAAAGTCTTTTTAGAGTGTGTGTCACCATACGTCAATTCCGGGTAGGAATGGTGAGCTACCCAACTTTGCACCACTTTCAGCGCTATTTTTAATCTCTTGAGTGCTAATTTTGTCAATCATGAGGGTGACGTCTAAAGATGAAAACTCCTTCTTGTAGTTTGATTTACAGTTAGCACCATTTTCTCTCTCGACAACATCAACAGATCTATAGAAACACATCATCATTAACGAGCAAAGCAATGTTAGATTCTATGAAGAAAGATTAAAATAGTCCGAGGTTTACATGCAATAATACAAGGAAGAGTAATAATTCATATCCAAAGTGAAGATACAGTACATAGAAAAAAATTCGTTATACAAGATTGAAGACTTATCTTACAAGAGAAAAGAAAATCAAAGAAGATGAGAGTTATTGAAGTTCACAAAATCAAGGCAATACAAGTTGTAAAAAATCAAGTGATAAAGTCCTTCCTCCACGGATTTAGTAGTTTCATTATTATTTTTAGTTTCTATTTATAATTAAAGAAAAAAATGTTTGTTTTTAGTTTGTATTTATTTAATAACTCTATGGTAAAGAGGAAAATTCAAGCAACAAGGAAGTTAAAGAGAAGAATTAGAAATTGTCAAGGTTCTAAGAAGTTCAAGAGTTTAACATCAATAGTTGAAGACTGAAGACGAAGACGTTTCTATGGATGTTGTGAGAGTGGTGTTGATCGCTGATCGGATATGAAGGTAAGTGAGCACTCTCATCCTTGCATAATGGTTGATTTCCTTTCTTAGAGATCATCAGAAAAAGGTTTTTACTGCCCGCAATTTTATGGAGTCTCCATAAATTATCTCGGAAGGTTCTTCTTCCCACCATTCAACGTGTGCAGGATTTCCCTCTTTATTCCCGCATGCACATATAAGAGACTAAAATATCGGTCTTCTTGCGCGCAATTATCATAAAAACCTATTGGTGAGGCAGAAGTCGAGGCTTTTGATCACTCTCGAACCCGAATTCTTTCATATGGTGTGGTTATTTCTCGCTTAACTCTTAAGGATGAGAATGCGTTCTTTGGTATTTCTAACTTCTTATTACTAGCATACATAAACTCTATGTCATTATAGCTCTTTGGATTCTTAGGACTCTGATACGCTCTGAAGTTGGAGAAATTTTTGTGGGTACACCTCTGGTAAACCCTCACGAGACTAAAACTCGTCCACTAGGGACACCTAGGGGTTTAAAGTCTTATTGCATTCTCTAAATGAAATCGAGAGACCAACGATAGTGGTATAGTTAGGATTTCTTAATTTCTGTTTCACTTGAGGACAAGTAAAATTCAGGTTTGGGGGTATTTGATGAGTGCCAAATAGTGCATAATTATATATTATTTTACCGACAATTATCTCATCTTTTGTGCTTTAAATCCCCGTATTATCCCAAATTCTGTATTTTCATTGTTTTTAAGAATAAAGCTTGGATAAATTGAGAAGCCAAAAGAGCAGGAAATTAGTGGCTAGAAGCATAAAGGATGTGAGGAGTGTAGAAGAAATATCGCGCAAAAAGCAACTGCAATCCGCTTGCACTCATTCCTCAAGCCGCTTGCAAGAGATACACTAGAAGTGGGTTTGAGATATTAGCTTTGAAGAAGGCATGGGCCTAGAAGAAGATTTGCCAAGAGGATCCAAAACTCAAACCCATATCTAGAGCCGGCGCATCAAAGTTTGATATAGCCGCGCAACACCCAATGAATCCTCCCTCGGTACATCAATATTTGATGCAACTTCTCAACACTGTAGCACCTTTCTCCCTTCCTCTAATCGAACATAACCCAACTCCATCTTCATTTCTTTCTCTCTTTCACGGAACCTTCACCACTTGCATCCCTCTTCCATCAAATCCATATCCCCGACCATGTCTGTTCATAGCCACCATCATAAACGCAATCAAACTCTTAATCTTTATCTCTCTCAATCTTATCTTTTTCCTTATCAAGAATAGTAACCCTAGAAGCTAGGTTTGAGAGAGATAGAGTTAGGGTTATCTTCTATAGCTAGACAAAATCAAATCAAATTGCAGAGGGTACAATAAATTCAGGCAATTATGGTGAATGGGTAGAGATTTATTATTGAATTGAAACCCAATTAGAGATTTTCATGTATAAATAGGGATGAGAATTGTGATGTAAAACTCATGCCCGGATTATCCGGTGCACCAAGATGTAGTTTATGTTTGTTTTCAGTATTTTCATCATGTGTTAATTTAATAACTAGGATTAGATGAAGTCCTTAATCTATTGCTAGTTTGATTCATATTTCTGATATTGTTCTTGTTGTGCTTAAAATGATATAGGAATGGCTTAATCACTGTATCATAGTATATTTCTTTCACATTTTTTTCTATGCAACATAGGTGGATAGAATAACCCTATATTGTGCTTTAACTCATGCTTAAGAGACCAAGCTAATCTGCGATGAGTTGTGCTGTAAGAAGACAACTTATGCTAGGGATTAGTTACCTTAGTTGATATTAGGCTATCCATCTTAAGAAAGGTTTAATTATCTAAGTAATCAAATTGGTATGTGATTAGTTGTACCGTAAGAAGACAACTAATAATAGGGATTAGTTAGTGATCTTAGTTGAAATTAAACCCTCCATTCGAGACCTCCCTGGATAAACGGAAGATTTACATCTTGTCATGTGTCCATTACAAGGGAAACGAACATTATTGAGAATGAATTCACTTAGTGTAAGTTAATAGGTAGATTCGACTGCCCCAGTACCTTTTATTTGCATTGTTTTGTTTTCTATTTTGTGTTACATAAACATCATCTAGTCGTATCGTCAAACCTCCTTTTGACACTCCGTGTTTGAATTAGCAATAGTAGAACCCAGAAGTTTAACTTCGCATCATAACAAATCCCCGTGGGATCGACCTGTATTTGCGAAATCTATATTATAGACATTGTGCGCTTGCAATTAATTTTAGGTACTTTTCCCAACCTACCGACTAGGTCCCCGGATTTTTCGCCATTTGTGGTTTCCTCGTTTACTTCCACATTTAGATAGGCAGAGTTCCAATTCTAATGATGTTTTTTTTCCACATATACCCTTATTTATAATGTATGGCATCATAACAAGTAAATTAATGTTTCTTGTCCTGGGAATGGGATAAAGGGTGAAATAATAAAAGTGGTGAAATAATAAAAGTGATGGATATAATTGTGTTATTATAATAAAATAAATAACACTTGTACGTTGAACCCAACAAACTTGATTGTGATCCTATAGTATATCGATTTCATACCGTAACTATTATTAAGTGTATACCTTGTTGTCGTATTGTCTCGACTTTGTCCATAGAAGAGCACACTTGGTATTGGACTTATATGCTGAAACGAAAATATTTCGGTGTACTTGGGTACCCTCTTCATTTCAGAATGGATGTTGTTTTTTACCTTCCTTTTATTACTAGTCATGTGAAAAAAAAGAGGAAACAGAAATGCGTGAAATACTCGAGGTAGTGGGAATGGGGAAGCTCCTGATGTTGTTGAGTTGATGAGATTGATGACTGAGGAAATGATAAACCAGAATGCTGCCATTATGGATCTCATTCAAAACCATAATGGTAATCATAATGCACCGCCGCCACTAGGTGGAAATGTTAATGGTCCTTACCCACCAGGTGATGGAGATCAATCAACATGGTTGAAATTACTGGAGAAGTTTTTTAGATTGAAACCACCTCCATTTGAAGGTTCAACTGATCCACTAGTAGTTGACAAGTGGAAGGAATACATCGATAAAATCTTTGTGGCTATGAGGTGTACACTAATTCAAAGACAACAACTTGTTTTTTTTTTCAACTAACCGGTGAGGCGAGAAAGTGGTGGATGAACGCAACGATGGGGTTGGATCATAATACCCTCACTTATGCCCAATTTTGCGAAAGGTATTTCCCAGCCATTGTGAGACATAAAAATATTAAAGAATCTGCTGATTTGAAACAAGTTAAGCCTATGCTTGTAGACGATTATCTTGATTATTATATTAATTAGTTTATAACGTTTTGGGTACTTTATGACATCCGATGAAATTAGGTCAAATGGAAAAATTGAGAATGGTTTAGGGGGACATATAAGAGGTCAGGTGATTAGCTATTGTTTCCATACGTTTCAAAAAGTTGTGGATAGTGTTAGAGCTGCGGAAGCTGATTGGTTAAGAAATAGGGAGGTAAAACATAAAAGTTTTGGTACTTTAAGGAAATGAAATGATTACCAAAACCAAGGTAACTGGAACGAGGGTACGGAGATGGTCATACTGATATAAATAATTCGAGTGGTTTGAAGGGACAAAGGTTTGAGGAGTCAGATAAGGAGACAACAAATGCTGCCCTTAGATCATTCTATTGCTACAATTGCTGGGATGCTGGACACAAGAGTCATGAATGCACTAATCCTCGACGACAACGACCTAAAACACTCAATGGCAACCAACACTTCGAGGTATGTTGATTTCGGGGAAAAAATATTTTTATTAGGGGGGAAATGTCATAACCCTCAATTCTTAAACCATTAGTTAATTGTTATCCCTTAAAATATTGATGTGTGTATTATTAACTGGTTGGTGTCCCATAAAAGTAAAAATTGTTATCCCTTAAAAATTGTATTATTAACCCTCAATTCTTAAACCATTAGTTAATTGTTATCCCTTAAAAGATTGATGTGTGTATTATTAACTGATTTATGTGTTTACTCATAATGCGATAGTAAAAATAAATAAATAAACATAGGTTAAAAGGTTAGTCGTAGAAAAGAAAAATTAAAAATAAAATACAAATCTAGTCTTCTATTGACGGCAGCAAGAAAGCTAAGTGAGGTGAAGTCGGAGGAGAAATCATAAGAAACTGGTGCTCAAGACAAGGGAAAGTTGATTCTTGCTCTATCAATTGTTATTTTTAAGTATTGAATTTCAATTGTGTAGATACAGAAGAACCTATTGACTTTAAATCACTAGTTTAGGTTTTAAGTTCGATTTTTTTTTATGAAATCTGAATATTGGGTACTATTTTCATTTTAGAGTAAATTTGAACCATTAGAAAGTATTTATTTTTGGATATGTTGTTCATAACTAGTTCATATAAATCAGTTTCACATATCAAAAAATCATCAAATTATATGCAAACTAACTTCAAATATAGTGGTATCCAACCTGTTCACGTTTTAGAATTTTTTTTTATCTAGAGTCACTGTAACACAGATGTTTTGGCTACCTTAAGATTATGCTTATTTAAAAAAATTCGAGCAATTGGATTCTGGGAAGTACCCCAATTAGGTAGAGTTTTCTCATTGCGACTATACATTTTTAGTCTAAATTGTGCATATAAACCCTGTCATAACTTGACATCTAACCGTCACTTTTACTTGAAATTTGTAGGAAGTGTCCCTGATATAATAGAGAATATGTGTTAAAAGTTTCAGCATGTCCATATCAGTCTTACATATGATTTTGACAGGGACAGTGGACTATTTTTTTCATGACTAATTCCTAAATACTTTGGTATATGGTTCGGGTTTGGGGTTCGTATGAACGTGATGTATAGTTTGAATGATTATATATCTAAAATTATATATTGTAGCCTGTAGAGATGAATTGATTATGTTTGAGCTTATTTAAGTGTTGAATTCCTATTAAAGTGTTTGTTATTTATTGAAGCTATTCCATATTAAACTATTTGTTGAAAGTGTTGAATTCCTATTAAAGTGTTTGTTATTTTTTGAAGCGTGTTTGTTATATTTTTAAGCTATTCCATATTAAACTATTTGTTGAAAGTGTTGAATTCCTATTAAAGTGTTTGTTATTTGTTGAATCTATTCCATACTAAACTATTTGTTGAGAGGTCAGTCCACAATAGCTATCGCGCTTGTGAGACTTGTAAATTGGGATTGTCTATGCTATGGGGAAGGGGCCACAACAGTTATCATTATTGTGAGCACCGGTGTTGAATAAATTTTATTTTTGATTTTTTTGTAAATAAGACATTTCATTAAAAGGACTAAGACTCAAAGTGAGTCACTGTTACAATAGGAGTAGAGCTATCTAATCTGGGGTTATGAGAGTTCCCAATATTAGATTTATCTACCAAAAGTTGTTTTAAACTACATAGGGTAGGTGAAGTTTCCCATTCTAAAATTGAGTTTAAAGGCCTAATAAACTTGGCTAAAATATCCGCAACTTGATTTCCTAATCTAAGAACAAAATAAAATCCCAAAATATTAATACAAAGATGAGCTATTCTGTTTTCCTCATTAATACAGGCTTTAGGACGCCAAGAAATATCTGAGTTGTGTCCATTAATGTAGTTGAAAATACTTTCACACTCCCCTTCAATGTAGTTGAAAATACTTTCTTTCGGGTTATGTTTGTGCGTGTTTCCTTTGAGTATTAAAAACCGAAGGTAAGAGGTAATGTTATGGGGTGTTGTGTTATTTTTGTAAAGTTTCGTAACTCTCTTTGACATGGTTAATCTTAATTGTTTTAGACTGAAATTTTGATACTCTTTTACTTAATAGTAAAATTGATGGTCTAAAAGTGAATTTGCAAATCCAAGGCTCTGACCTTGTGTTGGTTTTTCCATACAAGTAATTAATAGAGTAAACATCTAAATTAGTTGGGAGTCTTTCTCGATTCGCCGCTGCAGATTGTGGGAAGAAGTAGGATTTCTTCCTTGTTGTAGTTCCTTTTAGATTTGCTTTTTCCTTATTTTCAATAAGATAATCACAGAGAGACATGGTGTTTTCATTACCTTAATTAATGAGACCCTGTTTTAAGTATTATCCTTTGAATATTTTCATGTCGAAACTTTAGTCAGATTCATTCTTTTTATTTGGTTGAACATTTTCAGAACCAGACTCAATGATCATTAATATGAGAATCAATCTCTTTCTTTATATTGTTTTCAAATAAACATTTTTTTCTTAGCCAACTGGAGCTATGTTGTCTTTATGTTCGAGTAGTAAAACCTTGAATTACTAACGATAGGACCGGAAAGAAAAATGTTATTGATTCAGTATTTTCACAACAACGATGGTCATCTATTATTGTTTGAAAGAAATTTACGAAGAATAAAAGATGTATCAGATCCAGAAAATTAACCATCAAGAATTGGGTAGAGGTAATTCAACTGATATTTGAAATTAAGTTATGGTAACATATGTATCTTCGTTACCAACAAAAGTTTTCTTGAGTTGAAGATGGTTGTTGATTATCTACTTATGGTACCGTATCTTCGGACCAATCAACTGAGATATCTTCTTTCTGCGGGAGGATATTGAATATCTTGGAATTTACGCATTGAACTATTTTTCCCTTAGTCAAGGATTTTGTCCCACTGGGTTTGCGTTCTCAAGGTTTTAACGAGGCAACATATGTCCAACTCTTTTTCTTAATTTGTCTATAGTTGTACTCTTTTTTCTTTGTCAAGGTTTTTTCTTCTGGGTTTTTCTGACAAGGTTTTGATGAGGCTACCAGATTGAGGATAATTAATTAAAGAGATATTAGAAGACATCATTTGAATGCCAAGATATATTTTTTCAAAAAATACGGCTAGTATATGGGTTCTACTCGAAGATTAACATTATGCAACTAGTCTTTTTATACATCTAAGGGAGCACAAAATCAGGGGGGAGAATATCAATATTGTGTAATGGACAATGGATACTACGCATTTATATGTGATGCACTCTTTTTCCTTCACTTGGTTTTGTCCTTTTGGGTTTTCCTCGCAAGGTTTAAACGAGACAGTAATCAATGTGTCCAACATCTTATATGATTTGCACTCTTTTTCCTTCGTATAGGTTTTGTCCCGTTCGGATTTTCCTGACAAGGTATTAACGAGGCAATATCATAGTAATGTGGTGTCATCCAAGGGGGGGTGTTGTAAATAATTATTTAGTGGATTTACATCACACTTACACTACTACCTTTACATCTCCATCACCACCCTTACATATTCTTATTTATCTTGTAACCTACAACTTAAGTAGATATTAATGGCTAGTAATGGTTGCATGTCATTACCTCTAATACTTAATGCCATTAACCATGACCTATAACTAGATGTCCTTACACAATTATATTTCACACTAATTCCATGAATGAAACGGTCCATCATATTTTTTATCTCTACTTGTTTATGTTTAGCATCTTATATTTCTTTAGTTTATAACAGCCGAATCAAAATCCTAGTTTTGTTTTCAATGTGTACTACTTGACAACTAACAAAAGTATTTGCATTGAGCTTTGTTAGGGGTGCAGAGCATCTAATTATGCTCATCATTTTCCAAATTTTTAGCATTATTTTGTCCCAAATATTATTAGCACCTATGTCGATATATGGTATTCTGTAAATTTCATCATCATCAAACAAAATAAGTATAAATTGATGTTTTGAATAAAATTGATCACCTGATCCATGTTTATAATTCTTCACCGTAACAAATGGATATAATAATTTCATCATTAGATAAGAGTATACACAAATTCATGTTTTTCTTTGACTAATATTGATTATCAAATCAGATTTCTTTGACTAAGAATCCTCTCTTGCATGTCTACATAATCAACTATCCATTTTTAGGTATGTTGGTAAGTTGGTACACGAAAATATATTAATTAGGCCAGAAGGTCCTTACATGGTTTATAAGCCCAAGTCCATAAAGGGACTGAGGAGATAGGGACTTGACACGGTCCAAAAAGGACTTGGTCCAACTGTAAGTGTAATATCCAAGGGTAAAAGGGAGAATGAGATATTCAAAAGAGAGTAAAAAGTTATTGACCAAGGATCGAAGGTTGGCTTGGATAAAAAGGAAAAGTTAGTTTGGTAATAAATAAAAGGTAATAGAGGACATGTGTCCCAATGAGGTAAGAGAGAGAATAACATAAATATATGAGGTCTTTGTACTTTGCATGTATTTTTCTCTCTCTCTCATTCTCTTTTCTTTCTCTTAGGCATATTCCTATGCACATGCCAAACAACCTATTTTGCCACTTTAGCACCCACCATGGGTATGAGTCGTATGACAAAGTGGAAAACGTATGTTCCAAAGTGGCAAATATACCACTTAGGCATACATGATGGGGTTTCCAACGAGCGATGAAATCTCGATCTCTATACGATCTTAACATGTCTCGCTAGTCTGTCCAGTGCCATCGCTAGTCAAGATGTCGCTCATTGACTAGATCACGCTTAGCATTTTCTCATCAAACGACTAAATTTCCCCCTCTGAATACCCAAGTTCAAATTCATTTCAACTCACATCATAATTTCTAAAACTCTCTAGAATATCTTTATCTCCCAATATTCTTCTGATCTAATTTTTTTTTAACTAATCACACATTCTCTACACTTTTTAATTTCTTGTAATATGGATTCACAATCTCAAAGTCAAGGCAACGGTGAAGGTAAAAATGCCAAAGTTTGGGGGTACAAAATTCAACATCATAGAAGATGAATGTATTTGTCGTAATTATGTTTATTTTACCCAAGATTTTATCGATTATGCACAACAACATGGTAACACCATGTGGGATAACATATTTCTGAGATATCAAGAGAAAACCATGAACATCAATGATCGTGATGAAAGTGAGTTGTCGCAACGTTTCATTGTAATCAATAGGGAAGTCGCTGATTATGTTGCATCGCTAATGCAAGCCAAGGGATCCTGAGAGAGTGGTTTTGTGGATGGTGATGTTGAAAAACAGGTTCGTATAGAATAACAGCATAAAAAAGGCAAAATTTTCCAATTCAAAAGTTGTTATCATATTTTAAAGGTGTTGAACAACAAATTCAGACATGTTAGCAACTAATCAACAAGTACTTGAAAGGTCACCATACAATTCTTCTCCCTCAACAACATATTCTTCGCCAGATATCCCAAGAAAACCAAATGTCAAATTAGTTCTCAGTAATGATGATGCTAATTTTTTTTTAGGAAGAAACAAAGCAAGACTTACTAGAAAATTAGCTGAAGAATGGGGAAGATTTAATGGTTTTTACATGGCAGAGTTTATGGAACATCAGAAGACCGTTGAGAAGTAAAGAGTGGTTGACAGGAAATTTCAAAATGCGGAGACGAAAAAAGTCAACTTTCTCAGGAAAAAATTATCAATGACTATGATAAGAATAACATTCTCCAAGATGACACTTCAATTATGAACCCCCAACAAAAACATGTGTGGTAAATCGAATCTGACATGCTACAAGCACATATTGAACAACATGGCTGGATTTAATAGCAACCAAGATGGTGATAATGATGAAGTTGATGAGTTCGATTTTGTAATACCTCTAGATAATTGATGTATTAATTTTAGTTTTAATTTGAAATGTTCTTGCATTCTACTTAATATTAATATTAATTTGAAATGAAATGAAAAGTTGCTTAATTTGAAATGTTGTTGCATTGTACATAAGAATATGTTTAACTCATTAACTTAATATTGAATAAACAAGCTACAAAATTTTTTTGACAATTAAATGTTTAAACTGATACATAAAATAAAACTTAATAATTACGCCCATCGGCTCTTCCATACTCTGCCCAAAGATTCACTCTCGGATCTTCGCTTAATCTGTCATAAAGATTCTAGTTCTGAATGTAATTAGTCATTTTCCCATAGTTTCTTGCAGGCACACCATTTTCTAGTTGAATCTCAGACCTCAAATAAACATCTTCATAGTTAGTCCACTCCTTATCACAACGGGTTTCCTGAATTACCATGTTATGTAGAATTATGCAAGTGAACAAGTCTTGTGCATTCACGGGGACTTAAACCACAATATGGCCCACACAATTGATAGCAACCTTCCTCTTGAAAATTCCAAAAGTCAGTTCCACATCATTCTTCAACGCCATTTAGCGGTCGATAAAATACCGGTATGAATTACCCAATGCGCCGACAGGGGGATGACGGTAACATTGAACCAAGATTGGCCATATTGAATAGATATCATCCGCAATATAATACCCATGAGTTTATTGATTTTGTTGATTGTGAAACGGACTTCGGGAAAAATTCCATACTTTAGATCTTCAAACATAGGCGACTTATGAAAAAATTAATATCATTTTGTGAACCCGCAAGACATAAAAAAAACATGCCATATCCAACAATCATAAGAAGCATCAGCTTCAAGGATAACGGTTGGTTCGAGTAATAACCCTTATATTTTTAATCAAATTTTCCACTTCTACCATAGTGTGGAAACTCATTTTCCATGATACATAGCGTGGAAAATAAAAAATTTCGCCATATGTTGTAAGAATAAGCCTACCAACATGTTTGTTTTTTCCTATATATAGGTAGAGGATTCTACATAGAGGTTTGCCTCTATATGTATACGAAATTCACTACGTAATGTTTCTTAAAATTATGTTTTTTTTTTCACTGCGTAAGGTTTGCCTCCATATGCTGTAAGAATAAGCCTACCAACATGTTTGTTTTTTCCTCTATATAGGTCGAGGATTCTACATAGAGGTTTGCCTCTATATGTATATGAAATTCACTACGTAATGTTTCTTAAAATTATGTTTGTTTTTTCACTATCTAATAACTATATATTTAAATTTCAAATATGGATCATGTTAACCTATGCACTCATGTACAGGTTAAGACCTAATAGCTAATTACTAATCCAACAAGATGATAATTGAAACCAAATACTCAATTCTCATTCATTCTGGCCCCACTTTTTGATGACTTGGCCAGGTGAAAGTATTCCAAAATAAAGCTCTCACATTCATTCTTACTCCACATGTAAAAGAAAACCATAATTTCACCTCCTGTCTTTGGGTAATGGAAACCCTCCAAACAACCACCCCACTTATCTGCGGTCCTTAACTTCCACATTCAATTGGTCCCACTTTCGTTGTTCATGTAGAAAAACTACCCACTTCTTATGCTTTAGCTTGAAAAACCGCACCGGACCAATGATCAGAATCATAACCTGAAATAAGTAAATGAAAATAATAAGTTGTGCATCAGAATTTTTATTTTTTCCAGTTCTTATTTAATTTCGATTCTTAGTAATGCTTAATTAATTTTGTTTATGATTTTTTTTTTTGCTAATGCAGATCTAAATCCAAAATCAACCGATTACGAAGTACTTCATAGGAAATATTATACTACTCTCATAGAATATTTATTTGATTTATAACTAAGAGGCTCTTATTCATAATTTCGCATAGATTTTTTATAGGTTTTAACTGATTATTTGATCATGGTTTTTCTTAAAATGGGTTTGTTTCAGTTTTGAGTTTCAACAATTTTGGTGTGGAGCGTCTATGGGAATATTTTACATTGATCTACTGATGGGAATTTTACCTTCTCTAACAAGAAAAGGCGCGGAGTGATAAAGCGTCTGATGCATACTCAAAAGAATCTACTCAAGGTAATACCCTTTAATCAATTGACATATGAGTTAACTCCTCCAATCACAAACCATTAATCGCGTTGATGGACATTTCTCAAATGGTTGAGTTCACTATGCAGATTAGGTTTTACATATTGAGGCACGAAATTTCAATGTTTTGCACATAGTATACAATATGCTGACGTTTGCCACAATGAGGATATGCAAGATCAGAGGATGTATCCTTCTTCTTCACACACAGAAAGTGCAACTCAAATACTTATTACCATAAGCATGCTTTTCATGAAGAGACGATATTAATAATGCAAAGTAAATAGAATGATACATCATAGAATTCCTGTCAATAAAAGGAAGAAGAATTCACGAGAAAAACAACAATTTGGGGACCTCATCTAGAAAAAGTTGACTGTTTCAATGAACGATCATGGGTTTAGTTTTTGAATCTAATTGAGGTGATTCTGCAACTGATTACAAGCAATTTTCTAGACAGCCTACACATTGGGTGTTTAGTTTCTTCTAACTGATATCAAGGTGACCAGGCTATAATCAGAACCCTCCTGATATGGATTATATCTTATGCATCACTCATTTCCCTTGGCCCTTGCAGTATTCTTTTTATACCTTTCATTAATTGCTCTGTACTATCTCATTTTCATAATACCTAAAGCATTACTATCTATGTTTGTGATGCGTAAAGATTCAATCGCTCACATTGGAATGCTTCACCACCTGATTTTTAGGCCGATAGGATTCATACGATTGTTAAAAAAAGAAAAAAACTTCTACATTCCTCTTTTTCGTTTTTACTAGATAGAGAAGTTTTATATCACTATATTGTTTCTCACACTATAATGCAGGTTAAGTGAATCGACCGAGTTTCTTACGGATAACAACCTCAAGAAGCCTTTTAAAAAAGCCTGACATTTTTATGTCTAAAGGACTCAAAGACTGTAGAAGTTAAATATCGCCTGATCGTCGTCACGATTGTAATGATGCAATCGCCAGAGGTATATATTAGCATATATAGTTATAAGTGCAGGTGGTTTTATGTCCTTTTTTTACGTGTATTGCTCAACCCATTTTCACGAACACAAACATTATAGCGGAAATATGGGTGCGCAAGAAGGACTTGAACCTTGCACAAAACATTGATGTAACTCCTCTCCAGGTGTAGCTTTATATAGTTGATGATTTCCTCCCGTGGAAAATGTGAGCTTTATATAATTGGTACTTTCGTCCCATGTGTCCCCTGGTTTTGGTGAATCACACATTTTCCTTGAAGTTTTGATTTTGTGGTGGTTTAAAGCAACTGATTTGTTGCGCGTCATTGTGGTTTTTCTTTTTTCTTTTTTTGCTCACATGCAATGCGTTTTACCACCCACATTCACTCATCTGTTTCCTTCTCTCAAACAAAAATGAAGTGAACCATTTCTTGCTATCTTTATAATAGGATATTTCAAACTACATTGTGAGTTTTTCACAGGATGCATATTGCACATCGTAGACAAAACAACATACAAGTTAAACTGCACCACGAATAATAAATACTACCCCGTTGCGTAGCACGGGTTACTATCTAGTTTATATAGGATTAAGAGATTTTATATTCGGATGACAACTAAAGTTAATTGTGCTTTAATGAGTAACCAGATTACATTAATACCCTTACACTCTTAAACAAAAATATGCCTTTTCTTCGCACCATCTCTGCAAGTCTTGAAAGCAAACTAATTGTTTAATTTTGGAATCTGATATATATATATATATATATTCAGCAACCACTAACGGTACTTATCTAAAGAGATTTTTAACTGACAGTGAAGTGAGATTTAAGACTTTGTAGTAAATTTAAAAAAAAAAATCAAAAACGAAAAGAAACGAAATCTACTGCTTTCTTATTTAATACTTGCTTAATATGGGAGGAACTAGGAAGAAACTAAATCAACTATTGAGCTGCCACAAATACAACAGTTCCTAAATTTTATCTTTTGGTTTCTCTTCCTCCTTTGGATTTCAAATCCATAAATCAAAAACATAAACATTAAAAAATAATAAAAAAATCATCAAACCCGATCATTATAGAGAAGAACTTGAATGCGATTGATTGTATTTGTTTCTTTTCCCAAATATCAACATTATCCTTCTTTGAGAATTGAGAACATCACCAAAGAGACACTGATATATACCATATAGAACTAGCAAAGATAAAGAAGGAAATTGATAATAGTATTGAGAGATATTTAGTCTAATTTAATTTGTGGAAAAAATCTTACCATATGTTGAAGCATGTAAGAACTTATTTTCCTTCTAAAACGATAAATGAAGAGAAAATTTAAAGTGACAATTTAAGCTTACAGGGGTTTACTCAATAAATACTTTTATTGATTTGCAAAGAGTTTAATAGATTTACAAAGTAGTGTGTTATTCGTTGTATACTTTTAAAATCTCTTTCAAAGTTTATGTTACTCGTTGTAGATTGTCAAAAAGTCTTCTAAAGTTTGTGTTACTCGTTGTAAACTTGAAAATTCAAAGATTTGCATACATACTTATTTTCAAGACTTTGAGTGACTTTTGTGTATTTATTTGTCTTGATAAAAGTCTTGCAAAATATGCAAGATTTTGGAAGACTTCCAAATTTTTTATAAAGATGTTTTTTACTCTCTTTTATTTTATTTCATGAATACACAATCTAGAAAACTCCTATTATAGATGATTATAAATTATTTGATATGACTAAACATTTTTTTAATTTTAATTATTATATGTAAAAATATACAATAATTATTATTTTAATTTATTGTTACACTTTATTGTATTTTATTGAACAAAAGAAATAAGTTATATAAAATAATAATTTATTTTTATTTAGTTGAAGTTTCTATAATAAATAAGCTACAATAAATTTTGTATTTATGTCTATCATGTATATTTCCATATAAAATTTGTTTTTATAACTCTTAAGGACTCTACAAATGTCTGCAAGACATTAGACAACTCTGCATAACTCCACAAAATTTTGCTCAACTCTGTATACTTCTCGCAAAGTTATTAATTTTCGTGACTCTTTTTAAATCTTTACAAATCTACGAATGTTTTTATTGAATAAACCCTAGACTTTTATTTAATTACAGGGACAACAATGTAAAATGAGTATTCATTAAAATAAAAACATAGATAATAACTAAGAATCTCAAATTTTAGGTTAAAAGTGGACATTGGTTGCTTCTTAACCTACGCCTCTTTGCAGAAGTAAACAATTGCCGAATTGGTGAAATTTACAAAATAAACCAAATTTCGGGAGGCTCTCGTCCACGACTCTGTCTGCTTTGACCCATGTGAAATAAATTTTTGAGTCCGTCATTTGGTAGTGTCTATGTAACTTTGCTATTAATATTATCAAAAGTTTCATATCATAAAACAAATAAAATCTTGGCATTTTTAAGGGCAACACAAAAAGAATTAGGGGTGACTTTTTTATTCCCATCTAGTGAAGATGGCTATGGGGTGTCTTAAAAATACAATTGGTCTATATTGTCCTTCACCTTGATGCTAAATCAATATATATATCCTTTATTTTCATAATCATAACATTCCTCTTCTCCTTCTTTATATTACCGATTGATTTTTTTTTTCAACGGACTAATTTTGATTGAAACCAAATATTAGCGTTCACACAAATTTTAGGATTAATTTTTTTAATTTAAAACCCAAAATCCATTAACTTTAAAGTTGAAACTTAGAACATCAAAAAAAATAAAAAAATCAAGTTAAACAAACAAACCGGATAATTGATAGTAGTTGTGATCCAAAACTAGGATTTGGTTGCTTGAAATCAAAAATTTGATCAGATTTTTTTTAAAGGATTTACAATTGCAGAAACATAATCAGTAGGTATAAAGTTGATTTTATCCACCGAATATGGTTGATTTTCTTAAGAAATGAAGAAATCAGCCACAATCGGTAGGTAAAATAGGAAGGATTAATTGGGGGATATGAATAGTAATGTTAATGTTCATACCTGCATGGAATTATTTTTTTCCGCCGTTGAAAAACCATGCCGGTATGAACAGTAACATACTATTTCATATCCCCCAATTGCATGTTCTAAAATAGGTAGTTATTTACCGATTATTTTTGAGTTAAATAATTCAATTTTCTATACTAAAATTTTATCATAATCGGCAGACATCATCCACCCGTGTCTACCGATTGTGAAAATAGAGAAATTCAAAATTTAATAAGTTTTTGTAAAAATCAGAATTTGAGGATACCATCACAATCAGTAGATAATGAATATCACAAAACTACCGATCATAAAAGTAAAGAAATTCAATTTTATAGGTTTTTGAAAAATTAGAATTTGGGGCTACTATCACAATCGGTAGATATGAACATCACGAGACTACCGAATGTGAAAGTAGAGAAATTCAAAATTTTATTAGTTTTTGAAAAATCAGAATTTGGGGTTACTATCACAATCGGTAGATAATGAACATCACGAAAATACTGATTGTATAATCGGTAGATAATGAACATCACGAAACTAACGATTGTGCTTCTATTTTGGAACATAAGAGTATAATCGGTAGATAAAATACTTTATTATCTACCGATTCTAGGACGTTAATAACGATGTATGCATTCAATCGTCTCTCTAACCGTTATTGAACATTCAACATGATATGCTTCATGATGTTTCCCACCTTCTTCTTCGTACCTATCCATGTATGTTATTGATTTAAGAAAAACATGGTTTTATTTCACTTTTTTTCTTCTTCTTCTTCTACTAAAACCTTAAAACTCAAAAATTAAAATCATTTTCCTTTATATATGAAATTTCTCCCAATTGTAAACTTAACTACCGATTATTAATGGTAGTTTGGCCATTATGAAAACGGGAGATAATGGGTGGTTTCATTTTAGATTTGGATAACCCGTTTTTATCTTATTAGTCGCCCCTAATTCTTTTCGAGTCGCCTCTAAAAATATGAGAAAAAAATAATCAATAAACCAAGTTAATTAAGTAAGTGCTACTGTCTATATGAATATTGTTGTTTATTACTTAGGTTCCACTTTAGATGAATGATGAGGTTTTTTTAGTTCCCTTGATTTTTTTACACAAAAAACCTTATCCCTCAGCCAAAAATCACGCTATTTTTTTTTTAATGAGACCAAAACCACGCTACTAAAGAAAATTGTATTGATTCAAGTTTTTTAAATCTAATTGTTAATAGCCTGTTTGGATGCAGACGTAGAAGTCAAAAGTACTTCTCCAGAAGCAGAAGTCAGAAGTCCAGATTTTTTGCTTCACAAAAAGTCGACTTTTCTGCTTCTGGAAGTCATTCTGAAATTCTACACCCAAACTGACTTTTTGCTTTTTGACTTGTAGAAGTCAAAAATTTACTTCTGGATATGTATCCAAACGCGCTATAAACAAATGACAACATGATCTGCCTGCTTCATTAAAAAGAAAAAAGTCTTGCAAGTCTTTCCAGAAAAGTCCAACAAGTCTGATGGCACTGAAAAATGATATATATCCCCGACCTCTTCCCCTTTCCGTTCCACACCGTCTACACGCCATATAGGGATTGGTTAAATCCCTTAATAATAGGACCATCTATTTTTCTATGGGATCAAAATAGATTAAATCTCTGATTTAGATGGAGCCACCTAATTGTGGAAGGGAGTGGTGGAAGTTGTTGGGGGAAACGTAACAACTTCGGTTGGCACTAGTCTTGTATTCCCATTCTTTTGGATGGTGTTGCAGCTTATCTAAAGACTTTGTTGTTTCTACCTCTAGACTGCAGGTGTTGTAGCTTGCAAATGTGAAAGTAAAATTGCCGCGTGCGGCGTGGGAACTCTTAAGGATCAACAGATAAAACCCAAAGTCTAAACAATTGGCCTCATCTCACCATCCAGTTAATTTCCATTTTTTTTAGCATTGTTTTTTTCTTTACCATAACCTTATTATAGTACCCATACCAACATATCGGTCGTATTCCATGGCATTATTAAAAGAACAACAGCTTAACACATTTGGTACGTGATGGTTTTATAAATCCGATGTTGTTAATGTCCTAGAAATATCATAATTCTATAAATAGTTACCTAATATCATCAACAATAAACGCACTGAGTCGCTCGATCAACTCATCAAAAAAGAAAAAAAGACACTCCAATTTCAATCAAGAAGATAAAATGAAGGTAATGCAAAAGAGTTGCAAGATCGTAAAACCCGATTTTGGAGGCAATTCTCGACCATCATTCACTGAT
This sequence comes from Papaver bracteatum, assembly GCA_023529315.1. Taxonomy (NCBI): domain Eukaryota; kingdom Viridiplantae; phylum Streptophyta; class Magnoliopsida; order Ranunculales; family Papaveraceae; genus Papaver; species Papaver bracteatum. Next base: position 914,250 of record JAJJWX010001343.1, read on the forward strand.
TATGTTCCTCTCAGCGTCTTTGACAAGGTCACGTATAACACGCACATTGCTGTGATTTACTACAGACACTCCAATTTCAATCAAGAAGATAAAATGAAGGTAATGCAAAAGAGTTGCAAGTTGTTTTTGTAATAACAAGAATCAAAATCGTAAAACCCCTCCAACACCACCAAATTCAGTGATTGAAAGTGGCTTACGAAAGGCGTTACTGGAATATAGAGAGTGGGCTGGAAGATTAGTAGTTCACAACGATGTAAACGATCATGTAATTCTCCTCAACGATAAAGGTGTTAAGTTCATTGAAGCTTCGGTGGAATGTACACTTGATCAAGCTATGCCGTTTAAACCTTCTTCTGACTTACTGAATCTTCATCCAACTCTGGAAGGAGTGGAGGAATTGATGCAAGTTCAACTAACAAGGTTCACTTGTGGATCCTTAGTAGTTGGGTTTACTTCTAATCACATTGTAGCTGATGGACACGCTACAAGCAATTTCTTGGTCTCTTGGGGTCAAGCTTGTAGAGGTATTGATATCAAACCATGTCCTTTACGGGATCCAACAATCTTCACTCCTCGCGACCCACCACAATACGATCATGAGAACAGAGGAGTCGAATTTAGAATCAAGAAATCATCCAACAAACTGAGCGGTACTTTTCTTGATCATGAAAATATTTTTGTGCATCAAGACGAATTCACCCATAATATTATTGTGCAGAAAGTTCATTTCACAGTCGATTTTCTTAGTAAACTCAAAGATAAAGCTTCTTCTGCATTACTGAAAAATAGTGAAAAACCATACAGCACATTTGTGAGTCTGGTTGCTCATCTGTGGAGAGCTGTAACTAAAGCTCGTGGGCTGAACGGTTTCGAAACTACAAATATAAGGTTAGCGGTGAACGGGCGAGGTAGGTTAATCCCAAGAATAGCTAATGAATATTTTGGCAATTTGGTATTATGGGCATATCCCACTGCCAGAGTAAAGGAGTTGTTGCGTGAGCCATTACCCTTTGCAGCAAAGACCATAAATGATGCCATTGCAAAGGTCAATGACAAGTACTTCAAATCATTCATCGACTTCACAAGTTACAAAGCAAAAGAAGAGGAGCTCATACCGACCGCCGACATGAACAAAACAGTTTTATCCCCCAACTTGGAAGTTGATAGCTGGTTAAGATTTCCATTCTATGATCTTGATTTTGGTGGTGGAAGTCCTTACATTTTCATGCCATCTTATTTTCCAACTGAAGGGATGATCTTTTTACTACCTTCATTCACAGGAGATGGAAGTATAGATGCTTTTATACCCTTGTTTCAAAAAAACTTGGCTTCTTTCAAACAAATTTGCTTCTCTCTAGAGTGATAATCAATGTTTAAAGATGAAATAACGATCGGTACAGATGTCTTGTAAAACTGATCGCACGGCATACGGACCTGTTTAAGTTTGAAGAGTAAATGATATGTACTGCATGAGATCATGCTAATACTAATGCAATGTATCCTATCAGGCGTTTGCCGCCATGTCATACCTGAATATTACTGATATACAATACTACTTCAATCACTGAATATTGCTGATTTAAAATACTGCTTCAACCAGTTTCAGACCAAAGAAAAAAACTTGGTTGATCATTTACAGAAGAACAGAATAACTTCATGTGCCTCAAGTCCTGATACAATATGTACCTAATGATGGACCTGAGTTGTAGAGACTAATACGAGAACCTTATCTTATCATCCTTCGATAATTTTTACAGCAGACCTGCAGAAAGAAAAATAACAATTGACAGTTAATCCTCCAAAAACACGAAAGAGTATTGTATATAGGAAGCAGTGTTGGCATTTAGAAACTTAGTTTCCTATTTTACAACTCAGACTCGATACGTACCCAAATGGGCTTTGCTTGATTGACAGCAATTCAATGTCCAACTGCATATCAAAGTAGAAATCTCAAGTTATAGTTATATGATGAAACATTGATACGAATACAGAAAGTAAGATGTAGTATAAATGCTTAACAGGTGCATATCCACATTTTGGAGCGAACTTCTTAGCTTCAGCAGGGGAAGTCTTGATTCTTTTTATTTTTTCAACTAATAGATAGAATGTTTAGGTACAAATTAATAGAAAAGCATGTTACCTCGATTGTTGCATTTGGAGGAATCTCTTGGACCCCTTTGCTTCCGTAAGCTAGTTCAGGAGGAACTATCACCACTCTCTGTGAAGACGTAATATATTACAGAAAACGGACTTCAAGTAATCAGAACTCTTAGTTTGAACAAAGAAAAGAAACAAATTGGTAAAACCATAGACTTATGTAGTAATGCTATATTCAAGTTCATGACATGGATGAAAAGAATCCATGCTTGACATATCTAACCTGGCCTCCAACTCGCATGCCTTCAGTACCAAGATCTAACCCTTTAAGTACATTTCCTCTCTCAGAATTACCGACATCAAATCCATATGGCTGCAGAGGACAAATATAACAAGTTGAGGGTTGAGATTAAAGAACAGACTCATGTCATCTATTTATATACGCTGCTGCCAATTGCTCTAAGTTACTAACCATGTTTGTTTTTTCCTCTAGATAAGTAGAGGGTTCTATATAGAGATTTACCTCTATCTCTGTATAAAAACCACTACATAGTATATCAAAAATTTATGTTTGTTTTATCACTATCTAATAACTCTATAAATGTAATCCATATTTTGTATTTCTCATTTCACCCTTATAAAATTTTCAAATTCCACAAAAATCTATTCCATCCCATTTAATAAAATACAAAAAATAAAATAAAATAGAAAAATAACGTCACATAGTTTACATGTTAATCTCCTTCCAATAACTACTCGACACAAAACAGTTACTAGCAATTCCCGGATTCAGATTTATCCGGCGCTTATTTTTTGTTACAAGGACATAAGTGTCAATTAAGATTTGTTTGAGGATACATAGAACATTTCAGCATTAAATAGAGGTTTTGTCCAAAGATAGCACCAACCAGGTGCTATTTGATTTCCTCTACTTGATAGAGGTTTAACCTCTATATTGATAGAGGTAGTGGAAAAAACAAACATCCAAAAACATGGGGACCACCTCTACATAGAGGAAGATAGTGCTTTGCCACTACATAGAGGAAGAAACAAACATGGTGTTAAGTATATGAAGAAATGGAGTCATGGGGTGGTGGATTTGCATCTTTTAAACAAAAACAACGAAGGAGAAAGAAAACAAATTAAAGGTTGATTTAATCAGTAGCTCAAACTTTTTGGTGACGAGTATACAGAACTCGCAAGGATTAAGGCTCAGCAACTATAATCTAACGGTAAAAAACCAATATGAGATGGCCGAAAGTGCCGTAATTCAAACTTACCGTTCCCCCACCAACACCAAGTCCTTGTCTGCTAGTCATAAAAGTTATTGCTTTCCACTTGGCCACGTAATGGACCTACAAAATCATGGATAAACATATACATTACTCATACAAGCAGTCATGATCATATGGTGAATGCAAAACAAAATGAGAAACATACTCATGCTCTCGGAAGAGCATCATTACAAGGTTTTAACCTACATATAAGCCTGAATTGCACCTATCATCCTTAACTAGGTAAGAACTAATTTTGATGTAAATTAAAAACCATATCGTGGAAATCTAACTGGCATACAACCATACTGCAACTCGTGATCCTTTCACAGCTTTCGCTCCTTCTCCAACCTTCAAATCATAGTACCTGAATTGAAGGATATCACAATCAGAAACCACACACTGCCAAATGCTTAAGACTAATCTCTAAATTACAGTGGAAAACATAAACAAACTTAGGTAACAGTTCTGCAGAGATGGTTAAGGTTTAAAACCCCAGACACCCATATTTCTAAAGTCACCTTAATTGGTGACATAAAAGATTTCAAATTCTTGCTCTTGTACTGCTTTAAATTGCATAAGAAATGCAGACATGTATATTGCAATATGGATTATGGATAGATGCACGGATCTCAAAGTGAGATACCTGTTTTTATAGACGAACATCAAAGAGCAGTAAAATTTGTGGTGCAATAAAGCTAAGTGAGCAAAATCTAATGCTGGTATACTAACTTGAGACCGTTTGGGAGTGTAGTAAATTCACTCTCAGGTATTTTTGATCCTCTAAGCTGCCATAAACAAAATAAGGGAAAAGTCAAAAATTATTGATGGGATTCTTTTTTTTTTTGGAGAATTATTGAGGGGATTCTGGAATTCCACTAAGCACAATGCAAAAGGGATCTAAGTATAACAAATTGAACTTACAGCTCTTCTACTTGTGCTTACAGCCTCGGCCGCTTCCGAAATGTATACACTAGCAACTGATGCAAGAACCACATGAAATGAGTCGAAGTTAGCATCAGTTATTCACTTATATGCCAATAAGCGAAAATCCAAATCTACAATCTAATACAAGAGAAATGGAAAATAAGTTCCCATAAGAAACCCCACATTTGGCAATAGCATGACCAGAACCGAAACACACAAATTGAACACTCGGGCTAAAAAGATCTCGATCAAATGATTCCAAATCCAATCCCTATAATTCATTCTCGAATTGTGTCAGGTCACCAATCGCCACTAACCAACTAATTTGGAGTCTTCACTTGAAACCTGTGTGCACATTTACCATTCTTAAACTACAACACAGACAATTCACTCAAATCAATCACTGCAGGAAGTAACTATAGCTTGCCGAACTTCAATTAGGCTTCCCAAATTCATTAAAATCTCTTCTTAAAAAATTACCCACATTGATTTGAATATCTAACCCATATGATTTTAAGAAAAATGCCCCTTTTGTAACTACTTCTCAACTTTAAAAAACCCATAAACGTAATAAACATAGCTAGTTAAGGGAGAACCGAATACATGGGTTGGATATTTGTAAGCTTTACACTGTACTTGAATTTCAACATTTCTCTCTAGAGTAAGAAAAGGAGTTACAAACCAGCTGCAAGAACACAACCCAGTAAAGCCCTCCTTCCATCAGATTGCAGTGGAAGCGTAGATATTTTCACTGAATCATCGATTGAACATCGACATATAGCCCGTGATGAATTTCGATTAATGGGTATTCTTCTTCCTATGAATTCAAAATGAAAGAATCATCCAGGGTGTCTTGATCACACTAACCCCATTAAAGAAAGAATGACAAACAAACAGAGAAGTATTTCTTACTTGAAATTGGATCGGAGGGGGAGACAAGACCTTGTTTGTAAGAAGGAATTATTGAGATTTCCATTTTGCTCAGTGACCGTTATGAATATCAGTTATTACTAGTTGAAGATGATGCCCAAAATTTGTTTATTTTCTTTAGTTTTCTTTGGATTGGGGATAACATTTGCAAGCAATCTCAACCACACATTTTCTGTGCAATCTAGATATAAATGGGCCCATCATCACACGTCCAGTTGACTAGACTAAAACAGACACAGGTGGTAAATTACAATGGCGATTGTCTCGAGAAAAGACCATTCCAAAATATTTACATCATCTGAATTTATTTAGGGTAATAAAAATAAGTAGTACAAAACAATAAAAAGAAAAAACTCAGTAGAGACCCATGGGTGGCAGAATATCAGGTGGTGAAGGTGGCGGCAAATCATCTGGCGGTAGTGGCAAAATATCTGGTGGTGGCAACGGAAAATCAGGGACTGGTGGAGGTGGCAAAATATCTGGTGGTGGTAACGGAATATCAGGGCCTGGTGGAGATGGAACCGGTGGTCTTGGAATATCAGGACTGGGTAGATCCGGCCCAGGTGAAAACTCCGGAGGAGGGTCAGCAGGTATCTTCTCCGGTGGAATGGGATCTATTTCTGGTGGTGTATGAATCTCCGGCATCTCTTTAGGAAATGAACTAGGATCTTCTTGCTCTGGTATTTGTTGCGGCATCGGAAACTCCGGCGGTATCGGCGACGAAAACGTCGACTTGGAGAACATACACGATATCGATCTAAATTTGCTGTATTTGTTTCTTGCACTGGAGATTGAGTAGAATAATAAGTAATTTCTAGCAGTTGTGGTTGGATTTGTTGAAGAAAAAGAACATATGAATGGGATTACTGATTTTTTGATGAACATGTTTGTTGAGATTAACGCAACAGTACTAGTAGTCGCAGGCATAGTTTGCTAGCTCTCTCTATCTTTGTTCTATCATATGTGGAATCTTATCTCGAGCTAAGCAGCAACTAAAGAATCGTTTTATGGATGAGAGGAAGAAAAGGGTAAATGACGCGTATACAAAATGCTTTTCTTTTCTCTGCCCAACCATGTTACGTGGTGGCCATGCATTGTTGCAACCTTTAACTAGGCACATTGCTACAGGCACAGTTACACCCAAGGTTTTTAAAGCGTTTTTTATTTTTAGGAAGCAAATCGTATGTTGAAGCACGAAGCAGCGCTTTATAGTTATATTTTTTTTATATGTATTGAAAATAATTTACATATAAAGATAGTTAGATACATGTAAATGTAAATAATAATAATAAAATCCCAAAATAATAATTTCATTAACTGATAGTCAAGTGTGTCACAGACTCACACTCATACATGATGTAGCAGTCAATTTTCACTTTACAAAATATAGCTTCTAAGTTAACCTTTGATTATCTCCAAAGTATGCTTCCAATTCTCATATCTAACTACCCAAAAAATATTTGTTTTCATGTTAAAGTATACGAAGCTTAAACAGAAACATATGCAAAATATATATGCCGATAAGGCGATAACTACTTATATGTCAATTGCCCACTACTACTAACCACCAAAATATGTTCATCTAAATAGTCATCAAGCTCCCAAATCACAACCATCATCATAAATCCATTCAGTATCACTCTCTGCTTGCATTTGCCTCTCAAAATCTTGCATTTCTTCCATATAGTCTCCTTCTATATCATCCTCTTCAACTTCTTGTATTTCATCTGCATCCACAACTGTTATGTCATTCCCTTTGTTGCTCCCTTTACCTTGTGCAAGTTTCATTGTACTTAGGTTCCTTGGTCCTACAACAAAGGTGTATCACAGTCGATATACACAAATAGTTAATGGCGAAAAATTGCAATATGTCCAACTTTGTAAAATAGTTACCAAGATACATTGATGCTATTGATGTTGTCTATTAAAGTCACAAAGTTGTATCGCGGAAAATATATTCTAATGTATAATCCAAATGATATACGTTATTACTATGCATTTTCATACCTCTTTTCCGTTTCTTCTTATTTGCTTCGGCTTCAGTAATTTGAAAACACTCGTGCACATCCATCCAAGTAGGATCTCTTTCTAAAGTAGGATCATCTTTTTCGGTGATCCATTGATCATCAAACTCCATGTCAGACAAACATATTGGATCATAAGAGTCACCTTGTTCTTGCCTTTTTGTAAACCTTTCATTTAGTTGGAGATTGTACTTGACATAGACAAGCGCATTCAGTCTTTGTTGCGACAATCGATTCCTTCTCTTTGTATGTACCTGCTCGAATATACTCCAATTTCTCTCGCATACGGTAGCACTACATGTGGCACTTAGAACACGGACAACAACTCTTTGGAGTTCGGGAGATGAATCTCCGTATGAATTCCACCATAAAGCTTGGATAAAGAAAATGTAAGAAGTTAAGTATAACACAGTTACATGGAAGTACAAAAGAAAAGAAAAGAAAAGTATTAATCTAACATTACAAGTCAGTAAACAAATACCAGGGTGTTTTTTATCTCTAGTATCCTTGGCCATAGCATGACCAAACATCCCCACTGCATTAGTAAACAACTCTACTTGTTTATCAATATTTATCCTTTCCTCTGCCGACGAGCACATTCTTTCAACGACATCATAAAACCCTTTTTTTTATATCAAAATTGGCATCAAAATCAGGAGGATAATGGTATCTATACATACATGGGAAAACTTAAATTAGAAAGTGTCAACAGTACTCTACAGAATCAGTATTGCATAATGTTTCGAAATGAAAACCAATGCATAAAAATAACAGTTGTTTACCTGGGATTAAGATAATATCCAGCCGCATGAAGAGGTCCATGAAGTTGTGTGTTCCACCTCAATTCAATAATGTCAGTGTAAACAGTATACCTACTTCTCACGTTTTTGAAATTGACTTGAATTTGTTATTTTGCCCTGTCAATAGCCTTATAAATGTATCCCATCTCCGGTTTATCATCTCCATCAACAAGTCTCAAGACTTTCACAAGTGGAGTAACACTTTTCAAGCAACTAATAATGGATAGCCAAAAATTAGCATCACCTAATATAATTTCTTGTACCTTCTTTCCAAGTTTTTCTTTGGCATGCTTGCTTTTTGTCCAAGCCTCCGAAGTAAACATCTTTCTAAGTGCGGCTTTCAGAACATGAAAGCTTTTCAGATTCAAGTAGTTTGTAGAAAATCGTGCCGACCCTGCCCTAGTAAGATCCCTTCCATTAGTGTGTTCTCTCATTAGATTTATGACCAAAGAACGCTTATAGATATAAGTTGACACAAATTTAGCTTTCTCAACAGCATCATGGTGCATAGGAATATTTCTGAAGTCCTCAAGCATGAGATTGATGCAATGCGCCACACACGGGGACCAATATAAGTTTTTCCTCTTCTCCATCAACAATTCACCCACTTTAACATACGACAATGCACCATCAGTAATCACTTGGACAACATTTTCCTCTCCAAGATCAGCAACAATAGCATCAAGCAATTCAAATAAATTTTATGCATTATGTTGTATATCAGATATATGAATAGATTTAAGAAATACTGTGCTGCGTGGACTATTCACCAATTTTTTTGTAATAGACCTTTGTTTCTTATCTGTCCATCCATCGGACATCAAAGTACATCCAATTCTCTTCCACTCTTGCTTGTATTCTGCTAAGGTGCCTTGCACATATTCGACTTTCTTTTTCAAGATTGTGACTCTGACTTCTTGCATGGACGGAGGCTTCAACCATTTTCCAAACTCTCCGATAACATTTACCATTATCTTAAAATATATGATGTTCACTGCATTGAAAGGCACATCATTTGCATTAAAAAAAATCGCATATAGCTATACAAGCATCATCTCTGCCTGGCTTCTTGTAGTAACTATTAATTGTGTTTGGTGTTTTAGTCCTATCAAAAGCATCTTTCATTAACTTCTCTTTACCCTCTAACTCATCTTTACCATCCATAGCACCTGACTCTTCACACTTCTCTTTATTGTTTTCAAAAATATTAAGGTAGGTAATAAAGAATTGTTTTACTTCAGGAGGAACCTTCTTACATGGACTAGCATCTTTCCTAGTATGTGCAAGATGATTTTTAATTCTATAAAAACCACCAGAAAAGTCTATCCCACAATAATTGTATTTCAAAACATGTCTTTGCTTACTAGGGTCTACTGCGTCACAATGCTCCCAAGATGGATCTTTTGCTGGTGTATTTGAGGTTGAACCACCAAAAGATATTTTGGATTGCTTGCTATTTTTAGCCATGATGTACATAAGTTTCAAGTTTGGAAGAAAACAACAAGACAATATTTAAAATTTCAAATAATTAGGTTAAAATTTAACAATACAACAATCCAAATTAAAGAAGTAACGAATCTGATGAGTGCTGGCTTACACGAATTCAAGTTTTTGATACTTTAATCCTTTATAATCTACTCCAGTAGCTTAAAATCATTGATTGGATTGATGGGTTCGATTATTGACCTTGAATCCTTCGTGCAATAATGAATTCAAGATGAAAAAATTTACTAAAAAGAGAGTGTTGTTAAATTTTTTATAAACCCTATCTGAAATTTGGGGGTTTAGAATCTTTAGATGTCTCCCATGATTAGAAGTTAGAACTTAGGAGAGAAGAAGAAGGGATGAATTGGGGATCTGGATTGAAATAAAATACATGAATGTTGACTTTATCGTATTGCTACCTAATAAAAAAAACAAAAGAAAACGAAAAGCGTGAACCGTAAGATTTGAAGCGAATCCACGCTTTAAAATTAAAGCGTCTGCTTCATTGGAATTCTGCTTCACAAGCACGCTTTGGAGCGTATTAGTGATTTTTGGAGCGAAGCATACGCTTTTAAAAACCATGGTTACACCACTCAAAGAATGACAATATTTTGCACAACATGCAAATCTGATCAAAAAAGTCAAGCGAAAGTCAGACCAAAAGTCAAGCGAAAAAAGAGCGATTTTTCTAGGGCTTTTCTTCGACCTTTCTTCCCCAAAATCACCGAAATTCATGGATTCTCAGGTACCATTTTGACTGAATCTCAGGTTCCCCTTATTCTTTCAGTGATTGATGCTAAGTATTAACTTAATTTTCGAATTAGCATTGTTATTGTTGGATCTAGAATGTTATTTTTTTGAATTTGTTGTTGTCATGACACTCGATCTTGGCCATCATAATGCTTCTTGATCTTTGAGAATCGGGCTACGGGATAAGAATTAGGATGAAGAAGTCTTTGGGTCTTTTTGGTGATGATGGGTGTGCTTTCGATCTTTTGGAAACTGTGTGGATTGGGCGATAATTGGGTGATAGATTACATCTTCTCAATTGTTCTGGTAGATTAGATACTTTCTAGTGAGATGGAGTCCAAGTACTTGAAGGTCGACAATAAGAACTTCGAGATTCAAGTATGCTGGAGAGATTTGAAACCTCCTTTTAGAATTATTGAGAGGTCTAATGGGTATGCCAATCGATGTACAATACCTTTTCATGGAGTTAAATGGCTCATCAACACTATCGTCGACGCCAGAGCTGGGTTTAAAGCTACACCTAAACCATTTTGGAGGACATCACTGGGTAATGGATCTTCTTTTCTCGTCCTTGGCTGTGTTAACTCGAGGGGAAGATATATTTCTCTAGACTGGTTCACGGGCAACGCAGGTGAAAAGGTCCACTGTATTATGATTCCAGAAGGAGATAACAGCTATGGGTGGAGTAATTTTGTTCTTCTATTACAGTACTTTTTGGATAAATGCCTTTTTGCTAAGACTCCAAATCTCAATCCAAATCATTTGGGATCATTTGATCTTCAGGGAGAGTCATGGCCAATAGTCATTACTAATAAGAACAGCCCAGCCATCAGTAACCTGGTGAAGTACTCAATTATTCCGTTGGTCGATGGGGTTGATATTAACTTCAAAGGGTAAGCCATAGATTTTGGTAAGTGGGTTGATGGTATTATTTGCAAGCTTGATTACACACCTACAGATTGGAGAATGGTTGAGGACCGAATTAAAGCTTCATTCCTTTCTAAAGACGACATTCAAATCCAAATGTTTGCTCCAGATATGGGAATCTTCTTTGCCTCTTCTGCAAGAGAATATGACATAATTATTAATCAGAAGAGTATAGAATTTTTAAGCGGAGCAATTAAGTTCATGAGATGGTGGCCATCAGCAAACACTATTAACCCAACTTTATATGATAAAATAGCTTAGATCTATCTAGTAGAGGTTCCTTTTCACCCATGGTCACCCGAAATCGTTGAAGGCTTGCTCAAGAAGTTTGGATCGGTTGTCGACTTGGATTTTGGTGCTCTTAGAGGGATTAAAGTTAAACTAAAAGCTACTCAAATGATCAAGGATCTTCCTAGGTCAGTTATATTGAAAGAAGAAGGTCTCTCTTTCACTGTCGCCATACTTATTCATGTCATACAACCGGAGAGGTCGGTGGGGAGTCCATATGATGAACAGGAAAATCCGTGGGGAAAGAAGATTGGTGTGCCACCGACAGATCAGAATCCATCTCACTTCAAGGGAGCATATATGGGACTGAAGCCTAACAGTGATGCAAATAGATTGGTCATAGAAGGGGGTGGGGGGACAAAAGGACGAAGGCAATAAATGAGCTTAAACATGCGGAAATGTCCGGGTTGGATAAGTTGTCTCTCGAGATAGCTGATACATCTGTGACTAGGAATGACAAACATATTGGTGATGGGACTGTTGGAAAAAATTGGAAGAAGCGAAGGAGAAGGAAACCAAGAAAAAAACAGAAAATTAGAGGGACAATATATGGGGATCAGTACAAGACAACTGTGGAAGAATCAAATCAACAGTCGAAGGTTGTTTGGAAGCAAGTCGCTAATGACAAGTGCACGGAAGCTGGAAACTTAGGATCAGTTGCTAGTTGTTCTTATGATGAGGGCAATGGACCTGAAGTACCAACAGGTGCGCAACATCAAGAGTCTCGACTGGCGGAACCTACTAATGCTCAGAACTGCAGTAAATCAGAATCTCTTCTAAAACTTAAGCAAGTTGATTCTTCGATGTTTCCCTTCATCAACGGGCCAATTCCTGAGAAAGGGCAAGAAGATTTCCCCACGGATGAAAGAAGATTTGTTTTAATTGGTCCATCATATACCCCATCGGTGAAGCCTATTGACGATTCTGGTGAGTTATTTGAGGATTGTGTTGATGATTCTCTAGCTTTGATGCAGTTAGCGGTGGTGGAAAACTCGACTAATGGTGTGGAGAACTCAAATAACTATCGAGACGCCATGCCCATTGCCCAACGGGATCCCCACTCTCCCCACTCGTCTATGTATGAAGAATATATTTTTACAGCGACGAAGACAAAGGGCGAGAAGAAGAATACTTTGATTTGGATCACGAGTCTAATAACATGGTAGATGAGGTGAGCATGAGTCAGCAGTACACACAATTGACAACGAAGGAAATGATTTTGGAACGTGAAAAAGCCAACCTTCGCAGGGTTATCCAAGTGGTGGGAGGACTCATGGGTCTTCCTTTGAACGGGCATGCAGACAGTATTTTCAAGAGCATAATGCAGTCTCTAAATAAGTCTAACAACTCTCCTATTAAGATACAAACAGGCAAAGGAAAAACAAACACTAACGAAGGAATATCCGATGATTCTTTGGAAGGGATTCAACTCTTGCTGCAACAAAATGAAGAAAAGGAGCAAGTCTACCTTCTCTTAGAAGAGGAAGTCAGTTCTAGTGATGATACAATCGAGGAAGACGATATAGCAATCGTTCCGCTGGAAATCACAGTAGAGGGCTCAAACAGGTCGTTTAGAGAGAGAAAAAGATTTATTTGGGACATGTTTAGTTCAGAGCCATCATCGACAAAGGAGGAGAGAAGAAACAAAGCAAAGGGAAGTAAGTTCAGATGACGAACAAAATTATCTCATGGAACATAAGGGGGTTAGGAGACCAGAACAAAAGAGAATCCATCAACTCTGTATTGAACAAATGGAAACCTGATTTTGTATTACTTCAGGAGACAAAATTGGAAGATTTTACACAACAAATTAGGAGAGAAGTGTGGAACAAACCAGGGGTTCAACACTGCTTTCTTTCTTCTAGTGGCACAAAGGGAGAAATTTGTATCTTGTGGGATGGGGATAAGTTTGAACTGATTGACATACTTGAAGGCATCCATTCCCTTTCTTGTAAGTTCAAAACTTTATCAAACCAATTCATCAGCTTTATCACTTCTGTATATGCTACAAACGATAGAAAAGATCGTCGAACTTTATGGCGTGAGCTTGGTGAAGTTTTGGGAATTTGGGATGTGCCAGGGTGCATTTGTGTGTGTGTGTGTGTGTGGGGGGGGGGGGGGGGGGGTGACTGGGGGGTGGGGTGACTGGCGTGCCAATAATACTTTTATTTTCCTTATTCCGAAAAGAGACAATATAGAATATGTGAAGGATTTCAGACCCATCAGTCTTATAAACACTTCCTACAAAATTATCACACGTGTTGTCTAATAGGTTGAAAAGAGTTCTCCCCAAGCTTATATCAGATTCTCAGACGGCTTTCGTGGCAAATAGACAGATTGTAGATAGCATCCTGATGGCGAATAAATGTATTGATTCAAGGACAAAAGAAGATAAACCGGGTTGGTTGTTCAAGTTGGATGTGGAAAAAGCATATGATAAAGTCAGTTGGGTGTTTTTAGATCGAGTAATGCAGAAGATGGGGTTTGGTATCAAATGGCGGAGATGGATTCGTGCGTGTGTATCAACTCCACATTTGGCTATCTTACTTAATAGTAGCCCAGGAAGTATGTTTAAGTGCACAAGAGGGTTACGTCAAGGCGACCCCTTATCTCCGTTTTTGTTCATGATGGTGATGGAAGGTCTCTGCTAGATGATAGCCAAGTTGGAAAATAATGGGTTATATGAGGGATTCAAGGTTAAACATCACGGAACACAGGTGTCCCATTTTTTATTTGCTGACGATATATTGTTTTTTCCAATGACTATCCGGAACAGATCCAAGTCATCAGTGCTACCCTCATCTGCTTTCAAATCAGTTTAGGTTTGGGGATCAATCATTCAAAAAGCTCTGCTATCAGCATCGGGAATACCTTATGTAATGAAATAGTGGAAACTAGATTGGGGTGCACCCTGGAAGCTTTACCAATAAAATACTTGGGCATGCCGACTGGTGGGTCATATAGAAGCAAATTCATTTGGGATACTGACATACTGTGATCGAAAGGACTGAAAAAAGACTGCAAGGCTGGAGTGCGAAGTTTCAATCATACGGAGGCAGGCTTGTACTTATTCTACACGTTTTGAGTTCACTGGCCATTTATATGATGTCCGTTTACTCCATGCCTAAGTCGGTCTCGAAAAGGTTAAATGGAATCATGAGAAGGTACTTATGGAATAGAACTGAAGCTAATAAGAAATACTCGCTCGTCGCATGGACTAAAATTTGTCAAAGTAAAGAGATGGGAGGGCTGGGTATCCGGGACTTGAGTATCACAAATGACGCTCTTTTGTGCATTGGAGAGCACTGATTAAAGACAAGTATGGAGAGAGCAAACTGAAGTGGGACATTAAGATTTCAAAGTTGAAGTATGGCAGAGGGATTTGGAGAGGGGTCACCAACAGAATGGACAATTTTTCTAAAGGAGTCGTGCACAAAGTGGGTAAAGGAAACATAACTAGATTTTGGGAAGACCAGTGGTTGAGTGATACGCCTTTGAAAATAGCATTTCCCAACCTATACAATGTCTCGAGGAAGAAGAACAATGTAGTTATCCAATTCTATGTCAGAGACAGTGAAGGACATTCAAATTGGAATCTTGACTTGAGGTGGCGACTATCAGATATAGAGATTGTAGAAGCTTGGGAGTTATCGAATAAACTGCAACAGGTGATATTGACTGAAGAAGAAGACCAGAGAAGATGGAAGTGGACAGTTGATGGAATCTTTGCGGTACGTTCCTGCTACTCGGCTCTAATTCCTTCCTCCTCTTTTGTTGACTTTCCTCACAAGATTTTTTGGAATAATAATGTACCAACCAAAGTTAGCTTCTTTACGTGGTTGGTCCATCATAATTCCTTACTAACTCTAGATAATTTAGAAAAGAAAGGAAGAACATTAGTGAACAGATGTTGTATGTGCAAGCAGGAGTTAGAGACTACAAATCATTTGTTCTTACATTGTTCAGTAGCACACTCTATATGGGATGTCCTCTTGGAGGGTTTTGGGGTGGGACCCCCTAGGGATGACATAAAGGATTCTTTCAAAAGATAGAGATGGAACAGATTTCACTATAGGTGGAAACTTTATTTGGAACGTACTACCTTATGCCATTTGTTGGAATATCTGAAAAGAACGTAATAAGAGAATGTTTGTCGCAGAAGCAAAGGAGCAAACTGCTCCAAAGATCATTTTAGATATTAAGGCAAATATTTTGTACTGGTCTCATCCATCCAAGGCACTCAGCGATACAAGATTTGAAATGTTAGTCTTCAAATGGGAAGAGGTAGTTCGAAGATAATCACATTGTTGATTAAGCTTTAGCTTTATCTTTCACTTCAGACTATTTTGGTTCTGAGTCTTGTAAACTTTGTGATTCTTTATTCTTTTATCTATATATATATATATATATATATATATATCTCGTTTTATTGATAATTTTTTTTTTTTGCACAATTGAGCAGTGGGTCAACTTTTAGTCAACGGAGACTAATAGGTTGTTTTATCTTTTTGACCCAACTTGTCTGGATTTGATTTTTACTAGATGTAAATCTGACTCAACGATTACAAAATGGTACAAACCTAGATGTACGGCGGTATATCCCAACAGTTCAAAAAGTTCATTCTGCTTTCTTGAAATGATACATTAGAAATATTCCAAAATTATTGATTCAAAAGTAAAAATCATACTCCCTCAGTAACAACAGCTTGGTGCAGAATATGGTGGAATACTTTGTTCATCATTGAAGAAATTTTGCAGATCAACTTGTTTCTTAACCATTGCTAATCTTTTGAAATTTCCTTTGAAATACTTAGTTCCCCATGAACTAGCAGCTTTCAGATAACTCATGTTTGGAAGCTCATTCTTACCCAAATCTAAATCTCTATAGTTGACATACGAAGATCGCGGATTACTCGATACATATGGAGTCATGTAACTGTAAAGATTTCTAATCCAATCTATTCGTTTCTTAGATGCTTGTCCTTGGTTCCACTTCACAAGGTATTGAATCTCAAACAAATTACCTTTTCTATGTGGAAATGGTATTGCGGATTTGGATATAGTGTTCATTTTTCCTCTGAATGGCTCAAGTATTAAGAATGTATTAAAAATAAGCATCATCTAGGGTCTCTAATCGCGCAAACCAATGACAGACAGAGAGAAGTACTTCTTACTTGAAATTGGATTGAAGGAGGAGACAAGACCTTGTTTGTAAGAAGGAATTATTGAGAGTTCCATTCTGCTCACCGTTGTGAATATCAGTTTCTGATGAAGAAGTGGATGACCAAAATTTGGTTATCTTTATTTAGGTTTTTTTAGGGAATTGGGATAACATTTGCAAGGAATCTCAATCCAATAATGCTTTGTATCCCGGAAGTACCACCGTAACTCATAGCCGCGGGTCCCGCTTATGCCAATTTATAATCCCGATGCCAATTTATAATCCCGATGTTTAGAGGCTTTTCCCTCGTCCGTAGGATCCTCTGGACCCGCTTATGCCAATTTATAATCCCGATGTTTCCCAATGTTTAGAGGCTTTCCCTCATCCGTCGGATCCTCTCACGGGATTTGCCCCGGTTTTTTTCAGCGTCAATGTTGCATCACTCAAACCACACATTTGCTCTGCAATCAAGGTATAAATGGCCCCACCATAACAAAGAGCACTCATGACTCACCCAAAGAGAGTCAAATGTCTCGTTGACCAAATAATAAAACAGACCTCAGGTGGTAAATTACATCGGATTTTTTTTTTTTTTTTTTTTTTTAATCTTGTTGAACGAATCAAATGCTTTATTGAACTAAACAGTATGAGTTTCATCACAAAAACACATTAAATAAACTATCATTTAATTTCCAAATTCAGACAAGAAACTAGTCGGAAGCCTAGTAACAAGCTGGGTTCCAACTCCTTTTTGAACTACCACACTTAACCTATGAAAAAGGAAATCACCTACACGCACGTTAGCATCATGACTAGCAATATAGTTATGGAGCGTTGAACGAAGTATGTTGTTAAGATCCCCAAATTCACCTAGAGTAGTGAAAGCCAAAGCACCAAATCCATATCCTTGTGCGGCGCATTTTTCTAAATACTTGGTATTTTTTTGCATTGTGACATCCTTGATAGCCTGCCCCCTTCCAAAGTACGACCATTACTCCCGGCAAAAGGGCGACACAATCGTAACATCGAAGCAAACGTCCAGACCATTGTCCCAATTGAGCACAAGAACATCTCAGGTCTCAAAGAAGTACCGTTGTTCGCAAGCATACCCAAGTCCACCTCTTTCCGTGCGACCACCCGCAACTCGATAACAGATGTACGCAATCGTGTCGCGTACTAAATCATGTCGAAATTTTAAACCAACTTCATTTGTACGATTAATCGCATGGTCACCAAAAGCATCCATCTCTCTCTTGCAGAAGGGGCACAAACTACCTGGTTCAAACAAGGGAATACCAAGTCTATAACATAATACCGCACTAAACTGCCTCGAACCAATTTGCTGATTTAAACCAGGGATGGGGCAAATAATAAAATACCGCACTAACATAATACCGCACTAAGTTTTTTTTTTTTGAAGCATACATCGGATATTGTCTCGAGAAAAAGTGGCAAATAAAAAAATGAAAAGAGAAGAGAAGAATGATTGATCAAAAAAGAAAAAAAAGAAAAAAGATACTTGCCATTCCAAAATATTTACATCATCTGAATTTATTTAAGTAGTCCAAAACAATAAAAAAGAAAAAACTCAATAAAGTCCCATGGGTGGCAGAATATCAGGTGGTGTGGAAGGAGGTGGCACGACACCCGGAGGCTTCAGTGGCGGCAATTCATCTGGTGGTCGTGGCAAAGTATCCGGTGGTGGTAACGGAATATCAGGTCCTGGTGGTCGTGGAATATCAGGACTTGGTAGATCCGGCCCAGGTGAAAACTCAGGAGGAGGATCAGGTACCTTTTCTAGCGGTATGGGATCTATTTCTGGTACTGGTGTATGAATCTCTGGCATCTCATTAGGAAATGAACTAAGATCTTCTTGCTCTGGTATTTGTTGTGGCGTCGGAAGCTCCGGCGGTATCGGCGACGAAAACATCGACTTGAAGAACATACATGACAGCGAGCTAAGTTTCTCGCTGTATTTGTTTCTTGCAGTAGAGATCGAGTAGAATAGGTAATTTTTAGCAGTTGTGGTTGGATTTGTTGAAGAAAAGGAACATATAGATGGGTTTACTGATTTTTTGATGAAAATGCTTGTAGACATCAACGCAACAGTACTAGTTGTCGCAGGCATAGTTTGCTAGCTCTCTCTCTCTCTCTCTTAATTCTATTCTATTCAATTCATTATGTGATGTGAATTCTTATCTCTAGCTAAGCAGCAAGAATGGTTTTGTGCAACAGAGGAAGAAAAGGATAAGTGACGCGTATACAAAACGTACAAGTGGAGCTAGCTCATGCTTTTCTTTTCTCTTCCTAACTATATTACGTGGTAGCCATGCATCGTTGCAGACTTTAAGATATTATATATCTGTTTCTAGGCACATTGCTATATATAAGCTCAGTTACACCACTCACAGAACGACAACGTTTTGCATAATTCAGCAGTGGGTCAACTTTCAGTCAACCGGAGACTAATAGATTTTTTTATCTTTTTGACCCAACAGTTCAAATAGTTCATTTAGCTTAGAAATATTTCAAAATTATATTGATACAAAAGCAAAATCACACTCCTTCAGTAACAACAGCTTGGTGCGGAGTATGGCGGAATACTTTGTTCATCATTGAAGAAATTTTGTGGATCAACTTGTTTCTTAACCATTGCTAGTCTTTTGAAATTTCCTTTGAAATACTTAGTACCCCATGAACTAGCAGCTTTCAAATAACTCATGTTTGGAAGCTCATTCTTACCCAAATCAAGATCTCTATAGTTAACATACGAGGCTCGCGGATTACTTGAAACATATGGAGTCATGTAACTGTATAGATTTCTTATCCAATCTATATGTTTCTCAGATGCGTGTCCTTGGTTCCATTTCACAAGGTATTGAATCTCATACAAATTACCTTTTCTATGTGGAAATGGTATTGCAGATTCGGATATAGAGTTCATTTTTCCTCCAAATGGCTCAAGTATTAAGAATGTATTTGCTTCTAACTCAAGAACCCTTTTCCAAATGCCTTCCAACCCGTTTTCTGGTATGGGTTTTTGTACATAATCAGACTTGGCTTTGAAAGGCAATGTATCAGGGTGAGTTCTGTTTAGCAATGTCTCTATATTTGGAGTAAAAGAGAGCTTTAAGACTGATCCAATCCAGTTCGTTTCGGTGCAGTCGTTTGTCGTTAATCCGAGCTCAGGGAAGCTTTTTTGCATTAGCTTAAACAGATCTCCAGTACTACCAAGGTACAATGAGTTGAACACAACTTGAACTGTCTTTTGTCCGTTCCAGTTTCCGGGTTGAATGACGGCTCGAATGAATAGATCTTCAGGAAGTTTATCTGCAATTTGTTGCCATTTTACAAAAAGTTTTTCCGCACCTTGTTCCAATGTTCTAGTAGGTGAAAAAACAGTGACTATTTCTGGAATATGTACTAATTTGATTTTCCATGAAAGAATGATTCCGAAACTCGCGCCACTTCCGCCTCTAATTGCCCAAAATAGATTTTCACCCATTGACTTCCTATCGAGGGTTCTGCCATTCACATCAAGTATAAAAGCATCAATAATATTGTCAGCAGCAGTACCATATTTCCTTACCAAAGCGCCAATCCCACCTCCACTAAAGTGTCCACCAACACCCATTGTAGGACATATCCCAGAAGGGAACCCAAGAGTTTTACTTTTCTCAGCAATCCTATAAGCAAGTTCTCCTATAGTTGTACCGCTCTGAACCCATGCAGTTTGAGTATTAACATCAACAGAAACAGAACGAAAATTCACAAGATCAATAACAATGAAAGCGAAACTCGACTTCAAAGACAGACCTTCATAGTCATGACCCCCACTTCTGACTCTCATCTGTAAGCCATTTTGCTTGCAACACAGTAGAGCTTTTTTAATTTCTTGTTCGCTCTTAGGTGTAAGTATGGCAGTTGGCTTTTGTGCATTGGTTGAATTTAGCAACCTAAGGTGTTGGGTAGAATATGAGTACAAAAGAGATGAATATGAAGATACTTTTGGAGTGTGAATCTGTGAAGAAAATGGATGAGGTTTTGAAGACATACATTCAAGAAAAGTGTTTTCAGCATTGGATCCTACTAATGGAGTTGATGAACTAGTAGTAATTCTCCAAGAACTTGAAATTAAGAAGAGAAGAATCAGTAAGAGATCTAAGCTTCTTGCTGAACCCATTCTGTGTGTTCTTGTGTTTAATGATTTTGATCAATATGCAATAATATATATTTTCAAGAAATTTGTCACTAGTGAGTTTTGTGTTGCATACAAGACACTTGTATGGTCAAAGCAGATAAGGTAATTGCATGCCAGCAGTTCAGTTTTTTTTTGGGGGTGTGCAAAGACAGAATTGGCAATCACTATGTATATATACTGTCAAGTTGGAGTCCCCTGGTCTGCAGTCTGGTTGTTGAGAGCTACATTGACTAGTTTTATATTAAGTTATTGGGTGCGGTTGGGATTGAAACTACTTAGATGATTCCCTCCATACAACTAACATTTTTTTTTATTGATAAAGATACTGTATTATTGATAGTTGTCTGCTTATCTATGGTGTCATTGTGTGTTCGGTTATTCTACCTACAGTGATCGCAAGTTTGTTGTGCATATTCTGTGGTGTAAGTGAAGTGTAACTTTTGATTTGTAATTTTGGCATGTCCCCTGCTTGGATCCATGCTGCAACCCATATCAAAAGAGAAATTTCAATTTTAAACCGCAAGAAACCTAACTAGCATTTTATGCCGGAGAAAACTACTCCCGCCAGTCTGTCGTCAAACCTTACGCAGCACACTTTCTCAAACCTTACACCAGTGTCTACATCTTTCTCCAGGAAACCCATTTAAATCTTCTCTTTCTGTGCAAAACCTAATCCGAACCCTAAAATTTAATCACCTCGACATGTCTCATCCTTCATCACCATCACCAAAAGATGCTATCGCTCTACTCATGGGCAATGCAAAGAGAAAACACCAGTCTCCTTCTCCTTCCAAGAAGAACCCTAAAACCTTAGCCCAACATGATGATGATGCTCCTCTGGGTAAGAAACCTAAAACCCTGGAATGGGTAAAAGAAGAGTCAAAGAAAGTCAACAAGGAAGGAGATAGATCAGTTAATATAGATGAGAAGATTGCTCTCTTGAAAAAGAAAGAATCAGAATTTAAGCCTAAATCAGCTGCATTTTGGAAAGATGGTGAGTCGATTCCGTTTATGTTTCTAGCTAGGGCATTTGATTTGATATCTGTTGAATCAGCTAAAAATGTGAAAATAAATATTCTTTGTAATGTTTTTAGAACTGTAATTGCTACTACACCTGGAGATTTGGTTTCTTTTGTTTATCTTAATGCTTGTAAGATTTATGCTGCACATGATGGGATTGAGCTTGGAATTTCAAAAGCTACAATTCTAGAGTCCCTTTGTGAAGCTTATGGGAAGAGTAAGGTTGACAGAGAAAAAGCTCTCAAGTGCGATGAAGATTTGGCTTTGGTAATAAAAAAGGGCCGTTCATCTCAACCTACATTGGGCGGCTTTGCTCCATTAACTGCTGACAAGGTTTTGAATACATTTCGCGAACTTTCCAAGGATTCAGGGAAGAAAAGTCAGGAAAGAAAAAGGAAGGACCATGTCAATCCACTTCTTGGTGCAGCTTGTGATTGTGAAGCATTTTATATAATTCGTCTTCTGCAGTCGAAGTTGAAGATCGGCATGGCAGAGCAGACTGTTTTAGAAGCATTAGCTAGAGCTGCTGCATATTCTGAAAAACCGTCTGGCTCTCCTTCAGAAACGACATTGAGTGACGCTGTGAAGGTTATAAAGCAAGTGTATTCTGTGCACCCTAAATACGATACCATTGTCTGTGCTCTTCTCAGTGATGGTGTGTTGAAGCTCCCAGAAACATGTACTTTCGTAGTAGGTGTTCCAGTTAGGCCTATGTTAGCCAAAGCCATAACGGGGGTGTCTGAGATTCTTGACAAATTCCAGAATAGGGAATTCACCTGTGAGTACAAGTATGACGGAGAACGTGCGCAGATACACTACCTGGAAGACGGTTCAGTTCAGATATACAGTCGAAATGGCGAAAGAAATACTGGAAAGTTTCCTGATGTTATTCAATCAGTGCAAAGGTTCAAGAAGCCTGCAGTGAGTTCTTTTGTTCTGGATTGTGAAATTGTGGCATTTGACCGCAAAAACAGTAAAATTGAGTCTTTCCAGAAACTGAGAACCCGGGCTCATAAAAATGTTTCTGACATAACAGTTCCAGTTTGCATCCTTGCTTTTGATATTTTGTATCTCAACGGTGAACTACTTCTCCAAGAGCAATTAAATGTCCGTAGAAAGCATCTGTACAACTCATTTATGGAAGTACCAGGAGAGTTTAAGTTTGCAACACAAGCAACGTCGAGCGATCTTGACGCAATACAGAGTTTTCTTGATACTGCAATTGCTGACAGTTGTGAAGGTTTGATTGTCAAAACATTAAGTAAAGAAGCTACTTATGAGCCCGCGGAGAGGTCAAACAACTGGTTGAAACTGAAGAAGGATTATATGGACAGCATTGGAGACTCCCTTGATTTAGTTCCTATAGGGGCATACCATGGCACAGGAAAACGTGCTAAGGGTTATGGGAGCTTTCTTTTAGCTTGTTACGATGATGAGAAAGAGGAATTCCAATGCATATGCAAGATAGGCTCTGGATTTTCTGATGAATTTCTTGAAGAGTGTTTTTCCAGTTTTGAAAGTCAAGTGATTCCTTACCCGAAGTCATACTACCGCTTTACAGAAGCAACTAAGCCAGATGTATGGTTTGAGCCAACAGAAGTGTGGGAGGTTAAAGCTGCGGATTTAACTATTAGTCCTGCTTATGTTGCTGCAGCTGGTGCTGTGGATGCAATCAAGGGCATTTCTCTCCGGTTTCCACGTCTTCTTCATGTACGAGAAGACAAGAAACCAGAAGAAGCCACAACGTCAAGTCAGATTGCTGATATGTATCGTGCTCAAAAGATCAACCACGGAAACAACCAAGATAAAAAAAGGATGACAACTGAATCACTGAAGCGAGTAACATAATCTTAATTCTGTGATCAAACCCTGTAATATATGCAAAAGAGTATAGCTTCTTATTTGTAGGCACAACTGAGTAGGGGTACTTACATGCTAGTAATAAACAGTACCCATTACAATGTGCCAGTTGTCAGGGACGGGATTTTATCACAAGGGGGGCGGCTAAGCTATTTTTTATTTATTAATCGACCATAAAAACTTATATCAAAACACTTTAACTTTAGAGATATTTTGTAAAAGGGCCGGATGTTTAGTGACTAATTAGGGTCTGGGTCGTGAAAGTTGTAGTTGATGCAAAAGGGTCATAGACTGACTTTGACCGTTCAATATTTTTATCAAAATGCCCTTGTGAAATAGGTAAATCACGTCATATCTTGTCCCTTGTTAAAAACTTAACCAGAAAAATTTCGTCGAACATCTTGGCTGCTTATAAAAGTTCAAGTAGAAAAAATTCTACACACTCACATCCAAAAGTGATATCCTGGAGGAAAAATATAAACCACGATTTGGGTAGTTATTATTTTCAGAATGAAGTCAAAAGTGATTCCCCAAATTAAGACTTGCCCGAGTCAATGAATTGAAACATATACAGATTCATCTATAATACAAAACATAATGGGTTTTTGAGTCTTGGACGGTCGGATAACATTTTCAGAGACAAACATTGCATCCGACCATCCCAATCTCATCCCAACCAAAGACATCTGATGGTTATCGTTTTTGTAACCTATTTCATTATGGATTCAAATTTAATAACCTTTAATTAGTGGATAACCTCTTTACCCAAGATATTTAAAGAAACATTAAATGAAATCATAACATCATTTACGCATTGATTGTATTTGGTGGTGGCAATATGAATCTCATGGGAAGTGAGACTTTTTTTTTCTTCTAAAGCATTATTTATAAATATACGTACATACTATTATTTAAATAATTAAGTGTTGGTTTTTGGATGATTTGTATGGCTAATTTTACAATGTAGGCATGACATTATTTAAGACTAAAAACCTAATTCAGCTTAATTTTGGGTTTCAGAAGAATGGTTCCCAGTAGCGGAAGGAAAGAATTCATCCCATTCAAAGACATCCGACAGATGTATAAGATTTGTAACCTCCTTCAATCATGGATATATGCATTGATAACTCTCATAATTAGCTCCCAACCAATTAAAATAATTGGTATGCCAACAAAAAAAATCCGTACCTTTAATAATTGATAGAAAAACTAAAAAATAATTATCTTATAAAAAGCATACAAAAAATTTATTTGTTAAAAAATATCTTAACAGATTAGCCATGTTTTATCAACTTGGAAATAAAGAACATCATTAGAACTTTTGTCAGCATAAAAAATAAAATAATTTATTATTTATTTGATATACCAGTTGAATATGATTTTGAATAATAATATTCACGTATGTTAATTTAAATAGAGTCAAATGCAAAAAGATACGAGTCAAAAAAAAATTTAAGTTGAATTACAAAACAAAAGTGGTTTTAGAGCCTTTGGCGGTTGGATAATATTTTGATAGACAAACGTTCCATCCGACCAACCCAGACTCATCCCAGCCAAAGACATCCGATAGATGTAAGATTTGTAACCTCATTCAATTATTGATATATGCATTGATAACCCTCATAATTAGTTCCTCAGCAGTTAAAATAATTAGTATGCCAACAAAAATATTCTTACCATTTAAATGCAACAACCATGTAAAAGCATATTTTGTATTTTAAAAATAAAAATAAAAAATTGACTCATATCTTTTTAAAATCGAATTAGCCCAACTTAATCAACCTACAACAAATGACATTAGAACATTTGCGGTTACAACATGTAAAACCCTTATTTCTGCATTGAAATAAATTAACTGCCCTTCATCAACCTACAAAGAACAAATAACATTATGTTAAGAGTACAAAAAAAATCATTTTCATTTGATTCATTTTTGTTGTTGTTGAAATAATCTAAATATAAAAATAAATACATACAATTGAGAACTATCCAAATAATGAATCACCAAAACTTTTCACTTCAATCGTAGGCCTAATTTAATTTTAGTGGAAAAAAAATACTATTTTCAAGCCATGAAGACTGGCAAGCTTGCACTTTTTGTAGCCTTGCATATGAAACAACAATCTAACTTGGAATCGCATTCCTTTTCAAAACTACACTTACGCTGAACCTCATTCTTTTCATAAACTTTCCTAACTTTTTGGGCGGTTTCCTTTTTCCACTGCATCTGCTAAGTTATTATTTTTTATCTTCTTGATCATGATTGTATTTTCCTCCATAACAACACGATTGAGTGTTGTCATCTAAATATTCATTATTGACCCATCACTATCACCAAATCTTTCTTTATTTTCATGATTCACCTCCAACTTTTCAACTCCTGATTTGGTGTTATTTTTATGGAGAAGATTGAGAGATTCAATAGATTTAAGGCTACAAGCAATACCTTCATCATTCTCGATGTTATTGAACGATACGAAACCCGATTCACTGAATTTAATTATTTTAATTTATCTAAATCAGTCATTTGGTATCTCGGTCGCTTTTGCTGCTAGCTAGCCTTTTCAGAACTTACTCCACCAAGAAACATTACAAACAAAGGCATCATAATTGAGGCTAAAATTTAGAACGTGGATTGCATAATTAGAGTTCATATAACTCACTTTTTTATATATTTTAAGTAGATTAGAGACAAATATTTATGGACGAAATAAGGGCAGAGTAGACTAAAGGCTAAAAGCAATGCCTTGAACACGATCTAACTCCTCTGATCTTCCTTCACTACCTGTTTTCTTCGCTTTATTATACTCCTCATCCCCCTATAATCACTAATTTACCATCACAATTTATTTCACTGAAATACTTACCAATTAAGAAAATAACGTCCGAAGTAAAAAGTCTGTATGCATAAGAATCGACTGCTTTATGATTAACATATTATTAGAAAAACCAAAGGAGTGCAACGGAAGTTGAAACTCAGATAAACCAAATGTCCAGGATGAGGGAAATAAATCATGAGAGATCAAATAATGAACCATGGCTATGACAACTATACAACCAAGACTTTGCAATGAACAATGAGGCATACAAATACTTGGAATCTGTGAACCAAGATGAGACGAAACAAACGGTTCTTGTAGCGCCCCTAAGCTAACAGCTGACTAATCCAAGAGATTAACTAAATATAGAGGCACTAAAACTAAACATTTACTGAATCAATCAAATAAGAAATCTGCTATAAAACTTAACCCAAAACTAACCCCTCTCAGAAATATATATACAAGATCTTCTCTCAAATGATATATATATATATATAATAGTCATTTGGTTTTCAAATAAAATATACAACATAATAAACATAACAAATGTTAATCAACTAGCGAACTCAACCCTTAAAGCTTTCGCTGCGCAACTCTGATCTGTCACAAAAACTGAAGTGGGAATAATTAACATTTAACTTCTAAGTAATCATAGGCAAGTGTTGGAAAACAATACATGTTTTTCCGAAACATTAAACAGTGACTAAGTCACTGAAATAATCATACATGTATATGGACAAACTCCTTCTTCAAACAATGTACAATATGGTTATAAATACCTACCCGGCAATTCACACCTAATAGATATGGATGCCACCAAGACCATGGTGACCAATACTCTAAACAATAAAAGCTGAATTAAAGTAGGTATAAATGTGAAGGAGCGTATCCTAAATACCACAAGTGGAAATTCTCATTTCCCATAACAATTCATACTGACAACAAACAATACAAGTCCTTTCCAAATCGTGGAAAGATTCACAGAATCAACAGGATTATCATAATGCATTTTAAACAAAGCATGGAATGCAGAAACAGACAATGCATGAGTTTGTTAAGCATAAATTTTTATAAAAGCAACAATAATGATTACTAAAGATTCAAATGCATTCCCACACCTTTTGATGACTGGCCACACCTACCTCGAGATCCACGATCCACTGGTTCGTCCTTTGAATCGGTCGTTGTTAATACTAACTGTTAATCACACAAGAAGTCTAAGAAACTAGCAAGAATGACTCATAGAAGAATCATATAAGTATAAATGTAATGGTTCTAATCCAATTTATGACTTTACACTTCTTTCAATATCCATTTTTAATTTTCTTCTTAACCTTCAATTACATCTTTTTTTATCTGTAGTTGAGACTCAAGAACCCTAATTTCCCGATTTGGGGAAGAACATGACAAACCTTAATATTCTTTAATCTTGAATTACTCTACATATTGAACCTTAACTCATTCAATTGATCAACACCCATCTCAAACCCCTTTCTTAGAACATCAATTTCATCTTCTAATTTCGTTCTAAAATCTTCAAGGAAATCCTAACTCTTGATTTTTCATCAAAACTACCTCATGACGTTAATTAAACACCAACCCCATTCGTTCTTCATCTAGCCATGTCTCTATATCTTCTTAAAAATTCAGAACAATAATCAAATTCTCAAACCCTAATTTTTCTTTCTTTAACTCCCCTCTTCTCTTAAGTATGAAACAACTACAGACAAACAAACCATCACCACCAACTAGTCCATAATCTTCTGCACCTCCTAACGATCACAAAGTTCTATTTAACTTCTCAAATCATCTCACTCTCGCCTCACAGAACAACAGCAGGAGAAAAAGGAAGAAGAAACGAGAAAGAAGAAGAATAATGAAGAAGAAGAAGAAGAAAGAAATGAGAACGGGTTTATCCTCTTGGATAGACTGGGGATAAGGTCATCCAAGAATGCTAACGGCACCTAACCAAAAGATGAGGGCAGCCAGGTCTAAAACAAATTTACTATTTTGCCATTCATACTCATCCCAAGATATCTTCTTCATCCGGTATCCGATTGGCATGTTCGAGTAGTCCATTCCGCGTAACTTTTTGAGATCTATCCAGCAGTACTAGTTTTGCATCTAATTTGCTTTTAGATTAATTTCTATTACTTAGTACTCGTGTTAATCTGATCAAGTTATTATCGACTGAATCGTCTGTAGGACCAGAATATCGCTACAACACTTCCCAGCGAGCATCACTGCAAGCTCTTCAACAACACTTTGCGAGTGTCACAAAAGTAGTCAAAATAATGACGTAATAGCTGACGATTGAAGAAAACATGTGTAAAGCATGTTTGTCCCTCGATGGTTACAATGCTTGAGAGAATGAACATCATAATTACCGCGATGAGATCGCAGAGTAAATCCGAAATAAGAGAAAAACTTAGCTGTCATCCACTATGTAATTCCCTATATAAAGAGTTCCACTAGATTCAAAGAGGGATGATGTATTTTTTGAGAGTTGAGAAAGTCTTGAGGAGAGAGAAACTACAAGAGAAAAGTTGTATTCTGGAGTTCTTACGTTTCCTGTAAACATTTTGGAAAATCAAATAATAAAGTGTCGTTTTTAATCTTCAAATTTGAGTTGGTGATTACAAATTCTTAATAAGGGTGTAGTGTAGGATTTCCTGCAACAGACTTGATCAACCTCAAGAGACTTATGGTGGTCAAAGGAAAAACAATTTTAGAGGTCAAGGTAATCAGAAGATAATATGGGAATAAATTAAGATGTTATCTCTAAATGCTAGTATAGAAAAAATTTGGGAAGCTATCATTTTGATGGAAAATATACCATCACCATGGAATATGGGAAAACATCCACATCCAAATAATCGGAGTCAAGAATTTTGTCCTTACCATCACTTTCATGGTCACACGGTAAATGATTACAGGAATGTAAAAAGGATAATTTTAAGGATGATTGATCAGGGGAAACTAAATCATTTTCTAGTAGGACATCCACAATCTCAGCAATTACCGCCAGCACCAGAAATTCGCAGAGTGAATGCTGTAAAAGGAGCAGAAACATTCGTAATAGAAGTTGGGGCTAAAGCAAAGAATTTGTTTTGACATGGAAACTTGTGAGGAGAGATCCGCGAGGAATAGAATTTGGACACACAACATCAAACAGATTCAAAGAGGTGACAAATTAATGGTTGATGTAATATAACAACGATAAGATGAAATGCTGCGAGATCAAAGAAGTGACAAATTAATGGTTGGAGGCGAGCGGCTCGCAAATAAAGAGAAAATAGTAAAGCGCAATAACAAGGCAGCAATAGAAAATAGTAAGTAGAAAGGTAAAATGATGAAATTTAGAGAAGCTTATGAATGATTTGTTTGAAGAATATGTAATTGAAAAGAGTACTTTGTTTGAAAGAATTGTAAAATTTTACAAGAAGAAAAAATATCAAAGAAGTGAAATTTTATCAGAGTTACAATACTCGCGAGAAGCGCGAATAAAATTTCGCAGAGATTAATAGAACGGGACGAACCTTTATGGCGTACACCCTAGTTCGCGGATAAAATTTTGCAAGAGGCAAATGTAAGACCTAATAGTGCGTCATACAAGGGGGTATCTCTTTACATGACTCATGGATAAGGTTATACCACTGCTGAAACCCGAGTCATGCAGATGTTTGGGTTAAAGAAAACCTATCCAGGAGAGAGATATTGGATTTCCAACTATATAAGCTTATACCCTGGTTGGACGACTGAGAATCTCTTCTAAGGAGTGAAGAGTATGACCAAGGCACCGAGGTACACGGTTGATTCAAGGGTGACTGTGGCGTACAAAACTACCCTGGATATCCTTGGAAAATCTTGGCTATGATGCACTCGGCCCAAAGAAAACCCCACTTAGGGTACAGTCTTGTAACTATAAGCCATATAGGCATAAAGGACAAGAGGCTACGAAAACAACTGGTTGTTGGCAAATATGGATGGGAGGAGCTAGTCTTGTATGGCCGATGTGCCCTCCTTGAATGGGCAACCAGGGGGAAGATAAGAGCGGCACCCTCCATTAGGGAGCTGATAAGTGTCTAAAGACGGCAATGTCATGGGGCTTTATGATTGCAAGAACATTTAGGCATGTCATATTGTCGCGTGACGAAAATTATACAGAAGCAACAAGCCAAAAGAAAAAAGTTAAGATGAGATCAATGGGTTTTTACATGAAAGTGTAAAGACGTCCTGCGATTTCATCGCAATATGGCAATGTCATAAGGTTTAATTCTTGCAAGAGAGTTTATACTTATCATATTGTCGCAGAGATGTTGAAAAAATATGGATAAGACAAGATCAATGGGTCAAAACATGCAAATGCAAAAACGTCCTACGATTTTGTCGCAGAAAGAAAAGAATGTGGCAAAATAAGACCTTTAATTAGGAATGCATAATAAGACCATAAGAATATTGCGATAATGCTCGCAGAATTTATGAGATTTGCGATTTTATGCATAGATCATAAGGTTATGCAATTGTTGCTAGCGATAACATCGCCGATATCGAGGAAAATTTAATTTGATTTACAACTAATATCTAATCTCTACTCAATTTTTCATATTGCAGATGAATAATAGAGGCAAGTATGGGAATGCATAGAATGATGAAATTATTATTCATCCATCATATGATAAAATTGCATAGATATTATGATACATTTATACAGATAATTAAAGGGTAATAATTATACTGATTGATTAATTTGCAGAAAAAGAATTGTTTTCTGATTCATACTGAAGAAACTCGTAACAAGTTGGACAAAAGTGCAGCAATATTACAAGAAGAAGGAAATAAGTATACAAAATTTACAAGGAAGATAAAGAGAAGAAACAGAACTAAGTAGATCCATCACCACCTTCATCAGATTTCTCTTCTTCGCCATATTTCTCCTCATTACCAGATTTCTCTTCTTCATTATTATCATTAGTATCTCTATCTTCGTAAGATTTTTCTTTATCATTATTATCGTTACCTTCATCTTCGCCAGAATTCTCAGTCTCGCTATCAGAAATAACAAGATTTGGAGTTTTTGCTGGAATCTCCTTTGCAAGATCAGGGTACGAAGAGTAAGGAATATCATGATCATCACAAACTAATTTAACGGAATTATTGCGAACAACAACAAGAGAGCTATTAAAATTCGCAATAGTAATTTTAAATTGTTCTTTCAATCGTGAATACTTCTCATTGCGAGCAGTAAGACTATTCGCGAGTTGATTCTTTTCACCTTCAAGTTCTCCAATCCTTTCAGAATATCTCTTTTCAGCTTCTGCAAATATATAACAACAAGTTGAAAATTTTGCAAGGAAGAACAATACAAACAAGAATTTAATAAGGAAGGATGACTAACAACCTTCTCTTTCAGAAATCATGTCTTTAATTAAAGCCGATTGTTCAACATGAAGACTGAAATCTACACCTAAATTAGTTCTGGCATTGTCAAGAACTTTCGCAACCCAAGCAAACTCCACATCATTATTTATAAGAAGACGGGAACGAATTTGGTTTTATCTTTCAATAAAACCTTCCTTCTCGCGGATAAGCCCATCCCTTTCAATTTGAACTTCAAGAATGGTCTTATGGAAATTTGCTAAGGTTTCAGATCCTTGTCTAGATATACGGTCTTTGTATTTTGAGAGATCTTTGTTCTTGGCCTTTAAAGTTTTAATCTCAACTTTGGAATTGTGATAAAGTTGTTTGAGTCTGTGAGTTATATCTATAGTCAATTTCTAAGAGGAAAAACTTAGATCTGAGTTCATATATAGAAAGGGAATTAATATTGTAAGGGTTATTTAAAGAATTATTAAGAAGTTCTATAAGAGTATCATTTTCTATTGGTTCAGGGAAAGAGCGAATGGTTAAAGCCTCATCAGTGAGACCATAAATGTCTGCGAGAATGATAAATCAAGTAAGAAAGAATAGTGAAACATAAAATTATGAAGGAAAAGAAGAAGGTTATCATACCTAAGAGTTGTTTGTTAACAGTATCAAGATTGGATACTTTGAGCGATTGTTGAGAAAGATTATTCTCAAGTTCTTTATTCTTCTCGCGAAGACTAGCAAGTTCAGCTTCCATTTGTTCATTCTTCTCGCAAAGATTAGTGAATTCCGATTTTAGTTCTTCATTATTTTGGCGAAGAACAACATTCCTCTGTTGAGAAAATGCACGCCTTTTATCTAAATCAGAGGCAACATCAAAGGAAGCTCTTCCAACCTGCGAGAGAATAATATAACTTAAGACTTGGCGATAGAATAAATACATAAATCGGTTGAAGAAATGAAAACATACTAGGGTACCAAGAGAATTTAAGAGACTGGGAGTCAGCGATCTTGAGATTCCTTGGAGAGAATCATTATCTACCAATATGGGAGCATCGCAGACTTTGGAGAGAGCCTGGGATGTCTAATTAAGAACTTCATCTCTATAATTATTAGCGATACCATGAGTAATATCGCCAAAAATCTTGGATAATTGAGCCATTGAAGACTTAGAAGAGGAAGAATCTTTCATGAAAGGAATGTCATTATCATCATTGTTGTCCTTATCAAAATCAACACTTAAATTTTCTGGAATGGGTTGAGGAGTTGAAGAAGAAGATGGTTGGGTTTTTCTTCTCTTTAAGGGAGGATCATCAGATTCTTCACTGCGAGGAACGGTAGGCTTCCCTTTGGGAGGAGCATTAGATTTCCCCTTGCGATCATTTGAAGATTTCACCTTGGTCTTTGGTTCCATTGGTTCTAATTCTTCGATTATCTGCGAGCACAGATAAAGAGAAGAAATAGGGGCAACAATATATTGTTAAGATTTATAAAGAAATATTTCTTACTTCATATGTGAGTAATTGAAGAGCTGAACGAGTAGCAGGCTTCCTAAACTTCTCGTAGTTGGTCTTCAATCTCTCAATCTAATAAAAAGGCATGATCAATGAGAGCTTAAAGATACAAAAATCAAGGAAAAATAATCAAAATAAATTGTTATGCAAAGAACTTAATAGAACGTACTTCTTTATCTTCCTCAGGTCAATAGAACACCCATGGTTGGTATTTCACGAGATTTGCAGGCAAAGCATGAGTACCAGAAATATACGGACCCTCTAAAATTAGAGGAAAAATAAACCACTTGTCATCGCTAGAATGGCGAGGACCTTGATTGTTATTTGTATGCCAATCAATATCTAACATAAGAGCTTTATCAGCAGCAATCTTATCTTTCTTTTGCAAACGGACACCCCAGAAAGTGCGATCTCTCTTCATGGGGATTATTTCATAGTTGGTGAAGAAATTATCCATATTATACATCGCAGAATGATTGGAACATCCTTGAATTGAGGATTATTCGCAGAACCATGGTAGCGAGATCCTTTATTGGAACCGCGAGAAGCATATTCAAGTAGTATTCGAATACAATCTCCACCCAATTGGTATACTTATCGCGAGAATTCCTCGTGAGAAATTATTTCATAGAATAAGGGAAGATCCGGGTCATAGAGATGAATGTGATGGCCAGCTTCAAGTTGACCTAGCGATACTATAACTTTCTCGCGAGAACATTGATGATCATAAAATAATTTGATGGAAAGCTCAGATTTAGGGATTTGATCTGGAATTGTAGACAAAGTAAAACCTTTACTTTTGAGTTTTTCTCACATCTCACCAAAAGCAGCCAAATTTTTAGCACCAGCAGTAACCATTTTTTAAGTATGGAATGAAGAAAAAGGTTGAAAAATAAGAAATAAATCACAGCGATAACAGGCGCGCAATTTACGGAAGAACAGTAAACTTGCAGAGAAGTTACGGAGAGAAAGAAGAAGAAAGTAAAAGGGGAAAAGAAAAGAATAAAAGGAGTATTTATAAAAGAAGAGATTTCTCGAAGAAGATGAATGCAATAAATTCAAAGAAAAGACATGAGCGGTCAGATCACAGCGGTTAGAGAGGACGTGTCAAAAATTTATTAGAAGAGAGAATACGTGAAAACAACTGGCGAAGGATACAAAAATGTGTCAGAACAGAGAAATCTGAAAAGATAAGTAGTTGCGGCATTTTAAAAGTTCTCATGATCTTCTCTTCTTCGTAGAAAAGACATGAGAAGAGGCAAGATGTAGGACCAGAATATCGCTACAACACTTCCCAGCGAGCTTCACTGCAATATCTTCAACAACACTTTGCGAGTGTCACAAAAGCAGTCAAAAGAATGACGTAATAGCTGACGATTGAAGAAAACGTGTGTAAAGAATGTTTGTCCCACGATGGTTACAATGCTTGCGAGAATGAACATTATAATTACCGCGATGAGATCGCAGAGTAAATCCGAAATAAGAGAAAAACTTAGCTGTCATCCACTATGTAATTCCCTATATAAAGAGTTCCACTAGATTCAGAGAGGGATGATGTATTTTTGAGAGTTGAGAAAGTCTTGAGGAGAGAGAAACTTCAAGAGAAAAGTTGTATTCTTGAGTTCTTACGTTTCCTGTAAGCATTTTGGAAAATCAAATAATAAAGTGTCGTTTTTAATCTTCAAATTTGAGTTGGTGATTACAAATTCTTAACAAGGGTGTAGTGTAGGATTTCCTGCAACTACAACGTCTCTTGATTGGTCTAATAGCGTTGACGAGCTTAAGGGTCTTTACAGTTCTTCTGCCAGAATTTAGACCATGATACCCTTTGGAGACATCTAAATCTAAAACTGACAAAAAGATAACGAAACTTATCGAGGTTGCTGAAAATTATCGCGAGGAATTGAGACAATGATACCGACGAGAGAATATTGATGTTCCTTTGAGGAGGAAGATAAAAGAAAACCATACTTCATGCATCATCCGTACACAAAATTATTGATGATCCAAGAAAATGAGAGAATGGGATTTTTGGCTTCGCCGAAACCATGCAATGGAGATGAAATGAGATAATACATGAATAGAATCACCAGAATATATGGATAACGAACACATGAAGATAGTGCCAGCGGTCGAGAAAGAACCTTTGAGAGAATGTAATTACATTTATTTGTCATCCGATAAAGATTCAGCATAAATATCTGAATACAACACAAATCAGTATCAAAGACCGCCAATCTTTGGGGATCGACTAAAAAAATATTATTTCAGGGCAACATAAAATAATTTACCTAGCATTTTTATTATTTTAATCAATTGCAAGTGTAACCAAATTTATAATTATTTGGATGATAAACATCTAAAATTTTGATATCTACAAGTTTTCATGGGTCAAAATAATTCTTATCATAGTTTATAATATTTATTTAAATCATTCTGACAAAAAATTATTCCTTCTCATGCCGTGCCGTTATGGCACGGGTTATTTCTAGTAATTCAACAAAAATTAATCAAAATCCAAGCAGGCATAAATGGGGACAATAACGAAATTAGAAAACAAGTCTTACCACCGCAGAGAATCTTCTTAGCATACCAAGTCGTTTAAAGGAATTTGAAAAAGATGGTGATGTCGGTATTAAACTTAGGGTCGGGATTGTGTAACAAAAGGGTTTGACAAACCCTTTTGAAAAATCTCCTGAACCCTCCGATGACCACAATTTGACGGTCCATATTTATGATGAGATGGCATTAAAACCACTTCCTTTTATAATCGGCTCAGTTAGCCAAGCCAAAGTTTTTATTTCTTTAAGGAAAAGATTTAACCTATTTTTTCTCCGTAATCAAATTACGATCTCGGAAATTTATAAATTCATTGTCATCCTCGACGATTCTTGTTTGGTTATTTTTCCAGGAGATAAAAAATTGAATCTCAATCCAATGAACCCTTACGGAGAAATTTCCAACCTTGGGTTTTCTTCCCAATTTTCCACTCCTATTTTATTTTTGTTCCCTGGATTTCTGAGCTTTGATGTGAACATATGACCTTTACCAGACTAATCAACGGAAAACAACAACTTTTAATAGTTGTTGTTTTGGAATTGTATTTGCAACTTAATTAATTTTGGTAATTACCATTATTCGAGCAATGTATGGTAATATGACCGATCATATCCATCAAAGATGATTTAATAAATGTTTACTGGCCAGGCACCTTCTTCTGTACTTCAGTATAATAGTAATTCTTTGTGCTGCATCCACTAAAATCAGTCGATTGCAAGTATATATACATTTGAGTTTCACTGTGCATGTATGTTACAAACTTTAGCCTCAAGATTTTCCAGATTAGTTAAGTTATAGTTGTCACACGATCCCGACCCTTAAACTTATAAACCAATAAAGAGGAGAAGGAATTAGTTGTTAGTTTCACACTTAAGAATGATTAATTCCTGAAGCTGTGAAATATCGCCATATCACCGAGTGCAATGTAATCTTTTAATAAAACCACCAATAGCTTCAACGACAATAGAAGCAGCAACAACAATTAATTGTAACTCTGTATGGGTGACAAGAGGTTTTGAGATAAATAAGAAATGAAATAGAGGGAAGAAGATGGAAAAGGACTTGAGAGATGTAGATTTTGACGATATATAAATTGTCAACGCATGTCAACGTGTAGTCAAGGTGTTATGCAAAACATTTAAGTCAGCTCACATTTTGTTAACGGTCTTCCTTTAGTCTACGACCCTTTCACATCAACGACATCTTTCACGATCCAGACCCTAATTAGTCATTAAACATGTGACCCTTTTACAAAATAACTCTTAACTTTATATTTATCGAAAAGTTACGAAACGTTTTAAGTCTCGAACAATAAATATATGCTAAACTTCCTAGTAATTTATGGAAAAATTCAATCTATATGGAACAATTGATCACTCATTATGCAAGGAACATAAATAGATACATTATGCAATGAATTCATCACTCATTCACGTCCGTTTGTATGGAACAATTCAATATCTTTTGTACCAGTTAATAACATGGAAGTTAGATAAATTCGGATTTGAGCCTTATAGTGCACATATAGGTTAGGTATATAATGTGATGCATATAATACTGTACGGAAATTAACATCTTGTAGAATCAAGGAAAATAAGAAATGAAACCCTTTTACATGGTTTCTATCCATTTCAAGTTTTTTATAAGGAAATTTGGTGGATCATTATAATAGATAAAAATACCGTTTGATCTTGAATTTTTATCTAGAGAGTCAGCTACTTGATTTGTTTCTCTCTTTACATAGTTCCAAGACCAATTCGAAAAGTTCTTTAAGGAAATCAATCAAAATATCCCTGAACACTTCTTATTCAATTTTAGAATCCCGAAGAACTTATATTTTTATAGGGGAAAAATCACCCATAATTTTAAAACATTAATTGATATATCAAGAAATCAGCTGATTATAGCTAACCCTAGAATTTAAATAGGAAAGAAGAGAAAAACACAAAAGAAGTAGATTTTTTTTTAATAAGCAAAGGCCTAAAACAAGGCTAAAGGTCAGCTTCAACTGTTGGAGCTAGACAAGCAGGAGGCATAGACCAGTACATGGAGGTTTTTTTTTCCGTTTTTCCCACTGGGATAACTCATGAGCCACCAAATTACAAGTTCTCGGTTGGAAAGAAAAAATACAAGAGATTAAAGAAGAAGAAAAAAACTGAATGTCTTTAAAGATGGCATCAGTTCTGGAATCACCCTCAAAAAGGCCTGAAGAAAATTGTTCCACCAGTTGTTGAGCATCACTTTCTATAATGAGGTGTGTAAGCTTCTGTTCTACAGATTTCTTGAGAGCTCCCCAGATTGCTCTAGCTTCAGCTTCTTCTGCAGATAAAACTTCAAAGACCATAGCAGCACAGAGAGAAGCTTTGCTAGTGTGATCTCTCATCACGAAACCTGCACCATTGTCTCCAGATATAAAATCATAGGCACCATCAGTATTATATTTAATCCAACCAGTCATTGGGGGCACCCATTTGTGGTTCAGGCTTATGGGGGTAGAACAGGGAGCTACAACAGTGTTCTTCCTAGTTAGAAGCATAGCTTTGGCTCTTTCTAAGACAGACTTATGAGGTTCAGACAAGTTTTGGAAAACCAAATTATTTCTACTAGTCCAAATAGACCATAAAATAGCAACAAAGAATTGTTGATCATCTACAGATAACCTGGAGTTAGAGTCTAACAACCAGAAAACAAGCCATTGTTGGAAAGTTTTTTGAATAAAAAAGGCAGTGTTTATGCAGAACTTAGATAGAAACCAAACTTTAGAGACAAAAGGACAAAGCACCAAAGCTTGCATAATTGTTTCCAGGGGATCATTGCACCTGGTACATGCAACAGAATGCATGGGCATTCTGGTATGGAGAACAGTTCTGGATGGTAGAGCATTTTTAGCAGCCTTCCAAAGAAAAAGTTGGATTCTGTAAGGAACCCTAATTTTCCAAATGTGTAACCAAAGATTCTTATAGGGAGAGGGATAGGAGCCTCTGAGTCCCAAATAAGCAGATTTTGAAGAAAATTTCCCATTCTTCGAAAGGTCCCAAGACCTCCTGTTAGGAGTGCAAAGTTGGCTTAAGGGAATAGTGATAATCTTCTTAACAGAAGCATCATCAAAATGAGTAACAAGTCTAGAAACAATCCAAGTTCTAGAAGTATTGTCAATGAAATAATCAACAGTCAAGCTAGGATTAAGAGGGGTACCAAGGTTAGGATAAGCTGACCCTAAGGAAGGTATCCATTTATCACACCAAGGGTTGATAAACTTCCCATCTCCAACAATCCAAGAAACAAAAGGTTTTATCAACTCTTTTATAGCATGAAGGAATTTCCAGGTCCAAGAACAATTGGAGGGACACTTAGCATTAAGAAAATCAGTTCTAGGAAAATATCTTACTTTTAAAATTTTTGCTAACATACAGTCAGGATTTTCAATAATTTTCCAAGAATTTCTAGCAAGCATAGCCAAATTGCTTAACTCAGCTTTTCTGAACCCCAAGCCACCTTTAGATTTTGGTGAACAAAGAGAATCCCACCCCTAAAGATGAAGTTTTCTATCTTTGGGATCTAAGGATTCTCCCCACCAAAACTTGTAGAGATGAGCATCCATCAATCTGCAAAGGTGTTTGGGAATAAGAAAGGCACCCATTTGGTACAGAGGGATATCCTGGCTAATGTGTTTAACCATAGTGGTTCTCGCAGCCTGAGAAAGAAGTTTATGTAACCAAACAGTAATCCTAGCATCCACAGCTTGTAAAATACTCATGTGAGTTTGAATTTTAGAAGACTGAAAAACAGTTAGGGTGCCCAGATATTTCTCTCCCAAGTCTCTGCTTTGGATATCCAGAATGTTGGCTAACATAGCTTTCCTATGTTCAGGTACCTTTCTGCTAAAAAGGATACCATACTTCTCAAAATTAATTTCCTGGCCAGAAGCAAGACAGTATTTTTGAAGATAGTTTTTTATGACACTGAAATTTTCAGGAGTGGTAGAAGAGAAAAGAAGGGAATCATCAGCAAAAAGAAGGTGGGTCATCTCAGGGGCATTTTTACAAATTTTTATACCTTTAAGGGAGCCATTTCTCTGGAGACTGTCTATATAAGAAGAAAGAGCCTCAGCACAGATAATGTATAAGTAAGGGGATAAAGGATCCCCTTGCATAAGGCCTCTCTCAGGTTGGAAAAAACCAGTGAGACTACCATTAAGCAAAAGAAGTAGAATTACAATGTCAATGTTAATGTGAAATTTAGTTTCAACTTAGTAACGAAAGAAGTAGGAGAAAATACCTTCAAGACTTCAACTATTTTGTTGTTCTACTTTTTCTTCTTTATTGTTTGGCGCAACCAAATCCCTAAATTACTATATAGTTATATAAGAGAACGTGTTTAAATGCTTAGATGAGATACCGTGGGAACGTGTTTTGCATTCACTTAGACTAGTATAACCGTTTCCACGGTGGGAGGGCCGACCGAAGAAGAATCTGAAAATTGGATTTGTCTACGACTACTTTCATCCCGTTTAAGAAAAGGTGATACTTTCACCCCGTTTCAAAAAAAGTGATACTTTCGCCCCGTTTCGGAAAAAAGTGATACTTTCTCCCCGTTTCGAAAAAAGTGATACTTTCTTCGCGTTTCAGAAAAAGTATCACTTTTTCTGAAACAGAACGAAAGTATCATTTTTTCCGAAACAGAGCGAAAGTATCACTTTTCCCGAAACGGAGTGAAAGTATCACTTTTCCTGAAACGGAGTGAAAGTATCACTTTTCCTGAAACGGGATGTGAAAGTATCACCTTTTATTAAACATAAAATTAGTCGATCCATAAACCAAAATATGGTTGCATGAGGTGTCATGCATCCTTTGTGGTGGTTTGCATAATGGCTATACATTCAATTTTCGAGAATTATGCCTAAAATGAAAGTATCATTTTTCTTGAAACGGAGGAGTACATCGTTTTATTAGTTGCAACGAAAAATTAGTTGATGAATAAACCAAAATTTTGCTACATAAACTATTATGTATCCTTTATGGTGGTTTGCATAATGGATATACACTTAATTTTCTAAAATTGTGCCTAAAATGATAAGTACCTCTTAATTTTTCGTAAAAACTCAAAATTTGATATTGTTGTTTGTGCTCGTTGGATAGGTTTTTTTTTATTAGCTTTCCAACGAGATAAAATTTGTAAAATTCCAAAGCACGGATTTTTAGATATGTTATATTAAAGTTTGCTTTCCAATTATACCCCTGAAAGATAGGATACACAATTATAGTAATTGGACTAAAAGGGATGGATATTTTTGGTTTTTCGGCCATAACCAATTCCAATCTTTTTGTGCCAATTGATGACTTACATTTTACAAAAAAATAGCCATATAAAGGTCCTCCCTCGCTTCGCTCGGTCGGCCTAATAAAACTTTAAGAACGTGTTCCATTGGAAGACTCCTTCGTTATAGGAATTTCAGGGGTGGCGAGATATGATATATTTTCCTAAAACTAAGAAAATCAGCGAGCAGTATACAAATATTCCAAAACTTTAGGGGAGGCGGTAGCCACCCTTGAGTTATACATAGTTCCGTCCCTAGTTAGCAATTCGTGGTACGGGATATGTTCGGAACGGGATATGTACGAGTATTATACGGATTCGTAAAAGTTAAATTCGGTCAAAAATCCGGTCAACGATTCGTGATTCGGCAGTAATACAGAACGACATACGTACGTATATAATTCGTTTTAGAGATATGGATTTGGCGTACGAAATTCGGCATATATTAACCTGTTAGAAAATCATTTTTAATATAATTTCTCCTAAAATACTATAGTTTAATACTTGACATCAACTATACATATGATATGTGCATCACAATCAGAAAATAACATGAACGTTGATGGTATTGGAATCAGATTAGTGTATGTAAAATTTTGAAAGTCGAAAATATAATAAATAATGAATATTTAGTGATGATGTGGCAAAGTATTATACTGGGCGTATGATTCGGTAATTCATAAATACGTGTATAATTCGTTTTAAGCTGGAAATTCGCGAATCTAAGTCGGAGTTCCAGTTATACGGTCAATACGGACGGATTCGCGAATTATACGAGTATTATTCGCGAACTTACTAACTAGGGTTCCGTCCCTATGTATAATATAACTTAACCGGTCATTCTATGATATTGACTCGGAGCGATTCAGAGGCCGAGTTAAAGGCCCATGCCATTCCCAGTGATGTCAGTAAAAAGCAAAGCAAACCCGCTCTGCGCTGAATTTTGAAGACAAAAAGTATCATATTTTACTTATTTAGAGCTAGCACTATGGTAGCTCATTTCCCTTCCCTATCCCTACATTTCCCTTAAAATGCCAAAAATGCAATCACTATGGTCTCTCATATCCCTACACGAGTAGAGATACACACCACCATTCCTACATGGGTGAACAGATCTGTTCAGCCTTGTAGGGAAGGAAAATCGTACGCGGACTGAGTCCGTGTATTTTTTTTTTTTTTAAACTATTCACCAAAACACTTCCCTTTCTCACTCATTTTTTCACTAAAACTCGTTTTTTTTAACGGATTTGATTTTTTTTTTACTCTAAATTTTTTTTATCCAAATAAATATTTTCCCCAAAAAAAAAAAAAAAAAAAGCGGACTGAGTACCCGTTTGGCACTATTCATACGCGGACTGAGTACGCGTCTAATGTAGGAAAGGGATAACAAAGCACCATAGCAGACTTGACTTTCATGTACCATCCCTTTTCTTTATTTTAGGGATAGGGAAGGGATAGCTTGCAGCATAGTGCTGGCTCTTATTTAAGTTTGTTATCTCTCTCCACACTCTGTTTCTTCGTCTTCTTCTTTTCTTTAAACTCCTCTGTGTAAGAGATCTAAAAACTCATTTATGGCGGAATTTGAACTCAAAAATCAAGTAATCTTCATTAAGAAATCTACTCTCTTTTGCTTGACACTTAAAACCCATATCTCGGTTTTCTTAATTGCGTTCAAAAAGTCGCTTGATTTTGCTGATATTGCTTTACATAGACGAGGCATTTCCAAATTACTAGCGGAAAATTGAAATCTTTCCCTAGTCGATTAGATGCTTTTGCATTCTCAATATGTTAAAGATGCTGCTAAACCAGACGATGCTCACACAAGAAAAATGTAATAATTGAACCAACAAACACGAATCCAAGAAGTACATTACTTGCTTCTTCAAGTGCAAGCAGTTCTGGGAGCATCAATGTAAGTGAGAATTCGAATTCTAAATCATCTCCTTTATCAGTCATGGTTTGTTAAGGGTTTCTACTGAAATCACTTTCATCAATTCCAAGCTTCAAACTTTTATTGGCAATTTTTTTTTTTTTTTTGAAGCATATTCGTACAGGTTATGGTTATTGCTCTTTTACCCCATCAGTTAAGCTCTTTTTCAATCTATGTATGCTAAAATCTCTTCATAAGACGTTATTGTATGGATTCATATCCTTTTTGCGGATCAAGCCATGTTGCAGAATAAAAATCTGTGTATAAATGTCACTAAAATCTTGTTTCTTTGATGCGTCTGGTGTACTCAGACATCGGAAGTGATAGAAAATTAGCGCTTTTCTCGCTCGCTAGTTGCTCTTGGATGGTGTGGTTGCACCCTAATAACCCCCCATGGCATTCACCTTAAAGGGCTAATGGATGGGCGGAACATCACCATCCATGTCAAAGCACGAGCAACTCGCCAGTGATTACTAAGTTTTGTAGCAAGGTGTATTGGCATGGGTTTTCAGTTTTGTGAATTTGAGCAAAATTTGGTTGGATTGGCTAATGCCAACTGCTTTCTCTATGTAGCTGGAAGTGGGGTTTGTTATGTAGTTGCACTTCCATGATGTTTATAGCATATTTTGAATTGGGTATCATTCTGAGAAGGTAAGTGACATGAGTTCACTAGCTAATGTCGGAATTGGTTTTGGGAAACATTAAATTCTTGTAAGGTTTGTGTACTTGCTTTAAAGATCATAACATCTTGCTTATTTCTTATAGGCTCACTTGGTGTCAGGCAACATACATTAACCAGCAATCATGCTAGTCTAGAATTTATCCAAGAAGCTTCATCAATGCCACAGCTGAGGTATTAGAAGTATGGTCTGGCTGCTTTCTAAGTGTTGGATCTATTAGATATCTTTTCACTCATCTTGATCAGTAATTGCTTCTAGATGGGAAATAACTAGAACGTATTTCCAACCGAAGCTCATTATGGACAGAATAAGGACTCGTCTTTCTAGCCAAAATCAATGAATTAGTATCCCTTATTTACTTTATGTATTAAACGAGGTACTCTTTTATCTTTTCCTTCTAACTTGCTTGGTTGATGCTAGAACCATGATTTTCGATAAATCACTTTGTACCATGTCTCTTTATTGAATATCTATATGTAGCTCAGATCATCAGCTAGATAATAAGAAGCTTGAAGTTCATGAACTATAATAACACATTTACACACAAATTACAAGAAATTTACAGTTTTGTTAGCAGGATTTGGAATGAAAGAAAATCCATGTACATTACAAACTTGAGCAAGATTTCCTCCCTGCAACATGTTGTTCATTAGCTTCGTATGAAACAGAATGTCGACCAAAACATTTATTTTGATAATCTTCTCCTTCTTCATTAAATGTTGGCGAATATCCTTTGCTTGTTTTCTCATGTCCTATCATCCATCGTTTCAACTTCTTCAGTAGTTTTGGCTTTCTTTGGTAGTTCATATCAGTGGTTATATGT
The DNA here is from genome assembly GCA_023529315.1 of Papaver bracteatum. NCBI lineage: Eukaryota > Viridiplantae > Streptophyta > Magnoliopsida > Ranunculales > Papaveraceae > Papaver > Papaver bracteatum. The sequence goes on from JAJJWX010001343.1 coordinate 959,002, forward strand.
GTACATGACTCATCATTTGCAGTATCTATAGAATAATTGTCGGAATCATAACCTGGGATATGATCATTCTCTTCATTTTTCTGTTTGAAGTTCAATTCTAATGGATTATGTTTATCCTCCTGTTCATGGCTTTCCTGCTCTTGATTCTTTATTGAACTAGTCCTTCCTAGGTTATGAAGTTGTTCTAGTTCAGTTAACAATTGGTCCTCTTGATGCTCTGCAGTTGACACCTCCGCAATCTGATAGAAAAAAAATCAAAATTCATATTTACTCAGTTAGAAGGAGACCAGACCCATCTGAAGACATGATATCTGCGAGGGTTGGTTTTACAACATGAATAAGATTACTTGCAGTGTACTGGATGAGTTTTGAAATAAAAGAATTTAATTGCAAACCTTTGGGATTGATGAGGCACAGATTTCTGCCAACTCTGATTTCTCTGTAAAGCTGTTCTTCTCTAATTCTGCCAACTCTAATTTCTCAGTCAAGGTGCTCTTTTCTGATTCTGCCAACTCTAATTTTTCTGTCAAGGTGCTCTTCTCATCCTCTAATTGATCAAGAATATGTTTTAGCTCCTGAATTTCATTTTCCAAATCATTTATCATATTGTCCTTTTCTTCCAACTTTTCTTGATTTCTCGAAACCTCAGCTTCCTTGGCTCGTAGCGTCAATGCCTGCTTGCTTGCAGCATGAGCATATTTCCTGCTTGCACCCAACAACTTTTTTACTTTCATTTCAAGTAAACAGTTTTTCGTATTCGCAGACTCTAGTCTCCCACCAATTTTAAGGTACTCAACAACCATATCCCCAAACCGCTTGTTCTCTGCTTCAATAAATTCAACCATCAACTTATAGAACTCAACATGAGCAAGCTCCAATTCTAACAAGTTCTGTAATTGACCAACTTTTAATTCCTGCTCTTTTAATCCACAGTACCGAGCAAACCGCCTTTCGAGCTCCAACTCCCGGTTTTGAAACGAACTAACCAGATGTTTCAAGCCTAATATTTCTTCTTCTAATCGCGGTCTATCTTGAAGCTGCAAACTTACTAATGAATTGAGAAGCTGGGTATTTGTCATTACTTCTTCTTCTTCTGAATTAGTAGAATCAGAACCTGTTTCATCTTCGGTTTGTGATGATGAAGAACTCTTAGGATGTATTCTTTTTCTAGTGGTGATCATTGATAGGATGAAACCAGCAAATGAGAATGCTATAGGTATACCAGCTTTGAGAAGTATTGGCTTCATATTGAGTTATAATTTTTCATTTAATGATCATACGGATTCAGTTATATAAGGAAGCTGAAATTAGAATTGAATTGAATTAAATGTTAAGTTAAACTATGTGTTTGGTTTTCCTAAATCTTTTTCTTCAAGAAGAAGAAGTGAATTTATAAATTGGTTCCTTTTGACCATCTCCCTAAAACATCCCACGCCACCTTATTCTTTTCATCCCAGATTGGTATTGTTGGGAATCTTGTTCATTCAATTTGTTCACCTACAGTTTAAAGGGGCATTGCTAAGAACAAATTCATAACTTATGTGGCAACTTTATTGCCGGAATGACCCAGCCGTATCTGCTATCCTTACTGTATGCTGTCGAATTTGTGGGCCTTTATCAAAGCCCATTTTACTTTGCAGTCTCAATTGAGACATCTAGCCTTTTCTAGACGGTTCCAAGTGTCTTCTACATTCTGACACGACATGGAGGCAGTTCCAAGTATCTTCTACATTCTGACACGACACAAGGATAAAGAAACGATCAGAACTACCTAGAAGGATCTACCAACCGTCATCTTCAAACACCTTTATATAACACCAGTTGCGCAATTTTGCGATCAATTATATTATCAATCAATTCAACCAAATCTTGCAGCCAAATATTAGAAAATCATCTCAACCTACTACACTTACTTACAGGAGATTTTCGAAGCACTTATGGTTAGGCACAATGGATTTCAAGATAATTGGTTTCGGTGATCCATTCTTCTCAGACATGTTTGATGTATCAGATCATGATGTTGAAAAGTCGGTGAACACACCATCAAGGAAATATGTAAGGGATGCAAAAGCAATGGCAGCAACACCTGCTGATATCAAGGAGTACCCGGATTCATATGTGTTCGTTCTGGATATGCCGGGGTTAAAATCTGAGGAGATCAAAGTTCAGGTGGAAGATAACAACGTGCTTGTTGTGACGGGAATGAGACAAAGGAAAGACGAAAAGGAGAAAGAGGTTAAATATGTTAGGATGGAAAGGAGAATTGGAAAGTTTATGAGGAAGTTTATACTCCCTGAGAACGCTAATATTGATGCAATTTCAGCAGTTTGTGTTGATGGTGTTCTTACAGTTACTGTTCAGAAATTGCCTCCACCGGAACCTAAGAAGCCTAGGACTGTTCAGGTTCAAATTGGGTAAGAAAATATGGGGTTATGCGCTTGCTAGTTTGGGTTCAATGAGATGTCTGTCCAAAATGAATGTATCTTTTAGTGATAGTGAATCAGCGGTGTGTTCTGTGTCTTGTTTTCACATCTTTTCCTAAATAAATACACGGCGTGATCACCCAACTACAGGTGTTTTGTGTCTTGTTTTGTATTTTGTTTCATCGGAAATATATAAATAAAAAAAGTTTATGTTAAAAAAAATTCAGTTTTGATTTGTGTTTGAGCAAGGAGCAGGATTTGTCAACACTTAAATTCCTACAGCCTCCGGAGTTGGACATATTAGTGCTCCAAATTTCCAATATATTTCGGAGATTCCGCAAAAATTGTGGTTAGCAGCTAATGATAAATCTTGACCTTTATTATCCTAACAGAGCAATTAGTTTTTGGCAGTCAGCCTAGCAGTTTGGCATGTTGCACCTTCTCTGACAAAAATAAAGAATAGAATGGGTGTTGCGGGACAAAGTGATATAAGCATGCTTTGGTTTGCGACATTGTTAATGTATGTCAAACAAATAAAATAATAAACGAGAAAAGGTAAGGGAAACAAATGATAACCAGAAAAGGTAATTTCATATGATATCTGGATAAATTTCGGAAAAGATTTTGATCTAGCAGCACCAGCGGAAGCCATCTGTTAACTTTTGACGTCTTAGGTTTGACTATAATTATACCCACCGTTTTCAGCCGTACTTAAATACGAATTTTCAAATGAAGTATATTGTGCCAAACTATTTTATCTTCCAGTCAATCCAATTTTTTATCAGTCACATTTTATTTCAAGACTCGGTGGGTATCACATACCCACGACAAGTTGTAATTAATCTTCTCTAATAAAATTCATGTTTCAAAAAAAAAAAAAAATCTTCCCTTGTTCATTTTTTTCTGAGAGACGGAGACACCCCGTCACCCTTCCCTTGTTTACACTTCTTTCAGATAAACACTAGCATTTCCCATTCGAGATTAGTATTTCATTGGTTTACATTTCTTTCGGATATTCAAAAATTTACTAAGCTCTCTCCCAATCGAGATTGTGAAGAAAGAAACTCGGATGTGGCTATTCTACTGTATTGCATAGCTACCTAATTAATCAAAGGGTGCTCGTACCCTCCATTATACTTGGCAAAGCAAAACAGTACTAAAGTACTTAATTAAACACCAACAAACTCAGTGTGACTGGCCAAAAATTGGTGATCTACTTGGCTATTCTGAAAGCACTACTTCTGTTCCTCCTGCCTATATTGGTACTTCTCCTGAAGTGGTGTTTCCCACATCCACTTAGATGCGACCAATTATTTTTTTAAGCCCCCTATTTGGGAATCCTGGTTCCGCCAAAATGCTAAAACTTTGCATTCATATGAAGATGGATTGCTTACATGGTTAACAGATCATGTCACAAACACCCTTTTTTCGAGCAAAATTAAGTTTGATTCTAGCAGGAAATTGCAACTGTTGAAAGAAAACTATTGAATACCAATACGTTCGAAAGTTTTATAACATCCAACTGTAAATTATTCTTGCTTCAGCCATTTTATACAGAAACGTCGGGATTGCTCCGTTGATGATCCTACTTGACACTATTATCTCCATCCTGCCACGGAAAGTATTTAATAGTTCATTTGAATGTATATAGAAGATTTAAGGAAATCAAAGTATACAAAGTAATTTGGCAATTCCATACAAAATCTCACACATCCGTATGATGTAACTAGCATTGTCCACGGAATTGTTCATTAAACGGAACTCGATTACAATGCTGTCGTGTCAATTATTGGTATAGCCATTCACTACTACCGTGTACAAAATAAAAAAAAAAAAACTCTTGAAGATCGAGAAGAAGAGTTTTTTATGGATGCAAAATCTCGAAGGAATTTTTTTTATGAGCTTTAGATTTTTCCACGGAATAAGAAAATTTTAACTTCCCTTGCTGCCAAAAAGTTCTCTTTACCGTGTAAAGAAAGATATTTTTGGATATTCTCCCAAAATACGGCAACAAAAATACCTGGTAGCTAAAAATACGGTGGGGTTTAAGTATAGTCAAATCTAAGGTTAGATGACGTCAAAAGTTAGCAGATGGCTTCTGCTGGTGCTGCTAGATCAAAATATTTTCCATAAATTTCTATAAATTAGGGACGCAATTTACACTTCAAAGAAATTAATTCTCTGGAGTCGAATTGAAGGTGAATTATATGTTGTTTCTCATGAAATAATTTTGGAGAAAACAAAAATTTTAGGTCGAGATGAGATGGTGGTGGAAATTGACTCAACATCACCTTTAGTTGGTTCATCACGCCATGTATTTAGGAAAAGATATGAAATTTCTTATCTTTCGTATTCAGGCCGACTCCTATGGAGGAGATAGTAATGGGTAATACAGTGTCACCACGTCGGCGCAAGGATTTCTAATGGTGAGGAAGGGAAAGAAGATTTGAGCGAGTAGGAAGGTCTGAGTGTAGTGATGCGGGAGGGAAAGAAAATTTGCACGGGGATTTCTAGTGGTGAGGGAAGGAAAAAAGATTTGGGCGAAGATAAAATTCTCGTCCAAAAATAATATAATATTTATTTGATTGTTATAAACGGAAGTTTATTAGGTAGATGCCCACTTTAGTCCCATTACTTGGGCATCAAGTATGTAAACTCTATAAATAGAGTCCCAAACTCTATTTTATGTCTCTTGTTCTTTGTCTTCTATATCACAACACGTTATCACGCACGTTGCTCCACCAACTGATCGTGGGAACAAAAGAAGAAGAAAAAATAGAAGATTAATTCATCCATATCTAACCTTTTCTTCATGTTTGATTTCTTTTATTTCTATAGCTTCAATTCATTAAAGGGATTTTAACTAAACTTCTATTGGATTTATATAGGTCTGACACAAAATCATTATCTCGACCTAAGTATACTAGTTATTGGGTCCAACAAATCTACACTGACAACAATCACTTTATGGAGGCTACACGGTGATGCCATGTCCCATATGGTTCCGCACCATGTTTTGGATAATATCGATTTGTCGGTTTGTAATAATATATTTCTGATAACAAGTTATGTTGATTTTATTTTAAGCATAGATTATATTGATTTGATTTGATATTATATTATATTATTGTACATCACCATGTATGGGCGATCAAGTTTCCATAATAAATTTTTAACTTTTTAAAATCCATCGTAAGATGGTTTACAGTTTCTATATTCCATTAATGAAACTGTGATCACCAAGATTTGGTGTTGATTCAGACTTGATCGCCTTTATAGTAATGAATCACATGCATGGTTGAAAAACCTACGGCCAATTCAGTTTGGTATCTTTATCCATTGGATTTAGATCATGTGATTTTCATCTTTGGTTTCCACTTATTTACAAGAAACCATCCGTCGGACATAAGATGGATTTTCCATATGCGATGATAAAAACGACTATATCCTTTATTTGTCGATACAATTTTGGTAATTATCCAAACCAATTGATATTAGTTTTTACCCATCAATTCTCCTTAATGAGATGTAACAATTGGCATTCTAAGAACTTTTAGCCAATATTGGTTATTGATTTCTATTCTTTCTAAGAAATCTTCATCAACCAAAAAGTAGATTTTTCTCTACAAAGAATACGATAATGATTTCTTTATTTTCGTCAAAAGAATCATTTAACCCAATTGAAATTAGATTTCTCCATGGATCCTAAAAGGATGAGATTGGTTTTTACGGTGTTCATTCACAACTGCAAACACCAATTGCTGCATTCCTGAGGGATATTGAGCAAAAAAAAAAAATTATTATTTTTCTTCCTATTGCTAATCTCTCCCGAATGTTTATTACTGTTGAAATACAGTAGGACACAAAAGATCAATGGGTGCGCTCCCGGCTTATTAGCCTATCATTATTAGTCCTTTTAGTGACTAGATTGATCTTGAAATTGATTTCCTTTGATTCATAAATAAAGTGTCCATCAACATATTTTATATGTTTTTGGTTGTTGAAAATAAAATCCATGGTTGATGTTAAATTTGTATGTCAAGAAGACTACAATTTTTATTTTATTTTTAGGAAAATTTCTTAAGTCCGACTGGTATTGTTAACATCCAGAAATTATTATAAGTATATGTCTTCGAATTAATCGGATAATACTTTACGAAATATTTCCGCCATAATCAGGGGGAGAGTATACACTATCAAAATCTTGTGTTAATTAACTTAAATGTTATATCAGTTTCTCTCCCATCAAGATCAAATTGGTAAAGGCTGTTATTATATGATTGGTGTGAAATATATCATTTTTCTTTTATATAAGTGTTTGCCTGTTAAAAGGAAAATCTAATCACATATAGCAAGCAATAACGTTTTACAAGAGGATACATATAGTACTCCAATTGAGTCTATCAAAACATGATCCACATTCCTATAGTTCATATCTCCTCAGTGGAAGATGGGGAGATTATAATGCCCATGGGCGCTGGTACCAATAATTTTGATTTTTTTTAAAGGATGCATACATTGGAAATTGTGTGAGATCGTATAAACTAATGAGTGTCAAATATTCATTAAAGTAGATGCTACAAATAAATGGTGGTCTTGAACCCCTCTGCAAAGGAATATTGACTGTGTGATTGGTTGGCATGTAATCCAAATTAGATTGGATTATTATAGTTTCTCAATTGACGCAATATAAGGATCCTAGCTATACTTGACACCTTAAAATTTCCAAGCCTGAAAATTACAGGCTGGTGTTAGTTATATTGCGTATTAACAGAAATATATCGTTTTAAGAGCGATTTGGGGTTATATGTTCAAACCCTAGGATTGGTTCATTAACACTTTGTTCTTCTTATATGATGCATTTGTGTGGTAGTCTTAAAGGACTCTTATTGCATTCACACAAGATGTGGTTGGAGAACATTATTTAATTTGTAATCCTTGGTGGATTAAAGTTATATTTAGGCAGCCATCTGACTCGCTTACGTCAGATTTAACAATCCTTTGTATTTTTAGAAATTTGGTATAAAACCAAAAATTCGGATTAATAAGTTGATCATATCAACTTTGTAGGTTTCTTGAGGAGTCTTTTAAAAACACCAAAATCCACGCTTTAGCAACATATATTCTATTTTCTTTCTTTCTTTATTAAATTTGCAGTTAGAAATATGCTAGCTTAAACTCGTCTTTGAGATAGATTAGAGTTATGATTTTGATGCTCGTTTTAAGTAATACTCATATATTTGAGTTAGCATCTATAAATCGTCAAAAGTTGTACTCTTTTTCCTTCGTTTCATGTTTCATCCCATGTGGTTTTCCTGACAAGGTTTTAATGAGGCAACATCTCCTTAATATTTATTTTATTTATTTATTTCAAAATGTTGATATTTTCTCTTTTTCCTTTGTCCAAGTTGTTTCCCATTGGGTTTTACTAGCGAGGTTTTAGTGAGGTAATTTAATTCAACATGGTGGTCATCCAAGGGGGAGTTGTGTAATTTTGGTTATTTAGTGGATTCCCACCATTAACTAGGTCATTCTGTTTTATTAGACCACATCAACATAAGAACCCTTAGGAATTTGGATATCATTATGATTCATATATGGTATGATCACAAACTTTACTCACTTGTGGTACTATAACTTCATATTAGCACTTTGTTGAAGAAACTACATCAACTGCTTTTGCAAATCATCTCTGAGAAGCTAGGAATCCAAGAAGAAAGTCCTCAATGTACTTAAAGAAGCGTGAATATTCGAGAACACTACCATTATAAGACTAACACAAAAGATGACTTCATCAACTTGGAAATTTCTCACGAAAGAATTGCTATCTCCAACATTCAAGAAATTCGTTTATCGAAATTGGAAAGTGTTCGATTCGAAGATTCGCAAGCCAATATTTAAATGAAGTACTTATCATGGGGAGCATCATAGTGAAAGGTATTTTACTGGACTATCACATTTTACTCTTTTTCCTTTGTCAAGGTTTTGTCCCACTGGGTTTTCCTTGTCAAGTTTTTAAAGAGGCATAATATGCATGTCCAACTCTATTCTAATTTTTCTCATAATTGTACTCTTTTCCCTTCAGTCAGGTTTTGTCCTTTCAGATTTTCCTGATAAGGTTTTAATGAGGCAATTAGCTTAGATACAGTGGTCATCTAGGGGGAGTGTTATAAACGGAAGTTTATTAGATAGATGCCCACTTTAGTGGGACCCCATTACTTGGGAACCAAGTATGTAAACCCTATAAATAGAGTCACAAACCTTTGTAAACAAATACTAATGAATACAATTTCTCCCTTCTTCTTCCCCTCTATTTTATGTCTCTTGTTCTTTGTCTTCTATATCACAACATTGATAAAGATGTCTAGATATATTTTAGGGCTTTTTGATGAAGCACCCTTATTTTTCACATTACACTAAAAAAGTGCCCCCATTTTTTAGAAATTTGTTAAAGTACCCTGTTTTATTTAAAAGGAAAATTCCATCCAATTAAGTGATAGGTGGTAGTTATCTTTCCAATTAAAAGTCCTATTTACCCCTGAACTACATCTCCTTGGTGGTGAGGGGAAATGATCCGACGATCCTGAAAACGGTGTAATGATCCTAAATCGGACTCGATGAACTTGAAAGTGTTGTCATGATCCTGAACCGGGATCGACGAACCTAAGAAAATGTTGTTGAAGGTCAATTTTCCTCCAACCAAAAACCCCAAAACACTTGAAATGATGAACCCTTTTTGGGAAATGATGTAACGAACCTGAAAGTGGTGTAATGATCCTGAACTGGACTCGACAAACCTAAAAAATGATGTAGAATAAAGGGCAAATATGTAAAGTAATTTAGTTCTTAACTACCACTAGATGGAAAAACTAACGTGAGGGTACTTTTACAAATTTCAAAATAACGGGGGCATTTTTTTTTTGGGTTTCTGAGAGAGGGTTACTTTATTAAAATTCTCTATATTTTATTTAAAAGTGGGCCTAAAATCGATTAAAAATATATTTGATTAGATTTGTTTTAATAAAAATTCAATAGACGAAAATTTTATCCTCGCTTTTCATTTTTTTATGGTGAGGATTGTTCCTAGCCCCTATATAAATCTTCTCCAGAGAGAAAGTGAACGAAAAAAATGCCACGATTTTCTATCGCCATCTTCCCACTCTTCTTCTTCATAACATTCATCCTTAGACCCTGTATTTACAAAAAAAATCCATAATTTGTAATTTTCCATGGAAGACTCAATATTAAGGAATATGTGTTGGCATATGCTTGAAACGGCTTTATTTATTTATTTTTTGTTTAATGTGCACTTTTATTGTAATCTATCATAATTAAATGCAATAAAATTTTACTTTTCGTAATATTTTTCAAGAAAAATGAAATATCGGAACAATCAAATTATAAACAAGGTATATTATCCACCAATTTCTTGATCTAAAAACAAATACATATGCTTAAAGCTTTTTTTTTTTCTGAAGAAACATAATTTATTAAACTCAGAAAAACAAAGTTACAAACCAACCACTACCTCAACTCAGACCCTGATAATACATACACCAACAAAACACTAAAGCAAACAAACTCCAAGCAACAAGACAAACTAAACCACTCAACCTAACCTGACAAATACAGAAGACACAAGAGAAATTTGAACTAGACAATTGTAGATTATATTTGTATTGCAATATAAGAGAGGCTATAACCATGGGACAATTATGAGTCCAGTGAGCATTACACTGATGAATTCTAGCATATTTAGCTAAAGCATCAGCTGCCTTATTGCATCTACTAGGATGATATTGAACCTGCACCAGATCTAACTTACAAATAACACTTAAAAATTATAATAACAAAGACCTATCTTCTCATCTAAATGCATCCATTTGACCGGTTCTCAAAGCATCCATAATAACTTTGTTATCACCTTCAATAATGATCTTGCTAAGTCTCTTATCTTCAACCCAGTTTATATCCTGAAACACAGCAAGGGCTTCAGCTTGATCAATATCTCTGGAATTCACTGTGATGGCCACGACTTCCAACAAAATTCCTATATGATTTCAAATCACAAAATCCACACCACCAATGTTAGAATGAGGAGTTATAGAAGCATCTACATTCAATTTAATCCAATCAGCAGGTGGAGGATGCCAATGCCTAAAACTAATGCAATTAGGTTTTATATGCATGGTAGATGAAGATGATCTAATACTAATATGGTATTGAGAACAAAAAGTAAAAATCTATTGAATGATAGCTATAGGTTCTTCCAGCCTGTTCTCAAAAACTTTCACACATCTACTTTTCCACAGATGCCACATTGTAATCATAGCTAAATATAACAAATCTTTCCTAGCACTACAAACCAGATGGTTTTGATCTGTCCAAGATAACAACCAGTCCTGCAGCGAGAGATAATGATAAGCATCTTGAATAATATCTTGAGAGACACCAAACCAAACAACTCTTGCATATGGGCAATGCAGCAACAAATGATCCTTTGTCTCCAAAGTTTGATTACACAGAACACAATTACCATCAAGTATTCTACCAAATCTCTAAAATGTAGCTGTAACTGGAAGAATATCTCGAGTAATTTTCCACATAAACAATTGACACTTAAAAGGGACATCTAAATGCCAAAGTAGAAGCCACATTTTCTCTTGCTAGATTAATACTTGTTGCTGGAAATGTTGCCTTAAAATAGCATTATAGGCGGAGCTGACTGAAAAAGCACCATTCTTAGTAAGAGACCGTTGTAGCTTATCCTCAACTGGTTGAGGCGGTATTCGAATTGTAGTAATCTTTGAAATTTGTTCATTGTTGAACAGTTGATGCATAATATCTTTCTTCCAAGTTCTATTGTGATGATCAATGAGAGCAGCAACCTTGATAGAAGAAGTATTCATATTAGAGCTACTAAGAGCATGTTGATGTAATTATACACCACACCAATTATCATTACTTATCTCAATTTTAGATCCATCACTAATTTTCCACACATGAAATCTTTTAATCCACTGCAATCCTTGTTGGATCCCCTGCCAAATCCAAGTACACTTTTTCTTGAAATTTCCATAAAGCGGATCTACATTTCTAAAGTATCTGGCCTGTAAAAATTGAACCCACTGGGCATCTGTCTCATGAAGAAGTCTCCATGATAATTTAGTTAAGAGAGAACCATTAAATGATTTTGTGTGCTTAAAACCTAAACCTCCCATACGCTTCGGTTTAGAAAGTTCACTCCATCATATAATTCTGCCTCCTTTTGAAGTAGTTTTATTCCACCAGTAGTTCCTCTATAAAGCTTCAATCTTCTTAACTAACTTGACAGGAATTTGCAAACATCTCAACTGAAACTGAGCCATTGATGCCACCACAGCTTGAATTTGAGCGCTTCCGCCAGCCTGATTAACCAGTTTCCCCTACCATGACTGTAATTTAGAACCCATTTTATCAGCAATTCCATCAAAATATTTTATTCTTATTTCTCCCAAGGAACATATTTATTTCCAAATATTTTTCATGGAGAGGCATACAATTCATCTTCACCATTGTAGAAAGGATTTGTTTGTCTTTATCACTCAAATGGTTGTTGAAATGGATACTTGACTTCTGAAGATTAACCATCTGCCCAGTAACATCACAAAATTGATGAATAATTTTCATTAGATTGTGAACAGATGTTGGTGAAGCCTTAGAAAATAATATGCAATCATCCGCAAAAAATAAATGTGAGATTTTAGGACCTCCTATTACTGGATGTAAAGGAAAAATAAAACCATTTATTTCTTCTACTTGCAACATTCGACTCAACGCTTCCATACAAATAATAAAAATATATGGCGATAAAGCATCACCTTGTCGCAGGCCACGAGTAGGAGTGAATGATTTAGTAGGAGAACCATTTAACATAATTGAAATAGTAGAAGTACTAATACACTGATGAATGAGTTGGCACCACCAAAACCTAACTTCTTCATAATATTAATGATAAAACTTAATTTCATCCTATTGAACGCTTTCGCCATATCCAATTTAATGGCTATAGCTCCAGAATTCATTATAGTTCTCTTCATTTAATCAATAACCTCATGAGCTATGATAGTGTTATCTAGAATATTTCTACCTAAGGTCATCTTATGATAAAGGTAGACTAACCGGCTTCCTAGAGCCTTAAATTTTTTGGGTCCCACTTTCTATTCTTATAATTAAATTTATAAGAGTTCTAGGCGTTGGTAAAGTGTTATGAACAATTATCAGTTTTGACAATATTAAATGTTGTTGAATATTTTGCAACAGTTATAAGCATCAGTAGACTTTAAGTTCAATAAAAAAAATTGGGGGCCTTTTGCATTAGGGACCAAACTTACAAACCTATAACCCAATAACCAGAAGTGTTGAAAAAAATTGGGCTACCTGCGGCCGCATAGGCGATTCAAAGTTACTGTGTTAAGAGAATTAGTTCTCTAGTATTGAACTGATATCTACGTATTTCTCGTGAACTAATTTTTGGGAAAACGAAAGTATTAGACCCGAGATGCTGGTGGAAATTGACTCAATATCATCTATTAGTTTGCTCTCAAGCAAAGTGTTTAGGAAAAGATTTGAATGGGGGAAACTTCGGTAGTTGGTCCTTGTGATTAGGAAAATGTGTGTTGTGGCGCTGTTTGAAATGACTCTCTTAAATCACAAATAAATAAAAATAAAGTCTCCTATAATTTTTGGTTTTGTATAGTTTTTTCTTTTTGAGGTCTGAAAGAAACAACAAAGACGAAAAACAAAAACATCACCTGAAACAAGAAGCTCACAAGAGAAGGCGATCATATTATAAGAGAATATCGGCCATACTGTCGGAGAAGATCATGAGTACTCTATTGAGATAAGATTGGAGGTCTTGCTTCCAATTTCGTCGATGAATTATTTGATTTTCCATGGGATTTGCAATTCTTGCTTGATTTATATTCACAATTGCTGGCAATTACCTTCCACAACAATCGATCTTCTGAACGCCAAGTCGTTGAGATAAGAGAAAAGCTAGTAAGAAACCTTCATTTAAGCCACTAAAGGATTGTGAGTAGTGTCTGTAGCAGCACCAGCACTAACAAATTCGCCAAACTCAATTCTAGTAATAACAACAGATGCAAAGTTGTCATCAGAAACCGCTGCATCATCGTTGATGTTAATGAATACAACATGAGGTGAAGCCCGTGGATCAAAGGTTGATATTGTTGTGTACTAACTTGGGTTCATGCAGCAAGTTTGGTAGATGAGTCCATCACATTAAATGAAACATTACACCAAAACAAACTTTCTCTTACTATTTCTTGGACGTTGATAGTTCTTTTTTCGAAGACTAATTTGTTTATCGTAATCCAAATTACCCACCTAAAACACTGTCACACCCACAAATGCACCTTAGAAATTTCAAGCACAGATATAACTGGGCAGAAACATAGTTCAGTGAATCAAGCTTCACCCACGAATGCTTCATCCTTATAAGTTTGCACCAATGCAAACAAAAACACTACACAGTTCTGCAACGGAAGTCTTTATCCTTTCTCTCCCTTCTCTTTCTTCTCAAATGCTTATCATAAAGCATTTAACATTGCCATACATTCACTAAATCAGCCAACTAAAAACACTTAAAACATGATATAATTAACCTATTTTATTGCATCAAAGGGAAGATATACAAAACTTGTCCACTTAGGGACTTGCACAGATTTGTTCTTATTGAACCAAGCATTTTCCTTACCAAAACTATCTCAATTTGAGTCTCACAATTTCATATGTAAGCCTAATGATTTTATAATGCCTTTGCACTATTTATACAGTGGTTACAATGGCCAAAACCATTCACAACACTTGTACACTCATGGGACAACTATATGTCCCGTAAGGTAGTTCCATAACCGCTACTACTGGCCAGTTTCATATTTAACTCGAGCCACCCTTCTACACCTGTCTGAAACAGTTATGGATACTCCTTTTAAGTTATAAACTCCTTCTATAATCGTTCTCCCTTGTCTCACACTTTTGGCATGCTTGTAAATCCAATAACCAACTTATGACCGCCACTGAGCCATAATGTGCTAACTTCGGGCATTGCTGAACTTAGCCATAAATCAATACTCAGCCAATATGGTAAGGTAGTTTTCTTGGCCTAGAATAATGTACAATTAACATTGTGCTATAATCTTCTTGGTCATCCTCTTAGCTCATTCTGGTTACTCATGTGTCATATGCTTCACTTAGCCAATTTTCTCGACAATAACAATACTTACTCTTGCATTACTAGCTTGCTTGCACTTTCTAAGCTTTGGTGAGACTTGGACTAATGCATATGCTAACTCTTAGCCTATTATACACTCTTGCATCATCATTGAGTTTGGGACAACTCAATTCTATGTATATGCACCAATGCAAATATCGCATGTTTCATTTTGTCACTTTGGCCTTGTCTTTCCTTTCCCACAATGAAGCTTCATTATGTCGGACAATAAGATTCATTATTTGGACAATTTCCTTTCAGTGTAGCGCCATATTTGTGATTAACTAGACTTGCAGGGTCCCTCTATCTTAGCACTTAACAGTTTGCTCAGTGTAGCGCCATCTTAGCCGTTCACTAGCCTGACCAATCATAGAAACGCATTATAGAAGAAGTTATAACAGGAGTCTTAATTTAGAGGTCAAAGATGGCAGCAACCTTTTGCAGCGACGTCAGTTCCAAACCCGTCAGCATTAAAAAAATTATCGAACAAATTATTTTTGTTATAACATTTTTTTTTATTAATTAAAAGAATAATACTGCTTCTGTTTTCTGGAAAGAGTTACTACTCCTTTTTTATTGTATCCTAAAATAGAGGGAGTAATATGCTAAGTAAATGATATTTTATCAGTAAAAAAAAATAATACCATGATATAAAATAATAAATGAACTTTCATTGTGTAAACATCTTTTATTGTTTCCATATTCTGGGTGTAATTGACATTTTTTAGAAAAGCATGATATAAAGAAGATTCCCTCAACTAATTAGAGGATCGAGTTGAATTCGTGATTTTCTCGTATCATTTTACCTTTTTTTTCTTCTTTTGGTAGAAAAAGAAATATATTAAGGAGAAAAAGGTTAAGGGAAATTACACATAGTTTGGGTTAGGTTGCAAACATTGCTTAGCATCCTTCTTTATTGAGAGTTTTGAAAATGTAAAAAGGGGAGTTCTGTAATAGTCGCAGGTTGTTGTTGCTTTGAGTATCTTCCCTAAATTAATATCTTCCTGATTTGCTCCTTTAGTTACAATACATAAAAGAAAATGTTTTCAACTAAGGTTTGCATTGGTCATTGCTTGTTTACTTGCTTCCTATCTAGTTACAGCCTGCTAAGTTATGTTGCTTTGTGTCCCGCTTATCATCCTGTAAAATTATTGCAGTTGGATTCGATTTTTATGTTAGTATCCTCCAGATGTATTCCCAAACTACAAGTTTCCATCACCGCAAGCACCTCTTATTCCTCGTTGGTTTGAGTTTGGGATTTTTTTCCTTGTGACCAACGTGCACATACCCAAGAAATCATATAAAATAATAGAAAATAGAAGCCTTAGAGTTTCTTTCCCAATGAGAGGCAACATTCATTTTAACTGTTCCCGACATGAGGGAAATCCAATTCTGAGCTTTCATAACCGATCTGTTTTGGTTGTCATGGCTTGGCTGGTGCTTAATTCTCCTAGATTGAAGATTTTCTTCTCAAAGTTGTAGATCTCTAATGTATACTTGTATAGATTCTTGTTGTGTCCCTTAGAAGACCTTGTCAAATATTTCCTTTCATATATGCCACACCATTGAGGTACGAAAAACGTTCATAGGACCTGCATATGAATTCCAACATGCAATAGCATTATGCGAGTCATCTATCCACTTTTGTATTGATTGAATTACATAACCTGGAGGAAAAGGGTTTGAGGGAGAAGAAAACCACATGCTTCTTTCAAATGGACAATTAATAAGGATACACTCAAGCGATTCTCTAGGATGTGAACACATAACACATACATTTTGGATATCTATAAACCTAAACATACTATAAGTCAGAAGTACCATGTTTTGCGTAAATTTATAAACGAGTAAGACAATTCTTGGCGATGAGTCAATAGAAGCTAGAATTAGGAATAGTATCTTGTTTTCTAATCGGAGTATATAGGGATTTTGTTGAAAAAATTCCATATATCCTCTAGGTCCATCTAATCATATCATTTTCAGTAGTGTTCATAGGGACCATTAGGATGGCTTCCACCGAATAAGAGTCAAAAATGCTTTGCAGCAAACTAATATTCCAAGCACTAGTGTTGGGATGGAGAAGATGACTGACTAGAAAGGCATTTTGAGGTAGCACAATTGAAGCTAATTCTATGTCCTTGGGAATCCAACTGTCGTCAATAAATGTGTGGATTTACCCCACTTCCCCAAAACATAGAGGCTTAATTTGAGCTAAACCTATTTGAATGCATACCCACATCCAAGACCCTTTTTTAGTTATGTTTGGATCTAGGGCATATCTACAATTCCTAAAGTATTTTTCTTTAAGTGTGATTACCAAGTTTCTTCCTGATTTGCTCGTAAGTTCCAGGCTAATCTCCCTAATTGTGCCATGTTACTAGCCTCAATTTCCATAAAACCTAACCCACCTTCATTAATGGATTTAAAGATCTATCCAAGCTTCACACACGTGGTTATTTGATATAAACTAATATCTCCCACCCTTTTAATGCAAGGAATGGAAAAGAAATTTTCACTATCATAACGATATGGGTCGTTGGATTTTCCGATTTTTAAATTCATCCCATTCGCAAACCCGTCACAATTTGATTTTCCGTCTGAACTATTGATGTTGTCCGTTGGATTATCTTAATACCAGCCACAGGAATTTACTTGATAACAAAAACCCTTATTTTTTAACATTATTACGATTTTATTCTACAACAAAAGCCCTTATTCTTTAACATTATTACGAAAATACCTAAATACAAATTTGTCCCCGTCCTCTCTCTGAGTCTCTGATGTACCTTATTCTTCCCCGCCCCTCTTTTTTCCCCGAGCGACGGAAAGTTTTCTCTTTTTTTCTCTTAAGCAAAACATTTAACCGCTCGACCTCAAGAATGAAAGAGCCGTTGGGCGCAGTGTTTGTCGACGTGCAATGCATGTGCTCCTTACTTGTAGGCAATTAGGTGTAGAATACTACTAGTCTACCTAACTTTGATTTATAACAATTAGGTTTTTCTTAAGTGAGTATGATTTTAAAAGTAAATATGTTTTAATTGGATACTCTTATTAAAAAATAAAAATGTCCCCTCCGTTTCTAGAAAATAGTTACTATAATTTTTTCAATTTAGCCTATTTTTAGGCAAAATTGAAAAAAGCTATTATAATTACTCTTTTTTTAGGAACGAAGGTAGTAGTATTTTCAATATTTTCTAATAAACAAAGATTATATTTGACTGCATCGTAAGTTGTGTCCATTTGTGGGTCTCCTATCACCATATGTATATATGTATTTGTCATGCATCCGATATGATGAGAAAAGGGTGTCCCTTATCACATTCAATGTCAATACATAGTATTAGGCTTATTAGTAGTAAGTAGCTTATTATTGGGTGTCTTTAGTAATTGTGATAGTGAATCTAGTATAACCACTTGGGGGATGTTAAGCCGTTGGATGCTAGGGTAGTGAGTGAGGGTTTTATAAGTTATCGATCCTGTAATGAAACTCTTAATCTAATTTTAATCAAAAATAATCGTTTAACGATTTTAGGATGTGTTCTTCGGAACCAGAGAAACTTGGTTCTCTGAATCAAGTGTTTATCCAGTCATTGTATCTAGGTACATGACAATTGGTATTAGATTCTTTTTGATCTATGGGGGATTTGTTGTATCGATCTAGGGAGAAATGTGCAGCGTATTGCCATTTACTTGATTTGAAGAGAAAGTGTCAAGATAGGCTTAACGAGGTACCTTCATTCAATCGAAATTATGATCTTTGGCAACTAGAGTCTCAAATCAACTTTACCAGGCTTAAGTGAGAATCAATTAAAATACCACCATTAGCATTCAGTTAAGTTCATCGAGTTGTGAATACGGAAGCTACGAAAGAGGAGGTTTTCATTGACGAATCGGAACCTGAATTAAGTCAAGTCATTACTCCAATTTCTCTTTCTGATGCTAATTCAGATTCAACTTTAGTCTCTCCGTCTGAGGAAATCAAATTCATTCCTACTAATATTGCTTAAGAAGCTGATTATCTTGAATCTGAATTGATTCCTCCCTTTTTCTTTGTTGAAACTCACGATTTCGAATTGCTCATTCCTTTGTTTTTCTTCGATAAAAAGATGATTTACCTGATGAGGTGAATTTTCAAACGACAAAAGCTATGAGTAATGAGGGTAGTTGTGAGAAACTCCAAAGCTCCAAGGAGTTCGTCAGCGGTAACAACGTAATTAGTAAGAATCGTTTTTCTCTTCTTCCTGCTTATACACGGTTATTGTTTGATCGTTAAGATTTCAAACTCCTTAGAAGTTTTTATTACTTAGCTGGAATTTATAAATTTGGTTTTGATACAATTACTTCATGTTCTCTTACATTATATGCTTGTTCAATTTTAATGGATGAATGCGATGGAAATTCTGTGTTTGAGCTACTCTCTAAGAATAGGTACTGGTCAGATTCATGGTCTGGTGATTTCACTATTTGTATACCAACTAATTAGGGTGTTATTAATACTACTGGGCTGTTGTTTGATAAAATATTTGAGAGTAAGGATGTGAATTTGAGTGATACTGGAGTTGATCTTTGCTGGCAGCTCAAAATGGGTAGAGTTTTTGATCGTGGAAAATAGAAATTTCCAGTTGATTCTAAGTTAGGATACTTCCAAAATTTGTTCTTTACTACTTCCATTGATGGAACACCAGCTAAGAGTGTGGTTATTCTTACTGCTAGGAGTTTGTAGGTCACTGTTTATTTCCATCTTTATCTTGATGATATTTGCTCCTTATTTGATCGAGGTAAGTGTATTGTGATCTCACCACTTACTTATGCAAAATTACTTCCTCACTTACTTCTTAGCCTGGGGCATGACTCAGAATTTCAGTTTATACATTCTTTTCCATGTTTATGTGTTAATGATTTTGCAATTCGGGTTGCGAAGAAAATGTTTGTTCAAATGCCTGAGAGAGGTAGATTTTTATTCTTCTTGCTGGCTAGAGTAATTACTTTTGAGCTGGCTTGTCAGTTGATGTTTCAAATGGTTGAGCTGTGGCGAGCAGTAAATTTTATTTTTCTAATGCTTCAAAAAATTCAGTTCGCTTCATCTATCTTCTCTCATAGTTTCTTCCAAGAGCATTGTCGTAATCTTCTCGCGAACCAACTTGCAAGCTCTAAGATGTATTCAACAGCGAGTTGCTTGGTAAGGACTGTTTTTATCTTTCTTTTGATCACACTCATGCATTATTCGACCGTGGAAAGGAATTTGAATTCAGTGTGTGGTACTCTTGTTTTCTGAAACGGGACTTTACCTTTGCATTTGTTTCTCATGGGGTAAATTTAGTGGATGAATATTGTGGAGGATTTGTTCTTAAGCTGGTTAACAAACATGGGTTTCAATTAGATTCATTATCTTTGCATTATATCGTGTTATTGTTTAAAGATGGTAATATTGGTGATGGTTTTCTTTGGTGTCTTAAACTGGTTGCACCAAATGAAATTTTGAGTACATTGGTTCAAAATTTTGTGCAGAGATTTCATTGTGGTGATGCTATAACATTCATACTTGTTGCATGGTTAGAGGTACATGCAAGTGAACATGAACACAAGTGAATGGTGGCCAAACCTATGCTAGTCTATCTGCGTATTTCTGTTTGCGAGAACTTTATGCAGGAAATTTTGCAATCCAATTGGATTGCCTTGAAATCATCTGGATGCGTTCCTTGTCTGATTTTGAATTACAGCCATGTGGTGGGGGTGTACTCTTTTATTTCCCCTGGCTACTTACTTGCTAGTTTCAGTTACTTGTGGGGTTTGGCATTTCAAGCAAAGGCATATTATACTTGGACAAGCTTTTTTATACGGAGCATGAGAACTCGGGTCATATGCATGGTCTTTCTAATTCGATGTGTGGGGATGTTGGTGGATTCATTCGAGTGGAAATCTACTTTGTGTTCAATGGGTTTCTGGACTGTGCGAGCCATTACTTGGGTTAATGTAGATTTTGATTCTGATGTGTACCTTGCGGTCCTTGCCATCAGCTGGGTTTTGCGACCAACTACATTGCAGGAAACTCACGCTTCTCAGCACCTTACAGCCATTTGCATGATAGAACAAAGTTGTTACTTGAGCACTGACATTAAAGTTTTTGCTCGCTGGATATATGATAGAGGCAAGATGTTCGCAAGTCAAGGGTATTTTTCTTTTCCTTTTACTTATGATTATTCCGTGGTTAAGATCAATTCTTGGATCACTGTGTTTCTTATGTCAAAATGGATGGCTAAATATGGTTCTGAAAATGTGTATGAGATGAATTTGGAGTTTGGGTACCATTTGATTGGGTTTTCAAATGTTTATTCGTTGGCTGCAAATGGACACACTCGTAGTGTTTGCGAGATGTCTGATGAAGTGCCCGCGAAGAATGTCAGCCGCACTATGTTCCTGATAAGAAAAGGGAATACATGTTATTTTTTTCGTGGCATTTTTAATCTCAGGACTAAATCTATAGAGCCACTCTCATTCAATACTCCAACTGTGTACTTTCATGGGTTTTGTCAATTACATTTTAATACCGCAGTTCATCAATTGTGGCAGCTATGGCATGATGCTGGTGACTTGGTGGAGTTTCGTGTTCTTTCTTCTATGAAAGTTGAAATGATTCTAACTATGTTTCCGCGGGTAGGGTATTTGTGATGGAAATTCAGATTAGTCACCACTGCTTTATGGAGAATAGGAAATGGTACTAGTCCTTCGGGTTGTAGTCGGTTAGTGTTTGATAGAGGAAAAGTGCATCTCACTGAGAAGGCACCTAATTTGTTTGTTCACCTGCATGCTGTGATGACAAAAAGGACTGTCACTGGACAATTTTCATTTCGGAGCTCAAGCAACTTCAAAAAGTTAAGAGTGGAGCTACTGAAAATTGCAAAGAAGCGCATATAATGAAAACTCCAACTTCCATAGCGTCTGTTAATACGTTACACAAACTCTGTAGATAGCGGCGACCTTGGTGGTTAGGAAAACACCTCTGGATATTGGTCCATTGCGGAACTACTACTTCTACGGATTCAACACTGTCAAAAGGAGTTTTCTTGACACGGCGCTATCCCTTGTCATCCATTGCGTCTTTCGGAGCTGCAATCACGTCTGGCTACCCTGCTATACCCGATATGACGAGAAGCGGACTTAGCAGCTTGGTTCTCATCCTTGAGGACAAGGATGTTTCCAAGGAAAGGGGAATGCCATGTATCCGATATGATGAGAAGAGGGTATCCCTTATCACATTCAATGTCAATACTTAGTATTAGGCTTATTAGTAGTAAGTAGCTTATTATTGGGTGTCTTTAGTAATTGTGATAGTGAATCTAGTGTAAACACTTGGGGGTTGTTAAACCGTTGGATGCTAGGGTAGTGAGTGAGGGTTTTATAAGATATCGATCATGTAATGAAACTCTTAATCCAATTTTAATCAAAAATAATAGTTTAACGATTTTAGGTTGTGTTCTTCAAAACCAGTGAAACTTGGTTCTCTGAATCAAGTGTTTATCCCGTCATTGTATCCAGGTACATGACAATATTGTACCCGACTTCTATTCATTTGTCAATTTTACTGTTTCATTTTCTAATTCTTCTAGTTGCACAAGATGTCAGGATCTAATGCTTTCCCTGCAAAATTTTAAATAATTAGCCCAGTGCCTACATCTCCAAGTTAGATTAGTAGCTTCAGGCGTGTTAACACCAACTTAGCTACATAAACACATAGTTGAAACCTTTTAACGATCAAATAAAACAAAAATAAGTGAACAAAAGCTAAACTAGTTAACATTTTTTTTGAAGCATATTAGTTAATTGTTATGTTTTCGGTATCTAAGGTCACTACAAAAAAAAATCTCTCAATTCTACGAGATTTCTAGTCCTCATTTTCAACCAATTTTCAATAACATAAAGTTTGGACACCCATATAGAATTTGATAACCACTTTATAGCAGTTTTGGATTTTTTTGTATGTGTGGGCACAAAATATATGAACTTGTAGCATTCCAATTGCGCTATTTCCGAAACATTCTTAATGTATGCCAAATATATGAAAAATAATGAGAAAAAAACTAATTAACTTTACATTTTGTACGCTATTATAAATCTATAAAAGAGAGTATAATTTATACTTTACAAATTAAATAAGCTTTAACATCCAAATAATTTTGGAGAATGCAAACAAGAACTATACACCATCAGTAACATATCCTCAAGTTTTGATTCATCAGTTTCATATTTCTTTATTTTCATATCAAGCATGTTAAATTAAAAAAAAAAAATTACCACATTTGATATGTTACTGATGGTTAAAACTTAAAATTATCATTCCAAGAATGGTAAAACCAAGATTGTTCAGTTACTTTATCGGTTCCTATCCGATTTTTTATTAAATATATTTTTCTTTTTAATCCTAAAACTTGTTGTTGCTTTAGTAAAATAATGAGAAGAAAGCTAATCAGCTTTACATTTTGTATGCTATTACAAATCTATAAAAGAGAGTATAATTTACACTTTACAAACTAAATAAGCTTTTACATCCAAATAATTTTGGAGAATGCAAACAAGAACTATATACTCGAATGTTGGTGGAAATTGACCCGAGACAAAAAAAAAAAAAAAAAAGATGGCCCAACAAATACGGTAATAATTTTTCTTTTATTTAAATTGGTTTATATGAAAATAAAGAAATATGAAACTGAAGAATCGAAAGTCGAGGATATGTTACCTCTTGTTTTTACATAGCTGAAATCACTTAAAATAAAAAGACAATCCTCTAAAATAGAGTTGTTGAACCAGCTCCCTATCTTAAAGGTAATAATCTTACCTCTTGTTTTAAGTAGTTAAGCTACCTTTCTTTCCTTTCTCATTTTGCTTTTAACAATGAAAAGAATGGTGTAGGTGAATTCAATTTTCATGGCATAGACATCACAACCTTAGACTTTACCTCTTTACCAATGAGTATTTAAATCATTATCCTACACTTATTTTGCAGTATGTGTGATATTTGCGTTAATATTTTTAAATAAATTTTACCTTTGAACCTGTTTTTGAAAAGTTGTACCGTAATTTCCATGGTCAATTTCTATATGTTTTTGGGTAAAAAATATCAACAGTTTTTCGTATCGAAGTATTCTACGAAGATTTATCTCGATTGAGAGGGAGTGAGCGGCCCACTTTTCCTAGCACCTTATTTTTGATGCTAAAAGGGCTAGACAAATTGTTTCAGGACAAATTACAAGAGATTTTGATGTGTGGGCCTTGCATTGCTGAAAAAAGAAATAGAAAAACAAGTTTTCTCATTCCTATTTGTTTTCAAATTAATATCAAACTCTCTGCAAAAAGTTCATTTAGGACCATAAAAAGTGGGCTGCTCGAATATTTTCTATTTCTTTTTCAAAAAAATAAATAGAAAAGAAGCTTTTTGCATTCCTATTTGTTTTCAAATTATTATTTCCAATATAATGCAATTACAAGGACCATAAAATAAAAGGCATTCAAACTCAATTCTTTTTTGAAGAGAAAAGGTTGATTTAAAAAAAAAAACACTTCAATAGTTATTATTAGCATGATTCAATAACAAACGAAAACGTAGGAAACGCCCGAAAAATATATACTACCCGAGTTCAAATTTTAATGTAATTTTTGCTAATTGTGTTGATTTTGCTCGTACTGTAATCACTGAGAAATTGGCTAAACCTAAATCCGAGAAGCCAAATAGAACTATTCACATTAAAATTGAGTAAGAAAATCTGGGACCATGCATGCCATGGGTTCAAAGGGATGCATGTCAAAATTGAGTACACCTGTTTAGTGACATATCCACGAAATGATTTTTGTGTGCCCCATACTCCCCCATTTTCTTTTTGTGGTGTTGAGTTTATCAGAAATGACCTTTTAAAGGATGTGTCGGTACGACATTCCAGGTGGATAAGATTTATTCAATTATTCTATACGCACCACCATTTTGAACAAGGGGAAAACCGCTCACATAGAAGATTTGTGGTCCCCACCACCCCTAAAATCAAACAGGAGTCCCACTTTTGTTTTATGTGAGTGAACGGTTTTCACCTTACTTAAAAGAGTGGTTCACATAGAATTTTTGAAATTTATTTGTGTTTTAAATTCCCAATTTATTCTAGACTCAAGACTGCGTGGAAATTAAGGTCAGATATTTGTGTTTAACGTACTAGATCATTATTGATAAACTTTAAATCCATTACCTGAAAATCTTAAACATTTCTAAAAACAACAGCAAAGACCTGAACCCACATTCGTCATGCCTTATGTGTTTGGATGAGACTATGTTGTTTTTACTGTGTTTTCGCGTGCGATGTTGTTAATATATCTCAAAAAAATGAAATAATAATGAGAAAAACAAAAACTGATTCAACTTTAAATTTTATACGATATCATACCATACCTATATATCATTAGTATAAAACAAAGCTAGGCTAAGTTTGCATGTGTTAGTGGTGGTCAAGATTTTTCCTGGCAAAGATAAATCAAGGGTTGTGGTTCTCCTGACTATCCCCTACAACTTGCACGCGTGGCATTAATTCTAATATTATGAATGAAAAATGAATACTCAAGTCAAGATATGGAAAATGAATACTCAAGACAAGATATGAAATTTAAAAAATTATAACGAGGAGGTTCGAACCCATGACCTACTGTGTCATAAGAGTGGCCTCTAACCAGTGTTCCACCTTGGTTGGAATTGATAGAAAAGATAAATCAACAGTGGTGGTTTGTTCAACTTAAATACCATAATTGCTTTATTAATTAGTGCTTCACTAATTGCACATAATAAATAATCTATTCATTATAAAGTGTTTTATTAATTAGTGTTTTAATAATTGTTCATAATAAATGACTAATTATTTTTTAATTATAAATGTTTTTTTTAATTAATTATAATATTTATTTCTATTAATAAGTAATTTTGATAAATAATATCAATAGACATTCTCTGCAACAATGAGTAGTAGATGAGGTGGAGGCCGAAAGATTAGTGGTGGTTAAGGGCATATCCAAGCACAACTATATTTATTTTTGTTATTTTATCGTAAAATGGGATACAAAGTCCATTTTTCACATGTATCCAACTTGCCAAGAATTTTTTATCCCTCTCTCCTCAAAATCCTGGCTCCTCCCCTGATTTGTGGTGGAAGAAGTAGTGACGGTGAATGCTGGTGAGTAGTGATGGACAAAATTAATTTTATGTTGTCGTTACAACATTGATAACATCGTAGTGTGGAAGATGTGGTTGGTTGTTTTTAACACTTTTGATAAAGGAAGGTACCATATATTTCAGGGATGATATCATACAAGACAATATTTTCATGATCGTAGTTGGATCACCCAAATGGTACTCATGTTATCTTTGGTACTATATCGTATAAATCATGATTTTTTAATGTTAAAATAAAATTGATTGCAATACAAAAAAGAATATATACACGGAAAAAAATAATGAAACTAATCAATTGACGAAATTTTGTTCAATCTAAACCTCATACATGGCATTTATGATTGAAAATTAGAATTGCGTCCAACAACCTAATGGGATGGGTGGAAATGATGGTGGAAGCGGTGGAGTCAAAAATTGACATTGAGGAGGATTTTTTTTCTTCAAAGAAACATGTAAACTTTGGTGGACTAAACCATAAATATATATACGGACAAAGTATTATTTATAAAATAAACTAAAAAAGTTATGTAGTTATTAAAAATTTAAGGGGTTAGAGCCAGGTTAGTCAACCCTTGGCTCCGCCACTAGGTGGTGGTGGATAAAAAAAGTGGATTCATATGGTTTTATGGTGGTGGTGGGTATTGGTGAATAAAAACATATTATGCTAATTTCGTAACGCCACAAAATGTGTAACGTTATATTATAAAGTATAAAACGTGGTTGATCGCATTCTAATGTTAAAATAAACTCGATAAAACACATGTCCATTTAAAAAAATTGGTGCAATCAATTGCCATGTTATGTAATAACTAAACGAACGACACGAATCAAGATCAGAACAAATGGAATTATTTATTATTGATTTGTTTATGTAAAGAGTGGTCAGGATTTGTCCTTGGCAAAGATAAATTTATCATGGGGTTTGTTCAACTTAACCATTTTTAAACGTTTTATTAATTAGTGTCTCATTGATTGTTCATAATGATTAATTAAATTTCTATTATAAATGTCCCTTTAATAATCTAACATAAATACATAATTTTATTAATAAATAATTTTACTAAAAACTATATTAATTCTAATGGTGGTAGTGGAAGTAGGGTTAGTATAAGCGCCACGGGTGTTTGTGAATGGTGGAGGCGGTAACATTACTATTGGTGGAAAAATGGGTGTTGGTAATAGTAGTGTATAATAATAGTTTTTGCTTTTTAGTCAGTTTTATTGGTCAAGTAAAAAAATAATCTCCACAAAACATGCAATATTGTATTGTGAAAGATGTAATTGGTTTTTTTAGCACGATTGATAAGGACAAAAACCAAATATTTCGAGCATGATACCGGAACGTATAAGACAATATGATCATGACTGTTTGATCACCCGTATTATATAAAGGCTGTAGGACCAGAATATCTCCATGATATTATTCTTGCGAGATTTACAACACTTCTGCGAATTCGTCTGCGAGTTCTTCAACAACATACTGCGAGTGTCGCAGAATGACTCAAAGAATGACGTAGCAGATGATGATAGCTGAAACATGAGAAGAGTATGACAATTCTGCGAGGGTTATATCATCTGCGAGAATAAGCATTATCACTGCTGCTAGAGAATCGCGAGTCAGATCCATTATGTAATTACCCTATATAAAGAGACCCAGTAGATTCAGAAGGAAGATATGAATTTTTGAGCGTTAAGAAAGTTTTGAGGAGAGAGAAAATCCAAGAGAGCGGTTGTATTCTTGATTTCTTCCACTTCTTGTAAACATTTA
This sequence comes from Papaver bracteatum, assembly GCA_023529315.1. Classification (NCBI taxonomy): domain Eukaryota; kingdom Viridiplantae; phylum Streptophyta; class Magnoliopsida; order Ranunculales; family Papaveraceae; genus Papaver; species Papaver bracteatum. The sequence continues at coordinate 986,667 of JAJJWX010001343.1, forward strand.
TGAGAATCAAATAATAAAGTGTTATTTTTAATCTTCAAATATGTGTTGATTATTGTGAATTCTTGTGAAGGGTGTAGTGTAGGTTTTCCTGCAACTACTTTTTGGCGCCCAAAACAGGGATGAATTGATGATTATTTGAAGAAAAAGGTAAAAATTGACATTGTGATTGGAAGGAATTTGGAATAATTAGTGAAGGATTTTACGTAATTTTCAACAGTTCACTAAGATTAATGGCTAGAAGAAGAATAAATACATCAGAACCACTAACAACCGTAAGGAGGAGTAAAAGACTTGCAGGTGGAGAAACAAATGAAATGGGAGAATCTTCAAGGATAAGAACAAGAAGAAACAGAACAAGGAATGATGGAGAAAATTAGGTTCGACAGCCAAATCAGCAAACACTAATGCAAGATAGAGCTGTGGATTATGATAGAGTAAGCGTGCATACTTGGCAATCAGATTCAATGGAAGAACCAGAAGATCGACAATTAAGAGATGAAAGACGAGAGGGAAGAAACTAATAAATAAATGGAGGATTAATACATGGATATGGCGCAAATGAAACATTAGAGGCATTAAGACAAAGAGAACAGGGGGAAAGAAGGATGGAGGCGGAAGAACGCGCGAATCTAACAAGACAGAATCACGAGTTAAGAATGGAGAATTTGAGGTTGCAAAGTAGGAGATCAAGAAGTACTGCAAGATCAAGTTCACGGTCATTTAGAGAAGAAGTAAGACGAAATTCCCCTATGAGAAATGTTGGCGAAAATATTCAAGAGGGAATGCAGAATCCAAATGGAGAACAATATTATGGAGGAGAAGAAATGATTAATGATCGCTACGATCCACGCATTGAAACTTTGGATGGTAGACGTGATAATAGAAATCAAGAGGGTGGAAATAACCTAACTGGTGGAGAAAATCCAGAAGAAGAAAGGAGAATACTACATGAGTGAAATCCAAAGAAACCGAAGAATAATAGAGGATGAAATTGAGAGACATTATGCTGAACAAGCACGTCTAGCTTGCGAGAGATAAAGATTGAGAGCAAAGGTGGAAAAACAAGAATTTCAAGAAGCAATACGTCAAATTAATCATGACAATCGAGAAATAAGACGCGCACGAAATCGAAACAATGATAATATCAATGAGGAATATGATAGAATAAAAAAGGAGAATAGAAAGACAGCGGAGAGAAACGATGAGAGATAAAGAAAATTAAGATCGCAGAGGAGACAATGGAAGACATCAACAGTTGCGAATTTAAGAAGGAGGTGAAGAAGAAAATCGCGGGAGAAGGCAGAATGAAAATACTGAAGAAGAAGCACAAACTCTCGCAAGGCAAGAAAGACATGAACACAGAAGAAGGGAAGCTGCACTAAAAAGGTCAATGGAACAAAATTCAGGCGGGAATGAACAAATTTTAAGAGAGTTAGCAGAAATGAGGGGAATGTTGAACAATAGAAGAGAAGGAGGTAGAAGGCAACTTGATGAGGCCATTGAAGAAGCTGTGAAAACTCCATTTACTCAAGCAGTACAACTAGGAGGAATACCCCCAAAGTGCAACTTGCCAGCATTAACCAGTATTTTTGATGGAACTACATGTGCCATCCAACATATTAAAGCCTATGTTAGGTGTATGCTACAGTGGGAAAACCATGATGCTGTATTATGCAGATATTTCGCATCAATATTAATTGGCGAGGCGTTAAAGTGGTTTGAGGGTTTACCCAAGAATACTATAACTTCTTTCACTCATTTACAGACTACATTCTTGGGGGCATACATAAGTAACAATTCTTCGCGACCTGGAATTGAAGATGTGTTTGGGTTAAAACAGAGAGTTGGCGAGAGTTTGAAACATTTGACATTAAGGTGGAAGACAATGTTGTTTGTACCCAAAATTACTTTAAGGAACAAACGCGATGATTTGATGATGATAATTAGGAATTAGGATAAAATTAGGGCTAGCAACGAATCGAAGGAAAAACAAAAAAGACAAAGAATTTAACGTGGTTCGGCATTGTGCCTACGTCCACAGCTGAATCTCCCTAAGGAGACTATTTTATTTTCTTGATTTTCATTACAATGGTTTTCTCTCTCGGATCTTTCCTTCTTTTTTTTATCAGAATTACATTTCCATCTATTTATATAATTGTGAATCCAAGTCTCCCCTTAATTATCAGGTAGGAATAAATTGTACTAAGTTTCCTTGCACGCCTCCTGGCCATAAACTCCCCTGCATTAATTCTGCATGAAATCGCTGGAATTAATGATGCATGCCTCCTGAATTAATTCGCATGAAACCGCCTGCATGCCTATTAACTGCACTGCATTAATCCTAGCATATATCTGCCATTCATGGCTTCTGATATTGATTTGCGGGCCTTCATGTATTTTATACACAATGTAAACATCGCTCCCTCTTAACTTCCAACTTGTTGGGGGTTAAGAATTTTGGATTCCTTTCAAGAAGTATTTGTTGAATTGATTTGTGTCTATCCCCCAAACATACTCCAGGTATACTGAAATATTACGCGACTCTCTTCCAGAAACTTAGAAACAAGTTCTATAGTATACACCTAGTTTTCGCCCCCACCAACACTTTACGCGTGAAGTAAATTGGTGCATATGACATTGGTTTTTATGATCATTAGCTCGATGGAGATCTTGAGCTTTGGTGCTGTCGTTTAGCTTGCTCTCGAACTTAATGGGCCTGCCCATTTTCTATCGTCTTCCGGCTTTCCAAAAATTCCTAGAAAGCGTTACTTTCCTACGGTGTGCAGAAATGAAGCTCAGATTTCAACCCCTAGACCAAATGATGTAAGGGGGTTCAGGAGACTACGAAAGGCTCATCAGGATTACCGTCCACATTGCGTGAACAGAGATGCAGGATTCCTGAACATAAATGTCACTCAAATCCATGATGCTATGTCAGAGAAGGTATGTGGAGTTGCTCGCCGCAGTCAACACTTGTTTAACTAAGATTATAATTTCATAGAAGAAAGTGTTTGTGCCTCGAGTGGTGGATTTGTTTCTGGCCCAGCTGAAAATAGAGAAAGCATGAATTCCGGCTCAAGTAATGATGATCCTGGATTTGAAAACGACAGTTTCGAAGATATTTCGTCTGGTGGTCCTCCTAGCCCATTCCTTAACTTGAATGCTACTCGTGTACCTTTAGGGAGAGAATCCATGAGGGGAAATGACTTCTCTAACATCGTTTTCGTTGATAATAGCTCTTCTAGTGATGACAATTTGTCGATTTCCAATAGTGATCTTATGCCACCAGGTACGCCTTCTTCCTCTTAACACTTATTTCAGAACCACTAGGCTTGATAACTCGAAATAGAATTCTCTCTAATTTTTTATGTTTCAGATCAAAGACAACCTACTTGTGATAATGGGGAAAAAGATATCCAACCACCCTTTCCAACTGAATCTTTGCTTGACTGCGGTATATTTTCTGTCCGTGGAATGATGGGAAGCGGCTCGACTAACCCATGTCCGGAGAATGAAAATGTTAGAGTATGCCGACCCGCTTCAATCCCTCAATCTGACACTAGCATTGGTCGATCAACCCCTGCCTCTCCATCTCCCTTGTAGTTTCTGAAATCCGTGACTCAACTGAATGGTGCGCTAAGACATCGTGCTTTGGAATGTGGTGCTGATGCCGGTTTGAGACTGGAAATCATACGGTTGGAGAGAAAAAATACTGAGTTGTCTGCAGCTATAAGGGTGCTGACTGAGGAGTAAGCTAACTCGAAATCCCGTGAATTGCGGCTGAAACTATCCTTGGAAGAAATCGGAGGTGTACTTCCAGATTCTTGGGAGAATTGACTTGCTCCCGGCTTCAAAAATCAGTAGGGGCGCTCAGACTTTTGTTTATTCACCATTTGCAGCAATTTTCTTTAACGTAAGACTGCACTTTTGAACTCTCCAGTAGAGTTCTCGGCCTAGTATTTGATAGTACTCGGGGCGTTAAACCATACTTTTATACAAGAAGCAACGACGCTCGAACTAATCATACATGTGATTTTGGTGATGACAGCAGTAGTGAAAATACTGTCCATGTATGCATGATATTTAGTCTCGGTAAAAATTTCCTTCAATTACTTGTAAAGCAACAGCCTTTGTAAGGATATTAACCTTTGGTCGGAAAAATTAAGATGGTTGGACATCCATGTTGATCGCGTCTCAAAAATGCTTTATATTGATATCGTTGTTGTCTGTAGCATTATATTCGCCCCCACTAGTATATACAAGTAATTTCGAACGCAAGAACTTGTTTATGCTAGTAATTTCTCATCCTTTTAAGTTGTTGGTGCTCACTGTAGTACGATAAATTCTCTTAAACAATGCAAAAGGCAACGATCATGATGCATAAATGATTATCTCGGTTGCAATGCGAGAACAACCCATATATAATCAACAACCCTCTGAACTCCGAAATAGATAAATTTGTTGGAGGATCTGTCTCACAGCAATCAAACTCGATCATGTTATGGATAGTAAAGATTAGATATAAAAGCTCAACGGTACACGAACCTAGCTATAAAAATCTTAACAAACTTCTCGATCATGCTGTGGATTAAAAACCAACACAACACTACGAACCTTGCTATAAAAAGCTTATCGAACTTCTCGATCTCGATCAAGTTGTGGATTAAAACTCAACACAACAGCATGAACCTTGCTATAAAAAGCTTATCGAACTTCACGATCTTGATCAGGTTGTGGATTGAAAATCAACACAACAGCACGAACCTTGCTATAAAAAGCTTATCGAACTTCTCGATCTCGATCAAGTTGTGGATTGAAATCAACACAACATCACGAACCTTGCTATAAAAATATTATCGAACTTCTCAATCTCAATCAGGTGCCATGTAAATCGTGCATGCTGTTGGGAGTGTACACATCTCGCCTCAAAGAAATTATTGTTTGGAGTGTTACATATCTCGCCCCAAAGTGACCGTCGTCGTAGTTGGAGTGATATGTAACTCGCCCCCAGAAAATTTCATGATGCTAAATGCTCGCACAAGGGTGCACCACCTTGCTGCATCTCGCTCGCGCATGAATTGAAAATTATGAGTTTTCTGCTACCTTGAATTCGCGCAGGGGGCCAATCCCACTATTCAAGATTCGCGCAGAATTATAAGAGCTCGAGTAGGCCTAGGGACACTACAACTCTTAATATGTATGGGAAGACTAATTCAACAGCTGGAACTCGAGTAGGACTCGGACGGTCGTTACTGTTCTCAACTCGCGTAGAAATGCTTTAACCATGCTGCAAGAACTCAGGACTCGAACCGTCGCTATTGTTCTTGAGCAATATATATTTCCGTTCGTTTGAAATCTGATTGGATCTAACTGGTTAGCTTTTTACAGTCCACAAAAAATATTAGTATCCCAATCACAAAATATTGAAATATGTCAGAAGATATTATTGAGAGATAACCAGAGGACTAGAGACAAAAAATATTCCATCTTTCCCTGGAAATTTAAGCCACTCTGCAAGAATAAGGACATATAATGTGGTGATAATTTTTGTAATAACTGAGAGTATCCAAGGCTTATCACCTTCTTGTCACCTTGTTGGTCGTATTAATGTTAACTGTACACATTTTGTTAGGTGCAATATGCGAAATAAATAGTGCGATTAAAATGGAAAGGACTCACAGTGTGGGAATATTAGAAGTTCTAGTGCAAATGTAGTGTACACGGCAGGATGATACATGGGATACCACATATCCTTCGACGAGTTTTGTCATATACCACATATCCTTCCATGAGTTTTGTCATTCACTGTACCCTCTCAAGTTTGTGTATTTTGTGCATGACAAAACAGAAAACAAAGCTCGACCTTTCACACATAATTTCTGTCCTCAATAGCATTTAGCTCATGAAGTAAATCTATGTAATGTTAGGCGACCTTGCACAACTGATGTAATCGAGATAAAGTCCACGATGTCATTGCGATGTCTTTATACTTCTGAATCTTGTAAGAAAAATGACACAGATCTCTATAGCCTTCTGAAAGTTGACCCCATCTGTTCTAAGTGATAGCAATGATGATGACCACCACAAACTGATCATCTATTTTCCATTTCCATTAGTGGAGCTTTGTCTTTTGATTTGGTTCTTTCAACCAAAATTGCTAGCTGGTGGACTGTTGGCTTCCGATTGAAAAAGATTATCGGTTATGTTTTGTTGGTTTAACATGTAGGCGTCCCCTTTTTGATGAGTCTGTGAAGGCTTGCAGCAAGATGGTTGGCATAGTGATCAGTTACTTGGCGCAACTTCGTAGCTATCTTTGTCGTTCGCCTACGAACGAAGGAAGAACTCATTTCTTTTCAGCAAAAAACTGCTTTCGTAATTGAACTTTGGTATTGTTCATTAGGTGGCTAACCAGATTTCTCGAACTAGTTGCATGATCTAAGTTGACCTGCGAACCTCGAACTTGTCACGTTGTACGTCCTCAAACTTTGGCATAGTTGATCATATGCCAGGGTTATGACCAGTATATATGTTCTTAAACTGTCGAACTCGACGGAGTTGAGTGGTAATGGAAGCTTACTCTTCCTGATTCTTGACTTTGAATACGATCTATTAATTATAAGCCAAGAATTAATGTCTACGGAAGACGCAAATATTGGATCAAATAGTCTTGACAGAGAAAGTAGCTTCTTCTTTGTAGCAGCAGTATACGTCAAGCTGCGGTGCGGGATGACATCGTGCATTCAGTGGGTCCTAACTTCTTGTGGGACTGGAGAGGTGTGTCGTGATATATGCTCCCTAAACAGTAGAGCTTGAGCTGTTGCAGAGTAAAGCGTTCTTTTTACTGCGTCTTGATCCAAAAGTTGCAATGTATACAGACTTGGTGTTGTTGAGTATCCAAAAGTACACAGGATTAGAGCTGCTGCTTAGGCCTCATCGTGGGTTTCTGTCTTCTATCAGAGGGATCTCAGGTTGCTTTTGTTTCCTTACGGCCATCAGTTTGAACGTGCTGGAAGAAATAAGTAGCGTTTGTGGATCGAAACACCACGGTTAGTCCGTCCATATTTTACTCTGGCAGATTTGGAAGTATCCAATAGATGTAGGTCGTTACGGCCAGAGATATCCATGACTTATCCAACATCCTTAACGTTATCCATTTTGCTGTAAGTATGGATTTATTGAACTGGATGCGCTGCGGCCAATTTCCGCTTCTTGCTCCGTGTGTGTTATTCCTTCCACCATTAAAAATAAACGTATGCTTTAATTCATGGAATTAAATCAAAAATAATTAAAAGAGATTTAAGGATATAAATGGATGTTTTAATTCATGGAATTAAATCAAAAATAATTAAATGAGATATAAGGATAGAAACGGATGTTTTAATTCATGGAATTAAATTACAAAATAATTAAATGAGATTAAGAATGAAACGTATGCTTATCTCTTTTGTGTATGTTGTTCGAGCTGATATCTCGGAATCACTTGTTGGCGATTTGGATTGGCATGTACGAGTTTACTAAGTCTAATCTGACGGTATCAGATTGATTCTTTCCAAGCTTGTTACTTAGTCTCGTACGATCTTGATGGCTTCACCCGAAATGATTCAAGCGAGCTAACATGATGTGATTTTCACCGATACTATTAGAACATTGAGGGCAGGAGATGGCCTTCGGATTTTATAGATGTTCCTCTTATCTCATGATGGCGAGATCTAGAGTGAGATTCCAGTGGCACATAGTCTGCAAAGCAAGACCTGAGAAATAACGATCATCTTTCCCTATCTGAGTTCTTTTTTGTTTGTTTTCCGCCAGATGCTTTCTGTGCTGCTTCACGTACACGGACCTGATTTCTTTCACAAACCCAACTTCAAGTTTGTGTGATACCGTTGTTTTTGGGAGAACACGATTATATTTTCTCGATTCCCCTTAGTCGGGGCCAATGTTTGTACCCAAAATTACTTTTAGTCACAAACACGATGATTTGATGATGATAATTAGGAATTAGGGTAAAATTAGGGCTAGCAACGAATCGAAGGAAAAATAAGAAAGACAAAGAATTTAACGTGGTTCGGCATTGTTCCTACGTCCACAGATGAATCTCCCTAAGGAGAGTATTTTATTTTCTTGATTTTCATTACAATGGTTTTCTCTCTCGGATCTTTCCTTCTTTTTTTTATCAGAATTATATTTCCATCTATTTATACAATTGTGAATCCAAGTCTCCGCTTAATTATCAGGTAGGAATAAATTGTACTAAGTTTCCTTGCATGCCTCCTGGCCATAAACTCCCCTGCATTAATTCTGCATGAAACCGCTGGAATTAATACTGCATGCCTCCTGAATTAATTCGCATGAAACCGCCTGCATGCCTATTAACTGCACTGCATTAATCCTAGCATATATCTGCTATTCATGGCTCCTGATATTGATTTGCGGGCCTTCGTGTATTTTATACACGGTGTAAACAAATGTGAAGTGAGATGGCTGGTAGGGTGGATGAGAGATACCTCATTTTATCTTTCATAAATGCTATGTTCGCAACCAATTTGTTATATATCCAAGTTTTCAGAGTCAAAAATACAATTACAATTACTGAGCTGCGAGAACTACAAGAAGAATACATTGATTTGGAGGAGAAACAGAATAAGATGGAATCATATCAAGTCACAAACACCAGTCTAATAGCAGCGAATGGAAGCTTACTTCCTAAGATGATTAATATTGTGGCGATCACCTCGCAACCGCAACAAGAGAAAGTAGTGACTGATAGTCAGCAGAAGTTAGTAGCCATGGGAAGTCGAGATCAGGAAGAGTTTGAAAGAGAAAGGAATTATTATAATCGCAGTGGGAATAATAAAATTCAAAGACTTGATCTGCCGCAGGAAACTTATGGCGGTCAAAGACAAAATTATTATAGAGGGAAAGGAAGTCAGAAGATAATATGGGAAGAAATTAAGATGCCACCTCTAAATGCTAGTATAGAGAAAATTTGGGAGGCTATCATCCTGATGGAAAATATACCATCACCCTGGAATATGGAAAAAGAGCCACATCCAAATAATCAAAATCAAGAATTTTGTCCTTACCATCATTTTCATGGTCACTCAATAAACGAATGCAGGAATGTAAAGAGAACAATTTTGAGGATGATCTATTAGGGAAAGTTGAATCATTTTCTAATAGGACATCCGCAACCTCAGCAATTACCACCAACACCAGATATTTGCAGAGTGAATACCGCAAAAGTAGCAGAAACATTTGCGATAGAAGTTGGAGACAAAGAAAAGAATCTATTCTGTAATTCCATCATACATTCATATAGGACTATTGAGGATTTCCACGACAATGTTCTAAGCAGAGTCTTCGAGAGAGATACAGATGGAAGAGAGATAATGAATATTGCGAGAGCCTCACCATTAGAGGAGTGGCAAAAGCAAACTATTTCTTTCACTTCGCAAGAAGTACCTGAGCCTGGCGAAATGCATGATAATCCGCTAGTGATAAAATTAGAAATCAACCCAAAACAAAAAGAAGAGAAAGATGAAGAAGAAAATGAGGATAATGAAGTTTAAGATTCTTGGGCCATTAAAAGAGTTTTAATTGACATTGGAAGCTCAGTGGATATATTGTTTTATCACACTTACAAAACAATGGGAGGAAGAGATGAGGATCTGATACCGTCAACCTATAAGATCTATGGTTTCAATGGTACCCCCAACAAGCCAAAAGGGGAGATTACCATGCGGATTCCATTAAAGGGGTTATCTTCTAAAGTTCAATTTTGTGTTGTTGACATAGAATCGCCATATAACTCCTTAATTGGACGGCCATGGTTACATGGGATTCTAGGAGTAGCGTCAACTTATCACCAGTGAATTAAATTTCCTCATACCAGTGGTATTGGAGTTATAAAGGGAGATTGGATTGAGGGAAAGAAGTTCTATGAAATTGACATGGAATCTTGCGAAGAAAGAGATGCGAAGAATAGAAATTGGAAGCATAACATCAAACAGAAGCAAAGAAGTGAAAAATTAATGGTTGATACAATAGAAATGCGAGAATATGGAATGAAGCAAAGTCAACACACGCTAAAAACAATTGATGGCGAGCGCCTCGCAGATGGAGAGAAAATAGCAAAGCATAACAAAAAGGCAGAAGCAGGAGGTAGTAAGTAGAAAGGTAAAATTTCTCAAATCGTGAAATTTAAGAAATGTATGAATGATTTGTTGAAGAAAATGTTTCAAAAGGATATTTCGTTTCAATGAAAAAGATGAAATTGAAAAATCATACAAGAGTTGAAATGCTAAAAAGAGATAATCAAAGAATAATGACATATAAGAATAGGACGAACCTTTATGGCGTAACCTTAGTTCGCGGATACAATTTCGCAAGAGGAAAATGTAAGACCTAAAGTACGTCATATGAGGGGGTATCTCTTTGCATGAATCAGGGATAAGGTTATACCGCTACTAGAACCTGAGTCATGGAGATTGGGGTTATTGAAAACCCATCCACGAGAGATACCTTGGATTTCCAACTATATATATAAGGTTATACCCTGGTTGGACGACCGAGGGTCTCTCTCCTAAGGAGTGCAGAGTATGACCAAGGCGCCGAGGTACACAGTTGAGCCAAGGGTGCACGAGGCGTACGAAACTACCCTGGCCATTCTTGGAAAGTCATGACTATGATGCACTCGGCCCGAAGAAAACCCCACTTAGGGTGCAGTCTCGTAACTATAAGCCATATAGGCAAAAAGGATAAGAGGCTGCGAAAAAAACTGGTTGTTGTTAAGACCGGATGTGAGGAGATAGTCTTGTATGGCCGATGTGCACTCCTTGAAGGGGAAACCAGGGGGAAGATAAGGGAGGCACCTTCCATTAGGGAGATGATAAGTGTTTAAAGACCACAATGTCATGGGGATTTATGTTCGCAAGAACATCTAGGCCTGTCATATTGTCGCGTGACAAGTATTATACAGAGGAAACAAGCCATGAGAAAAAGTTAAGATGCGATCAATGGGTTTTTATATGAAAGTGTAGAGACATCCTGCGATTTCATCGCAAGACGGAAATGTCATGGGGCTTTGTTCTCGCAAGATAACTTAGGCCTGTCATATTGTCGCAATAAATTGAAAAAACAAGGATAAGACAAGATCAATGGGTTTTTACATGCGAATGTAAGGACGTCCTGCGATTTTGTCGCCAAAAATAAAAAGTGGCTAAATCATACCTTTAACTAGGAAGGCAAAATGAGACCACAAGAGATCATGATATTATGCAGACATGACATGTGCCATTTATGCAGAGGTCGAGACAAAATTTACAAACAGATTTGTTTTTTAATTTTTTTTTCAACATTAATCTGCTCAATCTTTCATATTGCAGATGAATAACAGAGGCAAGTATGGGAATGAACATAATGATAAAATTATTATTCATCTTTATATGGCACATTTACGCAGATAGTTAAAAATTAATAATCATGTTGATTAAACATATTGCAAAAAAGAATTGTTTTCTAATTTATACAGATAGAAGCAAAAGAAATATATACATCAAGGAACCTTAGAAGATGGAGAAATTCGCAGCAATATCACAAGAAGAAGGAGATAAATGTACAAATGTTACAAGAATTAAAAATGATAAACAAAACTAGTTAGATCCATCATCATCCTCGCCAGATTTTTCTCCTTCTTCGTCTTCACCATCATCTTCATTATGTCCTTCATCTTCACCAGATTCTTCGGCTTCACTGTCAGAGATAACAAGGTTTGGAGTATTTGTTGGAACTTCTTCCGCGAGGAAAGGATACAAAGAGTGAGAAATGTTATGATCATCACAGACCCTCTTGACCGAGTCATTGCGGACACCAACAAGGATATTACTAAAATTCGCAGCAGTGATCTTTAATTGGTCTTTCAATCTTGAATATTTTTCATTGCGAGAAGCAAGAGTCTTTGCGAGTTGACCCTTGTCGGCTTCAAGTTCTCCAATTCTGTCAGAATATCTATTCTCAGCTCCTGCGAGTATATAACAACAAGTTGGAAATTTTGCAAAAAACATATAAAGACAAGAAATTAATGAGGAAGAACAGTTAACAACCTTCTCTTTCAGAAATCATGTCTTTAATTAAGGCCGCTTGTTCAACATGAAGACTAAAATCTACACCTAAGTTAGTTCTGGCGTTGTCAAGAATCTTCGAAGCCCAGGAAAATTCATCATCATTATTAATAAGAATATGGGAACAAATTTGGTTTTCCCTTTCAACAAGAACCTTTTTTCTCGCAGATAAGTCTATCTCTTTCAATTTGGACTTCAAGAAGGGTTTTATGAAAATCCGCTAAAGTTTGAGCTCCTTGTCTAGATATACGATCTTTGTCATATGAGAGATCACTGTTCTTGGCCCTTAAAGTTTTAATCTCTTCCTTAGAATTGTGGTAAAAGCGTTTGAATTTGTTAGTCATGTCTAAATAAGATCTATGGTCAATTTCTAAGAGGCGAAGCTTAGACCTGAGTTCATCTATGGAAAGAGAATTAATGCTATCATTGGAGGGATTATTCAAAGAGTTATTGAGAAGATCTAGAAGAGCATCATCATCTATTGGTTCAGGAAATGAACGGAGGGTTGAAGCCTCATCAGAGGGACCATAAATGTCTGCAAGAATAGTAAATCAAATAAGAAGGAGTAATGGAGAGTAGAAATATGAAAGAAAATAGGAAAATTCTCATACCTAAGAGTTGTTTATTGGCACTTTCAAGATTGGATACTTTGAGCAGTTGATGATAAAGATCCTTCTCTAGTTGTTTATTCTTTTGCCAAGATCAGCAGAGGCGGATTCTAATTCTTTATTTTTCTTGGGTAGACTAACAAGTTCAGATTCCATATGTCCTTCCTTCTCGCGGAGATTAGCAGACTCAGATTCTAACTCCTCATTATTCTTGAGAAGTAAAGTGTTCTTCTTGTGAAAGGATGCACGCCTTTTCTCCAAGTCTGAGGCAACAACAAAAGAATCTCTTCCAGCCTACGAGGGAAAACAAAACATTGTCAAGATAAACATAAATTAAAATCCTGCGAAGAAATGAAATTATGGCGAAGAAATGAGAACATACCAAAATGCTTAGTGAATTTAAGAGGCTGGGAGTCACTGATCTTGAAACTCCTTGAAGAGATTCATTGTCCATTAATATGGAAGCATCGCAGATCTTTGCAAGAGATTGGCATGTGTCTCTAAGAGCATCATTCCCTATACCAAGCATATTATCAGAAAATATGCTGGATAGCTGAGACATAAAAGGCTCAAGTTTGGAGGATTCCTTCACGGAAGGGATATCAGCATCAAAATCATCATCATCATCATTATTAGTATCATCATGAGAATTTTCTTCATTAGATTGAGATGATGAAGGGGAAGTAGATTGGATTTTTCTTTTCTTTGAAGGAGGGACAGTGGATTTCTCTTTGAGAAGAACAATAGATTTATCATTGCAAGAAGAATCTTTGCTTTTCCCTTTAGTCTTCGCGATTTTCACAGGTTCTATTTCTTCAATAACCTTCAAACACAGATAAAGGTAAGAAATAGAGGCAACAATATATTGTTAAGAATCATAAAGGAATATTTCTTACCTCATCTGTGAGTGATTTGAGAGCTAATAAAGTACTAGTCTTCCCTGACTTCTTGTAATTAGCCTTCAATCTGTTAATCTGGAAATATTGGAGTAGTCAGCGAGCGTATACGTAAGAATATGAGAAAAATAGAAATAAGTAAAAATTCGGGAATATACCTCCTTATTCTTTTCAGGCCAGTAGAACACCCATGGTTGGTAATTTGCGAGACTCGCGGGTAAAGTATGAGAACCAGAAATGTATGGACCTTCTAACAATAAGGGAAGAATATACCATTTGTCATCACTGGAATGGCGATGGGATGTATTTTTGCCCGGATGCCAATCAATGTCCAACATAATAACTTTGTCTTCAAAAACATCATCCTTATTTTGTAGGAGGACACCCCAACAAGTGGTATCCCTCCTCATGGGAATTATGTCATAGTTTGCGAAGAAATTCTCTACAGTGTACTTTGCAGGAACAATTGGAACATCTTTGAATTTAGGATTCTTCGCGGTATCAGGGTAGCGAGATTCTTTACCAGCACCACGAGTAGCATACTCAAGCATTAAGAGAATGCAATCCCCACTCAACTGATATACTTCCCGTAAGAACTTCTCATGATAGAGTACTTCATAGAATAAAGGAAGCTCAGGGTCATAGAGAGGAATAAGAAGATCAGCTTCAAGTTGACCTAGCGAGACTATAATTTTCTCGCCATTACATGGATAATCATAAAATAATTTTACAGAAAGCTCAGCCTTAGGGTTTTGATCAACAATGGTAGATAAAGTAAAACCTCTATTCCGAAGTTCTTCTTGAATTTTCTCAAAGGCTTTCAGATATTTACGACCAGCTGGAGGCATTTTCTTAGTATGGGAATGAAGATTGAAAGAGTAAAAGATCGAAAGAAAAAATTGCAATAGTAGCAGATCCGGAATTCACGGAAGAATAGTAAAATTGCAGAGAGAAGAAAGAGGAAGTAAAAATAAGGAAAGAAAAGAATGAAGGAAGTATTTATAGAAGGCAAAGATTCTTGAGAAGATAAATGTACTCAATGCGAAGAAAAGACGTGAACGGTTGAAACGTAGCGGTTGAAAAGGACGTGTCAGGAATTGAATGGGAGAAAAAAAATACGTGTAAAAAATCTGGCAAAGGATGCAGAAACATGTCAGAACAGAAGAATGTGAAAAGATGAATAGCTGCGGCATTTTATTTCTCATGATCTTTTCTCCTTCGCAGAAAAGGCATGAGAAGAGGAAAGATGTAAGACCAGAATATCGCCATGATATTATTCTTGCGAGATTTACAACACTTCTGCGAATTCGTCTGTGAATTCTTCAACAACATACTGCGAGTGTCGCTGAATAACTCAAAGAATGACGTAGAAGATGACGATACTTGAAACGTGAGAAGAGTATGACAATTCTGCGAGGGTTATATCATCTTCGAGAATAAGCATTATCACTACTGCGAGAGTATCGTGAGTCAGATCCGAAATTAAAGGACAACTTAGTTGTCATCCATTATGTAATTACCCTATATAAAGAGACCCAGTAGATTCATAAGGAAGAGATGAATTTTTTTAGCGTTAAGAAAGTTTTGAGGAGATAGAAAATCCAAGAGAGCGGTTATATTCTTGATTTCTTCCACTTCTTGTAAACATTTCTGAGAATCAAATAATAAAGTGTTGTTTTTAATCTTCAAATATGTGTTGATTATTGTGAATTCTTATGAAGGGTGTAGTGTAGGTTTTTCTGCAACTACAAAGGCAATTGGTGTACCTTCGTAAGAGACCATTATCACTCTCTCAAGTACTATTACATTCTTTTTCCTGAAAAACCATCAATGTAGAGTTGTTTCGCGACAACTACCTACAAAGACAACAACTTTCACTCAATTCCCGATATAAAACCTTATTGACCGGGAAAATGTATTTGCATTCTAAAATATTTGTTTGAAAATTATGTTTGTTCATCAAAATCATCATAAAAAACTCTAAATCATAAATCTAAATTTCTCCTCCGATGTTAATAGAATATTTTTTATATTTCACATTCTCAAATCATGCGACCTCTTGATGACAAATCAACAATATCAAATTACGAATCAATATGTATAGGCTTCATTCATTGGGTTAGAATGTAGAGTAGACACAGATGGGTAGATCACACAAAGCAGAACATGACTGAGAATACTTCAATAATTTTTCAAGAGATAAGGTCAAAAATTTAAGATTAACTTTCTATAATACTAATTATATCGGCTTCGATAGGAGATGACTAAAATATGGATTAATAATAATTTTCACGTAAGACAATTGCAAAAAATAGTTTGGCTAACTCTGCCTATGTAAAGAGTGGTCAAGATTTGTCCTTCCTCAATTGCTATGTTATGTGAGAAGAATGTGATATCTAAGATTGAGGTATAATTCAAATCTATTAGATTCATACCATTTACAACTGGATGCCTTGAAAAAAATTGACGTGTTGTTATTATTATTACAGGCAAGGGATACATTGACCACACTTGCACAAATAGCTCACTTCAAAAATGATTGGTGTTGCATGTGATGTCTAGAATGCAACGAGGAATTTGAGGAAACAAGGCACCAAAAGCAGTGTCCGGAGTATTTTGGATATAATAACTTAGACCCGATGTAATACTTATGTTTTTTTTAAAGTTTTTCCACAATATATTTATTTATTTAAGAAAAATGAACATTGTAAATACATAACATCAACAAAAATTAGACAGATTGCGTTTGAAAATAATGGCTATTGATGGTCCGGAAACGGCAAAACAAAGGAATTGTTATAGAAGAATTGTTGGGATATACAACGGATTACTTGATACGAATGAAAGAGGTATAACTATTTTGATTCTAAAATCACATAAAGTTCACAGTAGAAGATGACATCAAGTTTAAAGTTAGTAACAAACATAATATGGGTAACTAAAATGTTAAAAACAAACAAGATATATAAACTTAGAAATCCGTGGGACTTGAAGAGTCCAATTTTGAAAACTACAATCTTAGAAAGCAACGATCCACAATACCATAATTTTGTTTTAATAAATATTCAATGTAGAATATGTCAAACTTTTGCTAAAGGACCTATTGACAACCTATTAATTTGAAATAGGATCAAGGAGTACAAAATGTGTTCAAGGTTCTTTATGAGGTAATGTGTCGCCAGATTGTATTCCAAGTGAAGGTAGGGACATACAGAAGTGACAAAATGTCCAAGACTTTTGAAGTTACCAAAGCCTTCGTTAAGACGAATTGTTGGGCACAATACTTTGTTGAAGATTTAATGGAAGAGGTTCGCATATATACAATACCTTCGAAAAGGTAACGGGTACACATTTTAAACATTATCATCTAATGGGTGTTGAAAAATTATAGGAAAATCATGTCACATTGGATAGTTTGTATCAATCATTCGATGCAAAAAATATTATTCTCTTCCTATTTGGAGGATCGACAACATGACCATGATAGATGAGTCATCTGGAGAAAAATAGGAGCATGTGGAGACTTTTATGGACGATATTTATTAGTTGATTTCACTGAGACGAGCGCTAGTATTTATATAAATTATAGTTACAATTTACAATTACGACAGGAAAATTAACAGAAAATGGGTCAAATGGATGGAATAAACAAAACTTGGGTCTAATGGAAGTGTAACAATTTGGTTTGGGTGAAATGTACAGATGCCACGTCGTTTCAGAATAGATATTTGTACCCCACTAGTTTTGTTGACATTGAAAACATCGACTACATATCTTATCTCTTTGCTAGCTTTCTTCCTCCACCACAAACAACATATCTTCCTCCACCGTCTTTATCATCAAAAAAACCAACATCACCGGGATCGGAATTATCTCCACCACCATCAACAAATACCAAAAACAATATCATCTATACTACCACCGTAAAAAACAACATCATATCACCTCCACCACCACAAACAACAACCCTCAAAGAAACCACCGCCAACAACAATATCAGTATATTCTTTCCATATCTCGACCACCACAAAAACCAAAAACAACATCGTCATCAACAACACCAACACTGGTAGTGATTATTTTTTTGAATACCCAAATTTAAATTAAAGTTAATTTATGAGATTGATTGAAGCTAAAAGAAATTGGGTTTTGTTTTCTATCAAGAGTAAGTTTCCTATACCTAATTTTTATAAATCCCTAATTTTCTTTTTAATGCATTTGCATAAATACTCGTTTACATTTTGTTGAATTTGTTTAGATTAAGGGTTAGAATCTGATGCAATTGAGTACATCCTTTTTTTATTTTTTATTTTTTTTGGTAAGAAAACCGGTTTTATCATGTATTTCCAGTGAATGGAACATGGTTTTAGCATGTTTACATTGAATGTGTTTCATATATCTTGTGTTATAACTGGATGAAACTGGTTTCGTTTTGTGTTTCCACATGATGAGCCTGGTTTCGTCATCTGTTGGTACTAGTTGAATCTGTTGTACATCTTATGGTTTTACTGGATGAAACTGGTTTCATCTTGTGTTTCCACAGGATGAGTCTGGTTTCATCATCTGTTGCTACTAGTTGAATATGTTGTGCATCTTATGTTTTTACTGGATGAAACTGGTTTCATCTTGTGTTTCCACAGGGTGAGTCTGGTTTCATCACCTGTTGCTACTAGATAAGTATTTTGTACATCTTCTTGTTTTAGGTTGTATTAGATTTAGTTTCATCCTATTTTTATAAAAGGATGAAATTGGTTTCATCCTGTTTTATATTGGGTTAAATTTGGTTTCCCCTATTCTTAGCTAAGATGAAACTGGCTTCATCCTGTTTTACATCGGGTTGAATTTGATTTCGCCCATGTTTAAAGTAGGATGAAACTAGTTTCATTCTGCCATAATTTAGGATTTTTGTAGTGGGTTTTCTTAAAGTTGCTTAAAAAAAGTTTTTGTTTAGTTTCTATGTGAGTTTCTTATGCTTTATGTAGTGGGTTAGTCATGGATAGTGAATTTCTGATTTTGTGTGTTGTTTGTATTTGCAGGGATTGTTTAGATGGAAGGAGGTGAATTGTGACTCAACTTTGCAGTTTGAAAGTCAGGCCTCTCTTATAATCAGCAACAATATTCTAACAGACGATGTTCCACATACATTAGGGAATTCTCAAAAGTTGGCGTCTGTATAGCTTAGTTCCAACCAACTTACATTTTATGTTCCAGAAGCTTATTCACTTATATGTCGTTAATAAATCTGAATCTCTCGGGAAATCATCTTAGGGGTTCCTTTTCAAGGTTCTCATATGTTTTAATTGTTAGTTCTACTGTATTTTTCATCTTTAGAATCCTTAGTTCTTGTCGAAAAACTTGTTAGTAGGTGTTTTGTCTTCAGATATATGTAATTTGCGGATATAAACAAGGTTTGTCGGTGAAAATATGATTTTAGTACGTGGGTATAAAATTAGTTATTAAAGTTGGGAGAAATAACCAAACAGGATATTTGAACAATATCTTTTTGATTTTTGTCCATATAAACAGTATCAAAACTTACCTATCTGTTTCACCCATGTACTATGGAATTTGGTCTTTTAAACCAATTTTGTAGAAAATTAAGCCAGGAATTTTGGTTGAAGTAATTTTAGGAAAATTCCATTCTATAGATTTCCCGTATGTTAATATAGACTTGAGATGTTAATTGGAATTGACGCACTATCATATAGCTATATGGAGAGTGAAATTTGCGAATATTAACATGGAGGGTTTCTGTAGAAACTTTTGAGCTTATATGGAGTAACAAACCGACTCTTCATGCACAATCCCTGTTTTTCAAGAGAGGGTCTGACGTCTTACCTTCTCTTAATACTATTTTAAGGGAAAGTCGGGACTAAAAAAAATCATTTCGTATCATGACTTTAATATTATTGTGAAAAGAATTAAAACATCAAAGTTATCAATTATTACGAGTGCAAATTTGTGCACCCCTCTAAAACCGGGGTGCACATTAACGCTCTCTATATTGGAGAGATTTGTTGGATGAAACAGCTATTCTAGATATTATTTTTCAGAAAATGGGAAATTATCTCTCCACTTTCTTCTCTGCCCTCTTCCACTTTTTCTTCTAATTTTTTTATTATCCAACGTTTAATTTTTCATCATAAAAAAATACAACCTAAGAATTCTGGTGGTGTTGATGAAAAATTAAACAACGTTCGGGGCAATTCTAGTTACCCAATACCAAGTTCAAATTAATCTGGACATGAAGTCTTTACTTCTTCTTATAAATCTTTATCCCCAAAATTAAACCCTAATATTTTTACTCACGGATCCAAATTCAAAAGAAAAAAAATCGAAAATATCTAAAAATGTAAACCCAAACAAAACTGGTTTATAAATCTATGTTTGGAAATGAATGGATTTTGGAAGGACAGTGATAGTTGTTTATTGGTGTTCAGTGATTAACATACACAAATAATCCAAATTTTAATTTAGACATAATCAGGATGATCAATTCCAGATGAATTCCACCGGATATGATGAAGATTACTCTTCAACAAAAAGAAAAAAAAAATGCAGATGAACTCATTCTGGTTTATTTTGGGAAAGACGAAGAATATAATTAAGATAAAATACTTGGTACTTTAAAACCGGTTTTGACCAACAAATCTCTCCAATAGAGAGAGCGTTAATGTGCACCTCGGTTTTAGAGTGCATAAATTTGCATTCAATTATTACTATTATTATGATTGTTAAAAAAATATTTTTACTTTTATAATATTTAAATGGAAATTAAGTTTAAAAGAATTAAATGATTTCCATAAAAATATTAAGTTTTTAATAAAATTACCTTTTCGTGCACAACCTTGCATTTAAGAAAAAATCTGACGTCTAAAAGCAGTTATTATATAATTGGTGACTTGGTGTTTAAATTTTAGAAATATATCCTCCTCTTCCTCAGAAGAAAAAATAAAATAAAAAAGAACCTTAAGAAATTTTGGAAATAGCTTGTGTTACTTTGTATGGCAGAGGATTCTCGGCCATCAAAAATTTAGGCGCGTCACCCCTTAGTCCATAAATGTTTGGATTCAAACCTTCCTTAAAATATCAAAAAATTAAGAATTGCTCGAATTAACTACTTGTGCCTTGAGATAGGGACAATGTAGTATGAGTTTGTATCATTTCTATTAGTGTTATGCTTCAATAGAACATTGTTAAGTTTTAACGTGTTTATAAATGAAAACTAATAGTGAGAAAACAAATTAATCAGCTTTAGATTATGTATGCATCTGTTTGTAAATGGTTATAGGAGTCCAATCTACACTTACTTTAAACATTAAATCAAGTCGTTTTGTGCATCTAACTTTCGAAAATCAAAACCAAAACTATCGACTAACGCAGACATGATACAGTAATGCGACTCCTAATACTCTTTCTTTTTTTATTATTATATTTATTGAAAACAAACTTATAAAGGAGTTATTCCACATCATCATATATTTTTTTTATTATTACTTATATACTAGTATTACATGAAACTAGTTGTTGTGTTAATTGAACAGGTTGCTGTGTTAGCCTACCAACGAGCCTTATGGATAACCTTGTCAAGGGGAGCCGAAGCGGATGGGGGGGCGAGATTGTGTCACAAGGGGGCAAGCCAACTCTACCTTTCATATTAATTTCTGCAATATTACGTTATTGGAGGCTCGAACCTGGGACCTCCTGGAACGCATCAAACTTTAGAAAACGAGGATGACCAGCTGAGCTAGGGCCCGTTCTTAAAATGGGAAATCATGT
This sequence comes from Papaver bracteatum, assembly GCA_023529315.1. Taxonomy (NCBI): domain Eukaryota; kingdom Viridiplantae; phylum Streptophyta; class Magnoliopsida; order Ranunculales; family Papaveraceae; genus Papaver; species Papaver bracteatum. The sequence goes on from JAJJWX010001343.1 coordinate 1,008,069, forward strand.
TTATTTCTGCAATATTACTTATATACTCTGTGTTTTTTTTTTGTTTTTTTTGTTTTTGGAAATTCATAGGAGTTAGAATCTATAACTATAACCATAACCATGATTGCCGAAATAAACCCAGCGGCACGGCTGCTTCCAATTTGTGGGCCGGATTGCTAACCAAAGCCCTGTTTCTTTTGTAGCCTCAACTGAGACAATCTAGCATTTTCTAGCAAGTTCCTTCATTTCAACCTTCTAGAAGCTTCTGGAGTCGATTGAGAAAAAGAGTTGAACAGAAATAGAACTCTAGAAGGATCTAGCAGCTTTTATGCCAGCTCTAGAAACAGCTTCAAGCATCTCTAATATAAAAACCGATTGCAGATTTATGCAATCAATCAAATTTTGCAGCCAAAATCAAAATCACCATAAATCAATTCTACAAAGTCAGTTTCAAGTTTTTTACCTCAAGCAATGGCTTTCAGGGTAGTTGGTTTCAATGATCCAATTTTCTCAGGTCTTCAAGACATGTTCGATGTATCTGATCGTGAAGTTGAAAAATCGGTGAATACACCATCAAACACGTATGTAAGGGATGCAAAAGCAATGGCAGCAACACCGGCTGATATCAAGGAATACCCGGATTCATATGTGTTTGTACTTGATATGCCAGGACTAAAGTCAGAGGAAATCAAGGTTCAAGTGGAGGAGAATAATGTTCTTGTAGTGACGGGAGTGCGACAAAGGGAAGACGAGAAGGAAAAAGAGGTCAAATACGTTAGGATGGAAAGAAGAATTGGGAAATCCATGAGGAAATTCATATTACCTGAGAATGCAAACATCGAGGCAATTTCAGCTGTTTGTGTCGATGGTGTTCTTACAATTACTGTTCAGAAATTGCCTCCACCGGAACCTAAAAAGCCAAGGACTATCCAGGTTCAAATTGGGTAAACTAAATTGGGGTTGGAAAATTATTAGTTTGGGTCTAATTAAGGAGATGTTTGTTTAAAATGAATGCAGTTGTCAAGTGATCGTGTAGTCATGGTGTGGCTTTTGTTCTGTGTTTCCTGTTGTGGGTTTGATTTCTATCAGAAATAAACAAATTTAAATGGTTTATGATGTAATCTGTCTTTCTGTACTGTGTGAGCATCGAGCAGTTCATTTGTGTTTCAATATCACTTATGGAGGCCACCTAGAGATTGTGGGTGAAGGTTGGGTTTTCAATTTTGATTTTTAAAGTCGGGAAATATTTAACATTCAGGAGATAAAGCTCTTGGCAAGCCAGAACAATCAGTTTTAGGCAAGTTATTGCCAGTCTGGAAATATTTAACATTAGGGAGATAAGGCTCCTAGCTGGCAAGCCAGAACAATCAGTTTTGGCAAAGCTCCGGCAAGTTTTAGCCAATGATAAGCTGTGATACCATCACCGGACAAACAACAGTCCGGCTAAAAAAATAATCCTGAATTAATAAGCTACACCACGTGACGCTGATTCAACAGTTGGGTGTGCACTTGGTGTTGTCTCTTGTGCTTTGTCATTTCTTCTTTTCGCCCCAGCCGAATTCTTATCATCTCAACATGGGTGAAGAATTTGGTCGATAATTCAGAAAAATTGAAACCAATGAAAGCTTGAACGGACAAACCATTCATTGACTTGATCTTTTTATGTGCGGAGGATAAGTGGTATGACTTTGCGTCCCTTGTATTATGCTTTCTTCTGCGGCATAATGTATCTATTCTATCTTCTTCTCTTATTATAAAGCCAACTCCCCTTACTGTAGGGGAGTGAAGCTGCACATTTTTAGGACCATTTTTCCCTTAAATGTGTTCTTATTAAAAGCTAATTAAGGAATAAAAGTGGGGTTTATTTTGTAAGTTGGATTTAAAGATCTGATTTGCCCTCCATTTTGCATTAAATGGAATACCAGAGGCGATATGGGAATGGGACTCGCGTAAAGTATGTAGTGACGTGTTCGTCTCTGAATTGATATGATGAAATGGAGGCATGGGTGATTCTATATAGTTATGTGCGACTTTAAGTCAAATTAGTTTGACTCCTGGTACCCCATTTTATGGTGAAAAAGGAAGGATTGAAGGAAGAGGAGCCCGAGGTTGAGGTTTGGTATCAAAGTAAGACTGAATAACTTGCAACAGGGCCTGCTGATCATTAAGGCAATGGTTCAACAAGAACCTTTTTAGATAAGTTAATCATTTCTTAATTGGTTGGCCAGTTGGGTGAACTTAGTGGTGTTCCCCAACATTGTTAATAGGGGTACCAGTTTACTGATAACTGATCAACTCGGCCTAGACCTATTTTATGGTGACTCCTGGAAACGGTTGGGAAGTATCGGTTTAAGGTTGGGTTTTCAATTTTATTTTTACTGTATTGTAAAAACAAGATCTTGCATTCATTACAATTAATACAATCAGTTTTAAGCAAGTCAGGTTAGTAGTTTTACTTTTACACCCGAAGCTCGAACTAGTGGTGACTTGGTGTTTCAATTTTATTTTTACTGTATTGTAAAAACAAGATCTTGCATTCATTACAATTAATACAATCAGTTTTATGCAAGTCAGGTTAGTAGTTTTATCTAGGAGTGAAGATCCTTCAGCAAGGTAACATAATTTCAAACTATAAGTTTCTCATAGAAAATTTTGAGGAAGCATTAGCAGGGTGGAGAAGAAATACACTTTCGCATGCTGGGAGAACCGTATTAATACAGTCAGTGCTTGCCTTAATTCCCATTTTTTATATGGCAACGACAATTATCCCTAAAACAGTTCTCGACAAGCTAACTCAGATCATAAGAGACTTCTGGTGGGGCCACGACAGTGATACAAGGAAAATGCACTTCCTTAAATGGGAGTGGTTCAATATTCCAAAAGAGAAAGGAGGTTTGGGTCTAAGATCTTTGTCAGACCTTAATCTCGCTCTTACAGCTAAGCTTACTTGGAGATTCCTTCACGACAAAGATTCTTTATGGGTTAGAATATTAACGGCCAAATATCTGAGAGGAATTTCGTTTTGGGAAGCAAAAAAACCAAGTTGCTGCTCTACAACCTGGAATGCAATGCTAGACAGTAGAGGTGAGCTCAAAAAAGGCTGTCTCTGGCTGGTTGGCGACGGCCAGTCAATAAACATCTTCGAAGATCCTTGGATACCAACTATTAATGGCTTCACTCCCTTTAGAAGTGAGAGCATCTCCCTGGACATCACAAAAGTGTACCAGCTTATGGATAACACAACAGGCCATTGGAATATGGATTTATTATCCCATACTGTAGACCATTTTTCTTGCAGTCATATTCAAAATGTCTCCCCTAACTCAACTAAGGAGGATAAAATAATTTGGAGGTTGACATATCATGGTGAGTTCACTCCTCAGTCCTTTCAAAAAATGCTAGAAGAACAACATGGTGAAACTTCAACTTTAAGAGAGCATCAATTCCCATGGAAGAAATTCTGGGCAGTAAAAAGAGTGGCGCCGAAAATTAAAACCTTCTTGTGGCGTGCCCTCCATAATGGTCTAGCAGTCTCTCAACGAATTGGAAGACATTTAGATGGCGTTTCCAAAATTTGCAGCACCTGCAACACCGAAGAAGAATCTGTGCAACATTTACTTCTCAACTGTAACTTAGCTCAGGCAGTTTGGTTCGCGTCTCCATTTGGGATCAGGCTTAAATACAACTAGCAACTGACCTTCTCTCAGTTGGTTGAGCTGTGGATCAATACAAAGAACAATGAATGGTCTATTACTATGGGAATGACAATCTGTTGGGCTCTATGGAAAGTGAGAAATGCCAAAGTTTTCGAGAATGTAACCCCTATTGTGCAGAGTAACCTTGCTATTGCTCATTACTGGCACAATTTACATTACAACCATTCGGAGGAAGCAGAAACAGGGGAAGATGAAGAAATTCTTGGAACTAATGGAATTATAACTCCAATCCAGTGGGAACCACCAATTTATCCACACATCAAAACCAATGTGGACGCTGCGTGGAAGGACGGAGATTACGCCTGTGCAGCAGTTGTAAGAGACAGTATTGGAACTTACTTAGGAGCATGTACAAGATTGGGAAGATCTGACACAGTCCTTTTTGCAGAATCTGACAGCTTCCTTTTATCTACTGAGTTGAGCTTACTTTGGAAGTTTAGCCCTATTACTATAGAAGGTGTCACACCTTCAAATGCTCCAAGCAATTTTTTTCGAAGGTATAACTCGGCAATACAGTGGTTCAGTGATCTCTTATCACCCAATGTATCTCAGCCTTATAAGATTGTACCAATACAATCAGCCAACTCTACCAAGAGTATGCAACGGAAGACTAACTTAGATTTTCTCTACCAAACAATGTAGCCCATACTACAAAGAGGTTCTTGCCATGTTTATGTTTCACAGAATTAGGGGAGTATAACAAATCAACAGGAAACCAAAGCCAAACGCATAAGCCAACAAACTCACTTTTATTAGCTTAAGGGGAAGATACAAAAACGTCCAACCAATGGACTTTTCAAGCTTATTCTCTAATCCTATGCAGCAATCACTCTCTACTGCCTAAATGGTTCCTCAACACTCGAACTATTGAACAACTTGTTTACAAGGGTTCTCTGGCTATTTATAATGCCAAGAACCAGGGCCAATCCGTATGCAACTCTGTTGCACGCCCCATGAACAGCCATCTGTCCATGGGCAGTTCCCCTAACCGCCAGTTCCACTTTTTAACTGCCATCTTTAGTGTTGGCTTGCTTAATGACACCACACCTGTCTTCAACGGTTAGGGTAATGCCAAACTTGGTTATAAAGCACTTTATAACCGTCTCTAACTTGATCGCACACTCAGCACACTTGAACCCAAGTCCCGCAACATCGTCACTTGCAACTCAGCTTGCACTTTCACTAATTACTGCTATTATGGCCTCGGATGCGCTATTATAGCTTGCATTGTACACTTCTCATTTGAATTCCATCAATCAAGTATTATGCCAACTGAGTCTTGACTTGATTAGTTCCATCTCCATGCTTCATATGCATCACTTGCATCTCTTTTAACGAGCAACTATCACCAATGACGTGTTTGGTCTCACCATTGATGCATATGCATAGTCTAAGTCTTGGCCACAACTTAGAACCATGCCAAAGTCATTCCATGACTTTGCATCTCATCCTTTATTCCTTTCTTGAGTTGGGATAACTCTGAATAAGGATACACAACATTATCGCATAATGTTGTCAATGCTAAGTAACCTTTCTTGTCTCAGCCATTTTGGCGCTACATCGTCGGATATGCAGCTCCATCTTCCAGGTTACCATTTCCGTGACGCGCCATGATTATGCGTCACTATGCGGACCGGTCATAGATCTCCCCCACCCAATCTGTTCAACATCCTCGTTGAACGCAACATCGATTCGTCTCTCTCGAACTTTCCAGCCTTGTACGCATCTGAGCCACTCTTAGAATCAGCAACTTTGTTTGGCCTATAACTTTGCCAAACCTTTTCTGCCTAGTACTTTACGCCGCCACTTAGTTTGTTTTCCTTGCCATTGAGCCTGTAAATTCCAGATTCTTTGTCGCATCGTCGACTATGCTTCAATCTCTACTTCATTCACATCTCAACACCCAAATGTCATTTGCAATTTGTTGCTCTGCCCCTTGCATCAGCACACAAATTTTCTTCCAAGCCATTCCGTGCCTAAGTGTACACTTCAAATAGCTAACATATCTGGGTGATATGTATAACTTAGCTTACTTGCCTTCAATTCCGACTAACGTTGCACTCTTGCAATTCAACAGGCCTTACTGTAGACTAAGTGTTTCTTCAATCATGTTGCAATACTCCTTTGCAAACTCGACTGAAATGCATGACATTATCCATGACTTAGGATACCCCTAACATTAGACCGACTCTCCCACCGAGCCAAGGTTCCTCTTCACGTGCCTTTGAAACTAACAAGGCCTCACTTGTTCCTTCAAACTGCTACGCTTTAATGTAGCGGAAAAACAGCATCATGTTCTTCCTAATTATGAGTTACTCTTAACTCATATGCTTGATGGACTTACATCTTCATTATTGCTGCGTTACTCCATGCTATCGCTGCTAAATACTATCTCACTTCTACATAACTCTTCCCAACAGCAAACTTGCCTATGCCACCAACTCTACTTCCTTGCTTGGTTTTGCTTTCAGCGTTTCTTATTGTATACTTTGGCTAAGTATACTTGTAGTGCTTCCCCAATGAACTAGTTTTACATTAAGCAAAAAGAGATAAGGTTTTTGCTTAAACACCACCTTCATTCATTACACTAGCCTTACATAAGAAACTTAGGGACTCCTTCCCTTTTACACCACTGGCCAACACTCGGCCTTACCGAAAGAAAATTACATTACCAAAGCAAATACACCAACTAAAGTGTGCTGTCTTTTTAAGACCATAAGATCAGCAACACCCAACTTAACTTGAAAACAGAAACATCAAACAGATAATATGCCAAAGTCTCCATACTTCAGCAACCTTGCAGGTTCAGGCACTTGCAAACAGTAATGCAATGCCCATGCCTCATACATGTGCTAATCACGGCGAACAAGGGATGCTAAGATCCATAGGATATCCAAATTCCATATGAATCTCATCTAATCTTTCTTCGAACGAGCGAACTAGTGCAAACTCACTTTCCTTCCATTTTTCGCATTTCATGTCAACCGGACTAACTTTCCCTACATCCTTCACGAAACAAGGTGCACTGGGACTTTGTATGAAAATCCCGCCAAGGTGAGGCATCAATGTTGCCTCTGCTTCTTTGAAAAAGTTGTTACCAAGGATCATCTCGAAATCATTGAGATGCATCACCATTATGCTAATCTGGCCACGCCATGCTCTTGTAGGTACTGAATATCGCAAGATAATAGTTCACAAGTATCAGGAGAAAAGAGTTATAAAATGATACGATGATAGAAGAAGCGCGGAGAAATATGAAGTTTTGCGAGGATGGTGTAATTGTGCGAGCATGAGTTGCGATACTTCGTAACTCATGAACAGTTGTATAAATTTTACTATAAATAGGAGTTCAAAGGTAAAATTCGGGAGGTTCTTTTAGTGAGTGTTAGAAAATATTTGAGGAAAGAGAATAGAGAAAGTTGTAACTATTCTAATTCCATTTAGATACTTCTTTGTGATCAATTGAGAACATTAATAAGAAAATTGTTATTCATCATCAAGAACTTCTTGAGTTTTTACTAATTCTATTGAGGGTGTAGTTGTAGGTTATTCTGCAACTACATAATTGGCGCTAGAAACAGTGACTTGAGAATTGTGGTAGCCTAAATTTGAGGGAATTGTGGAAAATTTGAAGATCAAATGAAGTCAGTAGATGGAGATGGAAAAAAAGAAGAATGTAATATGATCACAGAGACAATGATTGAGGAATTTCATAGTAATATGAAGGGAAAAATATACAAGCGAGATTGTAGAGGAAGAAAGATCATGGAGGAAGAAAAGATGACAACTTTAGAAGAATGGGAAAAGCAGAAAATCACATTTTCAGTAGCAGAAATTCCAAATGAAGACTTGAACCACACTTCACCATTGGTGATCACATTGCCAATCATGCTAGAAGATAAGAAAGTTGAAGAAAAATGGAAATTAAACCGAATTTTGGTTGATACAGGGAGTTCTGTTAATATTATATTCTATCATGCACTTAAGGGGATGGGAATTAGAGATGAAGAAATCATAAATTCAAAGTGTCTTATTCATGGATTAGGGAAATCTACAACAAAATCTAAAGGAGAAATCGTGCTGCGGGTATTACTAGGAGAAATCGAAATGCATGTAATCTTGTGTGTGATAGATATGGAATCTCCATATAACATGCTGATAGGAAAGCCATGGATTCATGCGATCAAAGCTGTTGCTTCAACATTACATCAAAAAATCAAATTTCCTACACCAAATGGAATTCAAGAAATAAAAGGAGATCTTGATAGTGCAAAATTTTGTTATCAAATTGAAGTAACACAATGCGGAGGAAGAGCAAGAAAGAAACAACTTCGTAGGAAACTTGCGAAGGAAACAAGAAAAGAAGAAGAATTCCGAGTGTATACAATAAGAGCAAAGGAAGGGAGAGGTATACCAAATGAAATTCCAGAAAAAGAAGGGGAACCAGCAAAAATAATTAAAGAACCAACACCTATGGGGGAGAAAAGTCCAAGCTATGTTGCAGCTGAACCAACCAAAGAAATAAATATTGGAAGTAAAGAAGAGCCTTTATTCTTACGAATTGGAACTAAGATGGATGAAGAAGAAGAAAAAAGGACTACTGATCTTTTGCGAGAATATAAAGATATCTTCTCAGGAAGTGTAGATGAGATACCAGGAATTGATCCATCAGTGGCATGTCATAGATTGAATATAGATAAAAATGTAAGACCATTCAAACAAAGAATAAGGAAGATATCACAAAATTATCATGTACAGATAGAAGAAGAATTACAAAAGATGTTGGATGCATGGATTATAAGGGAAGCAAAATATCCAGAATGGATTGCGAATATGGTCATTGTTCCGAAAAAGAATAAAGGAATAAGAATTTTCATAGATTTCACTGATCTAAACAAGGCATGTCCCAAAGATAGTTTTCCATTACCAGATATACCACAAATGGTGGAATCAGCTACAGGTCATGATAGAGTCACTTCACTTGATGGATATAAAGGGTATAATCAAATATCACTCGCAGAAGAAGATCAAGAACATACTGCCTTTTTTGCTCCAAGGGGTTTGTATTGTTATGTGAAGATGCCATTTGGTTTGCGGAATGCGGGTGCTACATATCAACGTATGGTTGAAAAAGTGTTCGCGAAGTGGATACATAAAACTTTGGAGGTATATGTAGATGATATGTTGATAAAAAGCAAGGAAGCTAAAGACCATGTGCAAGATTTGAAGGAAATATTTGAGCAAATGAGAAAGTTCAACATAAAATTAAATCCAGAGAAATGTATAATTGGGGTTTCATCTGGAAAGTTCTTGGGATACATAGTATCGAAGGAGGGAATACAAGTTGATCCAGAAAAAGTCCAAGCAGTTTGTGACATGCCAACACCTGCAACGGTAAAAGAAGTACAAAAACTAAATGGACTCTTGGCTTCACTTGGGAGATTTATTTCGCTTGAATGTCGGATAAGTGCAAGCATTTTTTCAACATACTTAAGAAGGAGCAAAATTCAAATGGGTGATGAATGTGAAAAAGCTTTTCAAGGAATCAAAGAATACCTCGCAAATACATCTATACTATAGAAACCAGAGAAAAACGAAGAATTATTGGTATACCTCGCAACAACTCCATATGCTCTAAGTGCGGTTCATTACGAGCAGACGCGGAGTAGAAAGGCCCATTTACTACATTAGTAAAACCTTTAATGCAGCATAAAAGAACTATTCTAAAATGGAGAAGTTAATCTTAGCCTTGGTTTATGCATCATTCAAGTTGCGAATATACTTTCAAGCACATGTAATAAAAGTGGTAACCAAAGTCCCAATTGAATCAGTCATCAAGAACACAAAAAGGTCAGGAAGAATAGAAAGGTGGAATGCACAAGTAAACCATTACAAGATAAAATACGAAGTGTTGTCATCGCAAAAATCACAAGTTATCATGAGATTTTTGGCGAGAATTTCCTTTGGAAGAAGATGAAGCGATAGAGGAAATGATGGATGTTGAAGAAGAATTTGGAAATCCAAAAGACTTGTTAACAGAGCATGATAGATGGGAAATTCTGGTGGATGGATCATCCAATAGTGAGGGAAATGGGATTGGAGTCGTGTTGATTTCACCAGAAGGAGAAAGAACAGCATTCTCATTCAGACTAGAATTTGCATCCACGAACAACGAAACATAGTACGAAGATGTAGTGCATGCATTAAAGATCGCAATGGAAAAGAAGCTTGAAAGTATAAGGATAACAAGTGATTCACAATTAGTGATTTGTCAAATTAAAGGGGAATATACCACAAATGAATCTTCTTTGAAGAAATACAAGAAACTCGTTGAGGAATTATCTGCGAAGATACCAAAATTAAAATGGAGACATATATCAAGAAAATATAACCGTCTCATAGATGCTTTTGCATTTATTCCAAGCATGATGACAAATCCAAATACAAGAAATATCCAAATACAAACAATTCAAAACCCATCAGTGGACAAAGAGAAAGAAATTGAAGAAGCTGTTGCGATGGAAGTAGAAAGAGAATTATCAAACAACATCGCAGATTGGAGAAAAGAAATTCATGAATACCTCGCAACAGGAGAAACATCCAGGAACAGACTAGAAGAACATAAACTAAAGAGTCGTGCAACAAACTATGAGTTGCGAGAAGGAATTTTATAAAGGAAATCTTTTAGTGGACCACCTCTCAGGTGCTTAACTCGCGAAGAAGGAGAAAAGATATTGAAGATGTTACATGGAGGAGAAGCTGGCAATCATAGTGGGGGAAGATCTCTAGCATATAGAGCAAAGATACAAGGATATTACTGGCCTTATATGCATACAGACGCAAAATTGTTCGTACGAAGATGCAAGGAATGCCAACGACATGGTAAAAGAATTCATGCACCAGGGGCTACATTAACTTCTTCAACAAGCTGCTGGCCTTTTGGTAAATGGGGTTGGATATTGTTGGACCATTTATACCTGGATCTGGACAAAGGCGATACTTGATAGTTGCAACAGATTATTTCACGAAGCTCGAAGAAGTAAAAGCAGTACAGCATATTCGTGATAAAGATGTTTTTACGTTTATATTTGAGAACCTCATTTGCAGGTACGGGGTTCCAGCACAACTAGTATCTGATAATGGGAAACAATTTGAGGGGCAGAATATAGAGATTTTACTCAGTGCTTTTAGAATAAAATGTGGGAAGTCAACCCCGTTATATCCACAAGCTAATGGACAAGCTGAAGCAACAAATAAAACAATCGCAGATACAATCAAAAATAAATTAGAAGGACATCTCAAAGGGTGGTGCGAGCAAGTACCTAGCGCAGTTTGGGCATACAATATAACTAGAAGAGAAGCAACTGGAATGTCTCCTTATTGTCTAACATATGGAGTAGAAGCAGTATTACCCACAGAGGTTGTAATTCCAACAACAAAGAAAGAAGCTTGGGAAAGAAATTTAAGTGCGGGAGTAATATTACGAGAATTGGATGATTTGGAAGAAAAAAGAGAAAAGGTGTTGCACCATATGAGGATTTATCAAGAACGATTAGCTCGAGAATACAACAAGAGAGTCATTGAACGTGAATATAAACCAGGTGATTTGGTCATGCGAGAAACACCTCGATATCAAAAAGAAAATGGAGGGAAATTAGCACCAAAATGGGATGGACCATATGTTATTAAAGAAGTTGTAGGAAGCGGAGCTTATCGGTTGATGGATCCAGAAGGGAGAGACATGGGTTTGAGGCTCGGTAGACCTTGGAACAGACTATATTTGAAAAGGTATTACCCATAAAACTCATGAAAATTTTTACGAATATTGTTTGCTCGCAGGAAATTGGGAAAAGTTACGAATTTTCAAAATTTATATTCCAATTAAAATTTCATTAATTTGCGAATAAAAGACCGCAATCTGTGATCAGCCTCCAAAAAAGAAAGAGAGCCGCAGAAAATTTTATACAGGCAAACCTTTGTGGCGTACACCCTAGTTCGCGAAGCTATAATTCATAAGAGGCAAAGTCCTAAAGTACGTCATTTAAGGGGGTACCTATAACGTGGCTAAGGGTAACCGGAACACCACCAAGGGCCCTTAGTACATGGTAAAAATTTGGGGTACAACCCAATAATGGGGTACCTATCCGGGTTAGACACCTTGGATTCTCACCTAATCTAACGACATTACGCAATATAAAATGCGGTGTAAGAAGATTTAGGCTGGGCGACTAAGGCATACTGTCTTTCCCAAGAAGTGCATAAAACGATCAAGGCGCCGAGGTACACGGTTGAGTCAAGAGTGTCGGGTGAGGTTGAACCACATCTGCCATTTTTGACAAGTCTTGGCAAATGATGCACTTGGCCCAAAGATACCCCATAGGGTGCAACCTCGTAACTATAAGCCCTATAGGCAAAAAGGATAAGAGGTTGCGATCAAAAGCTGGTTGTTGGCAGAACCGGATGGGAAGAGCTAACCTTGTATGGTCGATGTACGCTTACTTGAAGGGTAAATCAGGGGGAAGATAAAGGGCAGCACCCTCCATTAGGGAGCTGATAAGTGCTATAAGACGCAAATGTCACGAGGCTTCTTGTTTGCGAAAACATAAAGGCTTGTCATATTTGTGCAACAAATGAAGTTCTGCGAGCCTTCTAAAAAAAAAAAAAAAAAAAAGAAAGAAAGAAAGAAAGAAAAGAATAAAGAACTCGTAGAACATAATAAAGTTAAGATGAGATCAATGGGTCGCTACATGAAAGTGTAGAGACGTCCTGCGATTTCATCGCAAGACGGCAATGTCATGGGGCTTCATGTTCGCAAGAATATTTAGGCCTGTCATATTGTCGCAACAATTCCTGAAGAGGCTAAAATACTATACAAAGAAGTTAAGATGAGATCAATGGGTTTTTGCATGAAAGTGTAAGAACGTCCTGCGATTTCATCGCACGAAGATAATATCACGAGGTTGTATGTTCGCAAGAATGTTCAGACTTGTCATATTATCGCAAATAATCAATACAAAAGAGGTGGCAAAATAAGACCTTTACTTAGGAAGGCATGATAAGACCACAGAAATTAATGAAATTTATTACATCAATATCATTGAAGAAATTTTACAAGAATATACATCAAGATATTTTGAAGAGAAGATAGCTCTGGAAATATCATTGAAGAATTTTACGAGAAGTCCTAGGGGAAAAAAGGACAACATTATTGAAGAATTTTAATGAAGACTTAACAAAAGATGCGATTTTGATAACAATCAAATACAGATAAGTTTATATTCGTAAAAGTTTACGAGAATTACATACTTCTTATACTTTTCCATATATTGAATATTTCACAAAAAGATTGAATACTTCTTATAATTCTTCAAGAATATCTCATATTTATTATACTTCTTTAATGGATATTTCATTTGGTGAAAGTTAAATAATCATTATACTTCGATCGAATACTTCTTATATTTCTTCATTTGATGAATTGAATACTTCTAATACTTTTTATATCTCTTCATTTGGGGGATCGAGTACTTCTAATACGACAAAGGGAATTGTGTATTTCTAATAATTCATTTGGTAGATTGAATACTTCTAATACTTCTTATATCTCTTCATTTGATGGATTTGGTACTTCTAATACTTCTACAAAGGTTGAAACTTCGCAAGATAAACTGAGGCAGATATTTTAATACTTCAAACAATGTTTAATCATTTAAAGAGAAATAATAAGGGGAAAAGGATATACTAAGCTTTATCTGTGAGTTATATATTATTTCTCTTCACATGATCAAAAAGGGCAAATTTAGTCAAAGTAAGGTTAAATTATCTTCGCAAAATATCAAAAAGAAAGGATAGATCATCTTCGTAAAATATCAAATGTACTTCTCAAAAAATAGAATTGTTCGCAAAAAAGGAAACCAACGGTAATAAAGGGAAGGAAGGAAGAAAGAAAGAAAGAAAGGAGAGCCAATGATAAATTGAACAAGGAATATTATCATGCTTCATCAACACTCTGTGTTGGATCTTTAAGATCAGAGGAGTCATTAGCAGCCTTCGACTTTTGCGAGATATCATCCTTGGAAGAATATGCAGCAGGGACATCTCCTTGAGGAATAGATTCTTCCTCATCATCAAGATCTTCATCATCACTCTCATGATCGAAATCACTATCAGGCTCACGAGCAACTTCATCGTCAGATATCTTCAGAGGAGTAATCTTTACAGGAGGCAAGCCTCTTGATAAGAGAATGTTATTCGCAAAAACTTGAGCTTTCAGGTGACTTTCACGAAGTATAGCCTTTTGATGATTGGTATCTTCGATATCCTTGGAATAAGCAAGATAGTTGAATCTCCGAGTAGCACGATCACGAGAGTTGATTAAGCGGGTAGAAAGCAAGGCATTCTTCTTACGAAGCTCAGAACAGGAGGCTTCTAATCCATCTTTTGCATTACGAAGGTGATTCTCAGATTCTGCAAATAAAACAAAGTTCAAAGAATAAAATTTGCGAATATAATGAAATTTAAAGACGTACCAGAGGCAGTCAAATTTTAATGACTACCTTCTCTTTGCGAAGTAATAGATTGAGTTAAAGATAGACAATAGTTCTTCATCTGATTCATCGCATTATCAAAACCATCACCAACTAATCCTTTAAGTCGAGATTGAAGCTTTTGATCTTTAGAAAGGAGAAAATTTTTATCCTTCGCAAGTTTGGCATTAAGACTTTTTAATGATGAGTAATCTTCTTCAAGTTGATTCTTCTTAGCACACAAGACTATATTCTTATTAATAAGGGAATTCTTCTCAACAACAAAAGAATTTCTTTCAGCATCTGAAGACTTCTTTAATTCCTCAAGTTCACCTTTCAACAAAGAAAGAAGATTTTCTTGATCGCAACATTTATTCTGAAGAGTCTTTAATTCTTGCGAAGAAACAATCATTGTATTCAAAAACGAACATTTCTCTTCTGATAAGGTTTTGTTCTCTTCTAATAAGGTTTCTATTCTCAAATTAGCTTTGGTTAAGGAAGAAAAAAGTTGAGATATGTCATCATTCAAAAAATTTCCATCATATATTAATTGAGTATTCTCTTGAAAAAGAGCATCAGAGTTGTCAAGAGCACACGAGTAAAGATCAGATAAATGGGAGAATTGGTTTGAGAGACTTTCATGCTTGGTTCGATATTCTGTTGCATCTGATTCATGGTGAAGTACCAATCTTCTACATTTCTGGATGGATTCTATAAAGGGGAATGGGTTTTAATGGATGTTTCAAGCATAGGAAGAATATAAATAAATAAAAGAGAAAATATGAGGATAGTAATCATACCTTTCAGTTCATCATTTCTTTTGCGAAGAATCGCACAGTCCAGAGAATTATTCTGAAGATGATGATTTTCTTTACGAAGATCCTCGCATTCTGCTTGAGAAGCTTTCAAATAATGGCGAAGTAATTCAATTTCTTTTTCCAAGGATTGACGTGAAGAAGAAATGTCTGGATTGACGAAATTATTCAGAACTTCGCAAAATTCATATTGTGAACGAACATTAGTAGATTTCGCAGTATTGGTCAAAACCTCAGATAACATTCGGAAAGTTGAATAAATTCCATCTCGAATTTCTTGAGGAAGAGGAGAAGAATTTGAAGGAATAAGAGCAAGCTGCAAATTGTCTGGAGAAATAGTACTCAAAGGATTTGGGGATAAGACAGGTTTTTCTAAAGAAGAAGTTGAAGGAATATTTTGCGAGGATTGTTTTTCAATTGAAGAAGTTGAAGAAATATTTTGAGAAGGTTGGTCTTGAAGAAGTGTTGATAAATTGACATTGATAGGAGATTGAAAAGCAGGTAATGGAGTAGAGGCAGGAGTATTTGAAGAAGCATTTTCACGAGGAGGAGAGGAAAATTCCTTATCTACTTCAGGAAGGAAATCATCAATCGGAATTAATGGTGTGGGTTTAGTTATTCGAGATCTCTTGCTTGGATTTGGTTTTTTCGTCAACCTGCGAATCAAAATGTAGATTAAAAACTGAGGCAACAATATATTGTTCGGGAAAGAAGACATAGTATTTTAACTACCTTTTGATTCTCAGATTTTCTTCTTCGTGGATTAAGGCTTGGATTCTTTAATTGAGATTTCATCTGAGAAGTTATTTTGCTGAAATTAACCAAAATCAGATAACAAATCATACAGAAATTAAAGAGGAGAACAAATGAAATACGCAAAGATAGAGGGAAATTACCTTGGAGAACTCATGAAGATACAGTAGAAGAAAAAATTGCAGAGAAAATAGTGATAGAGAGTATGAGTAGAAGATAGAATTGCGGAAATAAGAAGAAGAAAAGAAAGAGAGTACGAAGGAGTTATATAAGGGAATAACTAAAAAAGAACGGTTACAAAAGACGTGTCAAAATTTCAAAAGACTAAGTAACGGTTATGTTCTCACGATCATTTCTTCTTCGTAGAATTGACATGAGAAGAGGCAAGATGTAGGTACTGAATATCGCAAGATAATAGTTCACGAGTATCAGGAGAAAAGAGTTATAAAATGATACGATGATAGAAGAAGCGCGGAGAAATATGAAGTTTTGCGAGGATGGAGTAATTGTGCGAGCATGAGTTGCGATACTTCGTAACTCATGAACAGCTGTATAAATTTTACTATAAATAGGAGTTCAAAGGTAAAATTCGGGAGGTTCTTTTAGTGAGTGTTAGAAAATATTTGAGGAAAGAGAATAGAGAAAGTTGTAACTATTCTAATTCCATTTAGATACTTCTTTGTGATCAATTGAGAACATTAATAAGAAAATTGTTATTCATCATCAAGAACTTCTTGAGTTTTTACTAATTCTATTGAGGGTGTAGTTGTAGGTTATTCTGCAACTACAGCTCTAACTTCAACATTCGCCACTGCCATCCCCTTGATTGGCTTAGCTATATCATTCATTGTCTTCATGCAGTGATCAGCTTGATATACTTCCAAACCCAAGTACTCTGCCATCGACAAACTCATCACAGTATGTGACACACCTGTGTCTGCCATGCCCCAGAGACGATGGTTATGTATGACAACTTTCACATAAACCAGGCCAGCACCCATCAGCCCATGCTGTACTGCTGCTGTTTGTGCTACTATGTTGCATAGTTGAATAGGATTAACATGCTCCACTTGATCAAATTCTTCTTTGTCACCACTACACTCAGTGACGATTGTGGACAATTTTTCTTTCTTTGGACAATCACGCGCAAGGTGAGGACCCTTGCATAAGAAACAGCCACTTGCCTTGTTGTTCCTTGAAGCCAAACTATCATCCCTTTGATAGCTTCTCTCCTTGGCTTCGGAACTTTTCTTATCCTTGTCCTTACACTTCTGGTTTTTCTTATCCTTTCCCTTCCTACTAGCATCAGTTGAGTTATTGACTGATCTATAATCAGCAAGGTTGTCCACGATTGCAATGGCTGAAGGTAGGTCTTTTGCACCCTGCCTTCTTACTTCATCCTGAGCCCACGGCTGCAAACCAGATATGAAATTAAACAACTTGTCTTCCTCCGACATGTTGCGAATGTCTAGCATCAGAGACGAGAACTCTTTCACGTATTCCCGTGGTGTACCGGTATGCTTCAGCTTACGCAAGCTCTCTCTGGTTAGCCAAGCAACATTGCTTGGTAAGAATTGACTCTTCAATTCTTCTTTCATGACATTCCATGTCACGATGCATGGACGACCAGTAGTAAGGTCATCATCAGTTCTAGTTCTCCACCATAATTTCGCATCACCCTCCAGGTACATGCTAACGAGAGTAACCTTTTGTTCTTATGGGGTTCTGGCGGCCTTGAAGTATTGGTCCATGTCCCACATGAAATTCTCCAATGCCTTCGAATCTCTTGCGCCAGAAAAAGTCTTAGGTTCTGGGACTTTAATCTTCGTAAAGTCACTTCCACTACCACCTGCAGTAGCTTGATCTGTTCCAATCACACCCACCATTCGCCTCAAAACACTGATCTCATCAGTTAGTTCTTTCAAGGCTCCTGTGAATATGGTCTTAACAGCATTGATTTGGCCTTCCAAATCACCATGCTTCATAGTTGCATTCTGGCTTGCCACAAGCATATCAGCGACATATGTGTCTAATGCTTGAATACGAGCCATCACCGTAGCATCATAATTAGCATCACTAGGATGGCTCACCTCTTCACCAATCCTGTCTTCCAAGTCCGCTACCCTATCAGTTAAGGCATCCCAAGAACTCTTCTTACCAGCCATTATGATCTAACAATTTCAGCAACTAAACTCGAGCAAAAACAGAGAAAATCTTCCAAAGACAAAGACGAAACAGAGCAAACCGTGCTATGATACCCGTACTGTCACACCTTCAAATGCTCCAAGCAATTTTTCGCGAAGGTATAACCCGGAAATACAGTGGTTCAGTGATATCTTATCACCCAATGTATCTCAGCCTTATAAGATTGTACCAATACAATCATCCAACTCTACCAAGAGTATGCAACGGAAGACTAACTTAGATTTTCTCTACCAAACAATGTAGCCCATACTACAAAGAGGTTCTTGCCATGTTTATGTTTCACAGAATTAGGGGAGTATAACAAATCAACAGGAAACCAAAGCCAAACGCATAAGCCAACAAACTCACTTTTATTAGCTTAAGGGGAAGATACAAAAACGTCCAACCAATGGACTTTTCAAGCTTATTCTCTAATCCTATGCAGCAATCACTCTCTACTGCCTAAATGGTTCCTCAACACTCGAACTATTGAACAACTTGTTTACAAGGGTTCTCTGGCTATTTATAATGCCAAGAACCATGGCCAATCCGTATGCAACTCTGTTGCACGCCCCATGAACAGCCATCTGTCCATGGGCAGTTCCCTAACCGCCAGTTCCACTTTTTAACTGCCATCTTTAGTGTTGGCTTGCTTAATGACGCCACACTTGTCTTCAACGGTTAGGGTAATGCCAAACTCGGTTATAAAGCACTTTATAACCGTCTCTAACTTGCTCGCACGCTCAGCACACTTGAACCCAAGTCCCGCAACATCGTCACTTGCAACTCAGCTTGCGATTTCACCAATTACTGCTATTATGGCCTCAGATGCGCTATTATAGCTTGCATTGTACACTTCTCATTTGAATGCCATCAATCAAGTATTATGCCAACTGAGTCTTGACTTGATTAGTTCCATCTCCATGCTTCATATGCATCACTTGCATCTCTTTTAACGAGCAACTATCACCAATGGCGTGTTTGGCCTCACCATTGATGCATATGCATAGTCTAAGTCTTGTCCACAACTTATAACCATGCCAAAGTCATTCCATGACTTTGCATCTCATCCTTTATTCCTTCCTTGAGCTGGGCTAACTCTGAATAAGGATACACAACATTATCGCATAATGTTTTCAATGCTAAGTAACCTTTCTTGTCTCACCCATTTTGGCGCTACATCGTCGGACATGCAGCTCCATCTGCCAGGCTACCATTTCCGTGACGCGCCATGATTATGCGTCACTATGCGGACCGGTCATAGAAGGGGACAGTCAGTTAGTGGTGAAACACTTATCAGGAGATTCGAGAACTACCCCCTGGAGACTATGGAGAATAAAGGACGAGATCATCAACAACATGTCTGTTCTGAGCAGTAATGGTGCCTACAAATTCGTCCCAAACCAGCAAACGTGGCTGCTCATTCTTTGGCCACTTATGCCTTAGCCCACAAAGTTCAAGCTACTTGGTCTAGCTCTGAACTCCCTTCTAGCATTCCCTTCTAGCATTGTTTCTTCTTTGTTTGTGAACAATTTCTAGTCTTTTTGGTTCATTTCTTATACCAAAAAAAAAAAAAAAAAAAAATCCCGAAATAATAACAAACAAAAATCCGGACCACATTTTTACGCACGCCAATCCCAGTGCCAGGCACGCGGATAGGACCATCAGATTATTCTTTCTTTGGGACATTCTTTACCTATGTCGAATAGTGAATAATTCGTATGGGTGCACAATTTGTATACATATATAAATCATAAATGGCTGAACAATTTGTACTTCCGAAAAAAAAAATGTTTAAATCAAGCCTTGACATATAACTAATTTTGGAGAATCAAAGCGTTAACTTAGACCTGGATGTGGGTGGAAATGTACTCCAAATAATCTAAGAGAATGGCTATCCAGAATCGGCAGTATATTCATTTTGCTTTTAGTTGGGTTACGAGGAATGAATATAACATATTAACATTAAAGTGAAGTTGTTGTCGTAGAACCAAATTAAGCAATGTCTGACTCTTTCTCTAACACATTCAGAAATAAAGACCGGAGGGGCATGACACCATTTAGGACTACTAACTTGAACTCTAGCAAACTGGGATAAAACATTAGTCGTACCATTACAGACTCGATTTTTTGAAGCAAACATTAAAACATACTGAACTCTTTAGTAAAGAGTGACACTCATTGTGAAGATATTGATCTTCCCATTACATTGTCAGACTATAACATAAGACGACAGCTCCATATCTTTCACCCACCTGGAAGCATGACCATAGCTTCTGCCCGAGTAATGTCCCTTCTAGTTCTTGCTTAACTAATGCATCATCCCTTTTTCCTTTTGTAGGTGTTTCTTCAATCCCTTAAGGACAATGCTTTCAGTTGATCATCTTTTAGCTTGTTATCCTCGACATAAGAATCAGAGTTAAGTCTGACTAAGCTCTTCACATACCTATAGGATACTGATCGTAAGATTGAATAATCCCCAAACTTTTTATACAGCTTCAAATACTTCGCCGTCTCATTATTTGGGTCATATAATACCAAGGCCGCTGTCTTTTGATAGCCGTATTGAACCTCAAGTAGAATCTCACCAGTTTTTAAACACTCGATCTTCTTCATGTACACATATGTTTGGGCTTCAAGTTCTAATGTCAGTCTCGGAATGTTGTATACTTTGGTCCACGATTCTCTGATTCCATAATCCTTCATTAGCCATACTTCGTAAGCAGTAAAAAAACTACTATTAAGAATGCAAAGATACCCGTCCAAAACAGCAACATGTTTACGGTGTCCAAAATTCTCGGCACCTTCTGGTTGTGGAATTTCTCTGATTCCCTCACCTGTCATATCAATAGCTATTAAGACTTGGGCGCCATGTGCGAACCAATGAAGAGCTCCATTACAAAAGACCCCATTTGGTGCTCGAAAGCAGTCGTCTTCAGTGGTCAGTGAATATGGCATATATCTTAATTCCCATGTATTCAATCTGAATGAATAGATGTGAATATGAGAATGGCGCTCGGCTGAATAACGGAAAATACGTACACACTTGTAATCATCACTCTTTGCATCATAACCAAACCCATGTCCTCTGTGTAGAATGCAGTAAGTCTCATTCACTGGAAATCCAGGTCTTGGTAGATATTTGAACTCATGGGTAGATGGGTTCCATAAACATGGGTTCCACGAAAAAAAGTGATCGATCTCTTGGAGATAAAGGAAAAACAAGCCGTTACAAGAACCCACAAAATTTACATTTTTAAGATCACAGTCCAAGGAAATGAGTGGGCACCGAATCTTCTTAACACGGCCGTCGATACCATCAAATAGCGATGATGACAATAAATTATTATCCAAAAAGAGCAGTCTTCTTTCACCGTCTATAAGCATGAGACTAAAGCTATTCTTCTTCATCAGGATAAGTTTTGGGTTATTATTAGGTAAGATACTCCAAGGTTTGCATACACACCTGGACTGTAAGAGAAACCTCAGTGGTAACCTCGAAAGGATTTCAACGATGATATCTTCGGGGAACGTTGGCAATGGTTCTTGTTTGTTGTTCCCGTTCATTTTCCTAATCTTCTTGTTCCCGTTCCTCTTCTTAACGTTTCTATTCTTTCTTATATTTCAAAAATTGACGATTCATTACTGCAGTCAAATGAACGAACTGGTAACTATATCAGATAAATCTCTACAATTCAGAGAATCAACACAGCACTAAATTGAACCCAAAAATTAACTACAACATGTGGTCATAGACAAAAGCACAAAGGAAAAGAGTAGTTATTGGCTTACCTGTGAGAGAATACAGAGGATGACAACCATGTTTGATATCCTTCCTGCTGTATGTTCAACTTAAATCTCAAGTGTAGCTACCTAGGTATGTAAATTTGTAATACATTACTTCATCACCTTTGATTAAATTTATATCCAATCTAAAACCATTTGTATTTTTGGAACTTGAGGCCTATTTTCAATCTGTGTTAATTGTTCTCGTTTCTCAACGCCTTTCTCTTATAACTCTCTTACGTATTCTCTTGTTCTCTTTGCAGAATAATTATTTGTGAACACCTAAAGGAGGTGGTAGTGTGAACACTAAAGGATTTGTCAGGAATTTACTTTTACTTTTTTTCTTTTTGATACTTTTTCTTTCTCTTCCCGATATGCATGCATGTTATCCCGAAAATATTATATGTCCACCGCCCCTTCCCCGCTCCATTCCACGATTATGTGTTGTGCAATTATTGGTGGCCTTTAATAATAATGGGACCTCCGGTTTTTCCATGAACATTAAAATGGTTAAAATCTAGAGTGTGAACGAAATCACCTAATGGGGAAGAGAATGGTGGACACATGGAAGTGTAGCACGTTGGATGTTATCTCTTCTCTCTGCTAAGAAGAGTCATCTTGGTTACTTAAGCCCTGTAAACACGTTAGTACAAAAGATGTTTTTGCTTCCTTTGTAATTTGTATATATACACCAAATTGGTGAGAAGAAGAATATACAACAATTAAGCTTCTATATTTCCAACCTTAAGTTTGAGTCTCTTCATCATTTTTTCAACGAAAATGATATTGTTTTTTCATACGTCATTTAACTTAAAATATTACTTATGCTGAGTGTCACGATTTTCTTGAAAATCTAATTTGTTTTTTCTAAAAAGAAAAAAGAATCCCAAGAAAGCCTAATTTGATTATACTCCCTCCGTCCCTAATATATAGGCGGAGAAGATGAAATCTCTTCAATTAAGAAAAAATTTGGTTTTCATAAATTTTATGTTTTTTTCCTGTTTTTACCCTTTGTCTTATTCTCATTACAATTTCTCATACATCATAAATAAGGGTATTTATGTCAAAAGTCTTATTGGAATTGGAAATCCGCCTATATAGTGGGACTAGAAAAATTCTATATTCCGCCTATATAATAGGGACGGAGGGAGTATCTTGTAACTATCACTTTCTATTTTACCCCTTATAAATTCATGTATTTACTAGCTTGGGTATATATATCAAGGTTTGAAAAACGGGTCACGACCCAGGTCACGGAAACTAGGCGTGACCATTATAACGAGTTTTCACAGGTGTGAGCACGTTTTGGGCAAAAAACGCGTTAGATAGTAAAAAAACGCGTTTTTTGGACGCTTTTTGAAAATAACGGGCGTTGTAACGGTTAGATAGGAAAAAATAATAATTTATGATATGAAATTCCTATGCAACGGTTATAACGTACATGAAAACGTTTTAACGACTCTAAAAAATGTTGTTAATAGGTATTTTTATTTTTTAATACTCCCTACATCCCTAAATAGATGACCTATTGTAGATGGTGGATTTTCGACAAAGGCTAAAATCGTAAACCCATAATTATACGAACTTCAGATCCAGCAATCAGATGCGAAAATTGAGACATGGTTCTCCCATCGAATCCTCTGATTGAGAATACTTTTCTCAGAATACATACAGATGTGTAGTCTCACAGCTGGACAACAGAATATCTGTATTGAGACATGGGTCTCTCATCGAATTCTCTGATCGAGAATACTTTCTCTCAGAGTCTATGTAGTCTCACAGCTGGACAACGGCATACCTCATGAATACTGAACACTTCAGTAATTATTTCTATATAGTATCACGGGATGGACGGCTCTTAGACAGCTTGCTTTGCTAGTATAAAGCGATAACGTCTTCAGGATACAAACAACGAGTTTACGCTGATTATATAAAGGATATGAAGCTCCAGCAAGCTCATATCAGAATAATTAATGCTCCTAGATAGCCTGCTCTGCTAGTATAACGTCATAAATTAATTATTCCTAAATTCATGGATTCATCGGCAGAATTTCTGAAAATATTCAAATATTTTCGCTGATATTTCATTACGCAAACCATGGTTCTTCCCGTGAGAAACCCATGGGTTAGTAATAAATATTCGACGCACGGTATCGAACTACCTACCGAGCGAGCCCTGTCTCAAACCTAAATTCTTGGATTCATCCTGAGAATTTACGAAAATATTCAAATATTTTTATTTGATATTTCATTACGCAAACCATAGTTATTCCCAGCAGAAACCCATAGGTTAGTAATAAATATTCGACGCACTTAGGTATCAGAACTACCTCTCGAGCGAGCCTGTCTCAAACCTAAATTCTTGGATTCATCCGCGAGAATTTCGAAAATATTCAAATATTTTCGCTGATATTTCATTACGCAAACCATGGTTCTTCCCAGCAGAAATCCATGAGTTAGTAATAAATATTCAACGCACGGGCATCAGAGCTACCTTCTGAGTAAGCCCCATTTCAAATGGTGCAAGTGTATTCAACAATGATACATTAACAACCACCACACGAACGAGTATTTCAAAATACGATGAAACGATGAACCTATGCAAAATAGGATGAAAAATAACAAATAAATAAAAATTGACCAAGGCGCTGGGATCATGGACCCACTGACCGGCCGACCGTGCCGTGGTCAATCCCACACCAGTTTCATATTTTTATCATATTTTTGTTGTTTTCTCTGAGTTTATGAAAACCTTTCATTTGAACGAATATCCTTTGTTTTGAGGAAACTCCTCAATTCCATGGTGCTTCCTTCGCACGGAGGAAATAATATAAAATTAGGGAAAATGTGATTGGGCGTGGCCATTGGCCAACCGGCCATGCCTTGGTCCCAGCCGGCCCCACACCTCATGGTTCCTCATTATTTTATTATTATTTCCCTAATTTCATGAAAACTCCTTAATCTCGTGATATTTCCTTGGTCCCATGAAAAATAATAAAAATTAGGGAAACACGTGTGCACGGGCCATGGCCGGTCGGCCAAACCCTAGATGGCTCACACGTCCCGCTTTTATTAACATATTTTTCATATTTTCATAATCCTATGAAAATTCCTTGATTTCATGATATTTCCTTCAAATTATGAAAATTCCTTCAAATCATGAAATAATGCATAAAATAGGAAAACGCACGGGACCGGGCTCTGGACGGCCAACCATGCTCCAAGCCGGTCCCACATGCCCACACGTCCCTATTTTATTTATTATTATTTTTTATGTTTCCCTCATCTCATGGAAACTCCTTGATTTCAACAAAACTCTTTAATTTTGGCAAAACTCCTTCGTTTTATCATATTAGGAAAAATATTATGGATCGGCCCCTTGAATTTTTCCTGAGTTTTACTCTCGGGTTGTTTTCACTTCCCAAACGAGCTTAAAACCTATATATTACCGCGCTGGGAGATAGGAAATTCTTTTCCATACAGAATGGAGGGGCGGACCATCAAAATCCGAGTCTGTATGAGAATCCTACATCGATTCTACCTAAAGGGCGCTAACTAGGATTTCAACCAATCTGGGTATTGCTCAAACGATCAATATTTGATCCCATGACCATCCAGAGCCGGTTTCATGACCCCTTGGTCGGTCCCTCACCTCTTCATAATTCCTTCACTTTTTCATTATTTTCCTTCATCCGATGAAGTTTTGACGGTTTTATAAAAAAAACCCTAATTTTGTCATATTTTCTCAAATGGTCGCTCAAATGTGCACCAAAAAATATCAAAATTCTCAGGACTGAGACACGGACATCTCAACGATGAAAGCATGTTACCTTGACCGACCAGGGTTGGCTTTTTGGCTCGCAATGAGCCAGTCCCACGTGTTTTCACAATTTGACCTAATTTGCACAATTGCACGTATTAGGTCTAAAACTCTCCAAATAATTTCAGAATTTGACGGAGCGATCATCATTTGATCCCGTGACCACCCAGGGCCGGTTTCATGACCCCTTGGTCGGTCCCTCACCTTTTCATAATTAATTAGGTTTTATCACCTAATACTGAACCCAGCAATAATTCAATAAATGATTAAACCAGCATTTAATCATTCTTTCATCAACTCACCAACTCTTCAAAGAGGTCTTGGTTTTTTGCTCACGCGAGCATATGAGAATTTCATGGTTGACCCACGGTCCCATGAAGCCAGTTCTCCTTCATTCCATGGTTAATTTTCAAATAAACCATCAATCGGTCATCAATTGATCAAATTAGGGTTTCTGAATCCAAGGATTATGATTTCAGATTCAAACACTAATAATTTTGCAATGATCTTATGATCAGTATTCTTATTGATTATGCTCGGTTCAACTACCAGCGCTTTAATTAAAATTTTATTTTGGTCACGCTGCCAATAATTCATCAAACGAGCAACACTTGCTCAGATGAGCAATATTTACTCAAATCAAGGAATATTGGTTCAACTATCAATATTCAACAAATTATCGAGCAACACTCGCTCACCTCAACGTGAGGATTCCACCACTGTCTCAGCAGACACGTTCGATTCATGAGTTGTAGAACATTTCACAAAATCATGTTTAACTCAGCAAATACGTGGACTCATTGTCCCACGAAGTCATGAAATCAACAACTGACTAAATTAACCACGAGATATCAATTGTTTCACTTGGGGGGATATCAACTAGGGTTTTGGTCTGGCGGTCTACGACACGTGTGTTCACCCACGATGAGAATGTGAACAAGTCGTGCAATCAGTTGGAAGAATCAGCAAATTAGTGGGTGGAAAATTAACCAAGTCTCTAAACGATGAGTAATTGGTTTAACACGATTTCCCACTTCCCCACTCTTTGATTCCAGCAAAATGTCACACTTCATGGGATCATGGTGTTTTCATCTCCGGCATTATATAATGTCTCTGAATCCTGATTGAAAGGACAACATTCGAAGAGTTCTCAAACATTCGAACAACAATCTCCTGAATGAGCAATTGCTCATCAAAGTTCATACAGACACTCTTTCGTCTATACGAACTCACAAAAATCACTCTCAATCAGGCAAAATTCAATTATTCAGAGCATTTTCACGCTGAAGTTATAACACACCTACAATCTCAGATCACCATTGATCTCACACATTTCTCATCTTCCCTCCTACAGATCAACCCATCCTCTCTTGTGACCGAATTTACTCTGGAACGGCCATTGTCTTGGTTTAGGCCGGAGTACTACATATTTGTCTCTCGAACTTAAAGCACCCCCTTCATAGCGGTGCATCTGTGTGAGGTTGAACATTTCGCTCGGTTCAAGGAATCTCCTTCGCATGGTCGTCCTCAATTACGCAAAAACCAGCAAATCGTTTTTCCCCATCTACACCTATTAATTTTTAAATGTTGTCCAACTAATAGATGACCTATATCATTAAGAAATTCTAATATTACCATTTTATTTGATTATTGTAAGTATAAGAAATGTGTATAATTCGATAGTCATGTTTATATTCTTTACATAGGTGTTTTAGAATGCTTTTCACTATACAATTTATGAAAGTTTGATAAAATTCGTATCGGTAAATTATAGCCACTAAAATTTTGTCTAGGTGACTAGGTCTACTTGTCCCTTTATTAGAGTGCAGAATTTCCATCAAATGCCAAGAAGTAGGCAGGGTTTTAACAAGTCTATATGGTACTAGACTACACGTTTATATCAAATAATTATTACATCCAAATCATGTACCCACCACCATTGCATGATGATGCATATATTTTTTTGTTTTTTTTTGTTTCATTTTAAGTTTTCACAAAGAAGTGAAGAACTAAAGCAAGTGAAGAACTAAAGCAGAGAACGTTGGTTAATGAATTGAAGATTCAAGTTGGTCCCTCACAGTTGGGGGAGATAGCGAATTGAAGATTCAATTTGGTCCCTCACGGTTTGTGTTTGTTCAACGACATTACTGGATAGAATATGGTTGTACACTCATGTCTGATGGTTGGAAAAGCAAAAACAACCATACGATTGTAAACTTTCTAGTTTACAGTGGTAGTGGAATTACGTTTTTGAAAAGTGTCGACATAGAACATAATCGGTTGACAACAGAGTATTTAATTACTTTGTTCAAGCCCGTTATAGATGATGTCGGTCCGAAAAATATTGTTCAATTAGTAACAGATCAAGGATCCCAATTCAAAGTTGCAGGTAATTAAGAATAACTTCATTAATCATTAACTTCTTTTTATTTTTGTTTGAATAGGTAAGATATTGGCATCAAAATATGACACATTTTTATGGGTTCCTTGTGATGCTCACGTATTGGACTTGATGTTGGAAGATATGGAAAAATTCCCCTTTTTTAAAGATGTGATCGGAGAATCAAGACAAATTAGCAAATTTATTTACAATCATGGTTGGGTTCTTGCTAGATTTCGACAACATTATGCAGGACGATATCTATTGCACCCTGGATTAACAAGGTTTTCAAATCAACGTAATGCTATCGAGAGCCTATTTATGGACAAGGAATTTCTGAAATCGGATGAGGCAAAAACTAAACAAGCTAGACAAGTGAAGAATATTATTTCAAATGAGATGTTCAAGACGACGTGTCAAAATGCATGCATAATAGTTGGTCCTTTGTTGAAAATGATTTGTTTCTTTGACTCAGACAAACCCACCATGGGATATTTGTTCCATGCACTTGCTACATGTGTGGAAACTATACAAATGGGTTTGGGATCAAATCGAAATGCTCCTATCGTGGGTGTAATAAAGAAACGATGGAAAAGTCAGTTGAGTTCTCCTCTTCATGTTGCATCGTATTTTCTCAATCCTTATTACATCTTTAACCCAACAACTAATCTCATCAATAATGAAATTTTTGAGCCGCAAATTTGTCTTACTGAAGTTATATCAAAAATGGTTAGTGGCTCGCAAGAACAAGCACAATGCATGCTAGAGGTACAAAAATACTAATACTATCTCCAAATATGTATAATTAAGTAATTTGAATTTTTAGTAACAATTGTACTTTTCTTTGTAGGCAGGAAGAATGCGAATGATGCAAGGTCAATTTGCAGCACCATCATCACGTATTGCAGCTCAACATGGTGATCCTGTAAGTTGGTGGTTATCTTATGGTGTTGAGTATCCATCCCCCAAAAGATTGCAGTAAAGATATTAAGTCAAACAAATTAATACATCGTCTGGATCATAGAGGAATTGGAGTGTGTTTGAAAGAATCCACACCAAACTACGCAATTGCTTACTTTCATCGAGATTAAATGATCTGGTATATGTCCAGTACAATTTGAAGTTGGTGCAACAAAGAATTAAAGGTAAAGCAAGGAGACATAACATTTATGTTCACGACGTTCATAGTCTACCGAGGGATGACAATATGCTTGACTGGATAATAGGGGAAGATGAAACACCGGTTTTACCTCAAGAAGAACAGTGGTTAAATATGCTGGAAGAGGAGGCCATTAATAATCCATAGCATGTCCCTCTACCATACAACTGGCATGATCCTGAAGTTCAAATCCCATATGTAAGGTTACCGGTGAGTGACTTTGTTTATGACTTTGGTAATCTTTCATTTGGAGACAATACACAATGTTATGAGAATGTGAATCCAACATATGATTCTCGTTACACTTCCGATCGCTCTGACCATGTTGTTCAACATATGAACGAAGGATATAATTATAATATTAATAATAATAATGAAGTAGGTAACAATAATGATGATACTGAAGGAGGTTATGATAACGATAATGATGGTTATTATGATGATGATACTTATTCAAACAAAGATAGCCAATATCCCGACAACGATGACTATGATGTGGAAAGGAACCGTCGAGAAAATAAAGAATACTTGAAAAAAGGTGGTGCTCGTAGTTGGTTCGCGTAGCTTTTTAAATGATGAATACTAGTTTAACAATTCTATGTTTTTTAAATTTGAAGTTTTTAATGTTGTAGTTAGTTTCCTTGTATCGTTTAAAAAAATTTAATTCGAAGTTTTCAGCTTTCAATCCAGAGAAGAAGAAAAATCAAAAGAAATGGTAAGAAAATTATTTACACAGTTATAACGTGCGTGATAACGGGAAAACAGTTCTAAAAAACGCACGTTAAAATGTTATTTAGAAGAAAAAAACATTCAAACTAATTTTAGAAAAAAGGTTATAACGTGTATGGCGAAAAACGGTACTATAAAACTGTCGTTTTTTCCTATTTATCGGCATAATAAAGGCACGGGGTTCGGGGAACCTCACGGCCACGGTATATGGGTGTGACCGTTTTAACGGTCGTTTTTTCTGTAAAAACTGACGTTTTTAAAACCTTGGTATATATAATTAGATGTCCGTCCGTTCTAATATGAATGTGTCTTCATAGAAACTAGTTTTTGCACCCGTGCAACTATTTTTTTTTTTAAATATGTTTTGGTGCTAATAATTTTCTAAGGGATTTAAAATATGAAACATAAAAAAGAAACAATAGGCGATAAAAATATTGAATTACTAAAAATGATAATATTAAAAGTAGTCGACTAATAAA
This sequence comes from Papaver bracteatum, assembly GCA_023529315.1. Classification (NCBI taxonomy): domain Eukaryota; kingdom Viridiplantae; phylum Streptophyta; class Magnoliopsida; order Ranunculales; family Papaveraceae; genus Papaver; species Papaver bracteatum. Next base: position 1,038,395 of record JAJJWX010001343.1, read on the forward strand.
AGTGGAATGCCATATTCCAAAATTGAGGAGCAAAGAACTGTCAATCACCGTGTTTAATCAAAAATGAATAAAAAAAACAAAAAAAGTTGATTGAACCCATGAAAATAAGCTTTTTCTTTTGTGCATAAAAGAAAGATAGATTCCTTTTTACTCAAGATGTGATTTTTTTTACTTAATAATTAACTTTTTAGGAATTTATCTTAAAGAATTTTATGTTTACCCATACCCATAAAACAAAGTTGTATTTATTTTTATGCAAGTTATATTTTTTTCATCCATGAAGTATTTGTTTTAGGGGATCGTTTAATACATTGATTTTCCAAATCAGTATTTGGACTGTTGTAATTCGTTTTAAACAAACATAATTTATTTATCCTAATACCCTCTCACGTTTATAGAAAAAAAATGTTGTTTTTAATGAGACCAGGTCTTATAGTCAACAACTTTTTTAGCTAAATCTGTCATTAATCTCCTTAAATGTAGTCAGTTATTCATCAACTACTGTTTAAATTTCTTTCATCTCCGTCTTTCAAGTATTTCCAATTATTCTCTTCCTTCAAATATGATATTGATATATAGTGTTACGGAATATTATTCTTCCGTAAAGTATAAAATGAGGAAGATAATAATTTAAGAAATTTTGGTTGTTTATAATATGTTGTTATAGTATTTTCAAGAGAAAAATTCAATCTTTAGAGTGTTGGGTATGTAATTGGTTTGACAGGCTGAAATCAAGACAAATTTCAGAAGAGGATTTGAACAAAATTGTTACCATAGCATGGTTGGCTAGATGTGATAAAGTTTTTCAAGGGGTTAATGTCTCACATGCTGAGCTAGTTATCAAATGTAAAAAGAATATATCTGAACAAGAATCAAGTCCAAAACCAAGTAGGAAATTGGAAACTCGCCAAAACAGAATCAACATTCACCAAACACCTCACCCCATTGGTGTTTTATCTATTAATTCTAATGGTATCTATTCTGATATTACTAATCTGGTGGCATCGGACTAATACTTTGTGATAATGCATGGACGCACAAGTGCTCGAAATGCATCTGCCTAGCAAACGAAGTTAGTGCAGAGCAAGCAGAATGCAAAGGCTTGTGGGAAGCTGTCAAATGGGCTAAAGATCTGGGAGTACAAGTGGTATAGTTCCAACTTGGCTCAAAGCTAGTCGCTAATTTTTAGAGAACTGCTCTGTCGAACTCGCATGCGTTGCTATCTCAAGCATGTTTGTCAATGTTAGTGATCAAAACTATAAGTCTTGATTTCTAGTCTACTCTAGCTAAGTCTCGGACTAGGAAAGAAAGTGTAGTTGAGCTCAAGAACTCCATGATGATCATCATACAAGACGAAGATCTACTCAAGGTACTGGTGGAACTTCATCGACTAAAAGGTATGTGGAGACTTGAACTTATCTATCACTCAAAAGTATATTTACTATATCTCATATCTTGAGACAAACGTCGTTTTGCTATATAGACTTTGATTATACACATTTGCTATTTCGAGCCGAGTTTATCTCGCCTATCTATTTTCTAAAAATATGTGTTAGTAAGTTTTTGCTTTGTCCAAGTTCATCTTTACCTAGTGACGAAAGCCATGTTATGTTTCAATCACTTGAAAATGGATTTGACAAAAAATGGTTTGTGAATAACAACTATATAACGTCCTCTAAGAATGTTTCAATGATTAAAATGAGAGTTTAGATTATATAACCATTGTGTGGAAACACATACATGTATAAGTCCTTATTTCTTGAACCAAAGTATACGTACTTTGTTGAAAAGGAAAACCAGAACAAGAGTCCGCGAACCCAGTCCGCGTACTGTCGTAGGTTCTCTTCCCGATAATTTCTGTTGGAGTTTGTAAACTTGTTACAAACTTATTCCGGGTACGTAAGTATGCGTACCAATTCCACGTACTTAAGTTGGTTATATCTAAAAACGATTATTCGTGAACTTATACTTATATTAACTAAGGAATGCAAGTTTGCAAACCGTGGATATAAAGTTCATGAATCGATTCGAGTGAATCAAATCATTTTTGCTTCGATTGTGTCTTGTATACTTCTATAAGATGTAAGCAATTGAACAACTCTCTAACTAGTTCATTTGAGTCATTTGAACTAGTTATGGTGAAGAAGAATATGGTTAATATGAAAGTGCTCAAATGGCTAACAATTTGGCTAACTATTGTTGAACCAACAAATGTACATGTTTGGGTATGGTTACACAAACCTAAAACGTGCATTTTATTTGTGTGTAACAAGCTAAGTTTTTGATCTAACGGTTGAAAGATATTAGCTTGAACCTAATCAGGTTTTCATCTAACGGTGAATATTGAATGCTTTGTTACTAAACTAACATTGATTGCAAACTCTTCTTTGAAAGACCATATAAGGGAGAACTCTAGCAACTAGGAAACTGATAGGCTTCCGGAGATGCCTATATAATAACCGCAATCGCACGGTGTCTAACTAGTAGACAGAGGCAAGTACAGGTTGTTCCCACGAGGAGTGGTGGAAATACTCTAATCAATATCTCTAAAGAATTAACCAGAAATGATTTTTTTGAGATTTTAGAATTGAATTTGAAACAATAAAAATAAACAAAAGGAATTAACAAAATGCAATGAGAGAGTGTCGGTAATGAGGGTCTACGGATTCCACCATTATTTCTATTCGATGCCGAAAATGATTCATAATTCTAAATACGCGTCTATATATTTGTTCTATTACAACACCTATTATTGGTATATTTTCTCTAATATAACTTGCATCTCCTAAGCATAACCCATCAAAGTCTCCAAAGCATGGCTTATAAAATTGTAATGGCAAGCAAATCATTGAAACTACGTATTTATGCATTTACAATTATTATTTGCGTCGTCTAAGCATAACCCATCAAATGATTTAACCTAAGCATGGATTATCATATACTATAACAAATAAAATTGCAAAATCATATAAATTAATGCACTTAGGCTATTGTAATACAAAGCCGATGAAGCAACAACAATTATTCTATAGAAAATCAATAGAGCGTAAATATAAATTATTTGAATCAATTCATAATTGCCTAAAACCAAATATTATCAATTTAATCATGGTCTATTGCTAAAAATGGTTTCCACCTAAGAACCCTAGTTATGAAATTTAAAAAAACATGGAGATAGATTTCTTAAAACCCATAAAAATAAATTACTAGGAAAATGAAAATAAACCAATTGACTATGCGTCACCACAATCGAATCGCCTCTTCTCCTTTCCCTTGTTTTCGGCTCCAAGCCTTCACGGAACTTCACAGTAGCACCGGCGGGCCGCCTCCTCTTCTGCTTCTGTTCGTTTTCTTTTCTCGCCTCCAAACAGTACCCAAACCAGCCTTATTTTTCACTTCCCCCGCGTAATCCCCAAATGAGCTCATCTCCCATTAAGATAATAAATCCAAAATCCGCAAAAATATCAATATGTTTCCAAAGTTAGGGGTGAGCATGGGCCGGTATGGACCGGTTTTCACCTAATCCGCATCCAATCCAATCAACTACGGATTTCAAATTTAGCATCCGCATCCAATCCAGACCCAACGGATTTGCATCCAATGGATGCACGGATAGACGGATTGGATGCGGATAATCCAATGGATTTGTTTTAAAATTTCTTACTAAGTCCTTCCAACATACATCTGTTAAACATATACAAAAGTTCCCATGTTACCTTACAATCACTTCCAAAAATGCCATACATAGCACTCCCAAAAAAGGCCTTTACAGATAGGACCATCTACACAGCATACAGAAGTTCCAAAAAATAGCACCATATTACCATACACGTCTGTCCAACTTTAACATATATACCGCGTAGCCAAAAAACCAGCACCAATATTACCACATATATCAGTGCAAAATCGTAACTTCTTCAACATCCCTAATCACTTCCAATGCGTCTGCAACAAGAACAAAAAAAAAAGCAAAAATTTGATTATCAACTAGACATAATAATTCTTTGATAAGTAGGATGATTAATTAAACGTGAAGTGGACATAGATGCATACCGGGATTTGCTCTTGTATTTAGGACACAAATTCCTGATATGATAAAAAAGATTAGATGTACCATGAGTAACACTACCATATGCATACCGGGCTTTACAATGCCTGCATTCAGCTTTAGGAGGATTCAAGTCCAATCGTTTCACAAAATAGTCCCAAGCTCTAGATACTTTCCATGTTCCCAATCCACAGACTAGAGAGTCTATTAGAGCAATTGATGTGTTAGATAGCAATATACAGGACTCCTCAAATGAACTAAAAAATTATTAATATGAAGGTAATGTATAATACTGGGATCAAGGTAAAGGAACAACATTCAACAAATTAATAAACAGGCTTAAAATTAAACCATCAAACACAATGAAAATTCAATCATCAATAACAGAGTATCAATGAATCAAAGAAGAATCCGGAATGTAAAATCAAAATCAATCATTTCAAGACCAATAATAATTAAAATAAACCAAACCCTAACAAGAAATTCAAGTCTAAAACAATCATACATTGAAGGAAGGAAATCAACAATACTGAAATTGGTACCGAAATTAAAATGGAAACATAAAATGAAACCACACAATCAACCAACTATAAAGAAAAGATGGAGATAGAGATACAAGCATACCTGAAGAGATAGAGAGATTGATCAACAATAATCAACTCTCGTATAATATTTCTGCATAATAAATTGAATCTCACCAAGGAAGCCATTAATAACAGAACAAGGAAAGGAAACTAGAATAGTAACAGAAAAACACTAACAAAATCCCACGTACAACAAATGACTGGTAAATCTTTACGTAGAACAACAACTCATCACCATTATTAGTTTATTAGAAATTAGATCTGGTACCTGTTGGATGTTGCCTCTCTGCTCTTAAGTGAAGTAGTGAACCCTAGAATATCGATGGGATGAAAGATTGATAAGAAGATAAGTTTCTTATATTACATAATCTTGGATTCCCTAAAACCTCCATGTATTTTCTAAACAATTACATATGTGTCATTCATTTAACGGGTCCGGACGTCCGACGGTTTTCCAAAGTAGCATCCGGGCCCAATCCGTCATCCGTTGGATTTCTAAAATCCCATCCGCATCCGATCCATTGGCGAACGGTCCGGACACCCACCCGTAAAAATACGGTTGGTCCCGGTTAAATCCGCGGATTGCGGGCCGAATGCTCACCCTTATCCAAAGTAGTGAAGATATGCCCCATCTCCAGCTCACGAGCAAATCTGTTGTATTAAGATCCACTAGTGATAAGGAATGGTATTTTCCAAATGACGACCGGCACACAGTAAATTGTGGAGCCCATGGGCTTTGGAGAGTGTAAATCAGTTGACCAGAGATTTATTGCACGTAAAAACGTGTTACACAGATCGAACAAATCTACCAAAAGCAGAGAAGTATTGTTAGATCATCTCCAATGCAAGGGGTGAAGGTCTTAAAATAGCATGATACATTAGATTTAAGACTTTTCCCACCAAGTTTTCATCTCCAACACAAGTGTAAATGTCATAGAGATAGATGACATGGCTAAGTGGGGGTAATGAAGAAAGTAGAAATAAGACTTTCTTCATGACCTTGGGTCTTAGGTCCACATCATCACTTTGTCTCTAAATTCAAATAAAAAGGTGTGGGTAAGACCTTGAAGATTGGAGATGGACTTTAGGTCAAAATTTTTATCTTTACTTATTTTTGTCTTTACCCACTAAAAAAAGTGATAACAAGACTTCCACCTAGGATGACCTTGACCATTTGCATTGGAGATGCTCTTATAGCACGGTCCCATTAGCAGCCGACACATGCCCAGAAGATTCCAAACAACTAGTGCAATTTCAACACAAGAGACGCCCACAATTCTTAATGGGACCAATAAAAGTCAAGGTGGGAAATGAGAATTTCAAATCCCCTTGTCACCTGATGCCATTAACATATCCCATATGTATAAAAATGGGCTTAACCAATTTATGTCCAACGCCCAACATGTGTGTATAGATGGCCGATGCACCAAAAATACACCGTTTCAGTCTTAAGCTCGTCGTTTATCCGTTTATCACTTCGGTGTTCAAATGAGCTTGTATTTTACTGAAAAGCACTAAAATAATGTTGTTAGCCAAAATATCGAGTCCTAACTAATATAAATATGGGTATAAAATGTAGCACTTACGTGCTTATCAACACCCCCACACTTATATTTTGATAGTCCTCGAGCAAAACCGATATTATATCCGCTCAACAGATGGATAAAAAGAGATGTCTGCTAAACAGCGAGACTGATCTGTTAAACAACGAGATCGAGAAATGTCTGCTAAACAGCTAGACGAAACCACTAAACAGTGTTTGAGTATGTCTGCTAAACAGCAAGACGGGTCCACTAAACAGTGGATAGAGATGTCTGCTAAACAGCTAGACAAAAAGACCCGCTAAACAGATGATCATATAATAAGATATAGTTAGACCCGCTACACAGCTGGTCATGACAAATGCCATACACAAGACTTGCGACACAATTTTTTTTTTTAGACCCGCTACACAGCTGGTCATAACATGTGATGAGTGCCAAATATTGCATATTCATACACCTTTTCATTGGCACTTAACTCATCTTTCGCGCTTCAAAGTCATATATTATCCCAAATTCTGCATTCTTACCATCTTCAAGAATAAATATTTGTATTAATTAATTTTGTGTTTTTAAGTACTAAATAAAGCTTGGAAGAATTGAGAAGACAAAAGAGAAGAAAGTTGGAAGCGTTGCAACCCGCTCGCGCATCAGTGGCAACCTGTTTACAAATTTATGGGATTAAACAACCCATGATCCAAAATCCAAGACCCAAATCCATTTCCACCTCACCCCCATTGTATTCCATTATATCCATCAATTAAGAAAACATGTTTTGTTTAATTGTTGAGTGGTTGCTACAGTGAAATTCGGATCCCAAGTGTGAGAGAATTTTTGTGTATAAATAGAGAGGGTTGTTGTGTTGAAAACTCATCCAAGAATAGCTTGTTCATGTTAGTTTATCAAATTTCAATTTTGTTGTAATGTTCTTCATGTTCTAATTTCATTTACTAGGGTTTAGATGAAGCCCTAATCTCATTGGTATGTATTCATATCTTGTATCTTGTTCTTGAAAGTTTAGAATTGTTTAAAGATATAATTTAATCCAAGTTTTTCAACATCTTGCTCTCACAATGTATGCCATGTATCCATTGTAGTTAGAATATCTCTATGTTGATTATGCTACAACTCATGCTTAACCAAATATTGATCTTTAGATTAGTTGTGCTTAATTAGACAATTAATGCTTTGGAGAAATACTTTAGTTGTGATTAAATTATCCATTGGAGAAACACCTTAGTTATACGGTAGACTTGAATCTACTATAAGGACAAGAATAATATTACAAGTTGAATGCATATCATAGGTTATTGGTGGATTTGAATACCATAGTATCCATATTATCATTGTTTACATATCTTGTTATTTGCATCTTTTACTTTTATTATTTCAGTCACTTGAAAATCATATCGTCGTATCGACAAAATCAAACCCCTTTTGGTTACTCTCTGAATCAGGATTTAGAATCAACTTCTACACTCTCCAAGTCTCTGTGGTTCGACCTGTGCTTGCCCTGTGTTGCTTGTCGACACTGTGCACTTGCAGTTTATACATAGAAGTAGGTATCTTTCCGAGCCTACCAACATGTAAGGAAAAAGAAAAGACCCGCTACACAGCTGATCATAACCCTAAAAATCATAATGATAATTTATTTTTTTCAGACCCGCTACACAACTGATCATCTTTTTTTTTTTAAAATAAAAAAAATTTAGACCCGCTACACAACTGATCATCTTTTTTTTTTTTTAAATAAAAAAAATTTAGACCCGCTACACAGCTGGTCATTCAATACCTGCAAACCTACAATAGACGCACTCAACAGCTTGTCATAAATTGCAAGAAAATTCCTGAAAAAGAAAAGTAAAAAAGTTAACCATTCCCCCACACTTAAACATTACATTGTCCTCAATGTAATTGAGTCATCCAATGTAACATTTAAGATGGGAAAATCATAATATAATATGCGAAAATAAACAAATCAAATAAAACAAGAAAATAGAATTACCTACTAGAACATACAAATAAGACTCTCCATATATCAATAACCTGAATAATTGGGTATCAACCCAAAGCACAATATATACAATTAATGACAACCTCACACTCTCGTTGTAACAACGTAAAGATATAGAGATTATCAAAAGGAAAGAGCTACCCCCAAACCTGGTTTTTGCAAAGGATATATCGTCAGTAAAAAGAATTAGCGACTTAAGTGGTTCACTGGGGATGCAAACTGAAACGATCTGGGAGTCATGCACATGCAAAGATAAGTCATGAGATGCAAAATAATCTAGTAATACTGGAGAAGCACGTAGTTCTAATCCAAAATTAGGAATCTTCTGAAAAATTGTGCTAACAATTCTAGGTGTATTAACTTCTCTACTAGATTTGCAAACCTGTACTAAATCATCATCATAAACATCATCAACCTGGGAATCAATAGGAATATCACAATCAAGATGATTAAAAGAAACCTTATAGATAGAGTGTAATGTCTCTAAGTCGTTAGACTTAACTATGGTCTCTTCGGAATTAACACATTCTTCATAAGCATCATTGTTATAGCATTGATATGTCACACCGTATAAAAGAATGGTGTCCTCAATCCTAAACTCATCCTTTTGAATAGGCGAGTGATCATTAACACGATCAGGAGTTGGACTAAATACACCACATTCACTTGGTATGACAATGTCTCTATTCCTATGATCACAACTATCAAGTTCATCATCATTCTCCATACACATTGATTCATTAGCTAAAACGGTTTCATCATTAATATCAAGAGTATTAGAAAAATTAGAACTTGTATCCTCAGTAAGACCACGATCTTTTACCGAATGCATTAGTTTAGCAATCGATAAATCAGTTTGTTCAGAAAGTTGAGCAATATAAGCTTGAGTTTTACTCTGCTCAACAAAAAATAACTCATTAGCTTTGGTTTGTTCAGCAATTTCAATATTGAGGCGTTCTAATAAAGATAGTTGTGATGTAGATGGGTCACAATAAGATTGATCATCTCTCTCATACTGTGATGGAGAAATATGTGAATAATAATTGGAACCAACAAATTGTGGCTCATAACCAGGGTAAGGTTGGTAATGATCATAACCTTCACAAGGTCCGGAATGATCATACCTATGAGAATAATTCCAATTATTATTTACACACTCGGCAGGTTCTTGATAATGAGAAGGTGCATATGCATACTCCTCAGGTAAAATATCATAAGACTCTGTCTCAGCTCTTTTTGTAAGATTCCAAAAAGCTATAAAAGAATTCAACTCACTGGAAACCATTATACAAAGTAAAATTTTCTCAATAACTCACCTTGCAAAAGCTTTGTGAGAATATCAAGTACTTACTTTAGGCCAGTTGTTGATTCCAATCGTCGCTCTTCAGACTAAAGTACCTGAGAAAAATTAAATAAGCTACGTAAAAAGAACTAAAAGAAAATATAAAAATAAGCTATGTACAGAAAAATAATTATGTACAAAATACCAATCACAATAATTCACAACCGCTCCCCGGCAACGGCGCCAAGAATTGATAGGCTTCCGGAGATGCCTATATCATAACCGCAATCGCACGGTGTCTAACTAGTAGACAGAGGCAAGTACAGGTCGTTCCCACGAGGAGCGGTGGAAATACTCTAATCAATATCTCTAAAGAATTAACCAGAAATGATTTTTTTGAGATTTTAGAATTGAATTTGAAACAATAAAAATAAACAAAAAGAATTAAAAAAATGCAATGAGAGAGTGTCGGTAACGAGGGTCTACGGATTCCACCATTATTTATATTCGATGCCGAAAATGATTCATAATTCTAAATACGCGTCTATATATTTGTTCTATTGCAACACCTATTATTGGTATATTTTCTCTAATATAACTTGCATCTCCTAAGCATAACATCAAAGTCTCCAAAGCATGGCTTATAAAATTGTAATGGCAAGCAAATCATTGAAACTACATATTTATGCATTTACAATTATTATTTGCGTCGTCTAAGTATAACCCATCAAATGATTTAACCTAAGCATGGATTATCATATACTATAACAAATAAAATTGCAAAATCATATAAATTAATGCACTTAGGCTATTGTAATACAAAGCCGATGAAGCAACAACAATTATTCTATAGAAAATCAATAGAGCGTAAATATAAATTATTTGAATCAATTCATAATTGCCTAAAACCAAATATTATCAATTTAATCATGGTCTATTACTAAAAATGGTTTCCACCTAAGAACCTTAGTTATGAAATTTAACAAAACATAGAAATGGATTTCTTAAAACCCATAAAAATAAATTACTAGGAAAATGAAAATAAACCAATCGACTATGCGCCACCACAATCGAATCGCCTCTTCTCCTTTCCTTGTTTTCTGCTCCAAGCCTTCACGGAACTTCACAGTAGCACCGGCGGGCCGCCTCCTCTTCTGCTTCTGTTCGTTTTCTTTTCTCGCCTCCAAACCCCTCTTTCCAAACAGTACCCAAACCAGCCTTATTTTTCACTTCCCCCGCGTAATCCCCAAATGAGCTCATCTCCCATTAAGATAATAAATCCAAAATCCGCAAAAATATCAATATGTTTCCAAAGTAGTGAAGATATGCCCCATCTCCAGCTCACGAGCAAATCTGTTGTATTAAGATCCACTAGTGATAAATGGTATTTTCCAAATGACGACCGGCACACAGTAAATTGTGGAACCCATGGGCTTTGGAGAGTGTAAATCAGTTGACCAGAGATTTATCGCACGTAAACACGTGTTACACAGATCGAACAAATCTACCAAAAGCAGAGAAGTGTTGTTATGGCATAGTCCCACTAGCAGCCGACACATGCCCAGAAGATTCCAAACAACTAGTGCACTTTCAACACAAGAGACGCTCACAATTCTTAATGGGACCAATAAATGTCAAGGTGGGAAATGAGAATTTCAAATCCCCTTGTCACCTGATGCCATTAACATAGAACGTTATTTTGGGACTTTTTTTTTTTTTTTTTTGAGGGGACCATAATGTTATTTTGGGTAGTGGTGGCCTAATTTAATATTTTTTGTATTACCTAAAATACCCTTTTAATTATCTTTTGGTTTTGATTAGTGAAATCATTATTGAAATGATTAAGAAAAAACTGATTAGTGAGATTAAATTAAAACATGAGTTATTAAAAAAGAAATTGAATTTTTTAGAGGATGAAGTTAGAGAAGAAGAAGGAGAAAACCATGGAAAAAAAACATTATTTCACATTCACTACGTTTGGGAATTCTAGTGATGAAAACTCATCTGATTCTTCATCTCCATTAACTCCTAGAGTATTTGTTAATCTTCACAATGATCCGGATATGAGTAATTTCTTAGATGGTGAATGTATTCTTCCACAAACTCAATCTCAATATGAAAATGATGGATTTTATCAACCACAACCGGAGGAAGAGCATTTGGGTATCCAGGTATGCTCCAAACTTAGCTAATGTTGGTCTAGTTGCTCCAAATTTTCAAACCAAATGTACATTTTTTAATTAGTTCGGTTAAGAAAGGTGAAGAACATCTAACCGAACTCATCTGGATATGCAGTTCGGTTACGAAAGGTGAAGAACATCTAACACTCATAAAGGTGGATATCCGAACTACATTAGACAAATTGATGGAAGTTTGATGGATTCCAGTGTAATGTTCGGTTGTTTCGCAACCAATATGCTAACCGAACTTTATGTAATATAAGTTAAAATGTTCGGTTGGTTCGCAATCAATGAACTAACCGAACTTAACGTAAATTTATGATTTAACTTAATGTACAAAGTTCGGTTGCTTTGCAACTATTAACCAACCGATCTTTACGTAAAACTAAGATTAAACTTAGCATACAAAGTTCGGTTTGTTCGCACACTTCCTGTAAAGCCACTATCTAACCGAACTGTACAAAATATAAGAGTACACTAAGTTATGCAGGTTCGGTTATTTCGCATACTTGATCCCAAGAGCATACCTAACCGAACTTATGAATCCCCAAAAAATGAATAGTTCCAGTGTTGTATTCGGTGACCTAGGTAAAATATATTGTAACCGAACTACATATACTTTATATGTTCGGTTATATGGACTTTTGGTTTGTTCACCGAATTTGTAGTTCGGTTTACACGCTTAAATTAATAGCTTACCGAACGCGGTTGTGATTGCAATTGATGTTGTTCCATTTCTTGTAGATTGAATGCCAAGATATACCAATGGATGATCAACCTTATCCAATTGGTATCTTGTACGAAGATACATCCCATCACTATGCCAATGATTTGGTATTTGATCAACCTATTGATGCGAAGAATTTGGCTAGAGAGCATGCCAAGAGAGCCATGTGCGTATTAGTTTTGAATGGAAAAGAAAGCAAAACTCGTTTTGAAATGGTTTGCGAGAGAAGTGGAGATCCGGATGCTAGCCACAAGAGAAAGGGGTATGTGTATAAAGGAAAGACGACGAGGAAGAACACAGTGTGCTCAAAGAAAATAGAATGTCCGTTCAAGCTAGTTTTTAGTTACTCAAAACTAAAAACAGGATGGGTTCTATCGATAAATAAGGTGGTAGGTAATCACAACCACCATCGTCCGGAGCATCTTGAAGGACATGAAATGGCCGCTAGGCTGACTCCTCAAGAAAAGGAGAAAGTAGATAAATATATGAGATTGCGTATTTCCCCAGCTGGTATGCTTCGCTTATTAAAATATGATAACACGGAAAACGTATCATCCTCGTCCACCATTTACAATGCAATTGAGTCAATTAAAAAGAATCAATGGAAGGATAGAAAAGTCATGCAACAATTGTTTATGTTGGCTGAAGAGAAAGGCTACGCGGTTCAAAAGAAGCTAGGTCCGGGTGAAGAAATAACTCATCTCTTCATTGCTCATCCAAAGAGTGTTCAACTGGCTCAATCCTTCCATGAAGTTCTTATAATGGATTGCACTTACAAGACAAACAAATACGAGATGCCATTGTTGAACATTGTTGGTCGTACGTCGACGAAGTCACCTTTTACCATTGCTTTTTGTTTTCTAAAGGACGAGCAAGAACCAAGTTATAGGTGGGCGCTACAACAATTGAAGGCGATCTACCGAGATGATGATATCCCGGGGGTTATAGTGACGGACAATCAAGTATCATTGATGAATGCAATAGAGAGAGTCTTCCCATTGACACATAATATTCTTTGTACATTTCATATATGGTGCAATGTGATGAATAGGTGCAAGCCTCAACTTTGTCCACCAAAGAGGATAGCATTCGAAGAGATTAGTAAGTTACCGGAAGATGAACAAGCTGATGCAAAAGAGGCATTCGATGAACAATACACCATAAATCATGCTAAATGGGTAGCTTTCTCCGGGGAATGGGAGGCTTTGACTTTGTCTCTCACCGAAGAAGAGTATAATCTAAATCTTGCCGAATTTATTGAGCATTGGCGTAACCCCGAATATCCTGATGATATTGTAACGTATGTGGTCGAGCAATGGTTGGAACCGCACAAAGAGCGGTTTGTTTATGCTTTTACCAACCACCATAAACACTTTGGGAATCAAGCGACAAGTTTGGTAGAATCGGCTCACCACCGGTTGAAGAAAAATCTCTTTGGATGTATTGATAATTTTGTGGTTGTGTTTAACGCTATGGAGGTTTACTTCAACCGCGAGATTGATAGAATTAAAGAGAAGTTTCAAAAAAGTCGCATCATGAAGTACAAAAAGATTGTAGACAAAGGTGGTAACATCGTGAAAATGGAGGACCTTTGGTTTTTCAAGGGACTCCACTATAATGTTTCGCATGCTTGCATTAAGAGGTTATTGGTTGAGGTGAATTTGATCCGCATATGGGGAACCAAGCCGGAAGAGGTGTGTGTTTACAACATGATGAAGTCTATTGGGCTCCCTTGTCGTCACATGATAGCTAAGTATGAACATGGCATAATCCATTTAAGCTATATAGATCCACATTGGAAACACTTAAGTTTTGTTCCTTCTCCCAAGGGCGATGTCGGAGAAGAGTTTGGTGATAATGAAATGGGAAGAGTCATTATCGAGAGGTACCGGAACATGAACAATCTTGAAAGGAAAATATTTTGGGATGACATGCGGCTAATCGTTTATCCGCAGACTTCAGAAAATATACAAGAACCGAATAAAGGCAAGGCCAAAGGTAGGCCACCAACCAAAGAAACCAAAAAACAAGTTAGAGAATATGCAAAGGTTTTGGGCAAGAGGAAGAGTGAAATGACCCCTTTTACTAGAGATCCTTCGCAACATGAGCATACCGCGGCTAAGTACCAAGAAGATTGTAAGAAAGGGGCTAGGAATATTGTTGTAAAGGGCGAGACAAGTGAACGGGATATGAAGAAAAAAGGACCTATGTTACACTCTCAACCTAGTCCAATTGATATGACTGCCCCTCATGTTGAGAAAAGGTTCCTGGAAGAGCTACCTCCTTACATTAGAGATTACGTCATAACCACCAATGACGTCCCTGCGGATGGTAATTGCGGTTTCCATGTTGTCGTACAACAACTAGGGCCTTTCACTCAAGGTGCCAAGATATATAATGATAATCAAATCACTTATGTCCGTCAAAGGTTGTTGATGAAGCTAAGGGAGAAACCGAAATTTTACAAGACAGTGTTATCCGATGGGGATGATAGTCTCAATGTGCAGTTTGTTAGATATCAAATCCATCTCCACGGGGGAAATCCAATCACAAGGGATCATTGGATGAGCATGCCGATATGTGGGCACTTAATAGACGAAGCATTCAATTGCGTGGTTCACTTGTTCTCAAAATGTGGTAGTTTCACATAAACTCCAAAAAAAACCATATGTGTCGAGAAACTAAAACGTAGGAGAGTGGTGATTGCGTTGATTAACTACAACCATTTTATAGGCCTCCGGTTAGAAGACAATTGTCCATTGCCTCCGATATGCCCATACTCTTATTGGAATGAATATAACCCCGACACAATGTTGGGTTGGTGCGTTATGTATGAACATAACATGGAGATGTGGAAAGCTTTGAAGGATTCGGAAGCAATTATACACCAAGGTTGTATTTCCCTTGCGGATGATTAATTGTACCTTTAGTTAGATGGTTTTTTTTTATTGTAAGTATGCTTTGAAAATCAACATAACAATGAAAGATTGTGTTTTTTGGTATTTGGTTTTTATTAGGAGTCATTTGGCATAAAGATTGTAGGTCCACTGTGGTTTGCAATTCAAAATATATAAGTTCGGTTAAGAAATTACATTAAATGACATTACCGAACTATTACATTACAACATTAGTTCGGTTTGGAAATGAAATTACAGGACATTGCCGAAATTAAATTACAAAAGACTTAATATCCAAAACGCATTATGAAAAAGTCTCTAAGGATGCGGAAATGATCTTCATATTTGAAATCCTTTACTTTCCATCGTCGCCATTCATTCTTTGACATTAAAACGATTTCCTCGTATGTTTCACCCCTTAGTCGATTCCTCGCAACTATCCGATACAAAATCAAAAAATCCACAACTCTTTTTTGAATTTTTTCAAAGCGAATGAACAAAGATAGCTCTTCAAAGTTATGAGGATTACCTGTGTCATCGCAGAATTTCTCATGTATTTTCCCCCAACAACTATTACTAATCCGACCATGCCTTAACTGTTCTTCACCCCTCTTTGGAAACCACAATACGAAGTTTCTACAAATAGAAAGATCTTCTTCTAAAGTAAATTTATGACTACAAAATGCCATTTTTATGAAATGGTATACAAAAAAATGAAGCATCAGACCCATATATATAGCATTGGGGTGTATAACGGACTTAAAAATAGCCGTTACATGAGTCAGATAAAGTACAAGTTTTGGTCAACAATTATGTTCGGTTAGTTCAGTTTTTATATCTAACCGAACTGAACACTAACAAAGAATTTAAAAATTACAGAGTCATATTCGGTTAACTGGGTAAAAATGACAGGTAACCGAACAAAAGGTTTTATTTTCGAACAACTAAGTTCGGTTTATAATAAAATTTTCGCAGGTAACCGAACATCAGGTTTTATTTTCGAACAACTAAGTTTGGTAACCTGCAATTTTTACCAAGATAACCGAACATCACTCTGTAACTTTTAATATTTTTGGTAGTGATCAGTTCGGTGGAATTGTGTAATTGAGATCAAACCGAACATCACTCTGCAACTATTTTTTTTTTTGGTAGTGTTCAGTTCGGTTGAATTTTGTAATTGCGATCAAACGAACGTTTATATCTTACCGAACTTGGACACAAATTAGAAACAAAAACATGAAATTCGTTTACTAAAACAAAAAAAAGAAAGAAAACAAACTACCAAATCCACAATAAAGAGGTATTCCAAACATAAGAGAACAAAGTACCAAATTCGGAATAAAAAGGTCTTCCAAACATAAGAGAACAAAGTCCCAAATCCGGAATAAAAATGTATTCTAAACATAAAATGCCAAATTACTAATTCTTGCAATCACTTATTCACGACGACCACTACGTGAGACTTTTCTACCCTTGCGTTTAGGAGCTTTAGCTGGTCCTTCGTCACTAGGAGTGTCATCTCCACTGCTTTTTTGTTCAACCATCCGACTTGAACCTTCCCCTTCTCGTCGACCCCTCTTCATCGGCATGCTCTGGCTTTGATCAGCGGTGTTGGGTGAAAAAACATTTGTCCATTGGTTGTAGAGTTCCGTTTGTTCAGCAGTGTTCATCGGCTCTCCACTACGTATTTTTGACATCATTTTCTTCAACAATTTAGAACCTGACTTCACCTTTTTTCAATGAAAATCATAAACAAGTATAAATTTCCTATATTTGCATGCTTAATCAGTTTATAAAAAGGAAAGATAAGAGTAAATATCTTACCGCCGAATTCCATAAGATCAATGCCTCATCACCACAGGTTGGGGTATGCTTCATAATTTTCTAGGTCTCTTTCTCCACTGCCTTCGATTTTGCTTTCTCAGCACGGGCTTGTTGTTGTGTGTTTATTACACGAGGATGAGAAAAAATTTCATACCATTCCATATACCCTTCTTCAGCAGCATTTGGCTCACCATAACAATCTTCTAACTCTTGAACTGGAATATAATAATCCTCACAGTTGTTCCATTGGTCCACTGATGGAGCAGGATTGTACTTTGGAACAAAATTCTTTTCGGTGTTTTTAGTTCCCCGCTTCATCACCTTGAATTTGAATTTATCCTCTGCTAGGACACTTTGGACACAAGATAATTATCTCATTACTCTTCGAGGATTGTACATTGTACAACCGCCAGGATAAAACAACGGGCCATTATAAGCCGAAATAGGTGAGAAATCAACAGGCTCAACATCTTCCTCTTCGTCATCTGATTGAAGCTTGTATGGATGGAAAACCACATCTCCAAGCGTTGCATTATCCAATTTCTCTCTCAACCTCAACAACCTATTTTTCTTACCCTTCATTTGCTTGTCCAAAAATTCATATTTACCAGCTGTAGGTTGCCCATAAGGCCAAGGACTGTGAGCATAAGACAATTTCAGTTTTGGGAAGTGGTCGTACACCCAAACCTATGATAAGAAACCACACATATGATTAGTAAATATGTATTCATTAGTAAAAATATACATTCATTCACTTAGCAAACATATCTTGGAAAACACAAAGGATAAATTAACGGGGTACCTGAACAAGGGTGTATAAGCCTCCAAAATATAAACACTTAAGCCTCGAAGCTTTTCTGAGCTCCGCTTGGACGAACGATAGAACCGCAATTCCCCAAGAATAGTTGTTCACCTCATTAAGGGGGTCCAATAGCTGGAGGTAATGGGAATTTACCGAATGACCTTAAGTGTCGGGGAAGAAAATGGTTCCTAGTTGATATAACAAATAAGCAGTCACATGGTGTTTAATATTCTCTTCTGTCATGACCAACTTTCCCTTGGCAACCAAATCTTTCGTCCCTCCAAACTCTTTTAACAAGACTTTCAACTTGATCTTTTTCAACTTCTTCTTGTAAGACCGGTCTGGGTTTAACTCATTATACTTATCACCTTCATCAGGCTCTTTTAAAGCTCGTCTAAACTCACAATGTTCCTTCTTAGCGCTCCAGCCTAGACACCTCTCCACCAACTGTTCAAGAAGCTCGTAACTCATGGAGGGATCATACCCATCTCGAACACTTGTTCCAGTAATTGGTAGGCCTGTGATTCGAAAACAATCATCCGGAGTGATTGCCATCTCACCAAACGGTAGATGAAAGGTTTCGGTCTCATGATAAACCCTCTCGGAAAATGCGGAAACAATGACATCATCAAATTTTTGGTGCGCATGTTGTATTGCGTACCATAGCACACAATAAAATACGGCCAACCTGACCTCATCACACTCATTCCCTATATCCCATTTCTTGTTCTTTTGACGTTTCAAAACACGAACAGCATTATTATGATCCTACAAATACAACATCATATCTTATTTACTAATATATACCGAAAAATATATGACAAAGAAATATTCATGTATAAGATTCAATACCTTTGTAGCATAAATCTTGGCAGCCCATGAGTTTTTGTAGCCAATCAATACCTCCCCTCCATCTCTTGGAGTACCATAAGTTGGGTTCTTTGGGGCCAAACACAAAGTATCATCGGGAATGTATGCATATCTAGCACAAGGCTTTTTCGGGGTCTTTTTTGGTTTTTTAACTATTTCTACTTGTTCTTCATCCTCTTCATCCTCTTCCTCCTCTGATTCATTATCTTCATTATCTCCATCTTCTTCACTGTCATCATTGTCATCTCCTTGTTCATCTTCATTTCTGTAGCGCCCCTAAGCTAGCAGCTGACTAAACCAATAAATTAACTAAATAAGAGGCACTAAAATCCAAATTAAATACTTAAACTTTTAATTAAGAAATCTGCTACAAAACTTAACCCAAAACTAACCCCGCTCAGAAATATATATACAATATCTTCTCTCAAATGATACATATATAATAGTCATTTGGTTTTTAAATAAAATATACAACATAGTAAATATAATTGAAGTTAATCAAATAGCGAAGTCAACCCGTGAAGCTTTCGTTGCACAATCCTGATCTGTCACATAAACTGAAGTGGGAATAATTAACATTTAACCTTCTAAGTAATCATATGCAAGATTTGGAAAACAATATATGTTTTTCCGAAAACATTAAACAGTGTCTAAGTCACTGAAATAATCTTACATGTATATGGACAAACTCCTCCGTCAAACAATGTATAATATGGTGTAAATCCCTACCCGACAATTCACACCTATTTAGATATGGATGCCACCAAGCCCATGATGACCAATACTCTAAACAATAAAAGCTGAATTAAAGTAGGTATAAATGTGAAGGAGCGTATCCTATATACCACAAGTGGAAATTCTCATTTCCTATACAATTCATGTTGACGACGAAACAATACAAGTCCTTTCCACATCGTGGAAAGATTCACAGAAATAACAGGATTATCAAAATGCATTTTAAACAAAGCATGAAATGCACGGACAGACAATGCATGAGTTTGTTAAGCATAAACTTTATAAAAGCAACAATAATGAATACAAAGAGTCAAATGCATTCCCACACCTTTTTGAAGACAGGCCACGCCTACCTCGAGATCCATGATCCACTGGTTCGTCCTTTGAATCGATCGTTGTTAATAACTAACTGTTAATCACACAATAATTCTAAGATTCTAGCCAAAATGGCTCACACATGAATTAAACAAATCTAATTAATAATTCTAAGCCCATTAACGTTTTTATACCCTATTATTATCTATCTTTAGCCCATCTAAGGTTCTTCACATATTCATAATCCATCTCTTGCATATCTAAAGATTTACCAATTCATTGGGTTGGTTCTCTAGTACAATATCTAAGTCTCATGAGTATCTACAACTTTGTAGAAGAAGCCAAAGGTCAATTCGGACCATAAGTGGTCCAAAACATCAATATAAGATAACTAGTCTAAAGCCCAAGCCCACTTAAACAAACCCATTAATAAGGACCTGGCCCAACTGGGTCAATCTAACGGTTGAACTAACAGTCAAGAGTCAACTAAAGGTCAACGTCCAAGTCAAGTCAATGTCCTGGTCAACTCGGTCAAGGAGATAACTCAGTCAAGGTCCACTGAGTCAGTACTGGGTCAAACCGATTCAAGGATGGGTTAACTCAGTCACTAAGACTGATTAAATTAAGTCAGATTTAATTATGACTCAGTCAGATTAACTGAGTCAGCTAAGAAAACTAGTCATACATCTGACTGGTATGACTAACAGCCTAATTCTATTGCAGCAACTCAATCAACTCAAATAACAACAATTCATTTCATTCAATCTTAAACAAACTTCAAATTTCAGTTACAATACTAGACTGAGTTTACCTGCAATTGCAGTATCATCAGGCTTTCAAAGAGACTATCTACTATCTTGATTCAACAACTAACTGAAATGCCACAGCTATAACAATACTACTTGCTTCAATTGCAACTCTGCTAGAATTCAATTCCATTAATATTACACATTCGCTATCAAATCCAACATAACCACTAAGACCAACTCCACTGACAACCATCACTTGCAACTCCAGCTTTTCTCATTCCAAGCTATGTAACAAACCCATCATCCATCTTCATACACAACACCACCAGTTCATTTCCAGAACAATACTCACACCAACCTCAGTTCAAACTCCAACAACTGCAACTCCAATGAACCCTGCACTTGTGAATCTCAACTTACAACTAAAACTCCATATTCATTATGTTCCACATTCACTACAGGGATATAAATAACTCAACAATATTCATCACCCTGTTATAGGTTCAGCTGTAATACCACAACTTCATTACCCTTCCAACTTTCATTTTCCTTACACCTACAATAGTTCATACACCCATTTAAGTGACACTTCCAACTACATGAACTACAACACCATCACCACTACCAATTCGCTACACCTGTAAGCTCAGTTTTATTCATTATACAAACCATTGCCTTCACATATCTCATTTTTGAAGTCACAACTCCAATTAAGTACCAAAACATCTTCTTCAACACCATTACCATTTCTCTATTTCACCCACTTGCACCAGACCATACTCAAACCACCAACTCAATTAAGCTCAACCTGTATCTTAACCCCAACAACTAGTTAAACAACATCACTTTCGATATAAGTTATAACTAATCCACCTTACGCAACCTGTATCACCACTTGCAACTTAGTTCAACAGCAAACTCCACCACCATGACTTCCACATCAACATCATTTGTAATTCATCTCAATGTCAGTTCTAACAACTAAAACTCTGCATCAACACCACACTCTGTATAGCAATTTAACTATGAACAACCACCAAACATAGCTTCATTCCATATCAACTTCATATCATAACTTCATAAATCCACACATGAATCCAAAAATGAATAATTGCAGTGAATTAACTAAGAAAACAATTACCTTTGATTTAGCTGGCCCAAACACTGAAATCAGTTCTTCTTTATCACCTAATTTGAAGACTTATCTCAACAATCCTCATCACCTGGCTCGTTTCTCAGTGAACCCTAACTTAATTCCCAACTCAATACTTCTCTAATTCAAACCAAGAACATTAACCCAATTTATGTTTTGGGGAAGAACAGAAACCCTAATCATCTTTTATCTAAAAATACTCTTCATCCTAACTTTAATTCATCCAATCGATCAATACCCATCTTACAATTTTATCTAATTCTTCCCAATCTTGCCCAAATCGAACTCCAATACTACATGCAAAAACCCTAACTATTTGATTCATTT
Source organism: Papaver bracteatum (assembly GCA_023529315.1). NCBI lineage: Eukaryota > Viridiplantae > Streptophyta > Magnoliopsida > Ranunculales > Papaveraceae > Papaver > Papaver bracteatum. Next base: position 1,060,443 of record JAJJWX010001343.1, read on the forward strand.
TCGATTCAATCTTCAGAACAATTCCAAAATCTAATTAACTTCACCTCGTTCATAAATCGACTAAACCCACTCCTAATCATTTATCAATATCATTTGCTTCACTTCTAAATCTTCTCAGAGAACCATAATTTTCATTCTTACAGATTTACTTCTTTCTTCTACTCTGAATCGATTAAGAACATCATTACTATCACCCTAGACTACTGTATGATTCTCTCCAACATCTACAAATCGAAGAACTTTCGTTTGATCTCTCAAATACACGTTGAAGAAGAAGAACAGAGAAGGAGGAAAAGAGAGAAGAAGAAAAAAGAGAGAAGAAGAATAAGAGAATGATTATTCTCTTCGATCCGCTTGGAGATAAGGCCGACGAAAACTTACAAAGGCACCCATCAAATTGATACGGGAAGCCAAGGCGGTTTGTCTATGAAATAACTAATCTTTCTTTCATGCAAATTTGATGGTATCTTCTTTGTCCGGTATCTAAATGACACGTTCCAGTGGTCCATTCTGCGTTATTTTTCGAGTTCTATCTAACGGTACTAGTTTCGTATCTAGTTCGTTGTTAGATTAATTCCTATTAATTAATGTTTGAGTTAAACTAATCGAGTTATTATCGGTTAACACGTCTCTTGACTGGTCTAATAGCATTGACGAGCTTGAGGATCGTTACAATTTCCTCCTTCCTCGGGTGATTCCTCTTCTCCACCTTGATTATGTTCTTGATTACCCATTTCTTCCACAATCTCTTGATTAACTTGTTGTATAACATTGTCAACATTATCTCTATTGACATCATCTTGGATGACAACACCCAGTGTTGAACAACCTCCATGCTTAACATATTTGGTTCCACGCTTATTAAAACCTAAGTGTTTTTGGCCTCGAGGAGTGGGAGTTCTAAGTTCTTCCAATGAAGGTTGGTTTGATTTTGGCGCTCTGCCCCTAACCAAGAAAACAAAACATATTAGCTTCACCCAAAAATGATTTTCATACTCATAATTCTGTTAAGGGATGGAGTTCGGTTTGCAATTAGCATTGACTATTTCTTGCGAAAAAACCGAACTCGACATGTATGACATTAGCACTGAGTTCGGTTAGTAGTTGCCTAAACAAAAAATTGCAATTTTACCGAACCGAATTCACAAAGTTCGGTTAAATGAGCAGTTTGGTTACTTTGGTTTTTTTGTTTTTTTTGTGATGTTTTTAGTTCAGTTGAGAAAGATTTTTTTTTTAATTGTGCGAACTAACCGAAAACAATGAACAAGTTCGGTTAACTGAGAACTCAAAATATTGAGTCATTTAGTTGAGTTCGGTTGCAAAGTCAAAATATTTTTATTTGGTAAAAAGGAAAGAGTTCGGTGATGAGAAGCTTTTCAAAAAATAAGCGAAGCAACCGAACTTTGGAGTTTGGTTACAAAGTGTTCAATCAAAGTTAACCGAACTTTTCTTCGTGTTCTTCCTTTCAGGAAGTTCGATTACCCAACCATCGTTTTTGTGTTACCACTCCAAAACGAACAACGCTCTGTTACTTACATTCAAACCCTATTTTCATGATTTCTATTCAATTAAACGAACCAAAATCAAATACAAACAAATGGGTTTGGTTAAAAATACCTGCGGATCTTTCCCATGTCCACTTCGGGTTGAATCTCCAATGAACTCTTCTGATTTGCTAGATGTCCTAATGGGGGACCTTTTCCTGTTACTCGTTTAGTTTGCTTTTGAATCACCATTCTTATACTCAATTGATTAATCGACGATGAAAATTTTATGAATCGACGATTATTCGATGAAAACGATGTGAAAATGGGGTAGAATAGGAGGTAGGAGAGGAGAAGAAACTCTTCTTCTTTTTGTTTTTGGGTCTGATAGGTTAGAAATTTTTTATATATTAGATTAAGTTAATTACGGTTATTAGGTTAGGATTAATTGCAATTAGGGTAAAGGGAAAATTAGTAATCAAACATTTTTTAGGACAACCCTAAACAATAGTATCATCGGGTGCCTAAAACACCATGGTCCCCTCAAAAAAAGAAGGGTCCCCATATATATAAAAATGGGCTTAACCAATTTATGTCCAACACCCAACATGTGTGTATAGATGCCCGATGCACCAAAAATACACCGTTTCAGTCTTAAGCTCGTCGTTTATCCGTTTATCACTTCATTGTTCAAATGAGCTTGTATTTTACTGAAAAGCACTAAAATAATGTTGTTAGCCAAAATATCGAGTCCTAACTAATATAAATATGGGTATAAAATTTAGCACTTACGTGCTTATCAGAAACCTAATACCCACACCTCCTGTGTGATACTAGTTGTATTAGCTAGAGTCGATTATCCTTTAACCTTAGGTTTATATCGAGACCCTGTAGGTTTACGACTTGAAGACTTCATTGGGATTGTGAAGCTAGACCGATACTACTTTCTTGTAGTTGTGTGATCTGATTTTGCTAATTCTATCGTGTTGAGTACAATCGTAAGGATTGGCTTGAGATTAATATCTCTGATAGGCAAGATATAAAAGTAATCACAAACATCTTCGTCTCATCATTTGTGATTCCACAATATCTTCTTTCGCCGCATCGATTAAGATTATTGTGAGGTGATTGATAATACTGAGATGTTCTTCGGGAATATAAGTCTGGTTTATCAATTAGTTCTTGTTCACCTAGATTTATCAAAATACGGAACAAAACTCGTATGTATTTCTATGGAAGACATATTTATCGATTACTGTAGACTTTTTTGTGTGATACAGATTTGTTTATTAAAGTCTTCGACTTTGGGTGGTAGCAACTCTTAGTTGTGGGTGAGATCATCTAAGGGAATCAGCTGCGTAGCATCCTGCTAGGATCAGAGACGTAAGGAGCGCAACTGTACCTTGGATCAGTGTGAGAATCTGTGGTTCAACTACAGTCTAGGACGAAGTTAGTTTGTAGTAGGCTAGTGTTTTTAGCGGCTTAACACAGTGTGTGTTCAATCTGGACTAGGTCCCGGGGTTTTTCTGCATTTACGGCTTCCTTGTTAACAAAACTAATGGTGTCTGTGTTATTTATTTTCCGCATTATATTTTGTTATATAATTGAAATATCACACGTTGTGCGTTTGAATCAATAAATTGGAAATCCGAACTTTGGTTGTTGATTGTAGTTGATTGATCCTTGAACATTGGTCTTTGGTACCGTTCAAGTGATTTCTCTTGTATTCAATTAGACTCGCAGATTTCTATTTGCTTGAGTAAGAATTGAATCAACAAAGAGAGATATAACTCTTTGATATACTTTATTAATATTGAGTCTAGTTGATTCTCTTAAAAGTGTATTGGAATTTTCCCATACATATTGATAATCGAAATATTGTGTGACACCCCTAAAATTCGGGATTCTTTTGAGCCGGATCTGACCCGATGAATCGAATCAACCCAACTAGCAAGACCGGATTTTAGAGATATCACTATGGAACAGGTTTTTTTTTTTTTTTTCAAAATAACAATAACGAAGATATTAAATAAGTTTTAAAACTCAAATTAATCTAATCCAATAAATTGCATAAAGACAAAATTCCAAAATGTATCTTAAACAATTATTTAAAAATCTAGTAAACTAAAATAATTTCTCATAAAAATAATTAAAGAACTAAAGACAAATAATAAATCCATAAAAGAAATAATCAAAGAACAATTATGAAATCCATAAATAAATAAAGATACCCAGATATCCCTGTGATATTATATAATAGTTGTTCCGCAATACTAACTTCTATATCTTATGTCGTAAGCTCCCAAGTCTGCTTACTGCGCTAAGTGTTCCTCAAACTCTGTGGGAAGAGAGGAAAGAGGGGGGGTGGGGGGTGGGGTGGGGGGTGAGCAACCACAGTTCAGTAGGGAATTTCCAAAAAATATTAAGTGCAGCGGATTAAATCATGCAACGGGAACAAATAATTATATTAATAAAAATACCAAAAATTATAACATTCACTTACACCGTTTCTAAATTTCGGAAACCAAACTTTTTATTTTTAGGTTTCTAATTTAATTTTGTCAGAGTTATTCTGGTAAACAAACCATATTGTTTCCCGAACAGTCTTCCCAGGGTAGCCACCAGTGGTGGGATGTCATAAAGACCTGATATTTCAGCAGCAGAGAGACACATACATATAGTCCATTTCCATTCAATACAATTTATCCTCATATAAACGCCGAACACATTTTCAAAATTTCCAAGGTGCTCGCCAAAATGCATTCGCATAGTATGTTACAGTAGCAACTAAAGTGAAATTATTTTCGAAACCAGAATCAACAAATAAATATTTTAAACGATATTTAAACGTAAAATAATTAAATAAAGGGTTTAGACTTGTTTAAAGGTCTGATAGCTCAATTCCATGTGCTATCACGAAAATCTGGGACCAAACAATCCCATCTTTCATTTCTCAAATTTTATTCTCAGACTATGTGGGTATCACATACTCACGACAAATTGTAAACTAGTTTCTCTCAATAAATTCCATGCTTCAAAAAAAAAAAGTGCTATCACGAAATTTACTTAAGAGGAAGGACACGTGAATCGAGGTACGCAAAATTTTGGAAGGAATTAATTAAACCAAAATTCTGTTAGCTTATAAACAGAAAGGAGTGAAACATGTGAATAAATATTTTATTCATAGAAAAATCATTTAATGGCTTATGATCATTTGGTGTACAGGTGAATAGTTATTTGAGTTTTTGACTTGTCAAATCAATGTAAATGATACTAATGGCAAGGGAAGAAAACTAGTCTCACCATTTGTTTAGAGCTAGCACTATGGTGATAGCTATCCCTTCCCTATCCCTCAAATAAAGGGAAGGGATGGAACACGAAAGTCAATCCTGCTATGGTGCTTTGTTATCCCTTCCCTACACTCTACGCGTACTCAGTCCGCGTATGCACAGTGTCAAACGGGTACTCAGTACGCGATTTGTCAACTCGTTGACTTGACTAAATACGCGGACTCAGTACCCGTTTGATAGATTAAGTTCACAGAACTCGGTTCTTCCTCCCATTTCATCTTCTTCACTTAAACTCTTCCCTCGTAACCCCTCTAACCCCCCTTCGATTTGGTTGTTTACTCAGGGTGATTCCATTGCTAAGATTAAATGGGTTTGATGGTTACCTCAAGGTGAATGTAATCCCTCAATCAATTTCGAATTTCATCAAAAAAAACATCAAAGGTGAGTGATTCTAATGTTAGGGTTTTCAAATTAATTTGATTCTTGTTTTGATGAAATTGTTGATACTAGGTTGGTTGGATATGTAGTATGCAATGAAATAACGTTATTAAAACATGTTTTTAGTGAAAAATGCATGATTATTTGTTGTTTGTCTTGATTTATGTAGAATGCAATGTTTCATGTAAATGCATATTAATGTAGAACCACCTCATATACTTGAGTTTATGTATGCTATACATAAATTGATATTGTATTTTTGGTTTGCTAAGGTGCAAAATGAGTCTAATGCGTTCTTATGTGAGATACAAATATGGAGTCTATTTGGATACTTCTAGTGATAGTGATGAAGAAGAGAAAGCCTTGCTTATGTTTACACAACTATGTTTGGATGAACGGTTGCGTATTATTAGACAACCTGTACCAAGGGAGGTACAGACACGTAGTGTAATTACGCGTGATCGTGTGTGGCATGATGCCAAAATGATGAATAATTATTTTACGCCTGGAACCGGTTATACCTCTAGACAATTCAAACAACGTCTAGGAATGAGGGAAGAGTTATTCGAAAAATTGTTAGGACAATTGCTTGAAGTGGATCCTGAATGGCATCAACGTCCGGATGCAACTAGTACTATGGGGCATTCTCCACATATGAAATTAGTTGCCGTGATGAAATGTTTATGCAAAAGTACGCCGGCTGATAGTGTTGATGATTATACTCGTATGGGTGCTACTACAATATACATGTATTTAAAAAGATTTTTCCACACCATTTGCATGACCTTTGGAGCCAGATATTTGCGTGAATCCACTCCTGAAGATGTTCAGAGGTTTCTAGCTGAGGATGCGGACCGAGGTTTTCCAGGAATGCTTGATAGTGTTGATTGTATGCAATATCCATGGAAGAATTGTCCGGTAGCTTGGCAAGGAACTTACCGGGGTAAAGATAAAGAGAGTAGTTTGGTATTAGAGGCTGTGGCATCATATGATTTGTGGTTTTGGCTTGCCTTTTTTGGAATGCCTGGATCAAACAATGATTTGAATGTGTTGGCACACTCACCCATTTTTGATAACATTCTAAAGGGTGTAGCACCTCCATTCAATTATGTCATCAACGATCACCAATACAATATGGGTTATTTCTTAGACGATTGTATCTATCCAAAGTTGACTACAGCTGTACAAGCTTTTTCTCAGACATTGAACATTCCCGACTATGTTAGGTTCAACAAGTATCAAATGGCTAAAAGAAAGGATGTCGAGCGTTCTTTTGGAGTGCTTCAGGGTAAATTCAGAATTTTCGGATCTCCCTGTAAGTATTGGCACGAATCAGACTTGAATCTAATTATGAAATGTTGTCTTATTTTACACAACATCATTATCGAGCATGAGCGTCGGGATTCATATTGGGGCAGGGTTGTTCCTGTTCCACTTTCGGAACCTACTGTTAATGGTCGTGTATTTATGTCATCTTTGAAAAACCTTGAACTGCACCTAAAACTGAGAAATGATCTTGTCAAGCACATTGTTGCGCGTCCTAGTAGAGGAGGCTTGGCAGGAAACTTGTCTAGTCTGGAGGGCTCAGATATGGAATACGTGGTACTTCCATCGTCAGAAGGAGATTATGATGATACAGACTTAGAAGAAGAAGTTGTCCCAGGACAGAACGAGGATGGGGCATTTGAGTATTACGGAGATTATAATAATCACATCCCATATGACTTTCCTCATGGAGATACACACGGACTAGTGGGAGACGAAAATCAACATGATTGAGATGACGATGAGGATTATGGTGATGAGGAGGATTCTGAGTATGAGGATGAGGAGGACGATGTTGAGGTTGACGATGACGATCATGCTGGTATGTATGATGATGATGATGATGATGATGTTGATGATGATGATGATGATGATGTATTTCTTCTCTTTTAAGTTTTTGAATGTTAAACGCACTTGTAATAACTAATTTTAGATAATTTTTCGGGATTCACTTATGTTTGCAAAGTATAAAGTTTTTATTTGGTGGCATATGGTTTACAATTACGATAATTTGCAAAATCATTTACATAGTATATGGATATGTATACATATCCGCGCAATCTACCAGTACATTATATGGATTAGTATACTTATCCAGGAAATCTCATTCAACAGTATATGGATATGTATACATATCCGCACAATCTACCAGTACAGTATATGGATTAGTATACTTATCCGGGAAATCTCATTCAACAATATATGGATATGTATGCGATGCATGTATAAATGATTGACAACCTCTTTTTAGCAATGAACACATGAGTTAGAACAAATCTGTTCTCCATCTTACAAAAAAAAAAAACTCATTATCCACACCACTGTTATTTCTTAATTATGGTGGGTTATAGTCCGGAGGAAGACGAAATGATAGTTAGTTTATGGGTCTAAGTTCATATAGAGAATGAAGTAGAAGATGAACAACTCATCAACACCAACCTTTTGGAGCAGTTGCTACAAAGGATGACTATACATAACGGGAATCCGAATCAACGCACGGTTAAGTATCTTAAAACAAGGTTAAACGTTATAACTTCAGACGTGAAATTATATATAACGACACAAAGATCGTTATATTTATGGAGGGCTGGAGTACCTTCGGAAATCGTAAGAAATTAAGTGGTTACCTATTGTAGACGATATTTTGAGTATGTTTACTGAATTGTTTAATTATTTTATAGTAAATTGACATTGTTTTATTTTGTTGTAGGACCAACGCGCTTTGGAAAGTTACGAAAAAAAGAAGAAGGGGAAACCATTTAGATTTTTTAACTGCTATGTCATTTTGAGAAATAACTTCTCAGATTATGACCCTTCCCCCTTTGAAGATTCATCATCTGAATCATCAGATGAAGAGTAAAGAATTAAAATGAAGATAGGTTTTGTGGGTATATCTCTTTGTAAACCCTCACGAGACACAACTCGTCCAATAGGGTCGCCTATTGGTTTAAATGCTGGTTGAGCGTGCTTAATGTAATTGTTAATCTAAATAAGAAAATTACTATTATTATTTATTGTAGACGCATATAGATAAATGTTCATAACATACAAAAACTCACACATACTAATTATAAAATTTCACATTACATCAATTGATATTCGATTAAACTAAAACAACACTTATTCAACCCATGCCATCGTTCCACACTCAAGGCATCTCCAGTGACGCTTTCCATATGTTTTTTTGGTGATTGAACGGTGCATTTCCATAAAGAAATAACAACCCTTAGTTTCACACGGAATCCCCTTGGTACATTCAAACTCCACCTTACCTTTTAGTTTGAAGTTGTGGCCGAGTTCTTCAACTTTTTGTTGTTTCATTGCATCTTTCATTGCATCCTCCAAACATTGTGCTTCCCCCAGACATTTAGCATACTCACATTCCAAATACATTATCTTCTCTGGTATCAACACTTTTACCTTCCTAGTGCCGCTGCATCCTGGTTGTGGACATTTTGTATATAGCCATGGGCATTGAAGGAAATTGTGTGTATCCATGAAACAACATGGACAAACCTCTTTTTCTTCCACACATACTATTTGTTTTCCATTTCTACTCAAACTGTTAGAATACATAATTTAGGTTGTTGGTTTGTAACAATGTATTGAGATTGTTGGTTGTAAGAACCAAAAAATGCTGATAGTCTATATATATATATATCGAAATTGACTCGTTGGGATATAGACCCATTAGGAAACATAGTCGTTGGAAAAAGATCCGTTGGGCACGAGTTGTTAGAAAAATATCCATTGGGAAAAAGATCCGTTGGGCACGAGTTCTTTAAAATAGAGCCGTTGGGAAGGAATCCTATATATAAGAAAGATAACCCATTCTTATTTTCAACATCAATCTACCTATTTTTCTTTGCAACATCAAAGCTAAACATCTATTCAATGGAAAATTAATCAGCAACTACCAACTCAGTCGAAGACATAATTAGAAGATGCAAGCGACCCACTATATCAATTGCTGCAATGGAAAAGAAGATATGAAAAAGAGTTCATCAAGATACTGCGAACTCAACGACGTATTCATCACCTACCAAATTAACACAGTTGTTGGATGAAGTGTTATGCAAGGGAAAGTCCACAAAACATACCAAATATTCATCTGGGTGTTCGACTGAATACCAACACAAACTCAAGGGACAAGAAGAAAATTACAAGGCAAAAGAACGCGGTCAACAACAATTCCAACTGAGAGAAAGGTTAAAGGATGTCGAAGAAGAGACTGAATGGATTAGAAACTATTACCGTCTCAAGGATGATTTTCCAGAAGATCCTAAAGATCAAAAAATATTCTGGACTAATGTTGGTTGGGGTTCTTTCGTTAAAGAAACGGGCAAGAAACCACGACATAATTATCTACCATCCTACATTTGTTCAAGGACATATCATGTTAGGAAATTATGCATCCGGTACAATGAGTTTCTCAATAGGTACAGAGGTGACCGTTTCGCTGCACAAGATGCATACACAACATGGAGAAAAGAACCGTTTTTTCATTTCGAAGCGGCATTGATCGTTGAATCTGACATCAACGAAAATAACAACATGTAATGTCTTCAGACCTATCGAATGATATGTTAGAGCTATCTTTTAAAGTTATTTATGAACATTAGTTTAATGAAGTGAAAAAATGAAGTTATTTATTTGAATTTAGATTTGAAAATCGAGTCGTTACAACAAATTGAAAAATTTAATTAATTCAAACAAAAATTTCAATAAATATAGACAACACATTTAAAATTAAGTTAACAACATTACCAACTACAAATTTAAGACAACACTTTTAATTTAAACATGTACTACAAATTAAAAAACTAAACACAATGAAAGATAAAATAATTAGAGTTGGATTACATCTTCATCTTCTGAATCTTCAACGCTGATTATACCCTTCCCCTTCAAAATCTCCTTTTGCTTGCGTTGATAAATTTTTTTTTCGTTGGGAGCTAAGGGACTAAGGTCCATCAACATTATTGCATTGTCTTGATTAAAATGCATTTGTTGTCCATGCATTTGATTAGTCTGTTGTTGAAGCGTTTGCAAATTCATTTGATCTTCCATTTGATAACTCGGTTGTTGAGTATAACCCCAAAAAGTTTGGTATTGGCATTCTTGTTCCATTCTCATTTTTTCCTTCCTTGATCGGGTTTCCTTTAAGATACTCCAAAATACTTGAACTTTTTTCAAGTATCTTATCTTCTTCCATCTTAACCGAAGATGTCTCACCATCATCTTCTCTATATATACCTTTCTCACGATCCTTCTTCTGTCTAGCTAATTTTTTGGCTTTCTTTGTTCCTATAGGACATGCATTTTCCTTGTATTTCCAACAACTTTCTCCATTGGGAAGAACTTCATTACCATCTTCGAGCGATAAAAAGTTACGATGAGATTCAAACAACTCACTGTTTTGGCTCACAGTCAATTCATAATTATATCCAGGGACCTTTTCTCTAAACAATTCATAACATGCATCATACTTGAAAGGTTGTCCTCTTTGTTCCTGATATTGAAGGCGACCATCTTTTGTCTGAAAAATTATATAAGAAACATTAGGTTTATTACTATTATCACAAGCTATATGGAAAAACTTACAAATTTAATAAACTTACCAAATCTTCGTGGCTTGCACCGCTTTTGGTTAGGCGATATATAGCGTTCAGAATGGACACGAATTCTTTTAAATCCTTTTTAATATCTCTCATCTTGCTCTTTAAAGCATCCCAATCTCTTCCGTATGGATTGCCATTTCGTTGTACAAAAATTTCGTGAATGCGTTTCCAAAACAAAGCGGTTTTTTGCCCAGAACCCACAATTTCGTCCATACTCACATAAATAAAAGCAGTGGTAAGATCAACCTCTTCTTGTGTGACAAAATTAAGTACCATATTTAATGAAACTAAGATAAAAAATAAATAAATGGTACAATAAATCTAAATCTAAATACAAAAAACGAATTGTAATAAGATGCAGAGAAAGAAGAAATCAATTGATGTAAGAGAAAGAGGGAGAATATAAAAAATCAATTGATTTGGTGTGATTTGAGTAGAGAATTAGATTGGTATTTATATGGGATTTTAAAATAATAGCCGTTGGGATCCGACGGCGTACAAAATAGAGCCGTTATTAGTGATGGATGGTGAGGATCGGGTGTGAGAGAGGTGTTAACAAAAAAGGTCAAACAAATATTATTTGTCGAAACGGGAACTGAGTACGCGTACAGAAAGTTACGCGTATTGAGTACGCGTATCAACGGATTTACGCGTACTGAGTAAGCGTAAAGTGAAAAAGCATACGGGTACTGAGTACCCGTGTGATTTCCCTTCCCTACAAGGTTGAACAGATCTGTTCACCCATGTAGGGATGGTGGTGTGTATCCCTACTCGTGTAGGGATATGAGAGACCATAGTGGTTGCATTTTTAGGATTTTGAGGGAAATGGAGGGACATGGAACGGAAATCCCCTCCCATAGTGCTAGCTCAGATTTGTTGTTGGATCAGACGAAAACCTCGTCACTATTTTTGTTTTTTTTTTCATAAAAGATAAAAGATATCGTATGGGTCAGACGGGTGTCTAAAGACAACACAAGGTTTTTTTTTTTCTTTCCTTTTTTGTTTTCTCAGAGGGGGATAAATCTAAATCTAGGATCCACTTAAAATAGAACAGGAAAATGAATAAAAACTAAGAACCCATTGTTTTCTTTTTAAATTTTTTTTTTATCAAAGACGCCAGTCAAAATCAAGCACAGTTAAGGTTTTAAGCCTATTTAATTCACCGTAAGAACAAACTAAGATTAGTTTTCAAAATAAATCAGATCTATTCACCATGCAATAAAATCAATAGTTAGTATATCAGTAAACATAAAGATGATAATAAAAAAATGCAAAAATAGTTTAGTTTTTAGTATTAAGGAGAAAACCCCTACCTCAAAAACTATCACAGGAATCTTGATCCAACTCTTCATGTTTTCCAGAGTAAAATATGGTTCCCTTTTTGTTTTGTAAAAGGTGGAAGATAGAGTAGAGGAATCAAAGAGAAAGGAATAGGTAAAAAACAGCTAACTTTTTCTTTTAGGTTTTAAGAAAAGGAGAATGTATACATATTTTAATAACCCTAATTATAAATGCAAATGAGAGAGAATGGACTTGGTCTTTGTAATCACACGTGATATTTAGGAAAGTTATATGCAAATGATAAAGAACATCCCCATTATTCCATGTACTAACCAATTGGTTATTTGCATCCCAAAGCACACAACTACTTGTATCAAAAAAAAAAAGAAGCAAAGATATATACACCCCACAGTGCACATTTGCTACACCACATATTTATGGGTCGGGTATGGGTTAAAGCCAGAATCCAAAATTTTCGGGTATCACATATTGGGTGTGGTTGTTAGACCCCCGCTTTTTCACTAATAATAATAGGATTCTATATGTAATTAGTATACTGACAATCTAAAACAATCTCAAGATATATATCGTTATAATGATGGCCTTTAAAAAAAAGATATCATTATATAATTTGTATTTGTATAGTTAAGAGCTTTAGAAAACTCTTTGCAGCCCTTTTACATGATAATCCAGGATTCAAGTAAAGATTAATCACACATTTTTTTAGTAATTAAAGTATTAAATTCGTGGGGAAATGCTCAGAGGATCAGGCGATAAAATGAGTCAACTTAGTTTAAAAAGTTTTTCAACAATCCATGATTTACCTTTCATCACTCAATCATTGCCAGTGTTATTAACCTTTGTCTAATTAATCAGTTTCTTCTTATCTTTTTCAGTCTTTTCTTATGTTTTTATACTTTATTTAGTTTTCAAAAATCATAAGTTTTTATTTTTCAACAAGTAGAAAAGTGATTTTTTTTTATAATATGAGTAGCTAAGTTTCTTTCTTTCTCCATTATGTGTACGCAGAATGTTATATCTCAAATGGTGTTTGCCTTGTTGTATGTTGTGATCAAAGAGTTTGATGAGTATGTCTTCAAGCTTTTTCTTATAAGAGTTGTCTATGTTGGTATCTTTGATGGTTTGTAGAAGAATTTTTGGATAAATTTCAACTCACCAATGCAGCTCTTACAACTATCTCGTGTCCTAGCTAGATTCAAAATTTTCAAAATTCAAAAAGTCAGCCATATTTGGAAAGTATGTTACCTGATTTTACTCGGCTGGTTATTATCCAGCTGTTACACGTACCAAAATAACAAATAGTCTCTTTTCAATTGTTTCCTTGTAGATAGCCAAAATATTTGCACCCATTCACATCAAATATACTCTTCAAACCCTAATACTTATAATCTCTCAGAGGAAGTAGCTTTATCCCGGTATCATAGATTCAGAAACCCTAAACTTTTTTGCAGTATGGAGAAACAAAACACCAAACAAATGAGAGACTTAGTCAACAAGTATAAGCAAGAAACCCTAAATTTAGGAGACTTCAATGAAGTGGTGGTTTTCAACAAGATTACAGCAATGAAGAGGAATAAGGATCAAACTGGGAAGCATGTGCCATTGGAAAAGTCATAATTTAAAGTAGAATGAACTACCAAATTGTGGAAAAATTTATTCAGCACACATGGCCGTTCATAGCACCTGAGGAGCTCAGGATTGTTGAAGTTGAACCAAATATCATGATTTTTAAGTTTAGAAAATGGTCTTTCTTGAATAAAGTTATCGAAGAGAAACCTTGGAGTATCAACAAACATCTTCTCATGGTTCATGGTTATATTACCGAAATGATGTACACTGAGGAGCACTGAGGTTTTCAGCAGTTCTGGATTCAACTAAAGTATTTACTTCCAGAGCATATGAATGTTTCTTTCTGTGACCAAGATGGGTGAAGTTATGGGAGAAATTACAAGTATTGAACCTAAGGATGCAACTCCTATCGGTAGTGATCCTATGGAGGTTTTTTTAAATATTAACCTTTCTATGCCACTAAAAAGAGGAGTGAAGACCATCACCAATGCAGGTTACTCGTTGGTAGATTTTTTTTTTATGAGAGGCAGTCTAACATCATTTATCATGAATGTTATATCATCAACCATTCAAAAGGTGTCTGTAAAGATACCGCAAATTATTTAGCCAAAGCTCATGAAAAACCTTATTTCTTTCGGAAGGCTAGCAGTATTAAAAAGAACATCTCTACAATTACCACTAGTGCTGCTCCTGTAATCAAGAAGAATCATAAGAAGTTTGTTAAGTCCACTATCGTCGTTCCTCCAAAAGATGGAGTGGTAGTTAATTGATCACTGTCGTATGCGTCAAAAATAATTTACACTTTCTTATTACTCAAAATATAAATATAGCAATGGCAAGAAAGGATCGTTCCCACAGAGAGGACTAGGTTGTCAATATATTTTCGGTTTCCTATAAATAACACGTGGGATTTTTCTGATTTTTATAAAGTAAAAGTAAAATAAAAGGAAAGAAAGAAATAAGCAAACAAATCAAATAGAAGATATATTGGTTAAGGATTCATCTTCATTCACAAACATGCTTTCAAAACAATAAGTAGAATTGATATTTAATCTCAACTTTTATCAAAATCCCTAGGATACCTTGATCGCAAGAATATCCCGCTAATTCCCTCTTATCATCAACAAACACATTAAAAGATGCGAGTATGAGTTCTATCTAAGAGAATAACCTAACGTGTAAAAGAACTAATCAAGTTTAATTCCCTAGATGCATTAAGTTCTATGAAATCAGGCCAATCGAAGCAATCGAACGTGTAAAACCACTAAACCGATTTAACAAAGGTTATGGTTCACATATGATCATAAGGATGCATCACTACAAGCTATAACCATATTCATGCTACTTGTAATCAGAAATCTATCACTTTTACGTATAACAAACCCTAATCTAGCAATAGAGATGAAAACAAACTCAACCGATTCGCGACTCGATCAAACAAGCATTCAAATCATGTAACAATATAAATAGTGAATCATAATCGATAATATGGAGACAAAACTAATTTATCATATCAAAAAGCATATTATGTGAAATCCAATTATTCCATAACCAATAATAAAATTAAGTACTCATGCTCAAGAAGTTCATAACAAGAATAAAGAGAAGAGTTTTCATGTTTAAAACCCTAAAACAAAAGTAGAGGAAGAGATAATAAGATTAGAGAAAAGTCTTCTCTTTTATATGTTTCTCAATTTCCATAAAGGATACTCCTTCCAAAATTAGGTTTTGTCTTCAAAGTCCATTAGATAGAAATCCACCAAGCCCACAAGTGAGAGAAACCCGTGTAGAAATTATGTCCTAAAAAGCGCTCGCCGGAAAACTGGGTTTTTGGCCGGATATCAGCCGGAATCTGTCACCGCAGGCCACTTGAAAATTCTGTCAGTTGAGAGAATATTCCGTCAGTCCACCGTTAGAGATAACGGTCAAAAGGGTCAAACCATCAGTCAAAAGTCAAGTCAGAAAGAAGTCAAGTCAGTCGAGTTAGCTTTCTTAGTCAGGGCTGAGTCGGCTGAGTCACTGAGCTGGGTTGGAGATAAGGATCGGTCATCGCCGGCTCGATTCAACTCGCCGGAGGGGAGAATTTGACAGAATCTCCTCTGTTTTCTGGGCATTTCCAGGCCAATTTCCGGCTGAGCTGTCTTCAATTCCTGCACACCAAACCCCCCTCAAATTTCATATCTATCTCCATGTTTACCACCAACCCTTGATAGACTACAAATTGCACAAAACCATTTCTTCCATGAGCTCAATTCCTGCATCTTCTTCTTCCCTGAGTTTCTTCATTCAAAACCCTAATCCCAGTTTACTGATTCATTCTCTTCTTTGTTGTTTTTAACTTCAAATCAAACCCAATCTCTCTATTAACAGCGTTTCCCAATCTCGACCACATCCATCAAGAATCACTACATTAGAACCCATTTATTTGTTCATCCATTAGCTTCAGCTACAACAGCAACAAGAAGTCCAAAAAACCATTGATTCTTTTCGTCTTAAAACAATCAACAACCGATCCCCTTTGCTCATCTATGTGACATGAAAGCACTTCCAATTCCTTCACTCAACGACTGCAGCTTTATCTCAATTTCTTCCATCTGCTTTGATTTCAAGTAAAACCCGCAGATCCCCTTTTGAACTTCAAGAACACCAATACCCACAGAACCCTAACCTTCCACTTCTCTTGTGCTGATTATAATCTCTGCCATTAATCTCTATCTTTTATTAATTTCTCGATCTGGTATTACCAGCAGCAGTTGCTGCCTATTTTTCTCTCTTTCAGGGACGAAATGATTGAGAGTAAGATATCTCTCGATTTTAGGGTACTGAAGTAAGGCTCGTTATACAACACCTGCTAATCTTGATAAGGGATAACTAAGCTGGTTGTCCCTTAACCTCAGCTAGTATATGTTTATTACTCCTCCAAAAGAGAGTTGCCCCTTAACCTTGACTTGATTCCGGATAGTGTTTGCCCTGGAAATGACAGTTTTGCCATTTTTGCTCCAATTGAATGATTTCTTCTTCTTTTCCTCCGTGCGACTCCAGAGTACCTAATAACTCAAAAACACGCGTAAAATACATAATTCACAAGAAAAATAGCACAGAAAGAATAAACTCTAGATAGTAAATACGGTGTATTCTACACCTATCATTAATATGGATTTTTTTATTAAGAAGGACTTACCAGAATATTATGGTTTTAGACTTGTCAGTAACTAAGTGTTGAGTGCATCACAATGCACTAAGAATGTTACGGTCAACAGGTTTTAGTTTATATAAAATGAAGACTTCTTCATAGTCGTCAAGGTTGATCAACACAGTCGGCATTGTGTTTATCATACTACAATGAAGACTATTGTATGAATAACATATATGAACAATAGAATTTATGTCCCTTTTAGTCGGCATTGTACAAAATTTTAAGCGTGCCGACGGCAGTACAGTCGGCATTGAGTTTTTGTCCAGGCACATCCAGGCACAATAGCATTTTTTGTCCCTTTTAGTCGGCAAGGTTTTCTTCTTCAACATTGCCGACTAATTATTGGTCGTCATTGTAGGAGGACCACGACCATGTCGACCATCCCGGGATTTCTTTTCCAGTGCTGTCAGGCATAAGCAATGGGAAACCTGACAAGATTATAACCTGATGACCCTAGGGAAAATTCAAACTAATTGTGTCATATTGTTTGGTCGGAAAGGTCTTATGATAATTACATTTCCAACTGTACACTAAAACACTTAAGTCATCTAGTTAGGAAACACAAAACAATGCCGATTTATATAAATTGGAAGGAGTAAACATATAAAAAAAACACATCCATTCCATTCATTTGTAGTACTCCAAAGTACAGTACACAAAACACAAATGCGATTATAAAAAGATTCCTTATTTCCTAAGCGTGCGCAATCACCAATCGCTCAAATCTATTGGAGAAAGTTTATTCAAATCTATTAAACCTCCTTAAGTCAAATTTATGGAACCTTTGTTAGACTCATATAAAGCATTCCTAAGGTGCATGTTGTCCTCATAAAGTTTCACCCATTCCTTGCTCTTGTTGTTTATGGACTTTTCCAAAAAACTAAACCTACAAAGAGGAGGTAATGGACATTCCTTGTTCAGTTGTAGAGAAATAAAATGATTGTTATCCACCAAAGCCATAACAATTCTTCTATAATCGAGTCGCCCCACACAAACCGCATGTTTTGGTGCAAATGCTACACAACATCCTTTACTAAAAAAATTTACTACGCATGACCACGTATTCTCCAATAGATGGCCACACTCCGGTATTCTCATCCAATGCTCTCATTTGATCGGTGCATTTCCCTTCGGGCCTTTAACACTAGTAAGAAATTCTTTAAAAGTCGCTTATTTGTCCTCCATCAAACCTTCTAGCATCATTCAGATATAAAACTCCTTGTATTTTTCTAGTCGGGCAGCTATCTTCTTTCTTATGTATTGACATTGGGTGAGATTTTCCTCAACCGCTCCATCTAGGTGTCCCAATTGTTTGGAGGCAGCATGAAACCCACAATTTCCATCCTTTGGGATGTCATCGGTACTAATAACGAACTCTCGAATAATTTGAGGGAGTTGTACGCGATACTCTTCGAATATCGGTCTTATTACCTTCCTGGGACGACCTCTTTTCTTCACAACATCTCTTTGACTTGCTTGACTCTCAATAGGTGTAATCTTTGGCTCCATGGGTTTTTCTATTGGTGTATTTGTATCCTTCCTCGGCCGACCCCTTTTCTTTATAACAACTTCCACACTTGCTTGACTCTCAAGAGGTGGAGTGCTATTTGGATTCAAGTTTGAAACAGTTGGTGTAGTTATTTCTTTTCTCGGACGACCTCTTTAATTTTTAGTCGGCTCCTCTTTGTAATTCTCCTTGGTATATTCATGTCCGGATGGATCGCATGTTGTACTCAAATACTCTTTAATTTGTTCCCTTTCTTACGCCCTTGTATTTGTGGTAGGTGGTCTACCCGTTGGATCTTGTTTTTAGGGTTCTTGAAGTTCTTCCATAAAAGGGTAAACAATCGGCATCAACTTGTGCTTCATAGTTTGTTTGTCCAACCTATTAAATGTGGGTACTTATCAAGGATTATTTTCCCAAGTTTCATGTCGCCGAACTCTTCACCGGGATCTTCTCTTGGAGCCGGGATAAAATATAGTTGCTTCCAATAAGGATCAATATCTTCAACCGGAATCAGAGTTTTATACCTACCAAGCATATGACGACATGGAAGTCTGATAGCCTTCATTATCCTACACTTATAATGAGTGCTCAGCTCGTCATACTTTTGATACAACTTGAGATGCTTCATCGTGAAAAGTATTGCCCGATCCGAGATGTTGCAATGTATACCAACAAGCAACCAATCATGCTCCTTAAACTTATTCAACTTATCGTACCTACTTTCTTCGAATTGCTTTCTCATGTTGTTGATATCATTATTAGTGTACTCATGGATAGCACCGTCACAATCCCATTTAGGTTGCTTGTGAAAATTAGACCTTTTAGTCTCCCATGAGATTTCTCTACCATACTTGTGGACTCAAGTTTGAAATGTTTATAGTCATAATTAAAAGCATACACAAACCTCTCTTTGTGTGGCATCAACCATTGTCTCTTGCAATATTCCACTACTTTGGGGTAATTAGTGCCCCAATCATCCTCGAACTCTTTCAATTTTATCTCATATCTTGCAACAATTATCGACCAAACCAACTTAACCCATGCTTTCATGAATATTCCAAATTTAATCTCACATTCTTTCCATTCTCCATCTTCTTTATTTTCCTCTTACTTTCTCTCTCTCTCTCTCCTCTTTAGTTAGTTTACTAAGACGTCCCATCTTCCTATTTTTCACGTTTACTACCTTTCTTTTCCTTTGGCTTTTGGATATGACTCCTAAAATTCTTTCTAGTGCAAAGAAAATTTTATACCTTGGGAAAAACTATCCTCACGACGTTCATTATTGGTTGCTAATTGTCGGTCACTGCAACCAGGAAGTCTCGTCTTTGTGGTAGAGAAGCTTCAAAGTTTCCAATGCCCAAATATAACTATCATCCTTCTCAAGATCCATAAAACACCATGCCACCGTGAATGATTGCTTGTCCGAGGTTCGTCCTACAATGTTCAACAAAGGCATGTTGTACCTATTCGTCTTATAAGTACAATCCATGAACAAAACTTGATAAAAGCACAAGGCCAATTGAATCATATTGAGATGCGCAAACAAAAAAAAAAGATCCACCCTTCCCTCCAATGACTCATGATGTCTCACCGTGTAGTTGTATTTGTGGGCCAACTATTGTGATTCTTCTGTTACCTTTATTCCATCCCATTCAATTCTTTTGATAGTTGCTTTGGCCGCATAAATTGTGGAAAATGAAGAAAGATTATGCGGGTCATCCCTCTTGAACTTACTAAGGAGCTTACTTGGTTTAATTCCCCAACTTGTTCGAACTCGTGCAATTTCCACTTGGCAACTTGGGAGTGTCCAACAAGACTTTTTATTGTTATGCCAACCAACATCGACTTTATTCACTCTCCACATGTTATTGGTGTTTTTGTTCCTCCAATAACATGTTATGGGAGAAACTTTTTAGTTGCAGTATACATAAATAAACTCCAGAGTCTAGAAATTTATGCTTATTAAGGTCGACACTAACCAATCTAAGTGGATGGAAACATTTTGGTTGTAGGAGTTGAGGAACCAATCTGATTAGATGGAAACATCTATAGAGTCTATTCATAAAAGCATAGAGCTCAGGTGTTAGAAAAAAAAACATGGTAGTTTCGCCATATCCTCGTGATGGAAACATCAAAAGAATTCTGATCACTTTTTTTTTTTACCATTGCTACCATTGCTAGGGTGAAATAGAGTGACTGAGATACAAAATAAATAAATTGAAACCAGACCATCAGATCAACCGGAATAAATTCAATAAAGTCGACCACTGGTGCCCTTGTATATGCCAGCTGAGTTGACCTAGAGTTAGGATTATCGACCACTGGTGCCCTTGTATATGCCAGCTGAGTTGACCTAGAGTTAAGATTATCGACCATTGGTTCCCTTGTATATGCCAGTGTGTTGATATTAGTCCAGACCAGTATATCATTCCATTAGGATAGGTTCACCTTAGTCAACATCATCCACGTTTTTCTCTACATCCATCTTCTTAATCTATCCATGTGATTGGTTGACTCCGGCTTGTGATGTCCAGAAACTATCTGAGTAGGGCTCTGTCACTTTAAATGAATTTTAGTATGCTTGAGTGCAAACTCGTGTACATCAATTGGAATTTCGCATCCGGGTACTTCCTCCTGTAGTCAATAAGTATGCCAACCAAGGAGATTCTTTAGTGCCTTCGAAGGTTCTACGTAGATAGCTAGGGTATGGAGTAAAGGTTTTGTGGGTACACCTCTGGTAAACTCTTCGGAGACAACACTCCGCCACTAGGGCCACCTAGCGGTTTAACGTCTTGCTACACGTGCTAAGTGTAATCAATTTATTTTCTAGATTATATTTTCTTGGGACTAGCAAATAATAGGTTTGAGGGTATTTGATAGACACATTTTTGTGTCTGAATTGTCCTCGGTGTCTCTATGATAGATGTATAATACACCTAATTTACTATCTAGTAGTTTATGCTTTCTTTGCTATTTTTCTTGTAAATTATGTATTTTATGTGTGTTTTTGAGTTATTAGGTACTCTGGAGTCGCACAGAGGAAAAGGAGAAGAAATCACCAAAATTGGGCAAAAAGGGCAAAATTGTCATTTCATAGGGAGAGCACTATCTGGAGTCCGGTAATGGTTAAAAGGCAACTCTTCTTGGAGGTATACTAAACGCAAACCAGCTATGGTTAAGGGGTTATCATTTGGAGTACCCCTTATCATTTAGTAGAGGCTGTAATTATCAATGGGTGGCTATACTGGGTGCAAATATCGTCCCATGACCTAACCCTAAAAACGAGAAACATTCTCGTTCAATCATTTTCTCACATTCACTGAAACTGAGAAATAAGTAGGAAAAGGAGTGGATGGTGCTACTCATTTTGAGAGATCGAGATTCAGATAGTTCAGGGAAGAATGGAGGATTCTGCCGTGGAAAAAAAAAACAGTGACGGTATGAGATTGAAACTGTCTGGTGTTAATGGGTTCTCGGTGAAAGATTAAGGTGAAGAACGAGATGGTTTTTTTTTTCTGTTGTATTTAAGGTTCAAATCGGGAATTTAATGATACCAATAGGTTTTCGGGACTGAGATTGAATAAGGGTTGTAGTTGATTCAACAGAGAAGATGAGATTGAAATTAGAATTAGGGTTTTACTGTAAGCAATGGGTTCTTGAGAGATTTACAGGGGATATGGGTTTTAAACATAGAGATGGTTGCAGTAGCAGATTTGAATTGGAGGTGGATCTGATGGGTTCTGTAATTTGTGTTGGTGGTGCTAAAAGCTGCTGACATGAATTGAAACTGTAGAAGATGGGTTTTTAATGGAGCAGCTGAAGTATGAGACGATGGTAGAGCTAATGAAGAACATATGGCTCCTGTGAGATGTTGTTGCCGTGAAAGAGATGAAGCAGGGTAGTAATGGTTGGTGCCATGAACCTCAGATGAAGAATGTAAAGCTGTGAAGTCCAGTTGTGTATGAATGGCAAGATTGAAGCAACAAATGGGTATGGAAATGTATAGATGTATGTTAGGTTGAGCTGTTGCAGTTAGAAGGAGATGTTGGAGGATGCATCTATTGATGGGAAGAGATGGATTCAAGAATAGCAGTGGTAGATCAAATTGAGACAAGGGAATGATTTAATGATTCTTAGAGAAGAGGGTACTGAGTTATGGTGATATTGCAGATGCTATTTCACAGAAGCTGTTGTTGTTCTGAGAAACACAGGGAAAGAATGGTGGTGTTTCTTATGGTTGGGTTGAATCTGAGATTTCAAAGAAGAGAAGAATATGGTGGCTGTGTATCTGAGTTGGTATAGGTGGTGCTGCAATGGAATGGACAAGGAGGATATGGTGCACTGAAGTAAGGGTTTGTTGGTCAGTTGGAGTTGCATTGCAAGGTGATGCTGTTGGTGTTGCATTACAGGGAAGTGTTTGGATTGGGAAGATGGTATAGGAAATTTGGTTTGTGCAGTGCATGGAATAAAGATGAAGGTTGGTGAAGCTGAATTTATGAACCAGCAAAGAAATGGGGTGTTGTGGATGATGGCAGTTGCAGTTGTAAAGTGCAAAGATGGTGCAGGGGAAGCATGGCCATCTTGGCCGTAAACAATTTGGTTCTGTGCAAGTGGCTTGGTCAGAACTAGTCAGCCGAGTTATCCAGCTAACTCGGTTCTGACTCGTTCTAACTCAGTCCCTTGACCTTGACCCTTGACTAACCTTTGACCGTTAAGTTTGACATTTGACTGTTAGTCCTAACGGTGGACTGACGGAATATTCTGTCGCCGGGTGAGAATTTTCAGGTTGCCGGAGGTGACGAATTCCGTCCTATTTCCGGCCAAAAACCCAGTTTTCCGGTGAGCAAAAATGCAGAATTTTGTGCGGACTTCTCTCATGTGTGTGAAGACTTAGAATTGGGAATTGGATGAAAACTTGGAAGTTTTGGAGAATTGGACTAGAAATTGGAATATGTCTCAAATTGGGAAAGTGGTGTTCTTATGGAATGAGGAATATTTTCCTACAAAGATATGGAGAGTATTGAAGCCTATAAATAAAGGAGTTCTCAACAACTTTTTACACACATCTACTTTGGAGAAGGAGTTAAAGTGCGCAAGGATTGGAGGAAGGAGCAACCATCATCTTTTCAATAAGTTTTTCTTTCTTCCTTAAATTATTATTATTATTGTGTGAACTCCAAATTATGAGTAGCTAATTTTCTTATTGATTGAGGATGAATTCCTAGTTCTTAATATATGATTTGAGTTTTGTTTCAATTCTACTTTGAAGTTTTTCATATGATTATCGATTGTTTTTACTAATATTAGTGTTTATGCTTGATTGATAGGTCGTTTGGGTGGCCAACTAAATTGATTTGTTAATTAATCTAAATCTAGTGAAAGTTAGGGGATAAGTAATCGTTTCTTGACTATTTACATAAGTAGAAAACACAAGACCTTGCGGAGGGATTCCATGGAGCAATTGTGTGTGAAAGCAACGTTAGCAAGTGGACCTTTATCTAAGAGTCTAACTACTAATATCAACCTAATAAATTCATAAATCTTAATGCGTTTAACTAAATTACATCTTGGGTGATCTACTACTAGGTGGTTTGGTAAATAGAATCCGGTAGTCGAGAACTTAAAGTATCCGGTGAAATAAGGGATTTTGGGGTTAGCACTGATCTAGCTGCTATACCTATGGTTGGTGATAATCTATGACTAATAACAAGTGGAAAAGAACATAACTTTAATCATTGTTTTGCAGCGAAGAAGGATTCCTTGATCTATTCTCTCTCATTGATTTCAACTTACACTTTTAATTACTGTGTTTATTTCTTTTGCTTTATAAATTTTACAACCAATACCCCCCTTTTGTGACAATTTTACAACTAATAATCTCTTGCTCCTCGTGGGATCGATCTTGACTACCCTATATTACTTGTTAATTAGGTAGTAACATATTAATTAATTTGTTGTGGTTACGACACGCATCACTCTATTGTTTGTTAGTGCTTGATTTTATACTTATTATGGTGTTTTTATGTTTGTGTATGCGTTTTTGGAGAAATAAGCTTGTGTGGAAAAAGTTGCTCAAAAAAGTGCTATTTGGACCCCCCCAGATAAAATTACTAAAGGCACCCTCACTTTGGATAAGGAGCACCCTCAGTTAGGCACCTGCTATTCGCACCCCCGGTTTGGTTAAGGGGACACCCTTCTTCATCGTTCAAAAATGAAATTGGGCGGGAAAGTTGGTTGTTCACTGCAAAATTTCTAACTTGATTTCGATCGAGATTTTGGGAGATATTTTCGTTGGATTTGTTCATAATGATCATGTTTCATTAAAATAAGAAAGTTACGTGGATTAGTTCGAATAAAAAGGGGAGATTTCACCGAGTTGAAGAATAGAAGAGGTCACGGATATTCCTTTCACTTTCACGAGTCAGTTAAGATATTTTTGGAAGATTTCGTCTGCTGGAGAAAGTTTGAATCAATTATAGACAAGATTCTTGCATGCTTGGAGTGTGGAGTCAGCTGGAAAACATGTGAAGGAATTAATTTGGGAAATTATTTCCTACGACTGCATCAGAGTTATTACACAGATTTTTGAATTTATTACGGGAGATTCTTGGTGCAGTTGTGTATATAAAGGGTGTTCGTGGGTCATTGAATCAGATGGAGAGTTAGGGAGTGATTAGGGAGATAACAGAGCAAAGAAATGAGAGTTCGAAAATCTGCTGCTTCTGCCATTGAAGAGAGCTCGAAGAACATAAGACGCATGATGACAGTTGTCATTATACAGTGACAATGACAGCAAATTGAGGGTCGTATAGCTAAAGTGTCAGTGACGATGTATTTGTATTATTCTTTGTAACACAGTTTTGTAACAATTATAAGTGTTACAAAACCCGGTTTTAATTATTTTTCCTCCCTTTTCATCATTTGTGGACACCATTTGAGCAATGAATAAATGCTTTGAGTGTGTTTTCACCATACGGAGCTGGACCCCATCATCGAGATAATGAAGGAAGCCAAATTTCACTAATGCAGTAATTATATCAATTCTTTTTATGACTAATTGCATAATTATTTAAATGAATTATGATTTTGATTAATTAGTTTTTTTTTTTTTTTTTAAACAAGTAACCCATTTATAAAAGAAGAAAAGAGAAGGAGGGGGACTAGGCCTTACCTCCAAGAACAAGAAGAAGTAAAAAAACAGGAAGACAAGAAATTAAACAAACACCTTTCAAAACCGAGCAAATTACATATTACGAAAACGATACAACGGGAGTTCTGAGTTATCGATATCACAGCTTCGCTTGATGAAGTTAGGAATGTTTGTCCACCATCTAGATTCCACCATCGCTCCATGTTTATCCAACAAGTCCGCAACCGCATTACCTTCTCTATAAGCATGAGTACAAACCAGCTGAATTGAACTCGCAAAAGCCAAGCAATTGTTCCAATTAATCCATAAATTCCAAGGCACCAGCTCCGGTCTCCTGATAGCTTGCAGAGCAAACATCGAGTCACATTCCAACCATAATTTTTGAATACCCCTCGAGCAAGCCAAACGGAGCGCAAAAATCACACCCCAAAGCTCCGCTATCAGGGCATTAGAATTACCCAGACTCTGCGCTAGGCAGCCCTGCATCGTACCCTTATCGTCCCGAAATAAAACGCCACAGCCCGATCTCCCTTGGTTGCCGATAGAGCAGCCATCTGTATTGGATTTTATCCATCCCTGCGGTGGGAGATTCCATTTCACCAGAATCGCCTTTGGAAGTTTAGGGTATCTCCTTGTTACTCTCAAAGAGTCCAGAATTTTCTTGTCTCCAGCGGTGTAGAACGAATACCCCCCGCTGTATTTCCCCGCTTCAGCGATTAGGTTTGATAATTGTGAAATGGCTTGATGGACATATGTTACTTTGTGCTCAAACCTCAGGTTATTTCTGCTGGACCAGATAATCCAAACTGAACTAACCGCCGTGATCCAGAGAAGGTTCTTCGTCTGCGAACATCCAGGGAAGCGACGGACTGAGTCGAATATCGAGTGAATGTTGGAGCAGTCCATCTTGTGATTAAATAGATGCATGACCCACTTCCAGATAGATGAAGAAAAAATACATTCGAAGAATAAGTGTTGTTGGGACTCGCCGCAGCTTGGATTGGGACAAAGATTACAACAGTTCACCGTGTCCTCTCCGTAGTACTTCACGTTGTCATCTGTTGGAATTCTGTGGTGTAACAGCTTCCACACCGTGCAGGCTCGCTGAGGGGGAAGTTTGATAACCCATAAGTCCTTGAAGTCCGTATGTTCTTCGTCCTTGCGCATGTGAAATGAAAAATCATTCCTCATGTCGACTACACCTGAGTTACTCTCCTTCCAGATCTGCTTGTCATCCAGATGCGTAGAGAAAGGGGTTTCGTTAATAATCTGTTGAATATGTCCATCCATCTCTGGAATATAATTCGGAAAGTCCCACTTACCCTCCTTAATAAAATCCGCTACCATATTTTGCACATTGGAGAGATCTAACTCCAGGTACTCATCAATTGAGCTGTCCATCCCAGTGAACTAGATGTCGTTCCAGAAGTCAATCCTCTCCCCTTTGCCAACTAGCCAAAGCAAATCTGATTTTATTATGTTCCACTGCTCTCTGAAACCATGAATGATCGGCGACTTTTTGTAGGCACTCCCCGCGAAACGATTCTTGACGAAATTACCGAAATCTGACTCAACCATCATGAGATTCCACGTCATTTTCATTAAGGCAGCATCTTTTAGAGCTTGCATTGGTTTTATCCCCAGGCCTCCTTCAGCCTTTGGAAGACAAACCTTGTTCCAGGCCACTGTATTGTGATTCTGGATGTTGATATCCCCTGACCAAATGAAGTTGCGAATCCACTTCTCTAAACTTTGCAAGATCTCGGCCATTTATAAGAATGGAAACTGTAGAGTGCAGATCTAGCTATGACAGACTTAACTAGCTCAACTCTCCCCATCATCGACATCGATTTTCCCTTCCAAGTTGCAAATTTTATCTTTATACTGTCCATTAAAGCTCTTAGGTGAGACGATCTAGGCCTTCCTATGAAGATTGGAAATCCTAGGTACCGGAACGGCAGGGTACCCATTGGTATATTAAATAAAGCAGCAAGTGTAGAAATTCTAGTGTGAGCATACGTGCTGCAGTAAACTGTGCACTTAGCAACACTAATAACCTGACCCGAGTTTTCCCCATACTGCTCAAAAATGTTCATGAGGTTCTGTACATCTCTTTTAGTGCCTCTACAGAAGACCATAATATCATCCGCATAAAGGACATGAGAAGGGAATATCGTACCTCGAGGGGAAGATATGCGGTGGATTTCCCCCTGCCTAAACCCCATAGCAATAGCATTGCTGAGCACCTCCTCCGCCAAGCAAAAAAGAATCGGAGACATCGGATCTCCCTGACACAAACCTCTTCTGCAGTTGAAGTAACCCATAGCTTTCCCATTTATCACAACAGAAAGATTCGCAGAGTGTAAGATTGAACTTATCCACCCTACCACCCTATCATCAAAACCATAGCCTTGAAGGCATTTTAATATAAAGTCCCAGTTCAGGGTATCAAAAGATTTGTGAATGTCGAACTTCAGAGCAATGTTACCTCCAAAACATTTGTGATCTATCATATTTATTGCTTCCGAAGTAATGCCTATACAATCAAATATACTTCTACCCTTCAGAGAGGCACGTTGCTGAGGAGAAATAATTTTAGTAGCAATTGGGTTGAACCTAGTAGCTAGTATTTTACCAATAATTTTAAAGTGGAAATTTCCAAGAGCGATAGGACAGAATTTTTCAATCACGTTAGCTCCCGGCTCTTTAGGAATTATGATCACATTACTCGGGTTAGCATTATGCATGATCCAACCATTTCGAAAAAAGGATTGAACTGAGTTTATAACATCTGTACCTACTATATCCCAGAAGGAGGAGAAAAAGATACCACCAAAACCATCCGGCCCTGGAGCACCATTGGAATTCATCGCATCCACCGCCGCTTTGATTTCCATCTTGTCCGGCATCGCAGTAAGGGTGAAATTGTCTTCCAGAGAGACCTACCTACGAGTGTTCCTCTCAACGTAATCAGTATAAGGAACCACATTATCCATAGCATACAAATTCTTAAAATAATTAACTACATGATTTGAAATATCCTCATGAGAGGTCAGCAGGTCATTGTTATTTTTCAGATGAGTAAGCTTGCTGGTGGCGGCTCTAATCTTCACATACTTGTGAAAAAATTTAGTACAAGCATCTCCGTTCTTAACCCAATTTAGTCTAGACTTGTCTCTCCAGAAGTCCTTTTGAATTTTTAGAGCCTCCACCATGTTCTTGGAGGCCTCCAACTCAGTGAAGTGCAGCTCCTCTGAGTAACCTTCCAACATGATACGAGTCTGAATACTTTGCAGAGCGTCAGTTGCTATTGAGACTTTCAGATTAATGTCCCCAAAGATTTCTTTGTTCCAGCGTTTCAGTTCCAGCTTCAAATTTTTTAGTTTTTGAATAAGGACGTACATCGGGCAACCAAAGAATTGGCGTTGCCAAGTTCGAGCAATAAGCTCACGCATGCCGTTATGATTCAACCACGCACTTTGAAATTTAAAAGAGGAGGCAAAAGTAATGTCACCCTTGGTTGCCTCTAGCAGGATTGGATAGTGGTCCGACTTCAGCCTCGGTAAGGTGCTGCAAACCGTAGAATCCCACGAGCCCAACCAGGTATCATTGCAAATTGCTCTGTCTAGACGAATCTCCGTATTGTGTCTCCCCCGTCTGCCATTCGTCCAAGTGAATTGAGCACCTCTCGTATCCAGATGATGAAGATCATTTTGCTCCGAGAAAGCTAAGAATTCATCACATGAGAGACGATTTGGAGGGGGGCCTTTCGATTTCTCATGAGCTCCCAGCACATCATTGAAGTCTCCTAAGATACACCACGAACCAGGCGCATTATTCATCAAAGTAATAAGACGACACCACATCTCCCTACGCATGATATAGGAAGTAGCCGCATAGACTCCCGCAATGCAATACTCCATGTCACCAAGCGTAGCTTTGCAAGAAATTTCCTGTATTGAATTAGAAATGACATCCACCTTCATATGACTAGCACAAAGACACCAAAGATTTGATCTCCGAGCTCCCCTATCATTTAAGGCTACCAACTTCAAATTAAGATTAGACCAAAAATAAGGCGGAATTGAGGAGAAAGAGATCCAGGGCTCAGCAATGAAAACCAAGTCCGGGTTAAATCTACGATAATAATTTTGAAACACCATCTGAGTATCTGCGTTGCCGAAGCCACGCAAGTTCCGATCTGAGGATAATCATGGGGGGGGGGGGGGGATAGCATCAGTCCTTGGACGCATGGTCCTAGGTTTTGGCTTAGAAACAATCAGCTCCTTTTTAGTTTTGCTTTTTTCCTTTTTGATTTGAGATTTAGACGTCTCCGTCGCAACATCATTTTTGGAATCTGACACGGCATCTGACACAAAGCATTTGTGACAATCGACTCGGCTCAACTGTTGTTTCAGCCATAGCAATCTTTGTGACTGCCACATCGTTTATGTTTGCCTCATCTTTTGCCTCATCCTCTACATTCACCTTCACCTCTTCAGCTGTTTTTGCATACAGCCACCTCCTCAATGTTCGGACTGCCTCTTCCGTCACCAAAACTACTTCCTCAACCTCCAGTGACACAGATGTAGTTGCACTATCTTCTGTCTCCACTTCCAAGTTTGTATTCATATTTGTCTCACCCTCCTCATTTGTCTCAACTTCAACATCACTCTCATATTCTGTTTCCACACTCTCCATGTCATCATCTTTCTTAATTCCCTCTGCCACATCTGTAGCCACTACAAAGAACGCAGGATGTTTATGATCTGTTCCATTGTACCGGAAATGACCAATGGCTTAGTAATTTCACCCTCTTTTCTCATGTTTTCCTTCACCAATTTATTTTTTCCCTTGTTTCTTTGAGTTTGATTTTTTGTACCCTCCTTGTTCAGTTCTGTGACCGTATTGCTGACCTGTTGAAAATGTTTTTTCTTGCATAAACTTTCTACATGGCCTATCATTATACAAAATCGGCAGAAGGAAGGTGTGTTTTCATACGTTACTTTAGCTGTGAAAAAGTAATTGTCTCTATCGATTTTGATTTCCTCTATCAGTTTAGTTCTAAAGATGTCCAATTCGACTAAGACCCTGGCATATAATCCGAAAGTTCTATTTGTTGTAGATGGATCAATCCACAGTGGATCTCCTATAGTGCTATCAATCTCACACAAAGTTTTAGGTCTCCAATATTCATAGCTTAACCCAAAAATACGGATCCATACCTGAGAAAGAGATTGATCTTGAGTATTGGGGTTGAAATCCGGAACCCATTTTCTGAAATGAGTTATACCTGGTTTTATGTTGCACGGCCCTGAGGAACGCACATAGGCCACCTCTTCTTCACTGGAGAACTTGAAGCAGAAAAATCCCTTACCTAAAGTAGAGATCACCCACTGTTTGATTTTCCAAGTATTGGTTAGTTTTTCGTGGATCTCCTTCATGTTCATAGGTCTCGATAACTTAGGTAGCACCAATCTACCAATCAAACAATTCTTACAATCTTGCACACCTTTTTGGTATTCATCTTATGATATACGGATCGATACCTCAGATCCGTTAAAACACGGTTTTGCTAGATTTGAAGAATCAAAGTCCATCAAATTGGAATTTGAGACTACGCTGGCATATGATTTGCTATTTTCTTCCTTATTATTTTCTGTGACACTGTTACCCACATCGATCTCTGGATTGGGTGTTGTTGTAGCCGCCATCTTCCTAATATGATGATTAACGATCGATTTAGTAACTAATCATTGGATTATTAACTTAATTGTGCTTGATTTTAGAGTAAAAAGAACGGATCGAAATGAATTTTTCGACCAGGTTTGCTCTGATATAATCGCCGGGTTGCGCCGATTTGCAGAGCTTTTTTTTTAATCCTGGAGAGGATGTTAAAGTGGCTTCTGGTGCGAACAAGATTAATTAGTTGTCATTTCATTTGATGGGTCATGCTTACTTAATTGTTTTGATTTCCCATGCTTAGGATTTACAATTGATATTTTGAGAATCTACCTTGGAAAAAATAAGAGTCTACGTTTTTATTTGTTGAGCGATAATTGTTAAAAGAATTAATATTTGAACCTTTTGTTATGAGTTTGGCCGAATCCTGAGTCCCATCACATCTCTTCATCTTGTGATAATATTCTGTATATATTTTATTTATTTCTAGTATTTCGTTTATTAAGTCTAAAATCTATTGCTTTCACAAGTCTCAACGAACCTTATTTACCACAACATTATTGAGAACACATCAGTAGCATTGAAGTTGGCAGGAGTAAAGTCCTCATGCTTAGACCTTCCTTCAGCAAAGGGGTCATAAGACTCCATAGTTGTTTTACCCTTTCTACGGTACCAGCTTTCACGAAGGGAGCGCAAGTAATTACCAGTATATTGCATAACTCCTCTAACTTGAGTCTTGTTTAATGGACCATCCCTTAAAGACAAAACATCATAGCATAAGGGATCCTTTCTGCTGAACAAAGGAAGGAGCATACCTGCGGCCAACTGGCCAACACTAAAAAGAAGATTGTTCTCATCATAAGGAAAGCCCCAGATAAGAGACTCAGTAAGAACGTCAGGGCCATCAACAAAGGAAACCTCGAACTTGTGAAGACGAAATGACTTAACGATCTCAACAATCGACAAATGAGCGTAGATGTCCTTGTCACGAAGTTGGAGTCTCGAAAGTTCATAGTGAGGAGGAGGAGGTGGAAGATCTCCATCAGCAACCTCTTCTACCTCAGGATACGCAGCCTCCTCAGGAACCGCAGACACCTCAGCTCCATACGGAACCTCAGAATCCTCAGGGGAAGAAGAAGGCATAGCATCTGGATGATCCATTCTCGGAGGAGGATCTATTGACGAAGATATCTTCGGACCCTTACGCGCAGACTTCTTCGGGAACCTCATAATTCCTGACACCAACAGGAAGAATTTCTCCATCAACAATGGAGGAAGAAAAATTACAGTCCTTTCGAAAACAAGACAGGGGCAAAAACTAAAGTACTTTGGGCATGGTTTCGTTAAACCAACCAAAGGAAACAGTTTGACTATGCTATAAGGGAGAAACGAACATCATACATCACAAAAGCAAGATTTTGGGGGCACATGATGATCATGGCGGAATCGTTATCAAAGATCAAAACGAAACAACACCCAAGTTTCAATGCAGTGCAAGCAAGTAAACGAGAGTAACAATTCTCACATGCAAGTGTAAAACATCAACATCAACAAATCTCCTAGTCGAAGCAGGGGACACATAGCCGAATATGGGGAGAATCGAAACTAAAAGACGAGCAATACTTACTTGTATGATCAATTGTGAAGCCGAATCACTCGAAGAATCAAAGGAAGCAGTCACCGATGGAAGAAGAATCTCAAAGAAAGAGATAGAGAGCGACAGTTTGGAGAAGAAGAATGGGAGTTAAGGAAAATTCCTTCTCTTTATTCCCATTTTATAGGCGGCTGGAGAATCCAAAAATTTGGAGGTCCCTAAATTCAAGGGGAAGTTATTGCATGAAAGGACATGTAGGGACCACCCAATCGGTACGTGCAGAAATGGCGGCGTAACGGAAATTTTCTTCCACTTCTACAGAATAGTAGAATATGAAAGAAAAGGGGCAAACTGTGAATACCAATATTCTGTGGAGCACGTGTCACGGTCTTAGTGGCTGCACATAAAACTAACTATGTAACCTTCGCTGAATAAAGAAGTCTAAGGAGCAAAGGATACCTCCGCAGATCTACTTTATCTCACCCCAATAAATAAGACCTCGACGGTGGAGATAAGAAGAGTACGAGCATAGCCTACTACGAGGCAGCTGGCGAGGGGACAGAGGTAGATGACGGATCTAATTAGCATTAAATGCACAAAACTCTTATCTACACGCGTGAATCAAAGCACGTGGAGAGAGGAAACGTGGCAGAACCCGATTGGAAGAAGCTGGAGGTGAACGAAGGTACAACCTACACAAAGGTTGGGCAGTTCCCGAAGGAACGTGGGTCAGCTGAGATGGAAGAATTATATTGGAGAAGGCACGCGGTGGACGAAGGTACCACCGATACCAAAGGTATATCAGCAGACGATGGACCCAGAGACAACAAAGATATACCAAAAGCAGAAGAGACTATAAATACAAAGCCTCACCAACAAACTAAAGGTATTCAATTCAATACCTAGAAGGATAATATCTAGTCTTAAGCTTATATCTCTTTAATGTTTAGAACTTAAGTGTTTACTTCATCTTGAGTTCTCTCTATTACTTTTGGAAGCATTTAAGATCTTTGTAAACACTACAAACTTAATACAAAACAATCACTCATTACCCCGTGGACATAGAAAAAATGTCGAACCACGTAATCTCTTATGTCTCGTGATAACTTAGAAGCTTTTACATTATATTTATATTCTTCATTATTATTGTGATCTTACATATCTTTCATTACTTAGATTCGTCAGTTCAACAGAGGTATCGATACTTTTTAGCATCTGATCCTCTGAACTGAATACATCACGTAGGCTATGGGGAAAAGAGTAGTCACACGCACATTAGTGTATAAGTCCATAAACCGAGAGCCAAGAGTATGCATATGTGTGTATACAAAATTGGTGAAGGAGACAGGTTAAGTATGCGTACCCGTACGCATACTGGCGGAAGTTTTTGAACCGAAAATTTCTGATGAGTTTGGAAAATTTACAAACTCAAAACCGATTGCTTAATTATGCATACCCATATGCATACTTAATCTGGTTACTTTGTCAAGTCGGTCAGTTCATGGACTTAAACATTTAAATCATAAGGAATGCAATCTTTGCAAACCGTGGCTATAATGTTCATGATTGATTCACGTGAATCAAACCGATTTGATTTCAATTGTGTTTTATAAACAATTGAACAACTCTTGACTAGTTTTATATGTACTTGTTATGGTTAAGATGAATAAGCTTGATATGAGAGTAATCATATGGCTAACCTCGGTTAACTATTTGTGAACCAACATGGTGTACACGTTTGGGTATGGTTACATAAACCTAAATGAGGGTACATTTCATTTTTGTGTAACAAACTAAGTTCGATCTAACGGTTGAAAGATATTAGCTTGGTTGAATCAAGTTTTTCATCTAACGGTGATTATATAATGCTCTGTTACCAAGGTAACTTAGATTGCAAACCCAGATTTGAAAACTATATAAAGGAGAACTCTAGCAACTGGGAAACCTAATCCCCACACCTTTTGTGTGTTACTAGTTGCATAACTAGAGTCGATTCTCCTTTAACCTTAGGTTTCTTCTCAAGACCCTGTAGGTTAACGACTTGAAGACTTCATTAGGATTGTGAAGCCAGACCCAACTATTATCTTTGTAGTTACATGATCTGATCTTGCTGCTTCTATCGTGTTGAGTGCAATTGAAATAATTGGCTCGAGATTTTATATCTCCGATAGGCAAGATAGAAAAGTAATCACAAACAAACTTTGTCTCATCGTTTGCGATTCCATAATAACTTATTTCGCTAGTCGATTAAGTTTATTATGAGGTGATTGATAATACCAGGTTGTTCATTGGGAATATAAGTCCAGTTTATCAATTGGTTCATGTTCACCTTGATTTATCAAAATACGGAATAAAAACTCTTGGGTATTTCTGTGGGAGACAGATTTATTCAATTCTATAGACATTTATGTGTGAGACAGATTTGTATATCAAGTCTTCGATCTTGGGTTGTAGCAACTCTTGGTTGTGGGTGAGATCAGCTAAAGGAATCAAGTGCGTAGTATCATGTTGGGATCAGAGACGTAAGGAGCGCAACTGTACCTTGAATCAGTGTGATATTGATTAGGCTTTAACTTTAGACCAATCTGAAGTTAATTGGTAGCAGGCTAGTGTCTGTAGCATCTTAATACAGTGTGGTGTTCAATATGGACTAGGTCCCGGGGTTTTTCTGCATTTGCGGTTTCCTCATTAACAAAATTCTGGTTTCTGTGTTATTTCTTTTCCGCATTATATTTTGTTATATAATTGAAATATCACAGGTTGTGCGTTAAGATTAATCAATTAGCTAAAATATCCAACCTTTGGTTGTTTATTTACATTGATTGACACTTGAACATTGGTCTTTGGTACCGTTCAACTAACTCGTCTTATTTAATCAAGCTCGCATATTTCTATTTGCTGATTGCGGATTGAGTTAAGAGTTAGAGATATTAAACTCTTTGATATACTTTATTTTAGATTGAGTATGACTGTCTAGTTGATTCTCTAGAAAGTGTATTGGAGTAAGTCCTCTCAGATTGCCAAACGAATTATTGGGCGTGGTTGTTGTACCCCCGTATTTTCACATGACCCATGTTTGGTGGTTCTGGTATGTCTTCCATTAATATCACCGCTTCCCAGATTTTATCTATTGCAGTATTTAGGTGCGGCATTTTGCTCTCCTCCCATACGGTTCTATTTCCTCTAGGGCCTTGATTATAGTATCTCTTTTGCCATCCATATCCTTATGCTTGGTTATTAAGTCTCTAAACCTTGTTATTGCCTGCATTTTTATTGTATTGCCTCTCTTTGTATTCTCTTTCGTACATCTCTTGATCGATACTTCCCATAGCCACTAGTATCTAGTTATCTTCCATCATCACTTTTCCTTGTACCCCTTGAGATATGCTTGCAACTATATTAGTTATCTCTGGGAGAAGACTTGCGTTCCCCTGTTTTGTGTTTGTATTCGCAACGGTATAAGATTTCATTTCCTTCTGCTTTTCTTCAAGAGCAATGTACTCTTCTTGGTACTCGCGCAGCTCTGTCATTGATATGGTATCTTTGATCCTGAATATCTGCGTATACAACAGGTCTGTAGGAAAAAGTGCATTAATAAAGGCTAGTATGAGATTTCTCTCATCTAATCTTCCAGCCATTTCACTACACATAGTTCTCCACCGCGTGGTTAAGTTTCGCAAGCCCTCATTGGTTCTTCTTCGCAGGCTAAACACCTTCTCTATGCCTGGTCTTAACATGTTGTTGCTAATGTATGATCCTAAAAATATGCTCTGTAGATGATTAAATGATGTTATTGTTCCCTCAGGCAATCCCTCAAAATATTGTAAAGCTTCTCCAGTTAGACTGGATGGAAAATTCTTGCATAAAACCGCATCATTATCTTCCCATTGTAACAGAGATCTGTTGAACGCCTTTATATGATGCACTGCACATGTTGTTCTATTGAATATATTAGTGAATACGGGTAAAGTGCATTTGGTTGGTATTCCTGCCCTTTGTATCCGTCTTGCGAATAGTGTTTTTCCATCTTCTTCAATTGCTTCATATAACTGTCGCCTACCTCCATCTCTTCATGTGGTCATCATCGCTCTTACTTATGCTATTTCTCTTAGGATTTTTGCAGTCATGGTTTGTTCCGCGTCTTGCTGTATTGGTCTTTTCAACCTTGCTTGACTTATTCTGTTATCATGCGTGTTTTGGCGCACCGCCTCATGTAGTTCTCGTTCTTCCGCATCTTATCTTCTTTTTATTCTTCGCATATCCCTTTCATGTCTTGCATGGATATGTGTGTCGAAGTTCTTATTCTCTTCTTCTTCTTCTTCTTATTATTCGCGCTCTCTTTGATTTCGCAGCATTTTTCTACCATGTAGTATCATCCTCCCTTGCTCCTCGTCTGTTTTATCATCCTGATCATGGTGTGTGCGATAACATTCTCCTTATTGTTCATGTCGATTTCCTCTGCGATCTTCTTGCATGCGATAGTTTTCGCCTTGCTGTACATATCGATTAGTTGGTTGTTGCTCTACACGATTTCCACCGCATTGCTCCTGTATATTATCACCTATATGAAAATTTTCAACCATGTTGTTATCTAAGAGTCGCTTATGTTTAGCATCTCTGCGGATAGATCGACTACGCCTTGACGTGTTCCTACTTATTATAGAGTTTGAAATTGTACGCGTTGTACTTCGTGAACTTTGTTCTTGTAATCTGATATTCTCTTCTCTTAGCTCATCATTATGACGCGTCAAATTCGCAAGCGCTTCTTCTTATCTCATTCTTTCTGCGATTAGTCATTTTCGGAGCTCCTTTATGGTCATATTCTCTTCGTTTTCTATTATTTGTCCTCCATCTCCAGTTTTTTCCTCGGTTGAATCTGTATTTGTAGTATGAACACGTACAACATCATAGTTGATGGTTTTGTTTTCCGTGGTTCGCGTTGGATCTGAGTTTGGAATTGGTTTCCTCGATTGTTCCTCTCTCCCATCCTTGACGATTCAACAATTTCACTTTTTCTTCTTCCTGCGATTCTTCTACTCCTCCTAGTTGCTATCACTTGTTCTGCTGTAGATGCTTTCCCTACCATCTTTTTCGTCTTGTAACATTATTTTTTCTCGACGAAGGAAAAAGTATTCTTTAAAGAACTGAAAATCTTACCAATAAAAATTGTTTTTCTAAGATTAAAAGTTTTGGCCGAATTTCTTAGATCTAAATTTATTAAACTTTCTAAGGTTGTTAATAGAGCGATGATAAACTATGAATAACTTTAAGCTTGCTTTTCAAGAAATTCACCAACATGCTATATCATTCCGAGCTGTTTCTAGCGCCAAAATGTAGTTGCGAGAAATCTCACAACCACACCCTTAATAGAATCTATGAAACGATCTAAGAAACCATATTGAAATACGCAAGAACTCTTATTAAAATCTTAGAACAAGTACAAAGATATGAAGAAACCCTAACTTGGGGAGCAAATAACTTTCTCTCTCCTAAAATTCTTCCCTAAGCTCAACAAAAATACATCTCTCTTTACAAAGGCGCTCTGCTCCTTATATAGGAGTTTACATAGTGAAAGACAGCTAATAAATCCCCTAATTTCGGATCTGACGTGCGTCAATGTCGCACAAGAGTTTATCATTGTCGCACAATTTCTTTATTGTCGCATAGATCTTCACACCTTTCTCGTGATCTGGTTACGTCATCTGGTTCGTCATCTTTCATATAACGCATGCGGTCATGTTCGCTTAATACTTACGGAGTTACTTCGCACGTAAAACGAGTGTGCGGTATTTTGTACCCACAATGACATTGTAGACAAGGATAACATCAGGGAGAATAATACTGGAACCATTTCTTCTATTATCGATGGCATGAAGCATGATATGATTGAGGAAGGAGAAAACGATACTGAGGAGCTCTTCCATGGAAGTTAAGATATGCCTGCAAAGTTGGTAATACTCCATTCCTTAGAAACTCTAAATCCTTTTAATTTTAATTTTTCCATTTATCTTTCTTATAGCTCTCACATAGTTAAAAACTTGAACTTCTTCGGTATAAAGATCCTCTCTTGGAATGTTCAAGGTTATGGAAATAGAAAAACTAGGAATCAGTTAAAAGAATTAGTCAGAAATAATGATCCTGACATTGTTTTTCTGTGTGAAACTAAAGTCTATTTCAAAAAAAATGGCCAACTTAATCAAACCTCTAAATTTTCTTAATTACAGGATCATTAATCATATAAGATTATCTGGTGGACTATGCATGCATGCTCTGGAAAGATGGTATAGGTCTAGAAATATAAGTATGAGCTTGTATAATTACAATTATGCTTTTCTTTGAAACATTCTTTGTGTGTGTGAAATAAATGAATAAGTGATGAGAAGAGAATTAATTAGCTTTGAAGTTTAAAACGGTCTTCAATTTACAAGTGGGTGAACAATTGGAACCTACAAAAAAAAAAACATTAGAACTAATTTTTGAGAATCTATGTGTTAACTATAGACTAAGATGTTCGTGAAAATTGTTTCAAGATAATTTAGGAAAATGGTGTGAGATTGGCCAATGAACAATGGTTCCTTAGTTATTTAGAATTGGGATTTCATCTTTCTTTTAGTTGGGGTACGAGGAAAGAATGTATAACATTAAAAGGAAAACTAGGAAAGCAAGGACGTGATTGTAAAGGTAATCAATTCAATTTGATAATGGTTGATTATTATTTCTTTCTGTATATTTCCCTAATTGGTCGTTTGATTGTTTTACGAAGAAATAGTAACTTTTGACCATCAAAAAAGAACAAAAAAAATAAAATAAGTAGGAAGTAGGAAGTAGGAAGTAAATATAATATAATTATGTAATTTTTCTTCCTTTTAATGTATTATAAATAATATTATAACCATGTTGCGTTTAACTACAAGTGAAAAAGACTTCAGAGTTCGAATCCGTAAAACTTATTTCATTAGTACCAAGTCATCAACGTATTTAAACTTTGAGCAATGGCTAATTAGAGACCTCGTTGGCCTAACCAAACAAGTTAGTAGTTACCGTTACCGTTTATTCCCCCAACTGCTTTCGCTGAAGCCCGTCAGTCTCACCGACAAAAGCCCAGTTTAATTATCCAGCAATTTCTAGTAAGTTCCGGAATCCGAATTCCAAGTGTTTTATTTCAACCTTCTACCAGCTTCTAGACTCGACGGGAAAAGAGATCAACAGAACTATCTAGAAACACCAACAATATATCATCTCTACAAACTACAATCGAAGATCTGTATATAAACCCCACCTGCATTTGATTGTTATCAATCGAAGATCAAAATTATAAATCAAAATCTCTACAAACTAGAATCAATTCAAGCACAATCCTCGTATTAGAGCAACAACAATGGCTTTCAGAGTAATTGGTTTCAACGATCCAATTTTCTCAGGTCTTCAAGAGATGTTTGATGTATCAGATCATGATGTTGAAAAATCAGTGAATACGCCATCAAAAATGTATGTAAGGGATGCAAAAGCGATGGCAGCAACACCAGCTGATATCAAGGAGTATCCAGATTCTTATGCGTTTGTACTTGACATGCCAGGACTGAAATCAGATGAAATCAAGGTTCAAGTAGAAGAGAATAACGTTCTTGTTGTGACGGGAATGCGGCAAAGGGAAGACGAGAAGGAGAAAGAAGTTAAATACGTGAGGATGGAAAGGAGAATTGGAAAATTTATGAGGCAGTTTGTGCTCCCTGAGAATGCAAATGTTGACGCAATTTCTGCTGTTTGTGCTGATGGTATTCTTACCATTACCGTCCAGAAATTGCCTCCACCGGAACCTAAGAAACCCAGGACTATCCAGGTTCAGATTGGGTAAGGAAATGTTGTGTGATGCACTAAGGAGTAAGGATATGCTTGATCCAAATGAATCATTTTGTGATGTAGTTGTGGATGGTAGATTTGATTGTCTACATCGGAATGCCTTCTTCAGTTCTTCTTCTTTTTTCGTGTGTGCGCGCCTGTCATGTTCTTTTTTGTGTGGGGTTGAAATTGCAAGAAAATAAATAAAATTTTACAGATATAATGCCTCTCCCAAATTTAAGTTCTTTTGATAAAAAATCAAAGCGAATGAAGAAAATAATATTCATGTGTGTTGCGCAATCTAATCAGGTACAGACCTTGGTATTCAAATCGATTTTGTAAATCGTAGAATATCGACATTCATCGAAGTCGAGCTAGATCGATCAGCTTTAGAAATAGACTGGCAGTTTTATGCAAAGAACAGGGTATGGAAGACTCTGATCAACTTTGTACGATGGCTCGCTGATAACTAAGACAGCGGGTGAACATAAACCCTTCCTGGTTGTGAATTCGTAAAAGAAAGAAAACTCACCCATGAGCTTGACCTACTGAACTGAGTGAAAGAGCTTGGCAGTCGTTTTCTTATTAGTAAAACCTTCAAATAATAGTGAAAACCTTTACGTTAAATTTCTGATTTTGTTAGCTAAACAACCAGTCCTGAATTGAAGAGCTTCACCACCTGACACTGGAGTTGGGTGCACTTGGTGATGTCCCCTAGTGCATTCCATTTCCCTTTGCATCAGCTCATAGAATTCACATCATCTCAACTAAGGTGAAGAATTTTGTTGATAAACTCATTAGCCCATCGTCTCCCTTTCTTCCAATAAAATTGAGGTCCAATAACCAAGCTTGCACCAACTAAAAACCCCAAAAAGCTCAGTGCGAATACTATCCAGTCAAATTCATTTTCTTCAGAAATCGAACTATTTTGTGGTGACTCGGTATTACTAATGCAGTCTTTAGACAGGGGGAAACCACATAACCCAGCATTTCCCTCGAACGAGCTTGGCTGGAATGTTTGAAATTGATCACCTGATGGAATTTTTCCCACTAACTTGTTGAAGGAGAGGTTCAACACTGAAAGAAACGATAAGCCCGCTAATTGGAAGGGAATCTCTCCAGTCAGCTTGTTCTGCGATAGGTCTAATGACTCAAGATGTTTAAGATTACCAAAAGCTTCTGGGATCGAGCCTTTAAGAGCATTGCTTGAGAAATTGAGCATGTAAAGTGCCGTGAGATTTGCAATGCTTTCTGGGATTTCTCCTTCAAATCTGTTATTTGAGAAGTCAATGCATTTGAAAACCGTTAAAATCTTCACCAGCTGCATGTCTAGTCCTTTGCTTGTAACAGTCACAACGTCTTGGTAATATAACTGAGTTATTTGTAAGACCCTGAATCTTTGTATCACGTGGTTCTGATTTGATTGGTCTTCTTCTTCGTTGATCATCATTCCTGCCCAACTCGAGAAATATTCCCCGGAAAGACTACCTGTAAAGCTATTAAAAGATATATCAATAATCTGCAGACTTGAGAATTCTTGAGCACCAGGATTTCCCAAGGGACCGTGAAAGTTGTTGGAGCGTAACACCAGGACCCGCAACTCGGACATAGATCCCAACCACGAAGGGAACTCACCATTTAGCTGATTATTCCCAAGGTCTAGTACTTCTAGCCCTATACAATTGGCAAGAGACCTTGCTATCTGGCCTCCAAATCTGTTTCGATTGAGGTCGAATGTCTTCAGACT
This sequence comes from Papaver bracteatum, assembly GCA_023529315.1. NCBI lineage: Eukaryota > Viridiplantae > Streptophyta > Magnoliopsida > Ranunculales > Papaveraceae > Papaver > Papaver bracteatum. The sequence goes on from JAJJWX010001343.1 coordinate 1,102,907, forward strand.
ACAAGTTTCTGAAAATGTTTCTGGTATAGTTCCATTGAGATTGTTTCCTCTTAAGTTTAGAACTCTGAGGCTTAAATTGGATAAAAGACATGGGGGTATATCTCCACTCAAGTTGTTATGTGAAAGATCAAGGACTTGAAGATTATTATATCTAGCTTTACATATCGACCTAGGAATTTCCCCATTAAGTTGATTGCTTGAAACAGAGAAGGATATGGCAAATGTAAAGTACGAACCTATATTGGTCGGAACGGAGGTGAGGTTATTCTTCGAGTAATCTAGGACGGTAGCATATGGTGGCAGGATCAAGTTCTTTCCTTGAAGCTTGTTGGAATGGAGATCGAGGAGGTTTATAAACTGAAAACTGTTGTCAGGGAAATGTCTATGGGGATCCTCGAGAAAGTTGTGAGAAAGATTTAAGTTAGTGAGATTTCCCATCCTCCAAAACCAGTTTGGTATTTTCCCATGGATTTGATTGTCTGAAAGGTCTAAGTAGCCCAGTAAGATTGGCTTCTCAAGAAAATGGGAATATCTGCCAGGTTACAGGAACGCAATTTCAGTGTGCCTAGTTGGGGAATCACTGAAGAATTTATCCCAACAGTAATAATTGTCAAACTATTACTTGAAAGATCCAGACTAGAAAGATTACTTAACTTGTTAAAGAGCATATCAAGTCTCACTGTGCCACTGAAGTTATTTGAAGAAAGTGTAAGAATTTTAAGTCTTGAGAGTTCTAAAATTGGCGATATTCCCCCTTCCAACTTATTGATACTCAAGTCAAGCGTCTCCAATGGAGATGAAGATCCAGTAAAAAACTCACCAAGGTGACCAGTGAATTGATTCATTCCAAGTTGTAACCTTTGTAGCGAAGGTAGGGTAAACAAAGCCAGTGGAATTGTCCCGTTGAGTGAGTTATTCCTCAAATTCAAAACGACTAGTTTAGAAAGTTCATCCCATTCAACAGGAATTGAACCTGCTAAACTATTACGGGAAAGATCTATTACTATCAAATTCTTGGACCAACCGATTGACGGTGTTAAGGTTACCAGCTCAGCTGGTCAAGTTTCACAACAGAATGGGTAAACAAGAACAAGTATACTGGGAAAGTCTTCATGCTAGTTTTATGTATCTTTGTTAACTTTAGAATAGCTTTCTGTTAGCGTTTTAATAGCAAATAAGTTGTAACACCTATGCTGTATCTTTCTCAGTATAAATACATCTCGACTCCACATGTTTGTGTGTGGAAGTCTTTCCCCCAAAATCACTTTCTAACTTGGTATCATCCTCGATCCAAGCTTCGCTTCCAAAAACCCTATCAACAAAATCCAAAAAAAATCAACCCAATGACAACAACCAATCAACTGAGAAACATCCAGATTCATCATCTGGTAACACTCAAATTAACAGAAACAAACTATCCACTGTGGAAAACACAGTTCAAGCCCATTCTGAAAGGCTACGGTTTAACCAGCTTTGTTGATGGCACAAAAGAAATCCCACCTAAAACCCTACCAAACTCTACTGCTGTGAACCCTGATTACAGTGCGTATGAAGAACAAGATTCCTTGCTGGTTGGTTGGCTTAACCCGACACTCACCCCTGAAGTTTTAGGTGTTGTTAGAGGCTTAGATACTGCAAAGGAGGTCTGGGATACCTTGGAGACAGAGTTTGCTCCGAAAACGAAGTTTCATCAAATGCATCTGAAAAAGCAACTTCACTCCCTGAACAAAGGTAATAAAACCCTAAAAGCATATTTTAATGATGCTAAAGCATTGTTTGCTCAGCTTGCAGCTACGGGATATGTTGTTACTGCTGATGAGATGAAGCAGTCCATAACAGATGGATTGAATCAAACATACGATCCAATTGTCACTGCTCTCAGCACTGTTGAAAATTTGGATATGCAAACCTTCTATACACACCTGATGACGTTTGATTTGAGGCAAGAACAACATCTCTCTGCGATCCAACAACCCATTGCTAACGTTGCTGTCACCAATCGTGCCTCCTCCAGCAAATCTGCGCCACGACACAACAACAACTCAAATCGTGGACCACCTCAGCAGAACCACAACTCACCAGCTCGAGGTTCACAATCTTCTCAAAAAAAAAATCTAACAAATTTGAGATTCCATGTCAGATATGTAAAAAAGACAATCATCAGGCAGATCGCTGCTGGTTTCGTTACAAACCAAGTGGTAATCAATCCCGTGAGCCTGCTGCATATATAGCTCTTCCAAATGGTGCGCAAGGACATGAATAGATCACTGATACTGGCGCAACACATCATCTTACGTCAGATATGAGGAATTTGACTATTCCGCATGAGTATGATGGTACGGAAATGGTCCATGTTAGAAATGGTAATACTCTTGCCATAGCTCATGTTGGAAATGCATCGTTCACACACAACTCAAGATCATATCAGTTGAAAAACATTTATCATGTCCCTAACATAAAAACCAATTTGTTATCTGTGTGCCAATTTTGTAAAGATAACAATGTGTTTTTTGAATTTCACAATTCTTATTTTCTTGTGAAGGACAAGCTCACGGGAGTCATTCTGCTGCGAGGACTGAATAGGAATGGGCTGTATGTTTTTGAAGGAGTTGATATGCTGGACAAACCTGTTAAGCCGCAAGCTTATGTCTCATCTTCCTTCCCAGTATGGCACCAACGATTAGGTCATCCGATGTTCAAAACTGTGTCTTAGATTTGTTTTAAAAATTCCCTTTCTGTTTCCAATAAAAAGTTTGAGTACTGTCAATCTTGCCATCTCAGTAAGAGCAAGAAGTTACCTTTTTCCTTAAGTAGTACGGTCTATGATAAACCCTTGAGTTTGGTTGTGTCGGATATTTGGGTCTCTCCTAAACAATCTAGAGCTGGTTTTCGTTACTATCTTTTTATTATGGATGTTTTCTCTCATTTTACTTGGGTGTTTCCCCTTGTGCAACGTTCTGATGCACTGCAAACTTTTATCCATTTTCACAAACAAGTCGAAAACCTGACAAAAAATAAAATTAAAGTTTTCCAGTCGGACAACGCCTTGGAGTACAAAAAGTTTACCTCATACCTCAATGACTCAGGAATTCAGCATCGCTTTTCTTGTCCCCATACCTCTCCACAAAATGGATTAGCAGAAAGACGTATTAGACATGTAACGGAATCGGGTCTTGCCTTACTGTATCATGCCCATATGCCTCAAAGTTTTTGGGCTGATGCATTTACTACTGCATTTTTCTTGATTAATAGGCTGCCCAAATCTGCATCTGAGAGTCTAACTCCTTTAGAACTTCTTTTTGGCTTAAAACCTGACTACAAATTCCTACGTGTATTTGGCTGTTTAGCTTTTCCATGTCTTCGACATTACAATGCTACAAAACTAGACCCTCGATCTCTTCCGTGTGTCTTCATAGGGTATAGCAATGCTCACAAAGGGTATGTATGTCTTCATAGAGAAACAAACAGGGTGTATATATCTCGTCATCTCCGTTTTGAAGAGTGCACATTCCCATTTCAGTCTCATCAGCAGAAGGATTCCCAGCTTTGCCAAGGTAATATTCCGTCAAGTATTTCTGTCTTATTATCACCACCATTTGTGCGTAGTCATGAACAACTTGAGGGGAGGTGTTAAGGTTACCAGCTCAGCTGGTCAAGTTTCACAACATAATGGGTAAACAAGAACGAGTATACTGGGAAAGTCTTCATGATAGTTTTATGTATCTTTGTTAACTTTAGAATAGCTTTCTGTTAGCGTTTTAATAGGAAATAAGTTGTAACACCTATGATGTATCTTTCTCAGTATAAATACATCTCGACTCCACATGTTTGTGTGTGGAAGTCTTTCCCCCAAAATCACTTTCTAACTGACGGAATTAAACCATTAAAATGATTATTTGAAAGGTCTAAGTATCGAAGATGGTTAAGGTTTGAAACCAGAGAAGCCGGAATTGATCCATTAAATCCACAGAAGTTAAGATCTAACTGGGATAGTAATATTATATTACCAATAGAATTAGGTACGCCTGCAAAACTCGTTTCTGACAACACTAAGTCTTGTAGCAATGCATCCTTGTGAAATTCTGGCAAAGAACCTTGAAGAAGCTTATTGTCAAACAGATTTAGGGTTCGAAGTGTTCGCAACTGAAGAATGTTTTTGGGGAATATTCCATACAACCCACAAGAGCTTAGATGTAGGGAAGTTAAGTTGGAGAATTCACCAAAGAACTCAGGTACTTTAGCAGAGATACTATTCAGGTTAAGCCGAAGTTCAGAGAGTGAACGAAGTTGTGATAAAGATGAATCGAAAGGCCCTGAAAGATCGTTTGGAATTCCACTCTGGCCCAAGCCTGTGTCTTCAATTGCCATCCACAGTGACAGTGAAGCTGCTCTTGGTTGCGCAAAGAACAATGTATACAACGGGAAGTCTATACATATACGAAGAAGACATAAGACGGTGAAACAACTACTCTCTACTGGTATTATCTCGATAGACTTTGTAAAATACAAAGATAATCTTGCAGATCCTTTGAAAAAAGGCTTAACCAGAGAGAAAGTTAAATTTACATCGAGGGGGATGGGACTTAAGCTCATTGAATAAATCACCATGAAGGATACTCAACCTTGTGATTGGATTTCCAAGATCAAGGTTCAATGAGACAACTAATTTATGGTGATATTGAGAAAGCACTATCTTTGTCCCTCCTATGGTGTAATCGTGCGATAGTCTTTGCTGCAGAAATTAAGGATGATCTTTTGCGATCTTAATGGGTACCATGGCTTTGATTAAAGCGGGGTGTGGCAGGACACTCTTTATGGACTCACCTTTGTGGATGTTGGAAGTGTGGCCGCTTCCTATGAGAATATGAGCTGATTCTCTAGAGACATTCATTAAGTCCGGGATTTTAGCCCACGGCCAAAATGGGCACAACCGCAAGAGCTTGGAAGCTGTTTTCTTCGGTTGAGGCATCAAGTGTGGCTGTTATTTCTGAATTGCATTTTTTGTTGGCGGTTCAAGACATTGCGTTCACCGTATCAACAAGAAGTTCAGGTAACCTCTCACTAAGTTAAGGTTCAATCTTTGGGACACCTTAGCCTATTTTGTTGCCTTATGTTTTATCGTGTTTTATCGACATGTTTTATTATTCATGTGGGGGATTGTTAAAAAAAATGTTTTGCTTTAATCAAAAAATGCATGGACCATGTTTTGATCCCAAGACCTATTGCTCCCTAGATGTTTTTTCATGTGAATGAATAAAACATTAGTCCCATATAGACTAAAACACTAAGATTTTTAGACTTAAATAGCATTGGTTTAGCCTTAAGGGAATGGCCCTTTGGGTCTTTAGACCTTTGTGTATGGGGAAAGCCCTAGACTATGGCAAGGTTTCCTAAACCTTATTGCATTTCTTATTGCCTTTCCCGTTCGCGCGGTGCTTCAGCACAAAAGCACGCACGCCGGCGCTCGGATCGGCTCGGCTCGGGCAAGGCGTGGGCGTGGGCGTGGGCGTGGGCGAGTGGGAGTGGGCGTGGGCGTGGGAGTGGGAGTGGGTGTGGGTTTATCCGACCCTTTCTTTTTACTGAAAATTTCCACTCGTTTCTCCCACACATGTAAAGAATTTTATTCTATGCCTTCTCGGTTTTGGATATCCGACAGCCACTAGAATCATCTTTAGTCACACACGGTTAATTCTCACGCGTGAATTCTCTTAACTGTTTTCATCGTAAAGAATCTTTAATCTCACGCGTGTGGACACTGTGCACAGAGATTTCTCGTCGAGAAGAATCTTGCCTTGACAGATGCGTTTTTTTCTTGTTATTTTAACGGATGCTTTTTGCTTTTACTCGTCCGACAAATTGAATGCGTGATTTACGGATCTGTGTCTCAAACGTTCGAATTATTACCTATAAATACGAGTTAAGGCTTTCGGTTTAAAGACATACCATTGAACTCTTATCTTGAATTTCTCCTTCTTCTCTAATTATTTTCAGAAACTTAAGTTCTTATTCATATTTGTCTTAAAACTCGAGAAAACGTTCGAGTTCTTTCTGAAATAAGTTGTAGTTTCTGAAACATAATTTTGTATAACTACTTCTTGATTTACAGAATTTTAGTTCACAGAAATATAGTTTACAGAAACATAAAATTGTTTTTACATTACTCAGAAACAATTGTATTTTCAATTTGTGTTTTTGTTTTTATTTTTGTTGCCAAGTTCTAAGGGTTCTCTCTGTGTATGCTACACATTGAGGAGAACTAACGATAGTTGTATCCTGGAGGTAGTTTGCTAATTTCTATAGCATCTCGGAGGAGTAGCAGCAATATTACCTTTAGCTCAGCAGTATCTCATACGTGCCTCTACTAATTTTATTGAGTTATTTGTTACTACTATTAGTGTAATCTAAGTATTATTTCCCATTTGCATTCGATTATTGTAATTAATTCCAACAATCTAAAGGTAATAACGTGCCTTATTGTAATATTGTAATACTGTAATATTCTTTGTTGTAAGAACATGGGAAAGAATATCGTAGAAAAACCACCAAAGTTCAGTGGTAAGGACTTTAAGAGATGGCAGTCTAAAATGCTATTCTTCCTAAACGACCAAAGGTTAGATGGATATGCTTTAGAAAAACCCTCGAGAAAACTTCATCGCCGTGGTAATGAAGATAAATTGGACAGGTGGAATAGGAAGAATTATTTGTGCAAGAATCATATTCTTAACTGTCTTGATGACTCCTTGTATGACTTCTATAATGCAAAAGAAGATTTTAATGCTTTTGATTTATGGGAAGCTCTAGAAGAAAAATATCATCTTTGAAGCTGCTGAAGTAAGAAGTTCTTGATGGCTAAGTTCTTAGAATACAACATGACTGACGAAAAGCCTGTGGTAGAACAGTTCGTCGAACTTCAACTCCTCATCAGCGAGATTATTGCTGAAGGCATGACTTTTGATGAAGCTCTACAAGTATCGGCTGTGATTGAAAAGCTTCCACCCTCATGGAGCGAATACAAGAGGAGGCTGCGACACAAGACTCGTGAAATCACCATGGTGGAGCTTGGAAAAAAGATCCAGGTTGAGGAGATGATGTGCAGCAAGGACAAGAGCATGATGCTGAGCAAAAACATGTCCAACAAAGCTCATGTTTTGGACGATAAAGCTTCTTCAAAGAAAACTCCTGGAGAATCCAGCAAAATGGGTAATAGACGTAACAGACGTCGAAAACCCAGAGGTAAAAATTTTAAGCCTAGAGGTGGTTTCACTAAGCACACCATCAAAGGCGACTGTTTTAATTGTGGTAAACCTGGACATATGGCTAAAGACTGTAAGGCCCCTAAAAGGATCAAATATGATCCAAAACAGAAAAATAAGGCAAACATAGTAGAGGACTCTGGATATTTCACTGGCATGGTGTCTGAAGTCGACCTTGTCTCTAGTATGACTAATGTGAGAGACTGGTGGCTTGATTCTGGAGCCACCAAGCATGTCTGTAAATTCAGAAATGCTTTCTCCTCCTATGCCATAGTAGGAGATGATGAGAAATTGTTCATGGGAAATTCTTCCACCGCGAAAGTGGTGGGGAAAGGCAAGGTCGAACTGAAGCTAACTTCGGAAAAACTCTCGCATTGAATGACGTATTCTACGTCCCAGACATATGCAAAAATCTCATCTCAGAAACCATCCTGCTAGGAAAAGGTTTTAAAATTGTTCTTTGAGTCCAATACTGTTGTGATTTCTAAGCATGGTGAATTCGTAGGAAAAGGTTATGTTACCGATAACATGATTAAGCTTAGTGTATCTGATTTGAAATTGAATGTTAATGCATCTTCTTCTGTTTATGTTTGTGACTCCTCACATGTTTGGCATGATAGGCTTGGGCATGTTAATTTCAAATCGCTAGAAAGACTTGCTAATTTAGGTTGCATACCAAAAATAAACTTTGATAAAAAACAAAGATGTGAAATCTGTGTTGAATCTAAATATGCAAGAAAACCATTTAATAAAAGTGTTGAACGTAGAACAGTTCCTTTGGAATTAATACACTCGGATTTAGGAGACTTGAAATCAACACCAACAAGAGGTGGTAGAAAATGGTATATCACTTTCATAGATGATTACTCACGATACTGTCAGGTTCATCTTCTTAGAAGTAAAGATGAGGCCTTAGAGGCATTCAAGTTTTATAAACTTGAAGTAGAAAACCAAAAAGGAGTTAAGATTAAAACTCTTAGGTCTGACCGTGGCGGTGAGTATGTGATACCCATAGGAGAGTTTTGTAAAAATAATGGAATCATTCATGAAACCACTGCACTATATTCACCTGAATCGAATGGTGTAGCCGAAAGAAAAAATAGAACACTCATAGATATGGTAAATGCTATGTTAACAAGTTCAGGGTTATCTTCGAACTTGTGGGGGGAATCTATCCTCTCGGCATGCTATATTTTGAACCGAGTTCCATTTAAAAAATCAGATAAAACTCCCTACGAATTGTGGAATGGTAAACAACCTTCCTATGCATACTTTAAAGTGTGGGGGTGTTTGGCCAAGGTGGCCATTCCTCATCCCAAGAAAACTAAAATAGGTCCTAAAACAATTGACTGTGTTTTCATAGGATATCCTGAGCATACAAATGCTCACAGGTTTATGGTCATCAGTTCTGACCACAATAACATTGGTCTGAACACCATAATGGAATCAAGAGATGCTATGTTTTATGAACACATATTTCCTTTAAGGTCTGGACCTCGTAAAAGGGTCCATGATGATCTCCCGGATGTTCCATCGACTAGTCAAACTCCAACTTTGGAGTATGAGACTTAACCAAGAAGAAGTAAGAGGGTTAGAACTGAAACAAGTTTTGGCCCTGATTTTTTGACTCTTACGGTAGAGTCTGAACCCCAAACCTATAAGGAAGCTATGACTTCTCCGAAGCTCCTTTCGGGAAGAAGCTTCATTAAATGAATGGGAGTCCATTCAGCAAAATGAAACTTGGGAGCTTGTAGACTTGCCTCCTGGAAGTAAATCCATAGGTTGCAAATGGGTGTTCAAAAGGAAACTTAGAACAGATGGAACTATAGATAAATATAAAGCTAGGTTGGTAGCTAAAGGCTATAGACAACATGAAGGAGTAGATTTCTTTGATACCTATTCACCAGTCTCTAGAATCACCTCGATTAGAATGTTGATTTCTATTGCTTCAATTTATGATTTTCATATACATCAGATGGATGTTAAAACTGCTTTTCTATATGGTGAATTGAATGAAGAAATTTATATGGATCAACCTGAAGGCTTTATAGTAAAAGGTTATGAAAACAAAGTATGCAAGTTAAACAAATCTATTTACGTTTTAAAACAAGCACCTAAACAATGGCATGAAAAATTTGATCATGTTATGATAACTAATGGTTTCAAGGTTAATGAATCGATAAATGTGTTTACATTAAATCTGTGTATGATTCTCATGTTATTGTTTGCCTATATGTTGATGATATGCTCATATTAGGCAGCAACCTTGATATTATTAATACCATTAAAAGCATGCTTAGAGATAATTTTGACATGAAAGACTTAGGCCCTACTTGATGTAATCTTAGGGATGAAAATCAGAAAAGACGTCTGATGGATATAGTCTTAGTCAATCTCATTATCTTTGAAACCGTATTAAAGAGATTTAATTATGAAAATGCTAAACCTGCGTCTACTCCATTTTGATCCCACTTGTAAATTGAAAAAGAACAAGGGTGAGGGTATTGATCAACTTGAGTATTCTCGCATTATCGGTAGTCTTATGTATCTTATGAACTGTACAAGACCTGATATTGCTTACTCTGTGAGTAGATTAAGCAGGTATACTTGCAACCAAGGGAAGGATCACTGGAATGATCTCTTCAGAGTTTTACGTTACCTGAGAGGGACCTCAAACTATTGCTTAAGTTTTGGGAAGTATCCTCAACATAATCGAAGGGTATTGTGATGCCAATGGATATCATACTCGAGAAGAGTGCAAATCTACTAGTGGGTACATCTTCTTGCTTGGAGGTGCGTCTGTCTCATGGAAGTCTACCAAACAGACATGTATAGCTAAATCCACTATGGAGTCTCGAGTTTATAGCCTTGGAAAAAGTTTCTGGAGAGGAAGCTGAATGGATGCGATGTTTCCGGGAGGAATTCCACTCGGCCCAAGCCTGTGTCTTCAATTGCCATCCACTGTGACAGTGAAGCTGCTCTTGGTTGCGCAAAGAACAATGTATACAACGGAAGTCTATACATATACGAAGAAGACATAAGACGGTGAAACAACTACTCTCTCACCGGTATTATCTCGATAGACTTTGTAAAATCCAAAGATAATCTTGCAGATCCTTTGACAAAAGGCTTAACTTGAGAGAGAAAGTTAAATTTACATCGAGGGGATGGGACTTAAGCTCATTGAATAAATCACCATGAAGGATACTCAACCTTGTGATTGGATTTCCAAGATCAAGGTTCAATGAGACAACTAATTTATGGTGATATTGAGAAAGCACTATCTTTGTCCCTCCCTATGGTGTAATCGTGCGATAGTGCTGCCTGCGTGAAATTAAGGATGATCTTTTGCGATCTTAATGGGTACCATGGCTTTGATTAAAGCGGGGTGTGGCAGGACACTCTTTATGGACTCACCTTTGTGGATGTTGGAAGTGTGGCCGCTTCCTATGAGAATATGAGCTGATTCTCTAGAGACATTCATTAAGTCCGGGATTTTAGCCCACGGCCAAAATGGGCACAACCGCAAGATCTTGGAAGCTGTTTTCTTCGGTTGAGGCATCAAGTGTGGCTGTTATTTCTGAATTGCATTTTTTGTTGGCGGTTCAAGACATTGCGTTCACCGTATCAACAAGCAGTTCAGGTAACCTCTCACTAAGTTAAGGTTCAATCTTTGGGACACCTTAGCCTATTTTGTTGCCTTATGTTTTATCGTGTTTTATCGACATGTTTTATTATTCATGTGGGGGATTGTTAAAAAAAAATGTTTTGTTTTAATCAAAAAATGCATGGACCATGTTTTGATCCCAAGACCTATTGCTCCCTAGATGTTTTTTCATGTGAATGAATAAAACATTAGTCCCATATAGACTAAAACACTAAGATTTTTAGACTTAAATAGCATTGGTTTAGCCTTAAGGGCATGGCCCTTTGGGTCTTTAGACCTTTGTGTATGGGGAAAGACCTAGACTATGGAAAGGTTGCCTAAACCTTATTGCATTTCTTATTGCCTTTCCCGTTCGCGCGGTGCTTCGCACAGAAGCACGCACGCTCGCTCGGATCGGCTCGGCTCGGCTGGGCGTGGGCGTGGGAGTGGGCGAGGACGAGGGCGAGGGCGTGGGAGTGGGAGTGGGAGTGGGTGTGGGTGTGGGTGTGGGTGTGGGTGTGGGTGTGGGTTTATCCGACCCTTTCTTTTTACTGAAAATTTCCACTCGTTTCTCCCACACATGTAAAGAATTTTATTCTATGCCTTCTCGGTTTTGGATATCCGACAGCCACTAGAATCATCTTTAGTCACACGGTTAATTCTCATGCGTGAATTCTCTTAACTGTTTTCATCGTAAAGAATCTTTAATCTCACGCGTGTGGACACCTGTGCACAGAGATTTCTCGTCGAGAAGAATCTTGCCCGACAGATGCGTTTTTTTTATTTTTATTTTAACGGATGCTTTTTGCTTTTACTCGTCCGACAAATTGAACACGTGATTTACGGATCTGTGTCTCAAACGTTCAAATTCTTACCTATAAATACGAGTTAAGGCTTTCAGTTTAAAGACATACCATTCAGAACTCTTATCTTCTGATTTCTCCTTCTTCTCTAATTATTTTTAAACTTAAGTTCTTATTCATATTTGTCTTAAAACTCAGAAAACGTTCAGTTCTTTTTTCTGAAACAAGTTGTAGTTTCTGAAACATAATTTTGTATAACTACTTCTTGATTTACGTAATTTTAGTTCACAGAAATATAGTTTACAGAAACATAAAATTGTTTTTACATTACTCAGAAACAATTGTATTTTCAATTTGTGTTTTTGTTTTTATTTTTGTTGCCAAGTTCTAAGGGTTCTCTCTGTGTATGCTACACATTGAGGAGAATTAACAGTAGTTGTATCCTGGAGGTAGTTTGCTAATTTCTATAGCATCTCAGAGGAGTAGCAGGCAATATTACCTTTAGCTCAGCGTATCTCATACGTGCCTCTACTAATTTTATTGAGTTATTTGTTACTACTATTAGTGTAATCTAAGTATTATTTCCCATTTGCATTCGATTATTGTAATTAATTCCAACAATCTAAAGGTAATAACGTGCCTTATTGTAATATTGTAATACTGTAATATTCTTTGTTGTAAGAACATGGGAAAGAATACTGTAGAAAAACCACCAAAGTTCAGTGGTAAGGACTTTAAGAGATGGCAGTCTAAAATGCTATTCTTCCTAAACGACCAAAGGTTAGATGGATATGCTTTAGAAAAACCTCGAGAAAACTTCATCAATGGTAATGAAGATAAATTGGACAGTGGAATAGGAAGAATTATTTGTGCAAGAATCATATTCTAAACTGCCTTGATGACTCCTTGTATGACTTCTATAATGCAAAAGAAGATTTTAATGCTTTTGATTTATGGGAAGCTCTAGAAGAAAAATATCATCTTCAAGCTGCTGGAAGTAAGAAGTTCTTGATGGCTAAGTTCTTAGAATACAACATGACTGACGAAAAGCATGTGGTAGAACAGTTCGTCGAACTTCAACTCCTCATCAGCGAGATTCTTGCTGAAGGCATGACTTTGATGAAGCTCTACAAGTATCGGCTGTGATTGAAAATCTTCCACCTCATGGAGCGAATACAAGAGGAGGTCTGCGACACAAGACTCGTGAAATCACCATGGTGGAGCTTGGCAAAAAGATCAAAGTTGAGGAGATGATGTGCAGCAAGGACAAGAGCATGATGTCGAGCAAAAACATGTCCAACAAAGCTCATGTTTTGGACGATAAAGCGCTTCAAAGAAAACTCCTGGAGAATCCAGCAAAATGGGTAATAGACGTAACAGACGTCGAAAACCCGTAGGTAACAATTTTAAGCCTAGAGGTGGTTTCACTAAGCACACCATCAAAGGCGATTCGTTTTAATTGTGGTAAACCTGGACATATGGCTAAAGACTGTAAGGCCCCTAAAAGGATCAAATATGATCCAAAACAGAAAAATAAGGCAAACATAGTAGAGGACTCGGATATTTCACGGCATGGTGTCCGAAGTCCACCTTGTCTCTAGTATGACTAATGTGAGAGACTGGTGGCTTGATTCTGAGCCACCAAGCATGTCTCAGAATTCAGAATGCTTTCTCCTCCTATGCCATAGTAGGAGATGATGAGAAATTGTTCATGGGAAATTCTTCCACCGCGAAAGTGGTGGGGAAAGGTAAGGTCGAATCAAGCTAACTTAGGGAAAAACTCGCATTGAATGACGTATTCTACGTCCCAGGACATATGCAAAAATCTCATCTCAGAAACCATCCCTAGGAAAAGGTTTTAAAATTGTTCTTTGAGTCCAATACTGTTGTGATTTCTAAGCATGGTGAATTCGTAGGAAAAGGTTATGTTACCGATAACATGATTAAGCTTAGTGTATCCGATTTGAAATTGAATGTTAATGCATCTTCTTTGTTTATGTTTGTGACTCCTCACATGTTTGGCATGATAGGCTTGGGCATGTTAATTTCAAATCGCTAGAAAGACTTGCTAATTTAGGTTGCATACCAAAAATAAACTTTGATAAAAAACAAAGATGTGAAATCTGTGTTGAATCTAAATATGTAAGAAAACCATTTAATAAAAGTGTTGAACGTAGAACAGTTCCTTTGGAATTAATACACTCGGATTTAGGAGACTTGAAATCAACACCAACAAGAGGTGGTAGAAAATGGTATATCACTTTCATAGATGATTACTCACGACACTGTCAGGTTCATCTTCTTAGAAGTAAAGATGAGGCCTTAGAGGCATTCAAGTTTTATAAACTTGAAGTAGAAAACCAAAAAGGAGTTAAGATTAAAACTCTTAGGTCTGACCGTGGTGAGTATGTGATACCCATAGGAGAGTTTTGTAAAAATAATGGAATCATTCATGAAACCACCGCACCATATTCACCTGAATCGAATGGTGTAGCCGAAAGAAAAATAGAACACTCATAGATATGGTAAATGCTATGTTAACAAGTTCAGGGGTTATCTTCGAACTTGTGGGGGGAATCTATCCTCTCGGCATGCTATATTTTGAACCGAGTTCCATTTAAAAAATCAGATAAAACCCTACGAATTTTGGAATGGTAAACAACCTTCCTATGCATACTTTAAAGTGTGGGGGTGTTTGGCCAAGGTGGCCATTCCTCATCCCAAGAAAACTAAAATAGGTCCTAAAACAATTGACTGTGTTTTCATAGGATATCCTGAGCATACAAATGCTCACGGGTTTATGGTCATCGGTTCGACCACAATAACATTGGTCCGAACACCATAATGGAATCAAGAGATGATGTGTTTTATGAACACATATTTCCTTTAAGGTCCGGACCTCGTAAAAGGGTCCATGATGATCTCCAGGATGTTCCATCGACTAGTCAAACGCCAACTTTGGAGTATGAGACTGAACCAAGAAGAAGTAAGAGGGTTAGAATGAAACAAGTTTTGACCCGATTTTTTGACTCTTACGGTAGAGTCTGAACCCCAAACCTATAAGGAAGCTATGACTTCTCCGAAGCTCCTTTCGGGAAGAAGCTTCATTAAATGAATGGGAGTACATTAACAAAATGAAACTTGGGAGCTTGTATACTTGCCTCCGGAAGTAAATCCATAGGTTGCAAATGGGTGTTCAAAAGGAAACTTAGAACAGATGGAACTATAGATAAATATAAAGCTAGGTTGGTAGCTAAAGGCTATAGACAACGGGGAAGGAGTAGATTTCTTTGATACCTATTCACCAGTCTCTAGAATCACCTCGATTAGAATGTTGATTGCTATTGCTTCAATTTATGATTTGCATATACATCGGATGGATGTTAAAACTGCTTTTCTATATGGTGAATTGAATGAAGAAATTTATATGGATCAACTTTCAAGGCTTTATAGTAAAAGGTTATGAAAAAAAGTATGCAAGTTAAACAAATCTCTTTACGGTTTAAAACAAGCACCTAAACAAGTGGCATGAAAAATTTGATCATGTTATGATAACTAATGGTTTCAAGGTTAATGAATCGATAAATGTGTTTACATTAAATCAGTGTATGATTCTCATGTTATTGTTTGCCTATATGTTGATGATATGCTCATATTAGGCAAGCAACCTTGATATTATTAATACCATTAAAAGCATGCTTAGAGATAATTTTGACATGAAAGACTTAGGCCCTACTGATGTAATCTTAGGGATGAAAATCAGAAAGACGTCGATGGATATAGTCTTAGTCAATCTCATTATCTTTGAAACCGTATTAAAGAGATTTAATTATGAAAATGCTAAACCTGCGTCTACTCCATTTTGATCCCACTTGTAAATTGAAAAAGAACAAGGGTGAGGTATTGATCAACTTGAGTATTCTCGCATTATCGGTAGTCTTATGTATCTTATGAACTGACAAGACCTGATATTGCTTACTCGTGAGTAGATTAAGCGGTATACTTGCAACCAAGGGAAGGATCACTCGAATGATCTCTTCAGAGTTTTACGTTACCCGAGAGGGACCTCAAACTATTGCTTAAGTTTTGGGAAGTATCTGCTGTATTGGAAGGGTATTGTGATGCCAACTGGATATCGACTCGGGAAGAGTGCAAATCTACTAGTGGGTACATCTTCTTTCTTGGAGGTGCGTCTTTGTCTCATGGAAGTCTACCAAACAGACATGTATAGCTAAATCCACTATGGAGTCCGAGTTTATAGCCTTGGAAAAAGCTGGAGAGGAAGTTGAATGGATGCGATGTTTCCTGGGAGGAATTCCACTCTGGCCCAAGCCTGTGTCTTCAATTGCCATCCACTGTGATAGTGAAGCTGCTCTTGGTTGCGCAAAGAACAATGTATACAACGGGAAGTCTATACATATACGAAGAAGACATAAGACGGTGAAACAACTACTCTCTCTTTGGTATTATCTCGATAGACTTTGTAAAATCCAAAGATAATCTTGCAGATCCTTTGACAAAAGGCTTAACCAGAGGGAAAGTTAAATTTACATCGAGGGGGATGGGACTTAAGCTCATTGAATAAACCACCATGAAGGATACTCAACCTTGTGATTGGATTTCCAAGATCAAGGTTCAATGAGACAACTAATTTATGGTGATATTGAGAAAGCACTATCTTTGTCCCTCCCTATGGTGTAATCGATGCGATAGTCTTTGCCTGCGAAATTAAGGATGATCTTTTTGCGATCTTAATGGGTACCATGGCTTTGATTAAAGCGGGTGTGGCAGGACACTCTTTATGGACTCACCTTTGTGGATGTTGGAAGTGTGGCCGCTTCCTATGAGAATATGAGCTGATTCTCTAGAGACATTCATTAAGTCCGGGATTTTAGCCCACGGCCAAAATGGGCACAACCGCAAGAGCTTGGCAGCTGTTTTCTTCGTTTGAGGCATCAAGTGTGGTGTTATTTCGAATTGCATTTTTGTTGGCGGTTCAAGACATTGCGTTCACCGTATCAACAAGCGATTCGAGTAACCTCTCACTAAGTTAAGGTTCAATCTTTGGGACACCTTAGCCTATTTTGTTGCCTTATGTTTTATCGTGTTTTATCGACATGTTTTATTATTCATGTGGGGATTGTTAAAAAAAAAATGTTTTGTTTTAATCAAAAAATGCATGGACCATGTTTTGATCCCAAGACCTATTGCTCCCTAGATGTTTTTTCATGTGAATGAATAAAACATTAGTCCCATATAGACTAAAACACTAAGATTTTTAGACTTAAATAGCATTGGTTTAGCCTTAAGGGCATGGCCCTTTGGGTCTTTAGACCTTTGTGTATGGGGAAAGCCCTAGAATATGGCAAGGTTGCCTAAACCTTATTGCATTTCTTATTGCCTTTCCCGTTCGCGCGGTGCTTCGCACAGAAGCACGCACACTCGCTCGGCTCGGCTCGGCTGGGCGTGGGCGTGGGCGAGGGCGTGGGCGTGGGAGTGGGAGTGGCTGTGGGTGTGGTTGTGGGTTTATCCGACCCTTTCTTTTTACTGAAAATTTCCACTCGTTTCTCCCACACATGTAAAGAATTTTATTCTATGCCTTCTCGGTTTTGGATATCCAATGACCACTAGAATCATCTTTAGTCACACACGGTTAATTCTCACGCGTGAATTCTCTTAACATTTTTCATCGTAAAGAATCTTTAATCTCACGCGTGTGGACACTGTGTACTGAGATTTCTCGTCGAGAAGAATCTTGCCCGAGATGCGTTTTTTCTTGTTATTTTAACGGATGCTTTTTGCTTTTACTCGTCCGACAAATTGAACGCGTGATTTACGGATCTGTGTCTCAAACGTTGAATTCTTACCTATAAATACGAGTTAAGGCTTTCGGTTTAAAGACATACCATTCAGAACTCTTATCTTCGAATTTCTCCTTCTTCTCTAATTATTTTTGAAACTTAAGTTCTTATTCATATTTGTCTTAAAACTCGAAAACGTTGATTCTTTTTCAAACAAGTTGTAGTTTCTGAGAAACATAATTTTGTATAACTACTTCTTGATTTACAGAATTATAGTTCACGAAATATAGTTTACAGAAACATAAAATTGTTTTTACATTACTCAGAAACAATTGTATTTTCAATTTGTGTTTTTGTGTTTATTTTTGTTGCCAAGTTCTAAGGGTTCTCTCTGTGTATGCTACACATTGAGGAGAACTAACAGTAGTTGTATCCTGGAGGTAGTTTGCTAATTGCTATAGCATCTCAGAGGAGTAGCAGGCAATATTACCTTTAGCTCAGCGTATCTCATACGTGCCTCTACTAATTTTATTGAGTTATTTGTTACTACTATCAGTGTAATCTAAGTATTATTTCACATTTGCATTCGATTATTGTAATTAATTCCAACAGTATTGTTACAAACTACTATAAAAATCAGAAAGAACGAGGAACTAAAGAAAACCAGTGGAATATTTAACAATTTCATTGAATATGATTATGGTTATGGTTATGGGATTTCAGTTCCATGAATTTAAAAAGGAAACTCGAAACCCATAATTTAGCTCATCCTGTGATTTTGTGAATGTGAGTTGTTGTTGCCGTTCATGGTGGACCGAAAGATACCTCTGAATAGAGGTAATTAATTTCTGGAAAATGAGTGATTTGTCCAAATATTTTTAAAACACGGTTTTAATGGTCGAGTAAAAGTTAGTATGAGTGAAATGGACAAAAAAGAAAATAGCAAGGATGAAATTGGATTCATCCTGGCTTAAACTTAAAAAATAGCGAGGATGAAACTGGATGCATCCTGTGTAAATTAAAAATAAGAAAAAATATTTAAAAATGGGCAGGATGAAACTGTTTACACTTTGGCTAGTTTTATATTTTTATCTATTTAAACAGTATCAAAATCTAGATATTTTTTTCACCCAGATTTGTTTTTTTTTTTTTTTTTTGATCATTCAAAAAAATAGATTAAAAAGCACACAAGCCGTGTGCGGGCGGATACCACAAACAAAGGGCGAAAAACCTACAACCAAAAAGCAAAGCTTAACAAAAGGAAATTCTAAGAAATCAATGAGTGTCAACAAAAGAAGACACCGCTTGCAAAACCTAAAAAAACAAAGAGCAACTTGCAAGCTACTAAGTGGATCACTGCCTAAAAACAGTTATCCCTTGCCAACATCTTCTATTATTAGATCATCGTGGTTGTTTGCGAGATTGTTGAACATTTCTTCACGGTTAGCCTTCACAAGTGGAAATTCTAAGCCCCATAAAGATCCATAATCCACGAGCTTATCTGCCGAGACTTTGTTAGGAGCTTTAGATTTAGGAGGCTTTTTCTTTTTTGAACCCGTACCTTTGGATATCATACTCAATTTCATACCAATTCCAATAATTGACTTGGACAATGACAGCTTTGCATAGCTTACCTTTGAATCTTTCAAAACTAACTGTGAAGAGGCTACCTCCCCTACTTCTTCTTCTTCTTCTTCTTCTTCTTCAATACCATGAAACCTGTTATGTGATTCAAAACCAGGGGGAATAGCTGGATCAAAAGATGAGGTGCTTCCACCATCCGCAGCCGGTTGAATTGCGAGATTTTGTGAGTGCTTTTCTGTTTTCTTTTTACTGGTGTCTTTCTTTTTTTGAAAGAAACCCACTCACCAGGGACCTTTTCTTGTTGAAAAGCTTCTTCATTTCCTGCACTTTTAATCCCAATTGACTTAGGAGTTTCATCCCCTTGCCCATTAGACAAATCTTCTGATTTACCATCTACCCCAGATATTTTAGACCTTCTCATATAGCATTTTGAAGGATTTGGGGAAACCATTTCCGGAACTCCAGCATTTCCATCTCCATTCTCATTAGGTACCTGCAATATTATGCTTTGATCAACAGTTTCAACACTGTTTTTCTCCATAGCAGCACCATCTTTATCATTCACCGCAAAGTTATGTTCTTTAGTATTCTTCATTCCTTGGATACTGTTAGACTTTTTAGAAGCCCCCATCTTCTTCATGACTTTGTTATTTGTTGTGCATTTGCCGTTGGAATGACCAAAAGAAACACAAGATGAGCATCTCGGTGGCTTCCAAGTGTATTCTACCTTCACTTCAAAGTCTTTACCATCAAAAGAAACAAGAATACTAGTAGGATAGTCAAAATCGACTGTAATCTCAACACATACTCTAGTAAAACTCATACGAGTCCTAGCTAAAGTGTGTTGGTCGGCAAGAAGAGGAATACCTAGCACACTAGCAATCATATTGATACCCTTTTCATTCCACAAGTGAATTGGGATGTTCATCAAATTTAACCAAATTGGAATGGTCTTCATCTCATTAATATCTTGTTCAATAAAAAGGTCCCAAGGACGGATTAGGAATAATCTCTTTGAGATAAATACAGAACCGATTTCTAATACAGAATTTCTATCTTCAGCTAGGTCAAATTCAAATAGGAATGTATTACCCCCATTAATGGTCAATCGAAAACCTCCAATGGGTTTTCATATGTTCTTCATCTCTGATTCAACAATATGATAATCAAGTCGACTACCCACGAAGAACCCAACCAAAGTTTTTTCACAAACCCTAATTTCTTCTTGAAAATCAGTTGAAGAAAGAACTAGTTTTTTCTTCTCATTATTCAAATTAGGTTTATGATAGAACAACTTACCAGTAATATGATCTATAGAGGTCATCTTCTCTTGGGTCAAGACCGATTTCCAGCTTGCTGGCTTTGAAGGTTCGACGATGGAACCATTGACCGGAGCAGAAAGTTGAGGAAAATCAACAAAACTAAGATTATTCACTGTCTCAGATGAAGGAGAAGTGATTAAAGACCTTTGATTAGAAATCAAAGGCAAAGAGGAAGGAGGTGGATCGATGATATTCATGGAGAGATTTCAAAATTTTCTAGAAAAAATCGCATTCTCAGTCCCCTGCCACGTAAGCGGAGCGGAGAGAGAATTTGCTTCTTGCAAGAATTTTTTTTTTTTTTTTTTTTGGCCAATCAACAAATCTCAATTCATTCAAATCAAAATAGTGATTACATGTTCGCTTACAAGATTAACAAAAACATCAAAAAATATCAAGATAATCAAAACCCTAATACAAATAAGGATATCAACTACAAGTAGATCGCGAAGAGAAAGAGCGATAAACCGCAGAGATACCCAATTTTTGATTATGTAGAAGGGAAAGATGATGGTATAATCCGGAAATAATTCCGACCATTTGATTTGATTGTATTCTTCTATGATAAGATATGCTCCTGAAAGGAAGGAGTGTTGGATCGTTGATGTTTTTGAATCGAGAAAAGCAAGCCACGAACCAGCCATCAAAGATTGAAGAACTCGCCCCACAACGACGAAGAAAAATCGCCCCAAAACGGCGAAGAAACATGTCGAAAGACACAAGAAATGATGTAGATACATCTTATTCGATAACTATTACCTAAAACTATAAAAAAAAAAGAAATCCTTGCTCAGATCTGGACTAAAAAGACCAAATCTGAGCAACTTCTTGCAAGAAATTGATAGGCAATTTTTCACCCAGAAATTATTGATTTTGGTCTTTTTAATAAATTTTGTGATTCATTTAAGCACTTGGGCCCTTGGGGAAGTCAAAACTCAAAAGTATTGGGTGCATTAGTGCGCATTACTGCATTTCATTGAAATTTTTTTCCATATCAATTTTTTCGTTGATTGCTCCAAAGGACCCATAAATGACCGACTTCCATGAAAAAATATTCGCCTCTCTCAATCTGGTGGACCATGGTTGAAAGTATCAGAGGATCCACAGACAGACGACTGATTTCCCATACAACCTCTCCCTCGCACTCAATCTCATTGTTGGTTTGTAAGAAACTCTGCCTATTTCAGTCATTCTTATGGACCATGGCCGTATCCAAGCAACCAACTATAGTGACAAGCTCTCGTTCTCATGGACAATGGTAGGCGTATCCGCTAGTTTGACTCAGAGGTGCAGTGGAGGCCGAGAGGAAACCAATTTCTCAAGTCCACCAAAAAATGAAGCAAAAAAAGGGATCCACTCTCGTGAACAGTGAAATTTTGTCAAATACAAAAAGGGTTATTTGGTTTTTGGTACTCACATTTTGACCAATATTAGTGTTTGGTCTAATATTTGTCCAACTTAGTATTTGGTACCTGGACTTCACGTTGACTCACCTTGACTCTGTTAAATTGAATTTTCAGATAATTAATTATGTAACTACTAAAATATCTTGTACTTTAGTAACAATGACTAACCAAGTCCTTAACTTATTATCTGAAGTCGGACCGGTCCAAACCGAAGTCATTACTGTCCAAATGAATGGGATTATATTGTTTTTCACGAACTCTATCTCTCTCTTTCATGAACTCTATCTCTTCCTGTTTGTCTCTGCTACCACCTCTCCAGTCTCCACTCTATTTTTTCTCTACTGTAAATTTTTCTTTATTTTTTTTTTCGAAACCCGTCACATAAACGGATCAAGGAATTGCATCAAATGATGAAGAACACCATTGTTGCAGAGATTTAGAATTTATGGTTTGATTTTGGAGGTTTTGTGTTGGATATTTTCAATAACTTAGAAAATAAAACTGTTTTCGTTTTTGGTTTGTCACTATGATGGGGAAGTGTTCTGTGTTGGATAAACACAATGGATGTTAGTTGGAGATGAAGGGACACCTCTAATAGGTGTGATGGTTCATAAAGGACACAACCATTCCCAACAGACACCTTATGTGTCTTTTGGAAGTGAAGAGGCATCTCCAATAGGCATGAATAACCCTATAAGTAGTGAAGGAATTCTCCCATTCTTGAGAATGAATTCAACTTTATTTTCTCTCCATCTAAAGCATCATCGAAATCTCTCTCATGTGTTCTTGGTTGGGTCAAGGGGTGCAAACCTTGAATCCAACTTCCTGTTGTAGGGCTTTCATTGTATCCTGAAGGCATTATTTCGCATACCTGTTGCAATCGCCAATTTATATTGGGAGGGTAGAAATAATCGTCTAAAAGAAATCACCCGAGCCTTGAAAGCTTTTGAGTACAACAACAATTTCTTTTAGTGTTATCATCCTCTGTTTTTTACCCAAAATTTCCAACAGTTTTAGACGATTAGTTTCTCGATGGAGGATGAAACTTTGATTGTTATCGTTTTACAAAAAAACACGGCGATTTTTTTGAAGACGGAAGAAATCTGCGCTGGGGTTTTCATTGAATCTCGGTGGTAATCCTAATATATTATTTGACAGCACAAATCCGGATATAACGTTTGGAAAGAGATATCAATACCTTGATCACCAGGAAAGGAATGTTACTTCTTATGGAAGGCTTGGACATGGATACGGCCCGTGACCCAAACAGATAAGTACTATCTATCTTTGATTTTGTTCATTTTATTACCGTGAGTAATGGATCATAATTATGTTGTCTAATTTAGTATGAATTGGACGATTAGAATGGCTAAAGTTCAAAACTAAAATCCACTACTCTAGAAAAATGTGACGCACCGTCGTTACTTTTATGTTTCTCTTCTAAGAGACGTCTTGTACATGAAAGGATGCATGACGGTTAGGTGGAAACACTTACTAGTTTCTTAAGTATGAAAATACTTCTAAGAGACATCTGGTGTATGAACGGGTGAATGTCGGTTAGTTGCACATGGTTTTGGATGATTTCTGTAACATTGTTGTGCCTATCCATGGGATGTAGACTTAGAATTGATTAAATACTCTTAGAGTTTAAACATGTTGTGTAAAGACGATTTTATGAGATCACTCATTCCCTGTGAATATAGTGTGATCATTCCCTGAGGATATATTGAATACGATATGTCATTTTGGTATGTGAATTTTTCTGAGATATAAAGTTTCTTGCGTGCACTTGACTTGTACTTGGAACCACAATGTACAGACAATCATTGGAAGGTTAGTGTACAAAAGAAAGCCGAGTCCAATGAATGGTATTCTTATAAATGTATTGGATTCGAAGATTTATATTTAGAAATTACGGGGTACATGTTTGACACAAATGGTATTTCATGATATTGAGTTGCATTTTGGCATTTGAGAATTATCATGAAATAGGGGGAGAATTTATACGAAAATGTCGTATAAAATTTTCTAGTTGGTGGATTATTTTAAAACCAAAATCGTCATAATTGTTGAGACAACAATGGTATGGCATGAACATAATTCTTGCTATAAGAATTATATAGGTTCCAAATTTGGAAATTGGCATGTCTTAAATGACATTGAAAGGGAAAAATGAAATACCGGTCAATATGTAACATATTGGAAGATTGGGCGGCCGACCAAATATCCAACGATGAGGTGTTATGATATTACCGATACATAAATTATGAACATTTGCATTACATAATGTAAAATGTTAAATAGACATTGTCTATGTTTTTGGGTATAAATTTGTAGAAGATTTGGCATGAGTAGAGGAGTTACTCATCGTGATAATGTGCTTGTTGAAACAGCAAGTAAGTTGCCTACAAATTTTCTATGCCTCTAGTGAATACAAGTCTATAAGGACATCTTGTGAATTAACTATGATTGTTAATTATGATTCCTAGAGAAGTTACAATTATTTTGTAAAATCTAAGAGGAACATTTTTTAATAATGTTTTCAGAATTGATTGCATGAGTAGATGCAATTAATGAGGAGGAATGGCTTAGAAACTTGTAGAGATCCCATTTTTGGAAGAAGCCATCTCAAGCGGTCTGATTAATTGTGAATCCGGTTTTGATCTATAACGTCTCCAACAAAGACTTATTATGAAAAGTCAAGACATACAAGTCTTGTACATTGAACGGTAAGTCGATTACTCAAGAAAGGAGTAATTGCAGTTAGCCATTGGAACTGAGAAAAACTTGGTAGACCTATTAATGAAGTCTCCCAAAGGAATTGTTTTCAATGAAGTATACAGAAATGAGACTAAGGTGCGTGAATGAAGTTCGATCACCCATAGCAGAAACCCAACCTATGTTTTGAAAAAGATAAACAAGGTTCAATGTGGTACCAACAAGTTATGGAAGTGATTATGGTGCACTAAGTAAAACTTCTCATTTCTGTTTAGTGCAGGTTTTTCTGCAAGAAAATAGGATGGATGTATATCCTTAATGAGTCTGTGATTAGTAAAAGGTGTCTCGCAGAAACACCTTCGAGACTTACCTATATGAGTATGGAAATGTGGGCGTTTCCTAAGAGAAGAAGACCGTTCTCTAAAGAAGACTCATGAATAAGGATATAAGCACAAGGCCTTTATAGTGCAGCTCTGAACACATGATTTATGGAATCAATATGTGTGGAGACTCCTAGGTTTTATCATAAGGGATTCTTGGTTCAAGACTAGTTTCACCATAGAATATCGATAAAGCTTTGAGTTTCTTACACTAAGTGAAGGTTCAAACCCAGAAGGTACCTATCATTTATGTATTGATTTCAGCGATGATGCTTAGTCCCAATTGTGCTTGAACTACGTTGGCTTGATCCCACTCGGGTACGTAGGCGATCACTTGAGTGATGCAGCCACTCCGGTTTTATAAGTTTTATTTTATTTTATGTTTTTGGTTTTTGAAAATAGGGGGAGATTGTTGGATATTTTCAATAACTTAGAAAATAAAACTGTTTTCGTTTTTGGTTTGTCACTATGATGGGAAGTGTTACGTGTTGGATAAACACAATGGATGTTAGTTGGAGATGAAGGACACCTCTAATAGGTGTGATGGTTCATAAAGGACACAACCATTCCCAACAGACACCTTATGTGTCTTTTGGAAGTGAAGAGGCATCTCAATAGGCATGAATAACCCTATAAGTAGTGAAGGAATTCTCCCATTCTTGAGAATGAATTCAACCTGTTTTTCTCTCCATCTAAAGCATCATCTAAATCTCTCTCATGTGTTTTGGTTGGGTCAAGGGTGCAAACCTTGAATCCAACTTCTGTTGTAGGGCTTTCATTGTATCCTGAAGGCATTATTTCGCATACCTGTTGCAATCGCCAATTTATATTGGGAGGGTAGAAATAATCGTCTAAAAGAAATCACCCGAGCCTTGAAAGCTTTTGAGTACAACAACAATTTCTTTTAGTGTTATCATCCTCTGTTTTTTACCCAAAATTTCCAACATTTTGATGAGATAAGAAGCCAAACAGAGGTTATGGAATTGTTGTTGCAGAGATGATTAAGGTTCATTTATGGTACAATTTGTGTTCAATTACGGTTTTGATTCTTCTCTAGGTTTCAATTTGTGTTCATTAATCTACTTTTGGGTTTCAAAAGATCGAGTACAGTGAATCTTATCGGTATTTATTTTTGTTTCCCCACTTTGAAGAGAAGAGAATGTTGAATCGTTTTCATGTATTGCATCTTGCTGATCAACTATTGATAATTATTGATCTTTTTGTTCGATTTTGTTAAGGTTTCACTTAATTTCCCAAAATTGGTTTTCCCCTGAATCTTGTTGTGAATTGGGTTTATTAGGGTTATACTCAATTTCCCCAAATTGTATTAAATATTCATTATTAGCTGCAATTAGAGAGTTTATTTAATTTTTAATCAATTTCGATTTTTTGAATGATGCGAAATGATAAACTGTATTAGAGTCTTGGTAGGTGTTTTTAATGATGAACAATATTGACTGCTGTCTCTCTTTGTAGTTTGGTGTTGGTGTCCATCGGTTAACGATTTCAGTAGTTTCAATCTAAGTGGTAATGATGATGATGATTGAGATCATGTTTATAACCACCATAAATTGGCCATGTTTTTCTCTCTGTTTTTCTTCTCTAGTGGTGGCGTGTTATGGGTGGTTTTCTTCTCTAGTGGTGGCGTGTTATGGGTGGTTTTCTTCTCTAGTGGTGGCGTGTTATGGGTTGTTTTCTTCTCTAGTGGTGGCGTGTTATGGGTTCTTCAATTCGCAGTTGTGTTCGTCTTTAATTTGGGGAAGAACATCGATTTAGGCTTCTCCAAATAAATTGCTAACGGCCATGTTAAAGGCGTTAACTAAATAGATTTTATTTAAAAAAAATAGTAATTAGTAAACAGAAGTCAACGATTAACGGGTCAATGAGGGTCAATGTCATTTCTAAGTACCAAACCCTAAGTTGGACAAATATTAGACCAAACACTAACATTGGACAAAATATAAATACCAAAAAAACCTAATAACCCATACAAAAATTGCACCAAAATTTCATGTGGGTTTTCGGTTTGACTTAAGTGAGTTGTGGAATAATTTGACATTCATTGAATGAAACTCTTCCGGAGTCGAAACAATCAATCTTAGGCAACTTTGCGGGTCGCACCTTCCTAAATTTTAACAAATGAAAGCTTGAACAAAGTGTTCATGACCTGATGTTTACTACTGCGGGTATGACTTTGTGTCATTCTTATTATGCCTTCTTTTTTTTCCGACAACAAATTCAGTTGCTTTCTTCTCCGAAACTGCTAATGTTTGTTCAACAAATGAAAAATAATACTTTGTATCTCAGAGTCGCATCTCTCTTTAGACCACTAACACTAGTATTGGATGTCCGATCAAAAAAAAAAAAAACACTAGTATTGGATGGTTTCTAAATATATTGTATTTATGGTTATGGAAAGATATTATTTGGGGGCAGTTAGGAAAGATATTATTTGGTGTAATTAGCTAACCAAAATTGGTATTGGGGAATCTCCTATTTAGTCAAAGGGATTCACGTTTTGTAATCAAGCTTTTCATTAATAAGAAAACTTCGATCATTCTCTATCCTGTCGTCTCATGGCATCCGAGCCAGAATCGAAATAACCTAAAATTTTAAATATCGTGTGTTTGTGCCAAAGCTTAGTGTTATGGCCGGGGAAGAATCGACATCTAATATGATGATTTCTACGATGAAATTCAATGGCGATAATTATCAAGAAGATGAACAAATTGTGGTAAATACCGCATTTATGAATATTGATGCGAATTCAACTAGAAGCTATCTTTCATCACAAGATCGAGTACCACTTGTTAATACTCTCACTGATGCACAGTGGGAAGCTATTGTGAATATGCTTAACTCTTCGAATAAGGATGGTTTGAAGGAAAAGCTTTTTGGTAAATGGGGCAAAACATATCAAATAGGTTTATGTTCCGTAAAACTTCCGAATGGCATATACACAATTGCTCCATGTGAAGGTACTGTGGTATTTAGAGACAATATAAAATTATATCGTGTTTTATATGTTCCTGATCTTCACCGCAACTTGATTTCGTTAGCATGTTTAATTAAAGATTTGAAATGTATTGTCACTTTGACTGATAAGTTGTGTGTTATACAGGACCGCACAACGAGTACGATGATCGGTGTGGGTGAGGAACGAGATGGGGTCTATATCTTCCACAGTGGAGCGCAGATTATGGCAAATCGAGTTACTACTGGTGAAGATTATTACTTATGGCACGGGCGTTTGGGTCATCCTTCTAATAAGATTATTTCTTTGCTTCCTGGTATGAATAAAGTTGATATTCAGAAATTTCTCAATGAACCATGTGATACTTGTTTTAAGGCTAAACAAACTCGTGCTAATTTCCCTATTAGTGAGAATAAAGCTAATGACATCTTTAGTTTAGTTCATTGTGATGTATGGGGTCCGTACCGTACTTCGTCTTCTTGTGGTGCACACTATTTTCTTGCGATTGTTGATGATTACTCTCATTGTGTTTGGGTTTATTTGATGGCACATAAAACTGAGGTGGTGAAGAATTTTCAAAAAAATTGTATTACGGCTAAGACACAATTTGATAGAAAAGTTAAGCAAGTTCGCAGTGATAATGGTACGGAATTTCGCCCACTGATTCCATTTTTTTCTGTACAAGGAATAAAATTTCAAACTTCATGTGTGGATACACCACAACAAAATGGGCGAGTGGAATACAAACATCGTCATATATTGAATGTGGCGCGTGCTTTGCGATTTCAAGCAAATTTACCTCTTCGGTTTTTGGGTGAGTGCATTCTAACCGCTGCTTATATTATTAATCGTACGCCTACTACCTTGCTCAATGAGAAAACTCCTTATGAAATGTTACATAGAAAGCCACCTATTTATACTCATATTCGAGTATTTGGATGTTTGTGCTATGCAAGTATTGTCCCTCGTGATCGCAACAAGTTTAATCCACAAAGTCGACGTTGCATATTTGTTGGTTATCCTTTTGGAAAAAAGGGTTGGCATTTGTTTGATTTGGAAACGAAACAATTTTTTGTGTCTCGTGATGTAGTTTTCTTTGAAAACAAATTTCCTTATCATGTTGTTTCTTTAGATAATAAAAATGAAGAGTGCCAAATCGAATTGGATAAAAGGTTAGAAGAACAACCAGACTTATTATTTTCTTACAGAGCTGCTAATCCGGGTAGTTCTTCAGGTACAAGCGAACAGAAACTATCTGGTACAGGCGGACATAAATTGAAAGTTAGTGACACTATATATGCTCCAGGAAGTAATGTACAAATATTGTCGGTGACCGCACAACCGGTCCAGGCATTAATGAACAGACGTTGTCCGGTAGTGACAACATAACACAACTGCTTCAGGCAGTGATAGAAATGTTGCACGGGATCTGTCTGGTAGTGAGGAAACTAATGCACCAGGCGGTACAGCACGAGATTTTTCTGCTAGTGACAGAACTAATACTCCAGCTAATGAGGTACTTGATTTGTCTTGTAGTGCCAGAAGTCAAATAGTCACATCAAGTGACAAAATTCTAAAGGTCACGGGCGGATCATTAGTTTGTTTAAGAGATGTATTGTCTCATCTGGCTCCAACAAAACACGTCATATGTTACAGAAAGACAAGATGCAGCTACGCGTTATACGTCTGATGCAACTTTAACTCCTGATACGGAAAGTGATGTTATCAGTGATAATTATGATAAGGTAGTTCGAGGTAGTGTTCGGTCTCGAGTTTCTAATACATGGATAAAGGATTATGTATGTAACACCATTCAAGATATAGACCCGGCTCTTCCACTCCGCACTCGTCAACGTCCTCAGGTACGCCTTATCCCATAACTAATTATGTGTCTTGTGCAAATTTTTCCGCTAATCATAGTCGTTTTTTGGCGGCGATTACTACTCTTAAAGAACCTACCAGTTATGCGGAGGTAGTTCGTCTTCCTTGTTGGCGTATAGCTATCTCTAAGGAAATTAATGCTCTTGATAAAAATGGCACGTTGTTTATTACTGATCTGCCGCCTAAGAATAAGGCTATTGGTTGTAAATGGGTTTACAAAATTAAATATAATTTTGATGGTAGTGTCGAGCGATATAAGGCTCGTTTGGTTGTTCTTGGAAATATACAAGTTGAAGGGTGGATTATCATGAAAAACTTGCTCCAAGTGGTGTTGAATATTCGTAGCTAAAATGGTGTGTCTGCAAATTTTTCGCTAATCATAGTCGTTTTTTTGCTGGCGAACTTTTTTAGCAAGTCTTCCTTGTTTGTAGTTGCTCGTGATTGGGAATTAGATCAAATTGATGTTCACAATGCTTTTCTACATGGGGATCTTGATGAGGAAGTATATATGCAACTTCCTCCGAGGTACTCGAATAATTCACCTGGTAAACTATGTCGACTCCATAAGTCTTTGTATGATCTTCGCCAAGCTCCTCGTAATTGGTTTGTTAAGCTTACAGGTGCCCTTATAAGGTTTTTGGGTTTGTACAGTCTTATGCTGATTATTCTCTTTTTACTCTACGACGAGGTGAGAATTTCACTCATGTACTTGTTTATGTGGATGATTTAATTATTGCTTGGGAACAATTCCGCTGCTATTACTGCTTTTAAAGCATATTCAAGCAATTGTTAAGAAGTGTGCACAAATTTAATCAAGGGTAGAAATTGAAATGTTATGTGCACACTCGTTAAGAAGTGTGCACAAATTAGGACTCATAAAATTTGTCAAAAGGCGCATGATATGCCTGTGTATTTCTCATGTCTTCTAAGACGGCAAACAGTGCATCCAACATTCGAGACTCATAGTAGGATCAAATTTAAGATCAAGTCTTCCGCTTGGAATGAGACTCTCAAGTCTCAACCCCATAACTCTTATTATGGGCTAAATACGAAATATGAGTTAATTTAATGGGTCATTATATGAAAATTAGGATTTTAGGGGGGACTACAGCCAGGGTTAGTCAACCTCTGGCTCCGCCCCTGGTCTAACTAGTCTTCACTTGGTGTTTATGTGTTTGGAGAAATATAAGTATGATCTTGTATCATTACAATCATCCTTTTCTTTGAAATATTCTTTGCGCGTGTAAAATAATGAATAAATGATGAGAAGAAAAATAATTTGCTTTGAAATTTAAAAGGGTCTATAATTTACAAGTGGGTGAACAATTGGAACCTACCAAAAAAAAACATTAAATCATGCTTTATATAGAACTATTTTTTGAGAATCAATGTGTTAACTATATACTAGGATGTTCGTGGAAATTGTTTCAAGATAATTTAGGAAAATGGTATGAGATTAGCCAATGAACGATGGTTCCTTAGCTATTTAGATATTGGGATTTCATCTTGCTTTTAATTGGGGTACGAAGAAAGAATGTAACATTAAAAGGAAAACTGCGAAAGCAATGATGTGATCATAAACGTAATCAGTTCAGTATGATAATGGTTGATTATTATTTCTCTCTGTATATTTTTCTAATTGGTCGTTTCATTGTTTTATGAAGTGGTCACTTCTATGGCTTTGAAAAAGAACAAAAACAAAAAAAGAAAAAATAGTAGGAAGTAAAAAATAATGCAATTATGCGATTTTTCTTCCTTTCACGACCATGTTGCGTTTAACTACAAATGAAAAACACTTCAGAGATCGAATTCGTAAAACTTATTCTACAGGTTAGCACCAAGTTGTCAACATATTTAAACTTTGAGCAATGGCTAGTTAGGTTACCTCACAATATTTATCAGGTAACCGAACTATAGTCTGTTAACTCCAAATTTTTATCAGGTAACCAACTCCTACGATAGCATATTTAAATGCATTTGGTAACTGATAGTTCAGTTACCTGGTGAATGTTCTCAGGTTACCGAACTATACTGCCAAAACAGAATGTTGAAAAAAATAACTATTCGGCAACCTCTAATATTTGCGCAGCTAACCGAACTGTATTTCGGCAATCTCGATAATCATTTGTGCTAACCGAACTATTATCTGTCGACTCAATAAAATACTAACATTAACTCTATAATTAATACCACTCTTAAAAAAACATAGTATTCCATTGATAAGCATACTTAGTTCCATTACATGTGTCATTTAATCATCCTCAAGTGAAATTTGACTTTCATGTACAATTTTGTCCGACTTCTTCAAAGCATTCCACATCTCCATGTTAGGCTCATACATGATACACCAACCCAACATTCTATTCGTATTATATGCAGGCCAATAAGAGGTTCCACATATTGGAGGCAATGGACAATCAGGTTTTAACCGAAGGCCTATAAAGTGGTTGTAGTTTTGATTTCTCTCCCATTCAATACTAATACGCACATTCTTTTTGTGCATGTTGTCTAGCCCAACTCTTTGCATCTTCCGGATTTTTGAATACCAAGTCATTCATGTAGTGATGGGATGTGTCATCGTACAAAATACCAATTGGGGAAGGTTGGTTTTCCATTGGTTCTATTGGATCACATGGAACCTACAAGTAATAGCACAACGTCAATACCACAAACAAGAAAAACTTAAAATTTCGGCAAGGTAAAAAAAATTATCGACCCTGCCGAACAAGGAGTTCGGTTATGTGGTGTACAGAAAATTTTTGGGGCCTTGCTGAAATCGATCTTCAGATTTTCTATGGTAAAGTTCGGCAATGAAATTAGTAAAATTGACTAAACCGAACATATGAGTTTGGTTAGCTACTCTCTAAAGTTATTTGCGATCTTACCGAACACAAAGTTCGGTAACAAAAGTATTAAACTCGACTAAACCAAACTATTCACTGGAGACTCTATAAAAATAGTTCGGCTACATTTTTTGGAAAAACATAGTCGAACTCTCAAAAACCTCCATTAAAATATAGTTCGGTTACCTGCGACTGCTGAATTTAGTAATCGAACTGCATATTCAGAAAGGTTCAGTTACCTTTTCTGCAGACTAGATAACCGAACTACATTGACCTAGCCGAAATTTATTCCTGAAATTTTCAGTTTGGCCAATTTTTTGGACAATTCAAGCTACATTAACTAAATATGAGACATACCTGAGTACCCATATCTTCATCTTGAGGTTGTGGATGGTAAAATCCCTCATTTGTTTTATTAGCTTGAGTTTGGGGCAAAAAGCTTTCATCATCTAACAAATAACTCACATCCAGATCATTAGAAATATTGACAAATACACTAGGAGGGAAGGGGGTTCTGATTCTGATTCTGAGGTATCATCACATGAATCACTCATATCATAATTATTAAACTCAAAAAAAATATTTTTTGGGTTCAACCATCTTCTTCTTCCTATTTCCTCCTTCTTCTTCTTCTTCTTCTTCTTTTCTTAATAACTTTATAACAAAACAATCACACTTATAAATCACTAATCACTAACTAATCAGTTATTAATCATTACACTAACACCAAATAATCATCACACTAACTAAGTTTATCATCAAAGGTAAAGTTGGTATTAAAAAAATTAATAAGGGGTGACTCAATATTACTTCCAATATCCATCCCTAAAACTTAAGAGCAGTCACCCCATTTTTTGAGTAGCCCAAAAAAACGATTTAAACTAAACAAGTTATTGTTTATGAAAGCTGTTTTTAGGCATACAAAAAACTTATTGGGCATACCAAGTAAGACAAAATATGAGTGTAAATAGCAATATTAGAAGCCCCTTAACCAAATATTTTTGGTAATGGCAAATTTGCCCTTTTAGGATTAGTGTTAATAGTAATGATTAGTTAAAATAAATCTGATTAGTGATTAGTTTTAAGATTACTTTCACCCAAAACGATTTTTTCCTTGTTTTGTAGGTTAAAATCATCAAAAGTTTGTGTTTTCTCACTAAGGTTCGGCGAGTTTGGATGAACAGTTCGGCTAGCTGGAAGTGTTGATTAAGAGCCGAACCTACCTTGTAGACCAGAGTTCGGCTTGTTTTGAATTGTCCTAATAAGTTTTAACCTACACTGAACTGTCTGGAAGAAAAAATGTTTAGGGTTCGCTTATATTTAGAAATTCGATATCTTTTAACCTGTTGGAAACACATTGTTCGGCTATTTGAATAAGTAGAATATAAGCCGAACCTGATCATGTACATTCTTAGGTTAATAATTTTGTATTGGTTCGGCACATATTATGATTATCGAATATGCCGAACCCATATGCATCTCTTTCTGTGACTAGGTTCGGCTTGAAATTGCATAAAATTTCAAGCCGAACTGTTCATATACACTTACAGGAAGCTTTTGTGAAGAACAGTTTGGCTCAAAACACAACTCAATTGTGAGCCGAACCTTGTAAATGCACTAGGTTCGGCACATATTATGATTATCGTACAAGCCGAACCTAACCATTAATTTTTCTTTGGAGCATCTAAAAATGTCCGGCTGTCCCAAAATACAAAATATGTGCCGAACTAAGGTAACTTTCATTGTGTTGATGAAACAGAGAGTAGTTCGGCTTGTACGATAATCATAATATGTGCCGAACCTAGTGCATTTATAAGGTTCGGCTCACAATTGAGTTGTGTTTTTAGCCGAATTAAACCAATTCAATCAATCATAAACAATAAAATAAGAGATGGGTTTGTGATAAATACCTTCTAATTCCATTTTAGGAGTTGTTTTTTCAATCAGTTGAACTAAGGTAACTGATTTTGATTTTAGTTTTTTTTTTTAAGGGTAAGGACATATTAGTAATTTAAATTATTTGAGGATATATAAGTAATTACACTACCCCTTATAAAGCCACCCTGGTGAAAAAATAAATTTGTATGCCCAATAAAAATCCTTTATGCCTAAAAACAGCGTTCTTGTTTATTCCCCAACAGCTTTCGCTGAAGCCCGTCAGTGTCACCAACAAAAGCCCAGTTTAATTATCCAGCAATTTCTAGTAAGTTCCGGAATCCGAATCCCAAGTGTTTTATTTCAACCTTCTACCAGGTTCTAGACCCGATGGGAAAAGAGATCAACAGAACTATCTAGAAACACCAACAATTTTTTTGGAAACACCAACAAACTATCATCTCTACAAACTACAATCGAAGATCTGTATATAAATCCCACCTGCATTTGATTGTTATCAATCGAAGATCAAAATTACAAATCGAAATCTCTACAAACTAGAATCAATTCAAGCACAATCCTCGTATTAGAGCAACAACAATGGCTTTCGGAGTAATTGGTTTCAACGATCCAGTTTTATCAGGTCTTCAAGAGATGTTTGATGTGTCAGATCATGATGTTGAAAAACCAGTGAATACGCCATCAAAAATGTATGTAAGGGATGCAAAAGCGATGGCAGCAACACCAGCTGATATCAAGGAGTATCCAGATTCTTATGTGTTTGTACTTGACATGCCAGGACTGAAATCAGATGAAATCAAGGTTCAAGTGGAAGAGAATAACGTTCTTGTTGTGACGGGAATGCGGCAAAGGGAAGACGAGAAGGAGAAAGAAGTTAAATACGTGAGGATGGAAAGGAGAATTGAAAAATTTATGAGGCAGTTTGTGCTCCCTGAGAATGCAAATGTTGACGCAATTTCAGCTGTTTGTGCTGATGGTGTTCTTACCATTACCGTCCAGAAATTGCCTCCACCGGAACCTAAGAAGCCAAGGACTATTCAAGTTCATATTGGGTAAAACAATGGGTATCTAATTAAGGTGTCTGTTCGAAAATGAATGTTTCTTTTGGTGAATGTTTAATCATGTAGGCATGAAATAACTTTCGGTTTTTTTGTGTGTCCTGTTGTTTTTGTGGGTCTGAGTTTTATCGGGAATAAAGTCTAAACAAAATTTCAAAAGATCTATCCATTTAAGCTAGAGCACTTTATATTTGTGTCTTAATTTATCCTAGAGGAATTTAAGCTCCTAACAAGCCAGAACTGATACGATTCAATTTCGAGTAATTTCTAAACAAAAATTCCTGAAGGAGCTGTACCCCTGGCGCTCATTCAACAAGTGGGTGCGCTTGATGATGACCCTTGTGCTTTACCATTTCCCCTTTAGCCCATGCAACAAAATTCGCATCATCTCAATTAAGGTGAAGAAATTTGTTGATAAATTCAATAGCCCATTGTCGCCCTTTTTTCCAGAATAATTAAGGTCCAACAACCAAGCTTATACCTAAACAACAGTCTTGTTTGCGATCTAGGATGAAAACGAGAAGTCAGAGAATGCGAAGATCAGTGCTTAACCTTAAAGAATGGTCCTACTTTTTGTAATTCGGTTACAAAATGATCACACTTTTGAAATGTGGGAATGTTATTTATGCCCCTAGTATCCATGGGCTTTGCACAAACACCCTTCAGGGGTGTATTTCCAACGGGCTTAATATCCACCATTGTCTTAAAGTCCATTTTTAACCTCGAGTTTATTTATTATGTCGGAGATAGGTTTCTGATCCATCTTTTTTCTCGAGGAAAAAAAAAACGCTGAGATAAAATTCCAGCAGAGAAAGTTCAGATTAGAGAGAGCTGATCGATTTTCAATCTCCATTGAATTAATCGACATTTTATCTTCATTAAACATGCACTGTATTCTCTGTTGAGTCTTCAATCTACTCTCAATTAATCGAAATCGGTGACGGAATTTCAGATAATTTTTCAATCTACTCTCTGTTGAGTCTTCAATCTACTCTCAATGAGATTTGGTTTTGTTTTAGTTTGAAGAAGAATTTTCTGATAATTGTTCTTCAGTTCAAGTGAAATCACAGTTGTTTTCTGATAATTGTTCTTCTGTTTTCTATTGAATAATCGATTATTTGAGTGTGAAGATTTATTTCAGTAAGCTTCTCCCATTGTTTGAGTCTCTCCTTGAATCATCGATTGCATAGGTCTACTTCATTATTCAATTTCAATCTCGTTATTGAAGATCTACAAAGACTTTAATCTCCTATTATTATTCAAGTTCAATCTCGTTAACAGGTAAGATTTTCCCCACATTTTTTTTTTGTGTTTAACATTTTGTTCTGAATAATGTAATTTACAAATTGTTTTATTGTGTTCATACAGTGAATTTGATAAGTTTATACCTTTTGAATGAATAAATCGTTTTTTCAGTCCATGATTATCATTTTGAATCAGAATGAAATTGATATCAATTATTCATAAACTGTTGATAAATAAATCTCATGTAGTTTCAGGTCATATTGTTTCTGAAATTGAATATTAGTTCATATTATTAGTTTGTGATGTGTATTGTTGGTGTTCCAATGTAGTTGTTCAACCTGATACATGCCGAATCATGTATTCACTAACAGCATTGTAGTTTATGATGTGTATACTTCATGCTTTTCGACTGACTACCCTGAATATACTTCTCACGAGGGGCGCAACCCCGAGTGATTTGCGTCATTACCAGATTTTAAGCTACAGGACATGCCGAATTACATATTCAATATAAGCACAAATTGTATTGTTGGTGTTCCAATGTAGTTGTTGAACTTGATACATGCCGAATCACATATTCACTAACAGCAATGTAGTTTATGATGTGTATACTTCATAAAGTACCCTGAATATCCTTCTCTAACAGCAATGTATTTTATGA
Organism: Papaver bracteatum; assembly: GCA_023529315.1. Taxonomy (NCBI): domain Eukaryota; kingdom Viridiplantae; phylum Streptophyta; class Magnoliopsida; order Ranunculales; family Papaveraceae; genus Papaver; species Papaver bracteatum. Next base: position 1,140,375 of record JAJJWX010001343.1, read on the forward strand.
TTTGTGCCATGACTGGATTTTAAGCTACAAGACATGTTGAATCACATATTCAATATAAGCACAAATTGTAGCTTGTCAAACTGTTTTATATAGAATGTCGTTGTTATTGAATCCGAGGATAAATTCCAATTATGAAAACAACTTGTGGTAGTTGCTTCTAGTTGTGGAAACAACTTGGGTTGGTTGCTTTTCAATACTTTCTCTAAAAAACCTGTGGTAGTTGCTTCCAGTTGTGGAAACAATTTGGTTTGGTTGCTTTCAATTTTTTCTCTAAACAACATGTGGTAGTTGCTTCTAGTTGTGGAAACAACTTGGGTTGGTTGCTTTCAACTTGTATATTATTTTCCTTTGCAATTTACTGATTTTCTTCTCTTTGCAAGGTAAATATGGTTGTCGCAGAGATCAACTTTTGCAACTTAAGCATCTCTCATGTTATCTACGAATCAACCACCTTCAAGGAGATGCAAAGTCTTGTGTTGCATTCTTGGAGTATTCTTTCTCAAGTCCCTTATGTGATTCTTTCTGATGTTAATGGTGTACTTCAAATCGTTCGGTCTGATTTGGATTTGAATTTTCTTGTTATATACTGCCAATCTAAGGGAATACAAGTTTTGAAGTTGAACGTTCAATTTGAAACACCTTCTTCTTCTTCATGCATTGCTTCTTCTTCAACTTCTTCTAGTTGTGTTTCAACTGAAGGTTTGGATTTTGTTGAAGACACGACTGACGATGTTTCAATGAATCAATTATCCATAAGAGAACCAAAAAAATGTGATGCTTGGGATGGAATTCTTACCGGTGTTGGTCAGATGTTTGAGGGAGGGAAAAAAGAAGTTGTTAATGTCATGCTAAAGTATCAAGTTGAGAGTGGGTACAAAGTCAAGCCTGAGAAGACTGATCGGAAGCGTTATACAGTTCATTGCCTTTTCAAAGAAGAAAAAGGATGTAAGTGGAGGTTCCACTCTTCTTTTTCATTCAAAGGCAGCCATGCTTTTAAGTGCAAGACTTTTATATCGGAGCATTCTTGTGGTTTGGATTGCTCTGATCCTTCAAAGCTTCGAATGACGAAGACTTTTATAAAGGACATTATAAAAGATGATATTAGAGTTTCAAGTAAGCAGAAAATAGCCGCGGACATTCAAGATATGTTTTTCAGGGAGTATCAAGTTGACCTCACCTACCATCAAGCATATCGTGGACTGAAATTTTGCAAAGAATGTATTTGGGGAGATGATATCAAGTCATATTCTGATTTCTTGTGGTATGAAGAAGCAGTCAAGCGTTATAATCCTGGAAGCGTCATCAATTTTGAGTTTAATGCTGAAAACCGGCAGTTTGAGAGGTTTTTCATTTCTTTCGAAGCTTGCATCATAGGGTTCAACAAGTATTGCCGTCCTATGCTGATAATAGATGCTACGTTTCTTACTGGAAAGTTCAGGGGTGGTCTTATGGTAGCTTGTGGGAAAACTGGAAACCAAGGTATTATGCATCTTCTTTACTATTTTCTTTTTATTTTGTGTTGTTTTTATGACAAACCTTTTGGGTAGAAAACTTTTGTAGCTAACTGTATGTCATTGCACAACCTCAACAAACCTTTTAGGTTTAGATTTTTGTGAAAAAACTCAACAACTTGTGAACAACCTCAACAACAATGAAAACAACTAGCACAAGTTGCCTCCAAAATATGGAACCAACTTTTGATATTTGTTTTCATTCTTGTAGTTTGGCTTTTATATTTTAGAGGCAACTTGTTCCAGTTGATTCCATTATTTGGAGACAACTTGTCGTAGTTTCTTCCACTGTGTAATTCGAAACATGCTACTCATTTTGTGTTTAAATTTTGTTTGTTTTTTTTTATTTGCAGAGATATTTCCACTTGCCTTTGGGATTGTTTAGCGAAAATAGTGATAATTGGCGCTGGTTTCTTGAAAATTTGAAGGAATTGTCGATCTTTGATCGTTCGTTGACCATTATATCTGACCGTGGAACTGGAATTTTGAACACTGTTCCTGAAATCTTTCCGAATGTTTTTCACTCGTATTGATCGTACCATATGAAAGGCAATATTCCAGTTGTCAAAGGCAAGAGTAGACAGACTGCTATTAAGTTGTTTGAGCAATGCTATAGTGCTGTCACGAAGGAGAAATTTTTGAAGGCAGTTTCAAGCATGGTCAATCTGAAGATGTTCTCTGTTATTGAGTGGATGAACAAGATCCCACTGAAGAACTGGGCTGCTCATGAGTTTCCTGGTGAAAGGTATGGAGAACTTACATCCAATATTGTTGAAAGCTTTAACAGCTTGATTAGGCACGAAAAGCCACTGAAAGCCATCGAGTTGATCGAATGTATTCGTGCTCGGACAATGGAGACAATGTGGAAGAGGAAGGTTGAAGCTAGCAGTTGGACTACAAGACTTACCCCTAAGATGCAAACACGGTTAGACAAGAGGATAACTGACTGTCGTAGATACAAGGTGCGTAGAGCTAGTGAAAAGATATTTGAGATCATAACTAGTACTGTGAAGCATACTGTTGACTTGGACTCGCAGACCTGTACTTGTCACTGGTGGCAAAAAAAAAGCTTCCCGTGCAGTCATTCGGTGAAAGCTATTGTGCAGATTGGTGAGGAGGAGGTATACAAGCACATCTCACCTTACTACACTTCTGAATGCTACAGAGGTTTGTACTTAAAACCTATCTATCCCATTCCTGATGGTGACAAGCCTGATGAGATTTCTCGTACCAAATACGTCATGCCTCCCTTTGTTGGACCACAAGTTGGAAGGCCAAACTCTGTTCGTAAACGCAGTTACCGTGAGAAAATACGCAAGAAGAGAAGGTGTGGTCGCTATGGAATGCTTGTATACCATAATCGTAGAACATGCCGTAGTGCTCCATTGCCCCATCGCCCACCAGTATTCAAGAATCACTCTAGGATTGGAAGGTTCTACAGGATGATGTTCCTATGAAATCTCTCAACTGCATTTGTTCCAGTTTGTTTTATGTTTTTCTGAACCTTTCTTTCATGCTTTACTGAACTTTATGATTCATGTTTATGAAAAATTGTTTGTCTTTAATTGATACTGGTACACTTTTTATGGTGCATTTGATATGAAATCAGTTATTGTTCATTAGTTTGTTGCTGGGTCTATAATTATTTTTTTTTTCATGGAAATTTTGTTGGTTATGGCTACAGATTTGAAGGCAAGTTGTTCTAGTTGAAGGCAACTTTTACTTGTTGCTTCTTTTTTATGGAGACAACTATTGGTAGTTGCTTCCATGTTGAGAACAACTTGTGCAAGTTGCTTCTACACATGGAGACAACTTTTTTCTAGTTGCTTCCATGTTGGGAACAACTTCTGCAAGTTGCTTCCTAAATATATGAAGACAACTTGATCAAGTTGCTTCCACATATGGAGACAACTTGAACCAAGTTGCTTCCAAATTCTAAGTTGCTTCCAAATTCAATAAGTTGCTTCCTAAACATATGGAGATAACTTGAACCAAGTTTCTTCCACATGTGGAGACAACTGTTGGTAGTTGCTTCCACACATGGAGATAACGTTTTTCTAGTTGCTCCCAATTCAGTTCTTGTATGATTTTTTTGGTGACAACTTTTATTAGTTGCTTCCATTTTTGGAACAAACTTGAAGCAAGTTGATTCCAAACATGGAGACAACCTGAGAAAGTTTCCATTTAAGTACATAAACCTTGAAGGAAGTTGCTTCCATAGCAGAATTTTTTACCTATAGAAACATTGCAACACTGAAGATAATCAAGAATGAAAGGGATTACAAATGATTTTGGTCTAATATTATTTGTTTTGTTGGTTATGTTCACAGATTCTTCCAGTTGCTTCCATTTTTATGGAGAAAACTTGTTTTAGTTGCTTCCATTCTGGGAACAACTTCTGCAAGTTGTCTCTCTGTATTTTTTACCTATGCAAACCTGTAACCATATAGAAACATTACAACACTGAAGATAATCAAGGGAAAATGATCAAACCATTCAAACTTTAACTAGACAATATTAAGAAGTGTACTTTAATTAGATAATTAAGTCAATCAATGTAATGTTAACAATCAATAGTAATTTGTAGTTCAATCAGAATACTAACAAATGTAGTTCAATCAGATAATACTAACAAATGTAGTTCAATCAGAATAATACTAAATAATACTAACAAGTGTAGTTCAATCGGATAATACTAACAAGTTGTCTCTGTCATTTAGTACTACTTGGAAGGGGAATATATCACAATCTGACTTGAATTTGTGCCTTTTGTTTTCTTCCATTCATCAGTTGCATCCAGTATACGGAACGCCATCTTGATCCTTTTTTTTGTTAAAGTGTCCAATGTACTCATTCTTCTTTCCTCCTGCCAGAGTACCGAATAGTTGGTATTTCACCAACATCTTCATAAAAAAGCAAATAAATATTGCGCAGTCAGGGTGTTCTTGTTGTTGAACCACTTTAGGAACCTTCAATGTGTGAACGATTTCATTACCACTTTTGTCTCGATGTCCAATTTCATTTAGAACTTTGCTCAGTGGTTTTGTAAGTGTATGCAGATGAGTTGACAACAATGGACTCTGTTTCATAGAGTTGCATATTTTCCAGACTCCTTCATGCAATACCAGCAACACCCAGTGGGAGTTCATGCACAGTGGAAACATGAGCATTTTGTTCTTGGCATCCAACTTGTAATTAACCCTCAAATAATCTGCTACACAACTTGTTTCTATTGCATTCTCGTCTCCGTTTTCAATGTATAATTGCACGTATCTCTGCAACATTAAAAGAAGTTTTTAAAAAACAAATAGATACACACATTATATTTATGCCAAAAGTTTTTACAAGTGAAAATAACATGCAATCTGTTCATACTAATTAGCGTATAATTTATCAGATGAAAAATTGACTTACCAAAAGATTGGTATTTAGTATTACGTGCTTTCTGTATAGATTATCGGGAGAAACGTTTTCCATCTTTGAGTTCAGAATACTTGTGTAGAATTCTACGATGTCTCTATCAATGTAGAGATCATCCAACAGATTTTGGATGAACTGTTTCTGTATGTGATATTGATTATTGGGTGCAGCATAAGCTGTTTGCCTGCATAATCCAACAACACAGCAAACATCATTATTTAAGAACTGCAAACATCAATGTTGCAAAATTGAACTGCGAGAAATAATACCCAAAATCAATAATAAAACTTGCAGTGTAAAAGTCTGAGTGTTTTTTACCCTTCCATAGCATCCTCGCAGAATTATTGGAGTATTTTTTGTTGTTCTTCACTGCAATGTCCCCAAAGCTTAAGACTTTCTGGACGCTTGAGCGGTGTTTGTTGAGGAGGTGTTGGATCGATGTACTCGATTGCTTCCAAGTCAATAACTGCATCGTCCTGTTGTTTCTTGTTCTTTTTACGCTGTAAACCTGTTCCAGTGAATCCAGATCCTAATCCCTTCCTTTTCCTCTCCCTTGGATCGTTCTTGACTCTTTTAATAATAGAACCAACTGCAGCTTTCCCTTCAGATTTCTCTTCAGCGTCTTGTTCTTCAGTTTCTGATAAGGCACTCTCTTCGTCTGCTTTTGGTTGCTCAATTATTTGAGAATATTGGACCGGTGCTGCAGGAGAATCCAAATGCAAATCAAAAGTTGGACCTTCAAAGGATTGGTTTCGCACACATGTTGGAGTGTGTTGAATAACAACCATTTCATCTGCTTTTTTCTTTTCGCCCTCATTCTCTTGTGTAGAATATGATACTTGCCTGCAATTTGGATTAAAGGAAAAAATTCATTAGTTCACTGAAAACAAGTAGAGGAGACAACTTTAAAGAAGTTGCTTACACGTAAGAAGACAACCTTAAGCAAGTTGCTTCCTAAACATATGGAGACAAGTTGATTCCACATATGGAGACAACTTTAACCAAGTTGCCTCCAAATTCAATAAGTTGCTTCATGAAGTTGAATAATTCTAACAAGTTGCATTCAAGAATAATCTACTCTAGCAAGTCTAAAGTAACATAAGACTAAAATAAATGCACCTTACCTTTCTGCTGCAACTGGAGTCCTCTTTTCTCCTTCCTCTCTAACTGGTTCTTGTGTTTCTATATTTCTTTGTTCTTGCTCTATGTTAGAAAAATATTTTTGAGTTATCTCGTCTATATCCACAGTCTCCATTATCTCATCCAAACTATCTGGCATGTTTACCTCAGTTGAATCTTTTCTGTGTACCTCACCTGACTTTACTACAGTTATTGGTGTTGCTGATTCAGCAACAGAATTTTCTTCACTAATGTGTGTTATCTTATTTGCATTCTCCTCTGTCGCCTTTATTTCCTCAACAACCTCCTTTTCTGGTATAGATTCTTCCTCAGTCTCTGTTTCAACTACATCACCTCTAGGAACTTCATCATTTTCTTCTTTTTCAGTTTCAGCTACATCATCTTGTTATTCATCATCTTTAGCAACTTCAGATTCATCTGCTGATAACTGTTGGTGATCTTCAACAACTTCATCTTGTTGTTCATCATCTTTAGCAATTTCTTCTTCGCTCACCTGCAATGTCTTATCATCATATTCTTCTTGAAGTGTTTCTGAATTTTCACCCACAGTAGCATCTTCCTTGGTTACATTTTCGGAGGATTTTTGGTTGAATCTTCTACCATAAAACATTGAGCTCCACTGCTTGTACTTCTTCTCCCTTAAGAGGTTTTCTTGCGTGTTTTTCAAATCCTGCCAACCCTGCACGTTCTTGTAAACATCATCCATGTGTTGCTTTTGATCATCTGTTAAATTAATCTTCTCCTTGTTGGCTTCATAAATGCTGCGAAGGAACTCGTTGTCATCAATGAACTTTGTTAAGAACTCATCTCTCCCTTCAATCCTGTAGTAGATTTCTTGGAATGAAAAGTTCTCAGCTTCAAGAAATTTGGCATTTAGCCTCTCTTCTTCAAGTAAATTGTACAACATGTTGTTGAACGCCTTTTCTATTTCTAATTCCTCTACCACTTCTCTCAACTGAGTCAATGTTTGCTCTTGTTATGTAAGTTCTTCTTTAATGCCATCTGTAAACTGAAGAGTTTCAAATCAGTCATCATTTTTTCCTTTAAAATCAGTCGCAAGTTAATATACAACTTGAGAAAACTTTCAGCCTCAACTTATGAAACCAACTAGATCAAGTTGCTTTCATTTATGGAGCAAACTAGATCAAGTTGCTTTTATTTTATGTAGACAACTTCATCAAGTTTCTTTCATTTTTATGGAGACAACTTGATCAAGTTTCTTCCACATCTACATACACTAAAGCATCAGCTTCCACATAACATTCAACTCTGAGATTCACTAAAGTAGCATAAGAATTTTTACTTACAGTAAATTCTTATGGGAATGCCATATTTCCGTAACTATCTTTCCTTTCTACCATTAACTTGTTGCAGAAATCCAGTTGGTGCCACCTGGTGAACCTTGGAGTTGAATTTTCGAATCCTTGTCGCTTGTCTAGGTAGTTGCTATGCTCCAAAAACCAATACTGCGAAGAAAAAATTATAATGTTAGTTAAGTTTCTCAAAACATTTTAGATCAAGATTATCTTGTCAAAATTTTCTATTTCTTTTTTACCAACAAAAATGGTATGCACCCAGGTACACGTTTAAGACCATCTTTTCCTTTTGGTTTCGTTATATTATCCATCAAATATTTCACTATGTTGTCTGGCCACGACACTCTATGCATGGAGAACACGTATGGCAACCATATCTGGGAAAAGTAGGCTCCACTAGTATACGTGAAGAAGAACACGGTGCACAACCACATGCCAAAGAAAATCAGAAACAACGCCGGGTCCTCTCCATTTTCAGCTTCTTGTCTCAACAACATATCGATTTGTTGTCTTGTAATCTTGTAGTCCTTGCCTTTTACTGGGGGGGAAATGTGTATGCAAGAAATTTATGTGCTCTTTAGTTACTTTACTCAATTTCTTCTTCAATTCATCATCTTTAGCCCTTCTTTGCACATTGAAGAAAACAGCAAAATCATCTGTTGTTGGAACATAAACCTTCCTATTAAAAGCAAATCCCACTTGCACCTTCTTCCTCACTACTACACTGTCATGGCAACTAATAAGCATCTCTACAGCTTGAGGAATCTTAGTGTATACATCTCTTTCAGCCGTTACGTCTTTTCCAGGCCTGTTTTCTTCTTCTTCTTTAAAGAATGGTTCAACTAAACCCCAATACGGAGACTCTCTTAAGGCTTTCACATGTTCATGCTTGTCTTTCAATACTTTATAAAAGTAGTAACCCATATCTAACAATGGTTAACAATCCAGATTTATATGCTAATGCTGTTTCTAATTTCTTCTTTTTACCTGCAATCATACAAGCTATCTAATTAACATCTAATACCCAAATACAGATACCTAATTAAAAGAAGATTTTTATAAGATTTTTATTCTTCATACCTTTTCTGTCTTGAACTATATCAGCAGTTTGTGTTAATTCCTTGCTGGGAGCATTCTTTGCAGACTTGGTTGTGATTGCCTTCAATCTTGGCGACGTCCTCTTCATACTAGTGTTGTTCAGCCAATAGAAATAGTTAGCATGATATCTCAATACAGATAAATAATTTAAGTTGTCTCCATATATAGGAGGAACTACCAAAATATGACTAGCATAAGTTGGTTGAAAAAGTATAAAATACAAAGGCAACTAGTACCAGTTGCTTCCAAAATACAAAGGCAACTAGTACCAGTTGCTTTCAAAATATAAAGGCAACTAGTAGCAGTTGCTTCCAAAAGCACAATTCCATTGCATCCAACAACATTCAAAATACTAGTTACATTGCATTCAACAGCATACAACAAATAAGTCCAGCAATACATGATGTCTTCAGAACCATTTAACATGTTCAGTGCATTCAATAAAGATACAACAAATACTAGTACATGATGTCTTCAGAACCATATGAAGGCAACTTCTACCAGTTTCTTCCAAATATGTGAACAACTAGCATAACTATCTTAAGTTGCTTCCAAATATGGGAGAAACTAGAAGGAGTTTCTAGGCATACAACAAGTACTAGTTTTCAACTTATAAGGGGTAGATGCACAACTGACTCAAAATATGCAGCAAAATACTACTAGTTGCTTCAAAATATATGAACAACTAGCATTAGTTGAAAACCAGTAGTAAAATGTGAAGGCAACTACTACCAGTTGCTTGCAAATCTGTAGTAAAATACCTTTTTCCTATAGAATTATTTCAGAGATTCAAAATAAACTATAGTTCTACTTCAACATAATGAAACAAAGTAACTATGAAATCATATATGAAACAGTTATACATCAATAACTGAATCAACAACTGCTAATTCAAAACCCTAACTGATTCAAAATAACTTCAACAACCTAAACTCAGAAACAAAATAGACTACTAATCAGAAACAAACAATCAAAATCGATGATAAAAGTTTGTTTTACCTTTCTGAATTCAAACTGGAACACTTCTACTTCTTTATCAGTAACAGAATCAGTCTTCTAGTTGATTTTTCATCACATGCAACATGAAATCGAATAAAATTAGTATGAGAAAATATAAATCCACATATTAATCGATTTTTTCAATAATTTTGTTGACCAATTTCGTTTCCGAAACCGTAAAAAAACTAATTCGTATGATGATTAAACTGTTTTGAAACACAAATTCATGTATTACCTTCGTTTTTTTTTTTTCTTTGTTGTTCCTCATCAGATCCTGTGAAACCTTACGAAATCGATTTTTTCTTCATTTTCGGTTGAATTTCTTCTTCTAAATCAAAGAACGTTTGAGATCTACTAGAGTTTTTTCGGATTTGAGTTTATTTTGCAAGTTTTTGGTTGAGATTTTAGTTTTTTTCGTTTTTTTTCTTCTGAAACTGTGAGAGACAGGGAGAGAGATGGAAAGAGATGGAGAGAGAAGGAAATGTTGTAAATGAAAATAGTCGTCGGTTTTATCTGGCTGTCAACGGTTATTTGCATTTATTAAAGGGCTCTTTAGTAATTGTACAATCCGGGTTTGGGCTTGGTTTGGGTTTTTTTAGGTCTAGGGGTGTTTGTATAAGTTGATAAGGGTACTTTGAAAGGGGCCCTATAATAAGGGTATTTAAATAATGTTCCCTTTTGAAATTGGTTTACAAAATAGTCATGTTCCGTCCGAAATAACTATTTGGGAAAAAACGGTGTTAGTTATCACCAAAATACCCTCTTTTTAACTCCAGCTACTATTAACCATGGTTAAACTATCACATGTGGCAGCTGTTGACTGTACCAACACCGACACGTGGTAGCTGCTGATGGGGGGCATTTCTGACACGTGGCATGGATTGGCTACCAAGTCGTTCCTGCGAGGATTTGTTGTGGTGGTCAACATTGAGCCGCTAGTGGTGTACCCTTGCTGCTGTTGAGGTTGCGAACCAGCCAGTTGCTTCTATATTGATGATGATGTGAACGTTTATGAAGTGTTGAAACTGATGTGAACTGGTGGGGGATATGCACTGGAATGTTGGTATGCTAGTGGAGATTCAAGTTGGTTGGGGAAAAATAATGGTGGTGGCTGGTGTAGATGGTGGCTGACATTTCCATACTCGTTTCCTTCCTCGCCATAAATCTGAGTCCCTTCTGTCATGCTATTCTCCATATTCTCGACCAACCTATTGGCATCATCATCATTGCTAACATCATCATTCCCCTCCGCCTGTAGTAAAGAAAATTAATACAACCCAACTGTACAATACCCACAACCCAAAAAAAAGGAACCAACACGAAATTTGAAATGACATGAAACCAAGGTTTGATTCTTTACCCTGCTAACAACGAACTCCTGAACTTCTGTTACACTCCTCAATGTGGTCATACCAGATGTGTGCTCTGTCCATTTTCACCAGCAACCTCTTGCACAGAGAGCAACCCATTCACTGTAAACCTAGCACATTCACTTTGACAGTGCACCACCTGAATGTATCTTCTCAGCTCAAAGCCATCAATGAACATCCACCATTTCATTATAAACCTAGTACATTCATCTAGTCCCTGTAACCTGCACTGCAACAACAAACACATCATCATATCATTTTTACGACCACTGTCAACTTGAACTGCTGTTGTGACCCAACAAAACCATCTGCATCTCCTCTTTATTACAACATCACCACTGTCCCATATCCATTCACCAAATCACCACTCTGCTTCAAGCCATTCAAATAGCAATCACCAACAACAACATCAAATCAATTTCATATCGCTTCACCTTCAGCTCCTGTATTGCAACTCCATCTCCATCACCAGATTCATAAACCACTGTATAGCACAACTTCATCTCCATCACAGATACCACCAGACCCATTGTTTCTCTGCACTTTCTCCACATATAGCTTCAAAACCCCAACTTCCATTTCTAACCCATTCATCGAATTCCTATAATTCATAACATCAATTAATAAAACACAAGCATCAACCGTACAGGAAAATCCCCAATTTCTCTAATTAGGGTTTATGAAAAAAATCCCAAAAATCGGAAAATTAGAGTTTCAGAAAATAATATGAAATTGACAATGTGATTACCAACCTCGTCTGCAAACATTGTGTTAATCTCTTGTAAGAAAACCACTGTATTCAACAATCAGATGCTAGTCTTAGCTCCAAAATCTTCACAAAATCACCGTACGAGAATTAACAAATCATACACACTAACCATACAATCTTATAAAGATCTTCTTGCGATTTCTCTCACTCGATATCTCTTATTCTTCAGTGGATCTCAAGTTTTGCAGAGCTCTGTAATGGCAATGGAGAGAGAAGCGGCTGAAGAAAAATGATTTGGAAAAGAAAACCTAATAAGTTATATATCTATGATATTTTTGACTAATCATGGCCGTTAAAAATATCATCGAGATTTACCTTTGAAACGATCTATGGCTACAAATATAATGGATAGAATAATCTTGCTCATCCTGACCGTCTAAACTATTATCCAGATTATAGTAACAAGATTTGCGGCTAGAGATTCAGTGTAGTTAGGTTAAGGAGAGACTGGTAATTATACCTTGTCATTTAACTCTGACGCGATGGGACCTACTGACTTAACCAAATAAATAACGGAAGTGTGACTGATTTGTAAATGATTTGTAACCGTATGACCATTTTGCAAATCGGGTCCTAATTGTAGGACTGTTTGGGAGATTTCCCTTTAATCATGTAGGCATGAAATGACTTTCGGTTTTTTTGTGTGTCCTGTTGTTTTTGTGGGTCTGAGTTTTATCGGGAATAAAGTCTAAACAAAATTTCAAAAGATCTATCCATTTAAGCTAGAGCACTTTATATTTGTGTCTTAATTTATCCTAGAGGAATTTAAGCTCCTAACAAGCCAGAACTGATACGATTCAATTTCGAGTAATTTCTAAACAAAAATTCCTGAAGGAGCTGTACCCCTGGCGCTCATTCAACAAGTGGGTGCGCTTGATGATGACCCTTGTGCTTTACCATTTCCCCTTTAGCCCATGCAACAAAATTCGCATCATCTCAATTAAGGTGAAGAAATTTGTTGATAAATTCAATAGCCCATTGTCGCCCTTTTTTCCAGAATAATTAAGGTCCAACAACCAAGCTTATACCTAAACAACAGTCTTGTTTGCGATCTAGGATGAAAACGAGAAGTCAGAGAATGCGAAGATCAGTGCTTAACCTTACAGAAGATTTGATCGCTGAATTTCTTATATACCTACCGCTAAAATCTATTGGAAGGTTCAGGTGCGTATGCAGATTGTGGTTTCAGTTAATCGATCCTAATTTTCTTAATAGGAAACTTAAGCATGACACTGAACATGAAAATTTTAGACTATTTGTAACCAAAAAAGAACTTGTAAATAATCATGGTTACGTGTACAGCGTAGAATCGAAGTCATTGATATCAAATGAGGATGCTGTAAAGACTGTGTACCCACTCAAGAATCCCGTTGAGGGCGGAGGTATTGGAATTGTGGGTACTTGTAATGGTTTGGTTTGTGCAAGCCAGTTTGGTTACACTTTTTTTACGTTTGGAATCCGTTCTCTGCAGAGTACAAAGTGATATTACGAACCAGGGGTGATGGCTGTTCACGAAAATGCATCATCATTACTGGATTTGGTTATGACTCCAAAACTTGTGATTATAAGTTCGTAATAATTTTTCATGAACCAGATTCGGATGTTTCTGAAGTTGAGATATGGAAAGCGTATAATTCTTGCATCAACTATGAGTTTTCTAGAGGAGAGAGTCTGGGGTGTTTCTAAAAGGAGCTCTCCATTGGCTAGCGTATTCGCATGAAAGTAACAAGTCTCGACTGCCAGTTTTAGTTTGTATCGATTTGGATGACGAGGTATTCAAAGAAAGATTACGGACGTGCTGAGAGATTGCCTTTGCTAGTAGTTTTTTCTGAAGTTAGTTTTGAGATATGGGAGATGAAAGATTACGGAGTGAGAGAGAGTTGGTCTAAAGTGTTCAGAACTGACTGGCAGCAACGGATGACAAAGGGTATTGGTCCAGGGATTACGTAAGGAGAGTCGTGTCTTTAAAAAATGGTGAAATCCTATTAGAGGTAATGAACAAGAAGCGTGAAGCATATCATCGTGAGGAGATTGATGTTGTGAAAATCCACTTGGAAGAAACGAAAAGACGCTGAACTTTGTTGGCCGGGGATGAAAACCAAAGATACGACCGAGTTGGAGAGGTTCGGGGTCGTAGAACTTCAAGAGCAGCATATGTGTTCGTTCACTTATTGTCAACATCTAATTTGACTTTAGTCAACCACCGGAGACCGATTTGATCCCCATAAGTTTTGGAAATAAAGACACCAAGCACGATTCTGTCAGTATTTAACTCCACCAGGCACCAGCCACCAAAGTAGGCTTAGATTTAGAAGTGGTTTGGTATTGCGTTCTCAATTTGATTTTTACTTATTTATATCTATCTATCTATCTATCTATCTACTATATAAAGAAAACTGTCCCATGAACAGTAACTTGAAGCTGCAAATTCTGATTTCCCATTTTACCCTTAGTTTTATTTTTCTTTCCAAATACCACATAAATAAACTGGAGGCATTTATGTAATTTGAGTACCAAATGAGTGAAAATCAAGATTAATATAACAAACTATGATCAATCTCTTATCAAAAAACTATCATCAATAACAACTTAAAAAAAATAATCAAAATCCCTGTTTAAAATTATTATTTACCCAAGTTTCAAAATCGCATTTCTTTTCAATTTCAATTTCAATCCCAATTGATTAATTTGTTCACAAGGTATAGACTGTAAAATCGAGAAAGTAGAGAGATACATTTGAAAATGATTTTGTAGGTGTAAGTAGCTATGGTAGTGGTGAGTTGGAGTAAAAGAGGATTGTGGTGGTGCATGGTCGTACTGGTAGTGAAAGTGGTGATTGTGATGAGATTTCTCCAAGTGGCGTTGGTGAAGAGATGGAGGCGGTTTTCGGAGATAAAGTTAAGTTCATTTCAGAGAAGTAGATAATGGCCAATATATGGAAATATACTACGACAGGGGTGTTTAGCGCAAAATGGTTCCAGAAGTTATTAGAAAATGATAATGGCCAATCTTCTGTTAGTATGGACGTGGATTTTCCTTGGAATAAGCTGTGGTCCGTGAAAGATATTTCCCCAAAGGTTCTTGTTTTCATATGGAGAATGATTCATAATGGCTTGGGTTGTCGTGCTGTTATTGGACGCAAGGATGGAGCTATGTAGAAGCCAGGGGTGGCTCCCGCCTTCCCTGAAACTTTTGAAATCTGTTAAAAGTCCCTTATAAATCCTATTATTGTAAAAATAGTTTATTATTTCGCCCCCCTTAAATGTTTATTCTTCAAATTAGCCCTCCTTGTATAGAATTTCTAGATCCGTCCCTGATTGGACGCTTTGATAGGCACGTTGATGTGAACTGTTGTTATTGCATTGATGAAGAGGAAAGCATCAACCATCTATTTATTCTTTGTTCCAGAACTAGAGCTATCTTGTTTGCTTCAGATCTTAATATTAGGTTTGATTCAAACCCTGTATCTTCAATTCAGAGCTTAGTTGCAGGTTGTCTCATGGCTGATGATAATTATGCTTCTTTCTTCTATGGGGCTAATGTACTATGGAGTATTTGGACAGCCATGAACATGTTGTTTTTTGATAATAAACTTTCTACTATTCATAAGATTCTTCACGATGCTAGGTCGCTATTCACTGACTACTACGAGCTCAATATTGTGGACTCATTGGATACCGCCGGAACAAGGGATAGTCAAATTGAATTTTGATGGAGCTGTACACGGTTTTGAGTCTGGAGCAGCTGTTGTAGCTAGAGATTCGTCTTCGTCTGTTCTCGCAGCCGCATCATCTCTTCACAAACAAAATTGTCATGTGGTGGATGAGATATATGGAATTTTACTCGCTCTCAAATTGGCGAAGATGAAGGGTTACAACAAACTCATTATTGAAGGTGATTGTCAACAGCTGATCCGTATATTCAACGGTGAATGTTCAACCATTCCCTGGATAGTCGCACGTATCTCTGAGGATATTCAAGAACTATCTAAGGAATTCACCTCAGTTTCTTATTCTTACATTAAACGAGATGCCAACGACATGGCTCATGATCTCGCACAGCACGCGGTGCTGAACCATATCCACACTGTGTGGTCTACTTCCAATCTCCCATTCTGTGTTGTCTCTGGCACATGACTTTAGCTTTTAGTTTTTGCATTTTTTAATATTTCCTTTTTTGTTTAAAAAAAAAAAAAAATTCAGAGAAGTAGATGTAGACGGGAAAAAATTCTAGAAAACCTAATAATATTACTGCTGATACAAGCACGTGCGGATGCACGTGCTCAACACTTGTTGTAACAATAAAAGAAAGGCATCCATTATATCATTCTTAAGAAGGTTAGACCAACACATTATTAGCAGTACACAGTTTAAGGCGGGCACACTCGGTTGCACGGACGCTCTAGTTTTTGTGTCGTGTCCGCGTCCGACGCGCGTCGGACACATGATGCGCGTTTGATGCTAACACGACGCGTGTCCGACGCACTAATTTGAGCGTATTGTGCGCGTTTTGTTTGGACGCACTGATGACTCGGATTTGAAGCATTTTTTTTTTCATTTTCATTTAAACTTCTTCCATTATTTTTACTATTATTAACTAAATGAAGAAAGACGGACATTTAGATCAATCATTAAGGTCTTTATTAAGATTTTGTAATTGGAAATGACATCATGTATACCGTTTGTTGGGCATGTGTTGTTTTAAGAATGCGTTTTGATTGTGCCATGTGTCTAACAGTGATTGATTGCTTGACCTTCAGTGTGTATAAACAAACGATCTCTTTTTTTCTTTTGAAATTCATACATATATAGCATCATTTTTTAATTGTTAGGATCGAAACACTTAACTTTGCTGTATATATACATGATTGTATATTGTATATATAAATAAAATATGTATATACGTTTCCGCGTCCTAATTTTTTGAGAATTTTGTAGTGTTCGCGTCGTGTCGTGTCCGCGTCTGTTCAACCCAGCCTGGCTAAAAAAATCCAATACCCATTTATTTCATTATTGTATTAGGTTTGTTTTTTACATATTTTTTTTGGAATCCTATTATTGGGGTCGCAGGGGTGAGAGATTTTGGGGGCTTAAAATGCTAGTTAAAACCAAACTATGGATAGGGGGGGACCTCATCCATATGAAAAGTCCAATTTACCCTTATACATATATAAATCAAAATCACACAATTAATTCACTAAAAAAAAACTAAATTAATTATCTTTTCCTTCTCCTTCTCTTCTCATTCATCAAATGTAATGAAAATTATGATTTCATCATGATGACCATAAAAACAAAACTAAAACTATTATCTTCTCATTCTTCTTGTTTACAAAATATGGTGAAGATGACGATCATGATATCACCATGATGACGATGATGATGATCACAAAACTATTATCTTCTCCTTCTTGTCTTCTCATTCATAAGTCACGACGAAGATGATGATCATAATTTCATCATGATGAAAATGATGATCCTAAAAATAAAAAATAAAGGAAACCCATTATTTATTTTTGCCTGTGAATGACTAAGAAATCTAATCCGAGTAAATTCGGGTAAAAACAATTTAGTTTATGTAGTTGTTTATGGTTGGGAGTTCTTATTTTCCCAACCGTAAATCTCATATTACGGCTAGAAAAATAGAATTTCTAGTCGTCGAATTGGTATACGGTTGGGAAGATTTTATTTCCCAATCGTAATTAGTTGTTCACGATTAGGATTTCCTAGCCGTCGTAAGTAATTCAGATAATCACAGAAAAAAAAAAGAGGTCTGCTTTCGGCTAGGTTTTTCCATCCGTTGTAGTACAATCGTATGGGTTTCCCAGCCAAAATTATCAATTACGGCGAGAAAAAACTAGATGTAACTTGTTGTGATAATAAAAAAAAAATCACATGTTGAGTACGACCAGATATTCCAAGCCGTAACATAAGTTTCGGCTAGGAAAAATGCTAGGAAAACCTAGCCGTAATACAGACACAGTTGATCCTGGAAACGCTTACGGCTAGAAGTTCTTTATTTCCCGGCCGTAAACTGTTGTTTACGGTTTGGCATCCTTCTATTCCTAACCGTAAATACTATTCACGGTTAGGTCGTGTATTATTTCCCAGCCGTAATTGTTGAAAAACCCATATTTTGATATTGATTTCGGAGGATCTGAATCAACAAAATTGAGATTGGGAGAGGTATACAAAGCTTTTCTGACTATTTTCATGATGTTTTTCATCATTTTCTTCCAAAGTTTTCAAAAAAAATACTTCAAAATCATCCATGTCCTTCTACTAAATCAAAAGAAAAAAAATATTGATTTTAAAAAATATTAGTCGGATGATTAGTTTAGTTAATCATTCACTAAGATTGATTAGTTAGCTTAATCAATTTAATTAGCACTAATCAAATTTAGGGTAGATTAGACATTACAAAAAATGATGGATAAGGAGTCTTATGGGTTTTTATTTCATGATCCCATTAAGCCCCCAAAAACCCATCCGTTTTAAGCCCAAAAATAGAATTCTTTTTTTGTCCGAATAATGTACCCGTGCGAGTAGGTTGTTGCTATGATCTGATTTTGATGTACTTGGCGTATATTTAATAATAAATTGCTATTTGTTATAAACCTAAAGTTTAATTACTAAGATAACCTTTGTGTCTAAGATTAGGGTTTACATATCTTGGCACCAAGTCCCCTATCTATATAAATAGAGACTTGAACTTTGTATTCCATACACAACTAATGAAAATTCTCTCTTCTTCTCTCCCTCTACTTTGTGTCTCCATCTCTACTTTCTACTAGTTTACAATACGTTACATTTCTCCACCAACTGATCAGGAAACGGAGTAGATATTCACCTCCATATCTAACCTTCTCACTTGATTTATTATTATTATTTTTAAAATTTATTTTCTGATAAAATTTCTATGATGTTTGTCATAGGGTTGCCGTACTATATCATACGGAATCTACTAACAGGAGGAGTTTGCGTATGAATCACGCGGCCAAGAGATAACATCTTAAAGGAAAAGGAGTGAACAGTATCCAACTGTTCGTTTTATTTGTTTTCTGTTTCTAAGATTTGTTATTAGATTAATAGCTACTGAAAATTGTTTGCTTATTCGCAGATGGTTATACACCATAGCTAAAGAAACAACACGTTTTATAGTAAGTGGAATTTTTTTGGTTCTGATCTGAGAGCATATAATCCAAAGTGCATGCATACACGGTGATTACCGATTATGATGGGTGAATGCTTTCACCGTTAATATTAAGGGAATTCTTTTTTTATATTTTCCCTGTGCATCAAGCTCGTCGATTCCTTTTATGGATAATATATCTTCTCAACCCCGTCTACGAGAATATGATAACGCTCAATCTCGATTTTTTTATGGGTGTATTTATAATTCATTGGTTAATCCTAAAAAGATATTAGGTGATCAGTTTTATTTTATTTTGGATAAATTGATTTACCTTTCGTCTCTTATTTTCTCATAGAGAACGAAAAAGAAAATCCATCAATACATAGTTTATAATTTTTATCCTTCTAAAAGAAACTATAATCACGGCCAATTAAGTTTGGTATCTTCTTCCATTGAAGGAAGATCATGTGATATTTGTATATTGTTTATATTCTTTTACAAGAAACTATCCACAACCATAAAATGGATTTTCCACAAAAACGGTTGTCATTTAAACGATTTTGGTATATCATATAAACCAATTGATATTGGATTTTCTCTCCTCCCTTAGTACTAGGAGATGAGATGTAAATAAATTAGCGGTCTAAATTATTTTTAGGCCAATATGGTTCCATTCCTTGCAAGGAACATTGATTGGTTTGGTTTCTATTATTTCCTATAAAAAAACCATTATTAATCAACCACAAAGTGGATTTTTTCAAAAAGAAAATAACAATAATGATTTCTTTATGCTCTTAAAAAGATCAAAGGGTGCGCACCCAGCTTGTTAGCCTATTTAATTACTCCTTAAGTGACTTAAATTAATCTTTGAGATAAAAATTTTCTTTAATTTTTTTATTAAAGAAATTGTCTGTAATTATTCTATAGTGAATGAATATTTCTCGTTGGCCCTATAGGTCACAATATTCTTGAAGATTTTATTTTCATATTATGGTACGGTTGTAACCAATAAATCCATATATGGTTGATGTTCAATTTGTATAAACTACAATTTTTGGACATTTTTTATGGCTCTTGAAGTCATTATCTACAGTCCAACTGGTATTGTTAAAATCCAGAAATTATTAGAGTATATGTCCTCGATTTAACTCTACGCAACTTGTTTTCGTATATGAGATGACAATTTCCGCCAGAATCAGGGGGAGACTCTATGCTATTAAAGGTTGGCATTAATTAACTTAAAGGTTATATCACTTATCTCCCATCATGATCAAATCGAAAAAGGCTACCATTAAATAGGCGTGAAAATCTCATTTAGATTTTCAATAACTTATGCCGTTTGAAAAGGAAAATCTAATCACATATAGCAAGCATGTAGCATTTTTGTATAGGCTACAAATATGCTCCAACAGAGTCTATGATAATACGATTCACATTCTCAAAATCCATATCTCCTCATTTGAATAATAGGAGATTATAACTCCCGTGGGCACTGGTGCCAATAAATTTTGAATTTTTAAAAGTATGCATACATTTGAGAATTATGTGACCTCTGCAGAGGAATATCGACATATGTGATTGGTTGGAATACAATCCAAATTAGACTGGATTATTATAATTTCTCGATTAACGCAATTTTGGATCCAAGACTTAACACCTTAAAATTGCCAAGCCTATATTACTTACAAGTTGGTGTAGTCATAATGCGTTATCATAGAAATAAGTTCGTTGGATAAACGATTTGAGGGTTTTCTTTTTGCTTAGACCCTAGGATTGGTTCAATAATTGTTCTTATTATATGACACATTTGGCATGGTAGTCCTTGAAGGAATCGTATATATATAGTCGGGGAACATATTCAAATCTGTGATCCTTGGAGTATTCAAATTATATTCATGCAGCCACCTGACTTGATTATGTCAGGGTTAGCAATTCTTAATGTGTTTTTAGAAATTTGGTACAATACCAAAAATCCGTATTAATTAGTTGATGATATCAACTTTATAGGTCTCTTGAGGAGTCCTTAAAAACACAAAAATCCACGTTTTGGCAACATAAATTCTATTTTTTTTCCTTTCATTCTTCAATCTGCAGTTAGAATTATGCTAGCATAAACTCGTCTTTGAGATAGACTAGAGTTATTATTTTGATGCTTGTTTTCTGTAAACTCAGATAGCTGGATTAGCATCTATATTTACGTCAAAAGTTGTACTCTTTTCCCTTCGTTTCAGGTTTTGTCCCATTTGGTTTTCCTGACAAGGTTTTAACGAGGCAACATCTTACTGACGTTTCAAAATGTTAATATTGTGCTCTTTTTCCTTCGTCCATATTTTTTCCCATTGGGTTTTACTGACAAGGTTTTAGTGAGGAAATTTATCTCAACATGGTGGTCATCCAAGGGGGAGTTGTATTAATTTTCGTTATTTGATGGATTCCCACCAATCACTAGGTCATTTTCTTAGACCAAGTGAACATAACCATGTCCTAGAAATTTGGATGTCCTTGTGAACCCCATACAGTATGTTAACAAATATAGTTTTGTTCATTTACACTAATGTATCTATATCTTGGCATTTCGATGAAGAAACTACATCAACTATTTCTGCAAATCATCTCCGAGAATCTAGCAACCCAAGGAACAAGTCGTAAATGTATTTAAAGAAGCATGGAGACTCGAGAAAATTACTGTTAGAAGACTTAATCAAGTAGCAATTTTCTTCACGAAAGAACAAGAATCTTCTGCATTCAAGAAATACGTTCATCAAATTGGGAAGTTGCGACTCAAAGATTTGCAAGCCAAGATTTAACTAAAGTACTCATCAGGGGGAGCGCCATCATCAAAGGTGCATTTACTGGACTTATTGCGTTGTACTCTTTTTCCTTTGTCAAGGTTTTGTCCCACTGGGTTTTCCTTGTCAAGGTTTTAACGAGGAAACATTTGCGTGTTCAAAACTATTTCAAGTCTTTACGTACTTATGCAATTTCAGGTTTTTCTCTTTTGAGTTTTCCTGGTATATTTGTAATGACTTAGCTACGACGGTCATCGGGGGGAGTGTTATAAACCTAAAGTTTAATTACTAAGATGCCCTTTGTGTCTAAGATTAGGGTTTACATATCTTGGGCACCAAGTCCTTTATCTATATAAATAGAGACTTGAACTTTGTATTCCATACACAACTAATGAAAATTCTCTCTTCTTCTCTCCCTCTACTTTGTGTCTCCATATCTACTTTATACTAGTTTACAATACTATCATTGAAATTAAAATTATGCCAAATTAGAAAAAGGACACGCAGGAAATGGAAAAACAAGATTCAGATAGCGAAGACGAAAGGTGAAGGTCAAAAGTTAAGTTTTTTCATTTTCATATCTATCACTGATTATATTCACTATTTTTTATATCTCTTAGCTCCACAAAAAATAAAAATTCAGAGAACTCTTTTTCTCCAATACTTAGAAATGATACTGCCTGAAAAGAACGCGTAATTGGGAGATATTCAATTTAATTGGGGATATATCTAAAGGACAAAAATGGGTTCCCAATAGCCATTCCGGGTCACCCCTTAAATACCTAATCTACCCCTCACTAATCCGGATTAGTGATTAATTATAATTAGGAAAATCATAAGATTATTTGATAAATTATTAGTGTGTGTTTTTATTTGTATTTGGGTGAGTGAGGTGAGAGTAGAAGGAGGGGGAAAAAATTTGGAGGGAATTTTTTTTGGTGAAAATTGAGGATGATTGTGAAGAGAGAATTGATGTTGCTGAATCTTTATCTCAACTACAACAAGGAGCATATCTTGAATCTTCAGCTAATGAAAACAACTCACAATTGCAACTCTTTGTTGAGCCAACACCATTGAATGATGATTTTTACGAGCAATGAGAGTTATTTGAAGAACCTACACAAGAAAGTAAACTTGCACAACATACAAGCATCCCCAACACACAGGTAACGCTGCTAATAGGTTGGAAATTTGATTTTTTTTCTTTGAATCCACCATTTTTTTAGCTGAAAAAGCTCTGTGCCGGCATAGTAGTTGTATGAATACAATGCCGGAAGCCTCTTTACCGGCATAGTATTCATACTGCGACTATGCCGGCAGCCCGATATCCCCCATTTTGAAACCAAAACCGGCATAATATTCAACTAAAAAAACTATGATGGTACAAGGAATATGCTACCGAAATGGTTAAATTCAAAGGTTACCATGTCGGTACTGCATGAAAAATATACAAGAAGTAGTGTCATCCAAAGCTGAATACCGGCATAGAAAAATTAATTAACGACCACGCCGGAACTGTCTACCGGCGTGGATCTATAGATAAAACGAATGTCGGAACTACCACCGGCAAGTCTTGTCAGAAATATTTTTTACATCGCCGGAAGTGATGAAGACCATGCCGAAAAATGGTGTCGGCATGCTTGGTAACTAACATTAAATGTCGTAACTAGGTGTCGGCATGCTCGATAGAAATCTATCAATGCCTGTAGTCAAGTGAATTTTTTTTCTTCAAGTTTCTAGATACTTTACATTATGTGTCGGTACTGAAATTCAAGAAACATACCATGCCAGTAGCAGTACCGGTATGCTCGAGAATTAAATGATTGTGCCGGCAGGTCGAACACATCCGGGAGGGGCTAAGCCCCCCAGACCCCCTGGGTAAAATACAACTTTTGTACCGACATCGTATTCAACCTAAATTATATGCAGGTATGAATAACCAATTCCAAGGGTTTTCCTGTGTACTTAAAGTGGACTGCCGGCATATACGAATAAATTTAAATCAATTCCGTGACATACTACCGGCATTGAAGTCAACCTAAAATCAATGCCGGGACAAAACATTCAGTTTCAGGTAATTCTGTAACTCAATACCGGCATATCATTCATACTAAAATCAATGCCGTAACTATATACCAACGTTGTCTTCAACCTAAATTTCATGTCGTTACTTTGTACCGGCATTGTATTCATACAAATGTCAATGCCAGAAATCACTGAAACTCAACTGTTTGAATAAGGGTTCGCGATTCTAAGCTAAACCTACTTCTATAAATCTATTAAAACACTTATAAACTAGTTCAGCATCACTAACCTTCTCACAGAAGCCATGTTTATGAGAGGTTGGTTGTCCGAGTTCTCATCTTCTTCTTTTTCGACAATCTGATTGATTCTTTCTTGTTGTTTGTGTTGAACAACCGATTTTGAATTCGATTGGACTTTTGATTTCTTTCGAGGATGCATGATTAAACGGATGAAGAAGAAGATGGAAGAAGAAAAAAAATCAAAAACTTAAACCTAGGTGACTGTCGGAACTGATGGTGTAAATGGGGGATAAATGATTTGGTTATTTGATTTTATGTTTTAGGGGAAAGGGTAGTATAGTCATTTCATAAAGTATTTTAATTAACCAAAGGGTATGTTAGTATTTTCATCCCAAAATGTCACCCCTTAGTGGACACCATGGGTTGGGGGAAGTAATTTATATTCCCCAATTAGATTGAATATCCCCCAATTGCGCGTTCCCTGAAAATGATAATTTTGATACAATTTCAGTTGTCTGTGTAGATGGTGTTCTTATTATTATTGTTCAGAAATTGCCTCCACCTGAACCTAAGAAGCCAAGGACTATTCAGTTTCAAGTTGGGTAAGAAAATGTTAGGTGATGCACTAAGGAGGACATGTCCGTCTGTTCGAAATGAATGTATCTGTTTCTTCTTCTTTTTTAAGCATGTTCGTTTTGTGATGTGGTCATGAAATGGCTTTTTTTTTTTGTGAGGGAGGTTGTCCTGTTTTGTTTTTTTATTGGTTGAACTGCTAAGAATATAAATAAATTTGTGTTATATGAATAAAGAAGGAGACATAAAATAGGGAGAAGAACTAGGTAGACAGAATTCTCATTAGATGTGTGTGAAATACCAAGATTTAGGACTCTATTTATTGAGTTTACATACTTGATTCCCAAGTAATATGGTTCCACTAATGTGGGCATTTATATAATAAACTTATGTTTATAACACTCCCCCCTAGATGACCACTGTATCTAAGTTAATTGCCTAGTTAAAACCTTAACTTTTCAGGAAAATCCTGAAGGGACAAAACCTGATCGAAGGAAAAAGAGTATAGTTATGAAAAACTTATAACAGATTTGGACATGTATATGTTGCCTCATTATAACCTTGACAAGGAAAAACCCAGTGGGACAAAACCTTGATGAAGGAAAAAGATTACAACGTGATAGTCCGGTAAGATACCTTTTACTATGATGCTCCCCTATTAAGTACTTCACTTAAATCTTGGCTTGCAAATCTTCGGGTCGACATTTCCCAATTTCGATAAACGAATTTCTTGAATGCGGGAGATAGCAATGCTTTCATGAGAAATTTTTCAGTTGATGAAGTCTTCTTATGTGTTAGTCTTCTAATGGTTGTGTTCTCAATTCTTCATGCTTCGTTAAATACATTGAGGACTTTCTTCTTGGATTGCTAGCTTCTCGTAGATGATTTGCAGAAGTAGTTGATGTAATTTCTTCAACAAAAGTGCCAATATGTAGTTACAGTTGCATAGGTGAACAAAATTTGTGATCATACCTTATATGGATTAGAAAGATATCCAAAGTCATAGGAGATGGTTATGTTAATGTGGTCTAACAAAATGACCCAGTTAACGGGTGGGAATCCACCAAATAACCGTAATTTGATAAAAATCACCCTTTAATGACCACCACGCTGAACTAAATTGCCTCACTAAAACCTTACCAGTAAAACCCAATGGGAAAATATTTGGACGAAGGAAAAAGAGCACAAATATCAACATTTTGTAAGAAAATTAAACGTTAACAAGATGTTGCCTCGTTAATACCTTGTCAGGAAAACCACATGGATAAAACCTGAAACGAAGGGAAAAGAGTGCAACTTTTGACGTAAATATGTATGCTAACCCAATTTTATGAGTTTTACAGAAGAAAAGCATCAAAATAATAACTCTAGTCTATTTCAAAGAAGAGTTTAAGCTATCATAATTGTAACTGCAGATTTAAGAAGAAAAAAAATGCTGCTAAAACATGGATTTTAGTGTTTTTATGGACTCTTCAAGAGACCTATGAAGCCGACATAATCAACTAATTAATCTGGGTTTTTGGTCTTTTACCAAAGGATTGTTAAACCCGACATAATCAAGTCATATGGCTTCCTGAATATAAATTTAATCCACTTAGAATTAAAAATTTGATATTATTCTCCGACTACATATCTTGTGTGAATGCAATAAGAGTCATTCAAGACTACCACGCCAAATGTATCATTTAGGAAGAACATTGTATTATTGAATCAATCGTAGGGTCTAAGCAAAAAGAAAACCCTCAAATATTTTTTACAACAAACATATTTCATGTATAACGCATTATGACTACACTAACCTGTAATTAATAGGCTTGGCACTTTGAAGGTGTTAAGTCTTGGATCCAAAATTGCGTTAATCGAGAAATCAATCCAATCTAATTTGAATTGTAGGCCAACCAATCACATATGTCGATATTTCTCTGCAAAAGGGTGAACAACCATCGTCATTTATTTCAGTAGCTACCGTGAATAATCGACAATCATATTAGCTTACTATGATCCCACATAATTCTCAAATGCATGCATATATTGAAAAATTCAAAATTTATTGGTACCAGATCCCACGGGAATTATAATCTCCTATTATTCAAATGGGGAGATATGAATTTTGATAACGTGAATCGTATTATCATAGACTCTGTTGGAGCATATTTGTAGCCTATATAAAAATGCTACTTGATTTCTAGATGTGATTGAGTTTGCCTTTTCAAACAACAGAAGCTTATATAAAAGCTAGATGAGATATTTTCATGCCTGGTAGACAGCCTTTTGATTTGATCAAAATAACCGATGAAAGAAAATCGATTTATTTTTCTATAGCTTAGTGGTTAGAACTACGTGCTGATAACGTGTTGTGAATAAATAATGAGACATAAAATAGGGAGAAGAGGTAGACATAATTCTCATTAGATGCGTGTGAAGTACAAAGATTTAGGACGATCTATTTATTGAGTTTACATACTTGATTCCCAAGTAATAGGGTTCCACTAATGTGGGCATCTATATAATAAACTGTCGCTTATAATTGAAAAAGCGGGGATCTAACAACCATACCCAATATTTCGCTTAGCAGTCTGTATGGACAAACTTCAATATACTTTCTAGAGAATCAACTAGACAGTTAGACTCAATCAATAGAAATGTATATCAAAGAGTTTATATATCTATCTCTCGATTTAAATCTTAATCAAGCAAACTGCGAGTCTCGATTAAATACAAGAGAGATAAACTTGGATGGTACCAAAGACCAACATCCAAGTGTCAATCAATTTAAATCAACAACCAAAAGGTCGGATATTCTAATTGATTGAACAACGCACAACCTGTATTATTTCAATTATATAACAAAATATAATACGGAAAATAAATAACACAGACACCAGAATTTTGTTAACGAGGAAACCGCAAATGCATAAAAACCACGGGACCTAGTCCAGATTGAACATACACTGTATTAAGCTGCTACGGACACTAGCCTACTCCAAACTAACTTTGGTATGGACTGTAGTTGAACCCCAACCAATCTCACACTGATCCAAGGTACAGTTATGCTCCTACATCTCTAATCCCAGCAGGATACTACGTACTTGATTCACTTAGCTGATCTCACCCACAACTAAGAGTTCCTACGACCCAAAGTCGAAGACTTTAATAAACAAATCTGTATCACACAGAAAAGTCTACGGTAATAGATAAATCTGTCTCCCACGAATATACCTATGAGTTTTGTTCCGTCTTTTGATAAATCAAGGTGAACATGAACCAATTGATAAACCAGACTTATATTCCCGAAGAACAGCTCAGTATTATCAATCAACTCACAATAGTCTTAATTGACGCAGCGAAAAAAAATATTATAGAATCACAAACGATGAGACGCATATATATGTGACTACTTTTTATCTTGCCTATCGGAGATAGAAATCTCAAGCCAATTATTACAATTGTACTCGTATGATAGAAACAACAAGATCGGATCACACAACTACAAGAAAGTAGTATCGGCCTGGCTTCACAATCCCAATGAAGTCTTTAAGTCGTTAACCAAGTTTAGAAAAAGAAACCAAAGGTTAAAGGAGAATCAACTCTAGCTTAGCACAACTAGTATCACACAGAATGTGTGGGGATTAGGTTTCCCAGTTGCTAGAGTTCTCCCTTATATAGTCTTTCAAATCAGGGTTTGCAATCAATGTTAGCTTGGAAATAAAGCATTCAATATTCACCGTTAGATGAAAACCTGATTAGATTCAAGCTAATATTTATCAACCGTTAGATCGAAAACATAGCTTGTTATACACAAATAAAATGCACGTTTGTAGGCTTGTGTAACTGTACCAAAACTTGTATATTAGTTGGTTCAACAATAGTTAACCAAATGGTTAGCCATATGATAACTTTCATATCAATCATATTCTTCTTCACCATAACTAGTTCAAATGACTCAAATGAACTAGTTAGAGAGTTGTTGAATTGCAAGGAAATCTCATGTACTACACAAGACACAATTGAAGAAAAAACGATTTGATTCACTCGAATCAGTTCATGAACTATATAGCCACGGTTTGCAATTGCATTCCTTAGTTTATAAAGATAAGTACAGAAACATCATTTTTAGACATAACCTGCTCAAGTTCGTGGACTGGGTTCGCGGACTTAAGTTCCCTGATGGAGTTGACAAACTCCAGCAGAAATTCTCGGGTCGAGAACTTACGCCAGTTCGCGGACTTAGCTCACGTACTTCTCCGGTTTCACTTGATCAACAAATTTCGAAAACTTCGGTTCAAGTAATAAGGACTTATACATATATGTGTTTCCACAATAATGCTTATATCCTCCAATGTTTATATAGTTTAAACTCTCATTTCAATCATTGAAACATTCTCAGAGGACGTTATATAGTTGTTATTCACAAACCATTTTTCGTCATAGCAATTTTCTAAGTGATTGAAACTTAACATGAATTTAATCACTAGGTAAAGATAAACATGGCTAAAATGAAAGCTTTACCAACACATATTTCGAAAAATAGATAGGCGAGGTATACTCGGCTCGAGATACCAAATGTGTATAATCTAAGTATATATAGCAAAACGACTTTTGTCTTAAGATAAGAGATAAATAGACTTTTGAGTGATAGATAAGTTCAAGTCTCCACATACCTTTTAGTCGATGAAGATTCACCAGTTCCTTGGGTAGTCCTTCGTCTTTTATGATGATTGCCATGGAATTCTTGAGCTTAACTACACTTTCTATCCTAGTCTGTGACCTTAGCTATAGTAGACTAGAAATCAAGACTTATAGTTTTGATCACTAACATTGACAAACATGCTTGAGATAACAACGCATGCGAGTTCGACCAAGCAATGCTCTAACAATCTCACCCTTTGTCAATTTTAGTGACAGAACTATCAATACATATGGAATACAAAAAATATATAAATAATCATTACTCGAAATCTTCAACATTACTCGAAATCTTCGTCACTTCCAAGTACTCCAATGATACCAAAGGTTGTAATTTTAGCATCATCGTTGTTGAAAATCCATAGATATAACAACAAGAAAACTAGAGTTCTCAATCACTGTTATACGGTGTCATAGTATCATTACACAACGTCAAAGTCCAATTGCATCACAACTTTAACAACAATAATATGGTGATACTTCACTCCTCCTTAGTCAATACTCCATCTCACATGGAAACCACTCCCCCTTACATAATGATCCGAAAACCATATGTATTTGTAGTGTGAACTACATATTAATTCTCCCCATTTTTGTCAATAAAATTGGCAAAGGTACAAGAACGGGATCCTAATGAAAATTCCAAACGAGACATTTCATGACCGAAAGAAAGCATATATCATCTTATTTAGATGCAATCATAAAGCCGAAGCTAAATGCATTCATCAAGGAGTCTATAAAGATACAAGATAACCCCTATAATATTCCATAGCCACACTCCCCACAAAGATTTGGCAATTAAGCACAAGTTCAATTAAGAACTCTCCCCCATAATATGTCATTCCCGAAAGAACAACAAGAGCGACCTTAATTTCAAAAGAAAAGAGGGATTTCTTCGGACATAACAAATTACATACAAGTATGAATTGAATCCAAAAATATTCAACTAAATTAACCATAAGCGAACTCATAATTAATTTAACCGAATATGCTCAACACAAGTAAACTTATGGAGACTTAAAAACACTCAATTAGATTAATCACAAGAAAACCCATAATTAATCTAATCGAAATACACAACTAAACTAATCACAAAAGTAATCAATTTAATTGGTCATACTCGACATAAGAAAATCTATGGAGCAATGACTAAGTTAATCATAAAAATAATCAACCCAGTCAAAAACGCTCAAACATAAGAAAACTTACGGAGTCATAACTAAATAACCAAACAGGATGATTAATTTAGTTCAATATGCTCGACATAAAGTACCTTATGGAACAACAACAAAGCTAATCATAAAAATAATCAACTTGGTTGTTTAGTGCTCAACATAAGACACATTACAGAGCCTCACAGTAATACACAAAATATGGATCAGGGAAGATCAATTACTGCGGAATACACAAGGATTCATTCTATTTTCCATCACCATTTGCACAATGACATGAAATAGACATAATCCTTGAAAACAAAAGATTTTAACCTATCTTCCATTAAAAAGTGACATAACAGGCTTAACTTTTGTATTTGTCAAAAGCCCATTCATTCTTTTATCAATACTTGCATATCAACTCATGAACGACTTTACTTTCGACAAGGTATGGGACAATCAAATTCATGGACGCAAACACACATATCCCATAACAATATTGCAATATATAAAACCATGAAGATTAATACTGCAATAATCATCTTCCAAACAGTTTTAGAATTTAAACAAATAAACCTAAAAACATGAAGATGAAAACGTTGGACATAGCTATGTGTAATCACAATAATGGCTATTCCAAACTCTAGTTATTCTTCTAAACAAAAACAAGAAAAATGGAAGATTTATTAGGAAATAAGACCTTTGAAAAACACTAAACCCGTTCAACAACTATAGTTTGAACAAGAACAAGTTCACCAGTTACTTCCTTCAGTTCGTTTTTCAGAAACTCAAGATTCCTTGTTGCAATTCCGAGTTATTCACGAACGATTTCAAAATCTCGAAGAAGATTTCCTACCAGTTGTGAAGATATCTGAACTGGTAGTTTGTTTTCATGATCAATAACATGATGGCATGTAATAAAAACAAGATCTTCATGAAACTCGATAGTCTTTCCCTCCTCGACCACATCTTTGTT
Source organism: Papaver bracteatum (assembly GCA_023529315.1). NCBI lineage: Eukaryota > Viridiplantae > Streptophyta > Magnoliopsida > Ranunculales > Papaveraceae > Papaver > Papaver bracteatum. The sequence continues at coordinate 1,171,574 of JAJJWX010001343.1, forward strand.
GCTTCCATCCATTGTGCTAAAAAAAATCAGAGAATCATTTTGACCTTATGGAGAAATGTGTCAACTGATGATACATATATATATATGAAAATATAAGGAGGTTCCATAAAAACGGTTATGCACTTGTAGTCAATGGTACTTATGTGACCAAGAAAATGGAGAAGCAAAAGACTAGTGGAAGGACAGTTGAACAAGGGACTTCAAAACAAACTTCGAAAAGAAAAAGAGGTTCAAACAAATTTTGAGATAAAAAGATAGCATACACCCTTGACAGCTTTTCTCAAGACATCTTCTTGAGAACAAAGAGCATCCTTCTCAAACTAAAATAAGGATGCTATTGTGAGCAGTCATGGTGTATTAAGATGATCATTTTGCTCATCAATATTGACTTCTTCTTTTTCTACTTTAAGAGGATTTAAAGAAAAATCACATACAAAGGTTGAAGAAGTTTTGTTAAGAGAGGAACTAGGAGTACCCGAGTCAACTGCTTTCCATGTTTTTTTGACACCCCGTTTGAGTCTGTTTATGCTTATCTTAAGTTCTGAGACTCGATTATTGATGTGTAGAAAATACGGGGCTGAATTCTTGGATTCACATCCTTCTATAGAAGGAGACAAGGAACTTGACCCTTTTTTCTTTCTCATATGCCTTTTTCTCCTTTCAGAGTTGTTTAAAAAGTCAATTACACATTTGCCGTTCTTCCTTATACCCTGGTATACATTTTTTGTTTCAAAGGTACGATTAAGAAATGACTTATCAAGGTAGTTTTCTTGATTGTTGAAAGTTCCTTTTACTCCAACAAAATGAGAAACAAGTTTAATAACTTCTTTAGACACCCATGCAAGAATGTTGTGAATTTTTTCATTCCTTAAACTAAAATGATATTTTGGCTCAGAGTGTCCTTTATTTCCACAGTAATAGCAGTTAAAGGAATTATTATTAGTTGTTCTCATGTGAGTAGATTTGGAAGGAGTATAATCCTTGTCCTTAGGAACATTGCAGGCTGCGAACATTTTTTCACATGAAGAATTATCAATAGCTTTAACGAAATTAATCTTACTAGTTTTTGGAGCATCTATTCCTTTATAGCCCAGACCACGTGTATCACGATGTTCTTTACATGCTCTAATCATAGAAGACAATTTTGTAGAGGTAGAATTGAATCTTCTCAGACTCTCTTCTAGTGAATTTACTTTATCAAGAGCAGTTGCAAGGTCAGTCTCCAATGACTTTTCTTTGGCAAGAAGAATGAGTTCTTTGTCATTAAAATATTTTTTATTGAGAGTCATATCTTGCTTCAGCATCTGCAAGTCTTTCTTTCAACACAAAGAGATTTCGGAGAAGATTGTCACATTCAGACCTTTTTGTGCGAAAATATTTGTTAGAACATTGCTCGGTCGAACTCGCATGCGTTGCTATCTCAAGCATGTTTGTCAATATTAGTTATCAAAACTATAAAGTCTTTGATTTCTAGTCTACTATATCTAAGGTCTCGGACTAGGATAGGAAGTGTAGTTGAGCTCAAGAACTCCATGGCGATCATCATACAAGACGAAAGACTACTCAAGGAACTAGTGGATCTTTATCGACTAAAAGGTATATGGAGACTTGAACTTATCTATCACTCAAAAGTCTATCTACTATATCTCATATATTGAGACAAAAGTTGTTTTGCTATATAGACTTAGATTATACACATGTGGATATTTTGAGCTGAGTACATCTCGCTTATCTATTTCTCGAAATATGTGTTGGTAAAGCTTTCGCTTTAATCAAGTTCATCTTTACCTAGTGATGAAAGTCATGTTATGTTTCAATCATTTTGGAAATTTCTTTGACGAAAAATAGTTTGTGAATAAAACCTATATAACGTCCTCTAAAAATGTTTCAATGATTGGAATGACAGTTTAGACAATATAACCATTAGAGGATATAAGCATTGTTGTGGTAACACACATATGTATAAGTCCTTATTGCTTGAACCGAAGTTTGCGAACTTTGTTTACCAAGTGAAACCAGAGTAGTGCGTGAGCTCAGTCCATGAACTAAGCATACAAACTCAGTCTGTGAACCCAGTCCGCGAACTGATGAAGTTCTCGAACCTGAGAATTTCTGTTGGAGTTTGTGAACTCCATCCGAGAACTTAATTCCGCGAACCGAGTCCGCGAACTTGAGTAGGTTATGTCTAAAAACGATGTTTGTGAACTTATCTTAATAAACTAAGGAATGATATTGAAAACCGTGGATTTATAGTTCATAAATAGATTTGAGTGAATCACATCATTTTTGCTTCAATTGTGTCTTGTGTAGTACATGAGATTTCCTTACAATTGAACAACTCTCTAACTAGTTCATTTGGACTAGTTATGGTGAAGAAGAATATGGTTGATATGAAAGTTATCATATGGCTAACCATTTGGTTAACTATTGTTGAACCAACTAATGTACAAGTTTGGGTACGGTTACACAAACCTAAAAACGTCAAGTACGTGTGTGTATAACAAGCTATGTTTTCGATCTAACGGTTGATAAATATTAGCTTGAATCTAATCAGGTTTTCATCTAACGGTGAATATTGAATGCTTTGTTACTAAGCTAACACTGATTGCAAACCCTGATTTGAAGACTATATAAGGGAGAACTCTGGAAACTGGGAAACCTAATCCCCACACATTCTGTGTGATACTAGTTGTTCTAAGCTAGGTTCAATTCTCCTTTAACCTTTGGTTTTCTTCTTCTAAAACCAGGTTAACGACTTAAAGACTTCATTGGGATTGTGAAGCCAGACCGATACTAATTTTCTTGTAGTTGTGTGATCTAATCTTGCTTCTTCTATTGTATGAGTACAATTGGAATAATTGTCTTGAGATTTCTATCTCCGATAGGCAAGATATAAAAGTAGTCACAAAAACTTCGTCTCATCGATTGTGATTACTCAATAATATTATTCGCTGCATCGATTAAGTTTATTGTGAGGTGATTGATAAAGCTGAGATGTTCTTCGGGAATATAAGTCTGGTTTTATCAATTGGTTCATGTTCACCTTGATTTGTCAAAAGACGGAACAAAACTCATAGGTATATTCGTGGGAGACGGATTTATCTATTACTTTAGACTTTTCTGTGTGATACAGATTTGTTTATTAAAGTCTTCGATTTTGGGTCGTAGCAACTCTTGGTTGTGGGTGAGATCAACTAAGGGAATCAAATACGTAGTATCCTGCTGGGATCATAAACGTATGAGAATAACTGTACCTTGGATCAGTGTGAGATTGGTTGGGGTTCAATTACAGTCCAAGCCGAAGTTAGCTTGGAGTAGGCTAGTGTCTATAGCGGCTTAATACAGTGTATGTTTAATCTGGACTAGGTCTCGGGGTTTTTCTGCATTTTCGGTTTCCTTGTTAACAAAATTCTGGTGTCTGTGTTATTTCTTTTCCGCATTATATTTTGTTATATAATTGAAATAATATAGGTTGTGCGTTGTTCAATCAATAAGAATATCTGACCTTTTGGTTTTCGATTTAAATTGATTGACACTTGGATATTGGTCTTTGGTACCATCCAAGTTATCTCTCTTTGATAAAGACTCGCAGATTCTATTTGCTTTAGTATAGATCAAATTGAGAGATTGAGATAATAACTCCTTGAGATATTTTTATCTAGATTGAGTCTGACTGTCTAGTTGATTCTCTAGTAAAGTAACTCAGAGTTTATCCATACAGATTGTTAATCGAAGTATTGGTTGTGGTTGTTATATCCCCGCTTTTTCAATTGGTATCATAGCCGGCAATCACGTTAAAACCTGATATGTTTGTGTTTGTTTGATCCTTAAAAATTGTCTCATGGGAAATTTCTTTGGAAAACTTGCTCTTGGCATCTGTAACACACACCAGAATTTCTTTAAGATTGATCAAGAATTATTATTGTCAAAACCTCTAGTTTCTCATGATAATCCCATTTCATCTGAAAAGGAAGTTCTATATGATATATATCAAATCTAAAGAAGAAGAAAAAAAAGGAGGAGAGATTGAGGAAACGTTCATGGAGCTCAAGGATATGGAACCTCACTAGATTAACTATCGATCTCTATGAGGAATACTATCATAATGGATCAATTGATAAAGATTTATTCAGAGAATTCGAAGACGTTTTTATATCCTTAGAAAAACTTAATTCTGGTAAGTCTAAGAATCACTCTGAAAAGGGTTCAACACATATTAAACCTTTGCATAAGACTGTACAACCCGGGAATCAGAAGAATCCTCCTTATAGGCATATCAAGCAAAGGACATGAAGCTCAGACTCCCCTGATTATCATCATTATGGTGATTACATCACAGGGACTGTTCACACATATCAACCAAAAATGTTGCATGAGAAACTCTCTGCACATTGTGTCTCTTGGTAACAAGATTGACACTACCCCATGTGTATATATATCTTGATATGGGGCAAGAAATGGTCTGAATTGTGTAATGTTTTCAAATAAAGCTGTCTACTGCATCCCTCTCACAAAGTGTGTTGTCACAGGATGCAAAACTTTGATATGCAAACATCTAAGAAAATCCCTATGCCTTGTATGGGTCGCAGTTCACGAACGGGTCCAAGCCCATTTTTTGGTCCTATAAAGAGGAAGTTCACGCACTCTCTTCTTCTTCTTCAGTACCCGTCCGCGTACGTGAACTCTTAGGGTTTTGTGTGTTGTCACCATTAAAGACCTTTTAGAGATTTTAAGAGAAAGGGTTTTCAAGACTCACTCCAAGTAAGTAAATTCCTCTTGTTCCTTTCAATTTCTTAGATCTCTTGATGAATTCTAAGGGCTCAAAAAGGAATTCCAAAAATTCAAATACTGCTAGTATGGATCTTCCTTGTGACCAAAATTCTCTTAGGATTAGGTTTGTGGATGATTCATGTGCTAGAATTTTTGAGAAGATTTCATCTAAAGGTTTTTGAATATCTCTAATGGACATGATGAGGATTTAGCTTGCTTCAAAAAAATCAATCTTGGAAATATCTTTGATGGTCTTGGTCAAGAATTTGATTCTCTCACAAGAATTTTCTATGCCAACATTCATGATGTTGATCTTAATAAGATGGAATTCAAATCCATGGTAAATAGAAAAAGATTTCTTGTTTATAGAGAGTTAATTTCGAAGATTACCAACATTCTGTTGAAAAACGTGTGTCTCCCTAGACCGAGTGATGAACGTCCATCATGTGATGATATCTCTTTTGGGCTTTGTGGCAAGAAGGTAGCTTGGAATCAAGAAAAATTTCCTACTAATGATCTTAGTATCTCATTGATGGCGTTTGGGAAACTTGGTATCCCAGATCTTTGTCCTTCCACAATTGAGAATTCTTGGTGGAATTATGAGTTTGCTGAATTAGTCTATTTCCTTGATATGGGTGCTCAAAGTCTCGATATATGTGGTTTTATCATTCATCAAATGATTTCGATGACTTCACCTATCAATATGTTAGGTTATCCATGCTTGATTGGACAAATTTTCTGTGATCTTGGCCTTGATTCAATTGGAAACTCCCTCGGGGTTCCCAAACCGGTTCGACCGTGTACCTTCAGACGCATAAGGGAGAATGTATGTAAAAGACAAAGGGATTCCTTGCTTAACGATTGTGACCCTACCACCTTGAGTCTACTTCAAAAAATTGACAAGGGTGTGTGTAAGGTCAATTCAAGGGTGAAGTGCGTTCAAGAAAAATTATCGGTAGTTGCAACTAAGTTTCCCGAGCTCAAGGAAGAGTTGAACACAATTCAAGCATCCTGGATTATCTCCGATAATGAAGAGGATGAGTAATGTGTTCCTTTTGCCTAGTAAATATTACTTTTCTTGTTTGTTTTGAAGAATAACTAGTGTTTGGAATAGCCATTATTGTGATTACACATAGCTATATCCAATGTTTTCATCTTCTTGTTTTTATATTTATTGGTTTAAATTCTAAACTTGTTTGGAAGATGATTTTTGCAGTATTAATATTTATGGTTTTATATATTGCAATATTTTTATGGGATATGTGTGTTTATGTCCGTGAACTTGATTGTCCCATATTTTGTCAAAAGTAAAGTCGTTCGTGTATTGATATGCAAGTATTAATAAAAGTATGAATAGACTTTTGACAAACACAAAAGTTAAGCATATATTGTCAAGTTTTGATGGAAGATAGGTTAAAATATTTTGTGATTTAAGGATTATGTCTATTGTATTTCATTATGCAAATAGTGATGGAAAATAGAATGAATCCTTGCTTATTCCAAGGTATAAGGTTGATCTCAGATCCACAATTTTTGTGTAAATACTATGTTGTTCCATGAAGTGTCTTATGTTGAGCACTAAAACAACAAAAGTTTATTACTTTTGTTATTAGCTTAGTTGTTGTTCCGTAAGGTACTTTATGTTGAACATGTTAAACTAAATTAATCATCTTGTGTGGTTATTTAGCTAGCACTCCATAAGTTTTCTTATGCTTGAGCATTTCTTTGACTGTGTTGGTTATTCATGATTAACTTAGTCATTGCTCCATAGATTTTTCTTATGTCGAGTGTGACCAATTAAATTGATTACTTTTGTAATTAGTTTGGTTGAGTATGGCAATTAGATTATTTGCGAGTTTTCTTGGGATTAATATAATTGATTTCTTAAGTCTCCATAAGTTTACTTGTGTTGAGCATATTTAGTCAAATTAATCATGGTTCGCTTATGGTTAATTTGATTGAATATTTCTTTTTGGATTCCAAATTCATACTTGTATGATATTTTTTGAGTCCAAAGAAATCCTTCTTCTCTTTTGAAATTAAGGTCGCTCTTGTTGTTCCCTTGGGAATGACATTTTATGGGGGAGAGTTCTTTTGAACTTGTGCTTAATTGCCAAATCTTTGTGGGGAGTGCGGCTGTGGAATATTATAGGGGTTATCTTGTATCTTTATGAACTCCTTGATGAATGCATTTAGCTTCGACTTTATGATTGCATATAAACAAGATAATATACATTTACTTTTGGTCATGAAATGTCTCTTACGGAAATTTCATTAGGATCCCGTTCTTGTACCTTTGCCAATTTTATTGACAAAAATGGGGGGAATTAATATGTAGTTCGCACTACAAATACATATGGTTTTCGTATCATTATGTAAGGGGGAGTGGTTTCCATGTGAGATGGAGTATTGACTAAGGAGGAGTGAAGTATCACCATAGTATTGTTGTTAAAGTTGTGATGCAATTGGACTTTGACGATATGTAATGATATTATGACACTGTATAACAATGATTGAGAACTCTTGTTTTCTCGTAGTTATTGATATGGATTTTCAACAACGATGATGCTAAACTTTCAACCTTTTGGATCATTGGATTACTTGGAAGTGATGAAGATTTCGAGTATTATTGAATATTAGACGACATGTGGAATAAGAGCTACAAAGTTTATTTATATATTTTTGTATTCCATATGTATTAATAGTTTTTCCACTAAAATTGACAAAGGGGTAGATTGTTAGAGCATTGCTCGGTCGAACTCGCTTGCGTTTCTATCTCAAGCATGTTTGTCAATATTAGTGATCAAAACTATAAAGTCTTTGATTTCTAGTCTACTATAGCTAAGGTATCGGACTAGGATAAAAAGTGTAGTTAAGCTCAAGAACTCCATGGTGATCATCATACAAGATGAAGGACTACTCAAGGAACTGGTGGATATCCATCGACTAAAAGGTATGTGGAGACTTGAACTTATCTATCACTCAAAATTCCATCTACTCTATGTCCTATCTTGAGACAAAAGTCGTTTTGCTATATAGACTTAGATTATACACAAGTAGATATTTCGAGCTGAGTATATCTCGCTTATCTATTTCACAAAATATGTGTTGGTAAAGCTTTCGATTTAATTAAGTTCATCTTTACCTAGTAAAGAAAGTCATGTTATGTTTCAATCATTTTGGAAATTGCTCTGACGAAAAATAGTTTGTGAATAACAACTATATAACGCCCTTTGAGAATGTTTCAATGATTGGAATGAGAGTTTAGACATTATAACCATTGGAGGATATAAGCATTGTTGTGGTAACACATATATGTATTAGTCCTTATTGCTTGAACCGAAGTGTACGAACTTTGTTGATCAAGTGAAACCGGAGTAGTGTGTGAGCTCAGTCCGCGAACTCAGCATACAAACTCAGTCCGCGAACCCAGTATACGAACTGACGAAGTTCTCGAACCATAGAATTTCTGCTGGAGTTTGTAAACTCCGTTCGGGAACTTAAGTCCGTGAACCCAGTCCGCGAACTTGAGTAGGTTATGTCTAAAAACGATGTTTGTGAACTTATCTTAATAAACTAAGGAATGTTATTGCAAACCGTAGCTTTATAGTTCATGAATTGATTCGAGTGAATCACATCGTTTTTGCTTCAATTGTGTCTTGTGTAGTGCATGAGATTTCCTTGCGATTGAACAACTCTCTAACTAGTTCATTTGGACTATTTTTGGTGAAGAAGAATATGGTTGATATGAAAGTTATCATATGGCTAACCATTTGGTTAACTATTGTTGAACCAACTAATGTACAAGTTTGGGTACGGTTACACAAACCTAAAAATGTCAAGTACGTGTGTGTATAACAAGCTATGTTTTCGATCTAACGGTTGATAAATATTATCTTGAATCTAATCATGTTTTCATCTAACGGTGAATATTGAATGCTTTGTTACTAAGCTAATATTGATTGCAAACCCTGATTTGAAGACTATATAAGGGAGAACTCTGCAACCGGGAAAACCTAATAATCACATTCTGTGTGATACTAGTTGTTCTAAGCTAGAGTCGATTCTCCTTTAACCTTTGGTTTTCTTCTTCTAAAACCATATTAACGACTTAAAGACTTCATTGGGATTTTTAAGCCAGACCGATACTACTTTTCTTGTAGTTGTGTGATCTAATCTTGCTTCTTCTATCGTATGAGTACAATTGGAATAATTGTCTTGATATTTCTATCTCTGATAAGCAAGATATAAAAGTAGTCACAAATACTTCGTCTCATCGTTTGTGATTCCTCAATAATCTTATTCGCTGCGTCGATTAAGTTTATTGTGAGGTGATTGATAAAGCTGAGCTGTTCTTCGGGAATATAAGTCTGGTTTTATCAATTGGTTCCTATTCACCTTGAGTAATCAAAAGACTGAACAAAACTCATAGGTATATTCGTGGTAGGCGGATTTATCAATTATTGTAGACTTTTCTGTGTGATACAGATTTGTTTATTAAAGTTTTCGACTTTAGGTCGTAGAAACTCTTGGTTGTAGGTGAGATCAACTAAGGGAATCAAGTACGTAGCATCCTGCTGGGATCAGAGACGTAGGAGCATAACTGTACCTTGGATCAGTGTGAGATTGGTTTGGGTTCAACTACATTCAAGACCGAAGTTAGCTTGGAGTAGGCTAGTGTCTGTAACGGCTTAATACAGTGTATGTTTAATCTGGACTAGGTCCTGGTTTTTTTTTTTGCATTTGCATTTGCGGTTTCCTCGTTAACAAAATTCTGGTGTCTGTGTTTTTTCTTTTCCGCATTATATTTTTTTTATATAATTGAAATAATACAGGTTGTGCGTTGTACAATCAATTAGAATATCCGACCTTTTGGTTGTCGATTTAAATTGATTGACACTTGGATTTTGGTGTTTGGTACCATCCAAGTTATCTCTCTTTGATAAAGACTCGTAGATTCTATTTGCTTGAGTATAGATCAAATTGAGAGATTGATATAATAACTCCTTGAGATATGTTTATCTAGATTGAGTCTGACTGTCTAGTTGATTCTTTAGTAAAGTAACTCGGAGTTTGTCCATACAGATTGCTAATCGAAATATTGTGCGTGGTTGTTAGACCCATGCTTTCTCAATCTTCTTGACAGTCCTTAACGATAGATTGTAAGAGTTTATACCCACCATCATATCCTTTAAAGAGTTTCCTAAATTTTATGTTTTCTTGACAAAGAGAAGCCATATACTTACTTAGGAAAGTTGTTGACTTTTTTCCTTTCAAAGCACGGTCGAACAACTTGATATATTGAGAGACTTCCTCATCAATACTATGCTCTTCTTAAGAATCACTGTCATCTGAAAGGTCATCCAACTTCTCATCAATATATTTTTCCTAGTCGAATGCAGATTCAGTCAAGGGATAGAAGATATAGTTTTTCTCAGAAGCTTCAGCACTTTGTGACTCACATGAGTGACATGGGAATGATTTTGCGTTATTAGAGATAATTTTATCCATAGAGACAGATCGCCACAAACACAAACTTTTTAGGTCTTAAACGTGTTTGCCTGCTCTGATACCAATTGAAAAAGTGGGGGTCTAACAACCATACCCAATATTTTGCTTAGCAATCTGTATGGACAAACTTCAATATACTTTCTAGAGAATCAACTAGACAGTTAGACTCAATCAGTAGAAATATATATCAAAGAGTTTATATCTCTATCTCTCGATTTAAATCTTACTCAAGCAAACTGCGAGTCTCGATTAAATACAAGAGAGATAAACATGGATGGTACTAAATAACAATATCCAAGTATCAATCAATTTAAATCAACAACCAAAAGGTCAGATATTCTAATTGATTGATCGACGCACAACCTGTATTATTTCAATTATATAACAAAATATAATGCGGAAAAGAAATAACACAGACACTAAAATTTTGTTAACGAGGAAACTGCAAATGCAGAAAAAACCCGGGACCTAGTCCAGATTGAACATACACTGTATTAAGCTGCTACAGACACTAGCCTAATCCAAACTAACTTCGGTCTGGACTGTAGTTGAACCCCAACCTATCTCACACTGATCCAAGGTACAGTTATGCTCTTACGTCTCTGATCCCAACATGATACTACGTACTTGATTCCCTTAGCTGATCTCACCCACAACTAAGAGTTGCTACTACCCAAAGTCGAAAACTTTAATAAACAAATCTGTATCACACAGAAAAGTCTACGGTAATAGATAAATCTGTCTCCCACGAATATACCTATGAGTTTTGTTTTGTCTATTGATAAATCAAGGTGAACATGAAACAATTAATAAACTAGACTTATATTCCCGAAGAACAGCTCAATATTATTAATCACCTCACAATAATCTTAATCGACGCAATGAAAAAAGATATTGTGGAATCACAAGCGATGAGACGAAGATGTTTGTGACTACTTTTTATCTTGCATATATGAGATAGAAATCTCAAGCCAATTATTACAATTGTACTCGTACGATAGAAACAACAAGATCAGATCACACAACTACAAAAAGTAGTATCAATTTGGCTTCACAATCCCAATGAAGTCTTTTAAGTCATTAACCTGGTTTAGAAGAAGAAACCAAAGGTTAAAGGAAAATTGACTCTAGCTTAGCATAACTAGTATCACACAGAATGTGTGGGGATTAGGTTTCCCAGTTGCTAGAGTTCTCCCTTATATAGTCTTTCAAATCAGGGTTTGCAATCAATGTTAGATTGGTAACAAAGCATTCAATATTCACCGTTATATGAAAACCTGATTATATTCAAGCTAATATTTATCAACTGTTAGATCGAAAACATAGCTTGTTATACACAAATGAAATGCACGTTTGTAATCTTGTGTAACCGTACCCAAACTTGTACATTAGTTGGTTCAACAATAGTTAACCAAATGGTTAGCCATATGATAACTTTCTTATCAATCATATTCTTCTTCACCATAACTAGTTCAAATGGCTCAAATGAACTAGTTAGAGAGTTGTTCAATTGCAAGGAAATCTCATGTACTACATAAGAAAAATTTTAAGCAAAAACGATTCATTCAAATCGGTTCATGAACTATATAGCCACGGTTTACAATTGCATTCCTTAGTTTATAAAGATAAGTTCACAAATATCGTTTTTAGACATAACCTACTCAAGTTCGCGGACTGGGTTCGCGGACTTAAGTTCCTGGAGGGAATTCACAAACTCCAGCAGAAATCTCGGGTCGAGAACTTCCGCCAGTTCGCGGACTTAGCTCACGCACTTCTCCGGTTTCACTTGATCAACAAAGTTCGCAAACTTCGGTTCAAGGAATAAGTACTTATACATATATGTGTTTCCACAACAATGCTTATATCCTCCGATGGTTATATAGTCTGAACTCTCATTTAAATCATTGAAACATTCTCAGATGACGTTATATAGTTGTTATTCACAAACCATTTTTCGCCAGAGCAATTTTCAAAGTGATTGAAACTTAACATGAATTTCGTCACTAGGTAAAGATGAACATGGCTAAAGCGAAAGCTTTACCAACACACATTTCGAGAAATAAATATGCGAGGTATACTCGGCTCGAAATACCAAATGTGTATAATCTAAGTCTATATAGCAAAATGACTTTTGTCTCAAGATAGGAGATAAATAGACTTTTGAGTGATAGATAAGTTCAAGTCTCCACATACCTTTTAGTCAATGAAGATCCACCAGTTACTTGAGTAGTCCTTCGTCTTGTATGATGGTTACCATGGAGTTCTTGAGATCAACTACACTTTCTATCCTAGTCCGAGACCTTAGCTATAGTAGACTAGAAATCAAGACTTATAGTTTTGATCACTAACATTGACAAACATGCTTGAGATATAAATGCATGCGAGTTCGGCTGAGCAATGTTCTAACAATAACAATATGGGGTATTTTGGAAATAATTTCTCCAGAAATCAACAGGTTTTGTTAGCAAAGTTCTTTTGACAAAAATATCAAAGCAACTGAATATTTGTTTCTGTTGAAATTGAATAATCTAGCCTAAAATTTGTGATTTAAGGCTTGGTTTTCAAATTGAGATTGTAAACCATAAGATTTGACACTCATCCAATGAAACTCTAGACCGGCCATTTTAGGCTTGAAAGAGGTTGAAAAACTTGCATCTGGCATAGTGACACTGATTCAAAGGTTAGCCAATTTGGCAGACTTGGTGATTTTAGAACATTGAATTTTAAGCTCTTGTACTTTGCCATTTCCTTTCGCCTTGGCTCATAGAATTCACAACATTTTATCTAAGGTGAGGACTTTTGTTGATAAAATTCATTATCACATCCCTCTTTCTTGTGAGTAAAAATATTGGGGGCCAACAACCAAGCTTGCACCTACCAAAAACCCTAAAACCCGCGGTATGAATAAAAAAATTCATTCTTCCTCAGAGAATTTATGGTCCAAGGGAGGGTTTTCAATTTTCATTGTAAAGGGAAACTGGCATCCATTACGATCAGTTTTTAAGCAAGTGAGGTTAGTTGTTTTATGCATGTTACACCATCCTGCATAAGCGTTTGAACAAATATAAGCTCGAACTAACTAGTCGTGGCTCGATAGTTTTCTGAGTGTCAGATAAAAATAAGTACTCTTATGGTTATCATTTGAATTATTATCCTTCCTCCGTAACATTCTTTACGAGTGTCAAGTAAATGAATAAGCGATGAGAAGAAAACTAATTAGCTTTGAATGGGTTTGGGTGCATAATTTGTATACGTATACAAATGGGTGAACAATTGGCAGTTACAAAGAAAAATATCAATTTTGGAGAATCTATGCCTTAAATACAGAGTAGGATGTTGGTGGAAATTGACTCGGGATAATTTTGGAAAAAATGTGGTATGATACTGGAGAATGATTGATGGTTTGTTAGCTATTTAGAATTGGGATTTCATTTTGCTTTTAGTTGGGGTAGGAGGAAAGAATGTAACATTAGAAGGAAAAGTGGGAAAAGTATCATCCATTTTGTCAGAGCAAATTCCGTTCTTCATTTCGAGATAATTTGTCGTTATTCTTTGCTCCAAGATTTGGGATTCTGAAAGTTATATGTTCATTTTCAGGATGGTTGCTCCAAGATTGTTGCTAAAAAATGTGGTATGATATTGGCGAATGATTGATGGTTTGTTAGCTATTTAGAATTGGGATTTCATTTTGCTTTTAGTTGGGGTAGGAGGAAAGAATGTAATATTAGAAGGAAAAGTGTGAAAAGTATCATCCATTTTGTCGGAGCAAATGCCGTTCTTCACTTCGAGATAATTTTTCGTTCTTCTTTGCTCCAAGATTTGGGATTTTGAAATTTATATGTTCATTTTCAGGATGGTTGCTTATAACACACACAAAAGTGAAATTTGGTTTTTGTATTTATAAGACAAAGTTGCTTAAAAATCAAGCTCATTGCTTCCTCCTGTATTTTTCTCTTATGAGCTGCTGACCATTTTCCTCATTCCCTAATTGGTTGTTTTATGAAAAAATGGACATTTGTTTGGCTTTGGAAAAGAACAAAAGAAAATTTATTGGACTAAACGCGGTTATGTAATTTTTCACTTTTCAATTTTCATGTATGAAAAGTATAACCATCAACCATTCTAAAGATAAATAATATCTTATATATTCTTCACATCATATAAATTACAAATATATTCATTCTTTTCTTTTCTGATTTTAAATTATACAGTGTCATTGAGAAGGAATTTGAGTTTCAGATCATTGATTTCACCATCCACGATTACGCTGCATTTAAGTACAAGTGAGAAAGACTTCAAAGTTCCAAATCGTAAATAGCACCGAGTCATTAGGGTACAACTTTCCCGGAGCCATGGCTAGTTAGAGACTTCATGAGACTAACCAAACAAGTTGCCATTTACACCCTAAATGCTTGGGATTAACGAAGAAACAAATTGTAATTTTGTTTGGCTCTGAATAAAAACACAGAAGAAAATAAATTAAAATAAAAAGATAATATAATTTTTATTTATAGGATGTACGACAAGTATAAGCAACAAATTATTTATGGGGAAACTTATTTCTAGTCCACTTTATTGTAATTTATTGGGTAAGAAAACGATTGTGTTCACTATCTAGCTTGGGCATAAGGAAATGAGATAACATTTATCAGTTTTAAGCATGTTACACCTTCTTCATGCGTTATTATCAAACTCGCAAAGATCATAGTTGAAACAAATAGAAACTAAAACTTACTGGTCGTGTCTTAATGTTTATGTTCGTGCGAAAAAAATAAGAATGACTTTATATCAACATCATTCATAGTATGCTTTCTTTGGGGCATTCTTAACGTAAGTCAAATAATGGATAAATGATGAAAAGCAAATTGATTAGCTTCAAATGGTTGTACAATTTGTATACATCTATAAATGGGCAAACTATTTGCTCTTACGTTAAAAAAGTTAAACCAAAGATTTTACGTCGAACTGATGTTCGATTATCCAACGAAAAAACATATAGTAGGATGTTGGTATGTTAGTGGAAATTGACTCGATGTAGTTTAGATTAAAAGGGGTGAGATTAGTGTTGAAGGGAAGAATAAGAAGACGAGATTTTGACAAGGAACGTTAAAATGTATTATTATCATTCTTATAATACCTGCTCCAAGTCTAATGATTTTTCCTCTAAACTTTTTTTTATTTCTATTAACCTCTCACAATTTATATGATCCTATGCTTTCATCTTTTATTGTTTTAGAAGGAAAATGTCATTTCTGTTTGACTACGGAAGAAAAAAAAACACAACTTATTATTTAAAAAATAATGTAATTTTCTTTTTAAGCTTATGAAAATTAGTTTAGAATTCAAATCAATCAGTATTTCCAATTCTGTTTTGATAGGCAGTACATAGTTACATTAAGCTACACTTATATACAATTGAAAGTATGCATACTCTTTGTTTAAATTTAGCATATGTTTTAATAAAATATATCAAAATTGAGCATACTTTTGGGACACAAATTGTTCGCCAACCGAAAATAAATTTTGCTTATTTTTAGAAATTTTGTACTAGTGTTTGTTATAATTTATCAAGAATTAAGCAAAAGGCTTTCTTTTTAGCCAAATGTTTCCGAATATAATGTCATTCAAACTTATTAGTAGCTAATTATAGAAACACCAACAAAAATTCTATATATAAACTATGATATGATTGTTATCAATCGAACTTCATGACTGAATACTTAGAACATTTAACCAAGCAGTCCTCTTATATTACTATTGGTTAACAAATACAACGACAACTATGGATTTCAGGGTAATTGGTTTCAACGATCCATTTCTCTCAAGCCTTCAGGATATGTTGGATGCATCAGATCATGACGCTGAAAAATCAGTGAACACGCCATCGAGAAAGTATGTAAGAGATGCAAAGGCAATGGCAGCAACACCGGCTGATATTAAAGAATACCCAGATTCATATGTGTTTGTACTTGACATGCCGGGGTTGAAATCGGAGGAAATCAATGTTCAGGTGGAAGAGAATAATGTGCTTGTAGTGATGGGGATGCGGCAAAGGGAAGACGAGAAGGAAAAGGAGGTCAGATATGTGAGGATGGAAAGAAGAATTGGGAAATTTATGAGGAAATTTATATTACCCGAGAATGCTAATATTGATGCAATTTCAGCTGTTTGCGTAGACGGTGTTCTTACAATTACTATTCACAAATTGCCTCCACCTGAACCTAAGAAGCCTAGGACTATTCAAGTTCAAATTGGGTAAGAAATTGTTGCCTGCACCAGCACTAACAAGCTTTTCAAGGAGTGAAAGGTAATACAAATAAATGTATCTTTTGTTCATTTTTTGCTTAAAATGGTCCTTTTCTTTGTGTATCCTACTTTGTTTTGTGGGGCATGGTTCATCCTGTATTTTTATAAAAAATAAGTAAGATTCGAGTCACTGGATATAATTATTTTTTTGTTGTGAAGCATATAGCAGATCAGTTTTGTTATCGATTTCCAATTTAAAATAAAAAAACACTTTCCTGAAAGACATCAGGCAAATAAAATCTTGAACAAACTTATCATAACTTGGAGAATATTTTTATTTATATCATGTAGTCCTTGTAACACTGTTATTATATGACGATTACAAATGAGTTAATAATGAAAACTTGCATAGTTTTCTTATTTCAATGATATGCTTCAAATTATTTCTATAATCGAAAATAATTATAAAACATATCAAAACTTTCATTAACTAGTCAAGATTCTTTAAAAAAAATCGACTAATTCAGAAAATCAAACCTGAGAGTCAAACCAAAACTGCAAAACTATGATGTTGGTGGAAACCGAAATATTGTTTCATAAATAGCGGTTTTCATTTTTACCTCCTCTACTTCTTCTTCAAATTAACCCATGATTAAATCACATCGTATCGCTTCATTATTTAACCAATTAAAAGAGAAACTAGATCTTCCTTACTATGATAAAGTAGTTTGATGGATGATTCACATGGGTTGTGTTTAGAACAAAAATAAAAATAGAAGACATTATTGGTTTTTATTATAACAATTTACTTCTTTTATTATATTCATCTTTCCTCTTTTGATATGTCTCTTCATCGATAAAACTATGCTAGTTAAGTTATATTATCCGTTATGTCTGCATGTTATATAATCCTGGATAACTTGTGATCTATTCAAATTATTTGAGGCCTACCATGAAAGACAAAATATGGATATATTTATGTAATTTTGAATATTCTTATCCACCAATTTTTTGTTTAATTAATTTAATTAATATTTAAATAATCATATTAGATATGAAATTAAATAGTGTTAATCAATCGTCAAAAAACATGAAAATTGAATTTTTACAAGAACGTCAAACTGGAATCAACGTCTAAGATGGTTCGTTTACGCCGATTCTTGTTTTGTGTTCATCATTTATGAAAAATACAGGGAATTGGAGGATAAGATGTCCCACGTATGTCACTTCCAATTCGATGCTCTTCATTCACGAAGAATACACGGAGTCAATGAATGTGGGTTCCCATGTAGGGCGATTGTACCTCTTTTTCACATATTAGTCGACATAATCGATAGATTTTGACCACAAATAACGCCCATGATTAATTGAACGGTTACTATAGAATTTCAAAAAAAATATTTTGGTGTTAATAATATTTAACTAATTAAGTTCAATCTAAAACTACTAATCTTAACTGTAGATCTTATGATTTGGGTTACACATATATACCATTTTAGTGATGGGTTTATATGGAAGAGAGAAGAAACAAACTTGGATTTCTCGGATATTTCCAGTTAAAGAAAAAATTTCTCGTTCCCATTATGTATTCTTTGTGACAATGTTTTTGTATGACGAATAGATGAAATAATAATGACAATAAATTAATCATCTTAATTTTGTATGCAGCAATTATAAAATTAGAGCATAGTTTACTATTTTCTTCAAGGATAGAAATATTACCAACTGCTTACTTTTTGATTTGGAGAATCTATAGAAACACGTCATATATATTAGGATGATGGTGGAAATTGAATAGTGTTGTACGAAGTCTTAAGAACAATTGACACATATAAGAGGATAAACCAGCCCGATCCATTATAATCAGCACGAATCCACAGAAGTTTGGCTCACCAAACTTTTTATTTCCTTTTGTAAATTATATTGTATAATTTTTTGTGTAGTTGAAAGAATTATTTATGCTTATAGAACCGAAAAATCAAACATAATTTTCGCTTAATTGATAAATTTTTATCTATGGTTATTCACTATTAATCTCGAAAACAACATGGTGGCATTTCCACTCACAAATGCCAAACCCCACTGTGATGGACTGATAGTCTCCCGGATGCTCTAGAAAAATATCAACGAACTTTAATGCCTTCTTAAAAACCTAATGGCAAAAAAGTGTGATGTGTTAACATAGAGTTTATATACAATGTTAATGATTATTAAATTCGAAATAGTTGAGTGCAAAATCATAAAATAGAGTATTATAGAAACAAACATCATTTCCAAAGTATAGAAGAGAAGTTCATGATTGACAAATTCATAATGATTAAATAATGATGCATTAGTTTTTTTTTTAAAATATAAAAACGCTTATTTTATTAAGAAGAAGCAGATGACACATGGTTTAAGATAGGAAATGAATTCCTTCTTTGTTTGTTCAAGGACAACATCTTAACATCACTAACCAAAAAGGTTTAGTAGAGAAAAACTTGATGCTTAAACCTCTAGCTTCTTTTGCTAACTTGTCTAAAGAAAACAATAATGTCATATTTCTAAATTGAAAACACACATTACTAATAGAAATAAAAAGTTCTTGGCATTTCTCAATGTTATTTTTCTCCCTACAATGAGGTTGAAAAGAATTATCTCTATTAACTGCAGAAACCAGGTTTTTGCAGTCGTTTAGGAATATGTAGGAGGTAATCTTCAGATCTTTAATTCACATGAGAGCTTGTAGAAATACCTTAGCCTCAGTATCTAAGGGTTGGCTTCCCAATAGGAGCCTGCTCTGAATTCACCAAATGCCTACGTAATAGTGACATTTTCTTTCTTCTTCTAAATAAACAAATGACCATAATTGATTACTCGAAGCATCAAAAACAATCAAGAGCGCATAACAGGAGTTTAAACCCAAAATTATCTAAGATTTAGGCATAAGAGACAGTCCAACTAGCCATTTAATATAAGCTCTAATATTATTAGATATGTCTAGGAATAATTGATAGAGGCGATCAAAAATAAACAACAACAACAGTGTTACATGTGAATAACATAATGGAGATATTGCTCAATAAGTCTTATAAAATTTATTGCATATCAAATGAGATTTATGTGATGGATGTACTGCTAGACAACAAACCAGACCAGTCATATTAAAATCTACTTAAAATAGGTGTGAATTTTTGTCATTTTGTTTTTGAAGCATAATATATATTAAGAAATTAAGTCGGAATTACACGGGGGAAAGTTACCCCTTGAGTCATTTAGTACAAATTGCGATAAGAAACTTGGTACAATATAACCCCAGACGGTTGGTTGAAAAACTCCATGTAGGCTTTTCTCCGTCGCGTGGTTGGCAACTGCATCGGCCGTCTGATTCACCTCCCTATAGTTGTGCTTCAAAACGTGGTATGGGATTACCCGTAATCTTCCTTTAATTTCCTTAATCATTTTACTTAGGTACCATGGTGGTTGTGACATATTGTTGATGAAGTGCACCAAAGTCTGGGAATCCGATTCTAATCAGATATGTGTCTATTGTCGTACACTCCTTTCTTAGTGTCATTATCATGACCCATGTTTCAGCTAGAAGAGCTGTGGTGATGCCTAAAAGTTGTGACATGGTAACATGAATGACATGGTGATGTTTCTGTCATTCCTGTTATGCATTCTTTATGATATTGATGTTGTAGGCCGAATAAATGAAACAATAATGACCATAAAATATCATTTTAAAAAACTTATTTATAAATATGGAATATAGTTTACAAATTATTTTTTAAGGATAAAAATATTCCCAACTTCTCAGTTATTGATTTGGAAAATTTAAAGCAATACTGCGTACTAAGATGTTGGTAGAAATTCAATGGTGTCATACGAAATTTTAAGAATGATTGACAGGTGTATGAAAATCAGCCTTCACAGTTCTATAAAATTGTTGATGCAGATTTGTTAAGGAGTGTAATAAATGAACATTTTCCCTTAAGAATTTACTGAATAAAAATAGTTCGTTAATTTTATAGTAAATTTCAATTTCAGTTTATGATTAAATTACCTAATAATGGAAGCTAACAGTTAATTTGGAACGCGCAATTGGGGGATGGAGGAAAAAGACAAAAACTGGATCCAAATATTAAATCAGGGTCATCCTTTATCTAAGTATTTTATATAATTCCTAATCACCCCTCACTAATCAGTTTTAGTGGTTAATTATAATTAGTAAAAATCTAAAGTATTTGTTAAATGATTAATGTGTATTTTTATTTGAATTTGGGTGAGTGAGGTGAGAGTATAAGGAGGGAAAAAATTGAGAGGGAACTTTTTTTGGTAAAAATGGAGGATGATTGTACAAGCACTTCCAATACTCAGGTAAAAGTGCCAATGTGTTGAAAATTTGATTATTTTTCTTTGAATCCACCATTGTCGCAGCTGAAATAGCTCAGTGCCGGCAGGGACGTAATATGAATACAATGTCGGCAACAACATTTTCGGTATTGTATTACTACGTCCATGCCGGCCAACAATATCCCCCATTTTGAAAGGCAAGTCGGAATTGTATTCAATCGAAAAAACCATGCCGACATTTGTTGTCAATTTTCATAAATGTTTGCCACTATCCAGGGGATCATACGCCCCTCCCGGCAGAGTGCGAGACAGCGTCTCATTTTTTTTTTTCTGGTTTTGAAATTCAAATCCTATTCCGTTTTGAATTTTTTTTCTGGTTTTAATCAATTCACTGCCGGTACAGTCAGTTAATTTTCGAGCATGCCGGTACTGCTAACGGCATAGTATGTTTCTTAAATTTCCATGCCGGCACATGATGTAAAGTATCCAGAAAATTGAATTTTTTTTCCACTTGACTACCGACATTGATAGATTTCTATCGAGCATGCCGGCATTTAGTGACGGCATTGTCTTCATCAATTCCTGCATGGTCTTCATCACTTCCGGCGATGTAAAAAATAATAATTTCCGAGAAGGTTTTCATCACTACCGACATGGTCTTCATCACTTTAGGCATGGTCTTCATCACTACCGGCACGGTCTTTATCACTTCCGGCATCGTCTTCATCTATACCGGCATGGTATTCATCACTTACGGCATGGTATTCATCACTTCTGAATGTAAAAAAAATAAATCGTTTTCAAAGTGAGTAGCCGGCACAGAAGGAGAAGAGAATTTGAAAGGGAGTGGGGAATATTTAGGTTTCAAAGCCCTAACTCTAAAAGAGATTAATAAAAAGTGAAGATGGAAATGGGGATATGATTTTGTTTTTTTATTCTTATTTTGAGGGAAGGGTATTTTAGTATTTTTACCCCCAAAAAACACTCATTAGCAGACACTATTAGTTAGGGGAAGTAATTTATATTCTCCAATTATTTTTTATATCCCAATCACGCGTTCTTAATTTGCTGGTTGTCAAAATGATAAATAAATCGCTCGCCAGACTTTTTGTTTACTTTTATGATATATGTAATTCATTGCCCAGCTGAATGAATCGTTTGTGCTTATAAAACATAAGGCAGCTAAAATAATCTCTGTTAGAGAAAGTCTTATGGTGGAATCCATCCATCTTCCATCTTCCATGCCACCTCAACACTTGGAACTGTGGATGGAAGCGCAAGTCTAATGGTGGAACACAGAAAACGCTAATAAGAATAGCGTAAAATGATAATAATAATAACAGCGCTAAAAAATGCTATTAATAATAGCGCTTGACTAAAGTCAACGGTCAAAACGCTATTGTTATTGGCGTTCAGCGCCATTCTTAATAGCGCAACATTCCATTCTTAATATCGCAAAACGCCAATCTTAATAGTGCTTATTAAATTCTTTATCCAGAACTCTATCGACCCTTCTCTTCCCCAGTTCATCCAGTTTGTGAAAACCTAAATGAAAACCTAAATTCTTCTTCCCCTGTTCTCTGATGATGGTTCAAATCATTCAAATTGGTTCAAAGGGTTTGTTCATTGCAATATAAGGAATCCAAGCCAATTTCTAAATTTGATTGAGAGTCCAAAGAAAGGTTAGTTGAATTGTAATTTTGAGTTTATATTATGATTTGATGAAAATTTAGGGTTTAGAAGATATGATTGTTGATTGTATGCTTGATACTCGATTGTATGATGAATGATAACAATTTTGATTATAACAATGACGAATTTGACATGTAATTTAGGGTTTTAGATGATGAACATTGTGTAATTTAGGGTTTTAGTCTTTTAGATGATGAAGATTGTGAAATTTCCATGAGATAATGAATGTTGATCTTGTGTATAAGTTGCAGAAGTGATGTGAATTTAGGGCTTTGACGATTTTACATTGTTAGTTATGTGTGATGTGAATTCTAAGTTTGTGGGCTATACTTTGTTGCTTGTATTTTAATGTGGTATGTGTTTCCTGATACATGTTTTAGTTTATGTAAACAATTTAAGTGCATTGTGTGACTATATTGTTTTTATTTGATGATTTTGTATAGATTATGGATGTGTATATGATGTTGAGTTCAAAAGAATCGGATGACAAAAATATCTACAAGTATAGACTCATTTGATACACACCATGATATCACGTTTAGAAGTAATCTAGAAGACCTTGAGGATTTACAAAGTTGTGTGGTGGTTCATGAAAGTGCTAGTCAAGTTCATCAAAATTCCGGCCTTGCTAGATTTTCTGAAATTAGAATTAAGAGAGATGATCAGCAACTAGCTTATGCAATCATAGATAGGTGGTGGTATAGTACCAATTCGTTTCATTTACCAAACTTCGAAATTGGTTTCACTCCTTTAGACTTTGTTCACTTAACCCGAATTCCTATTGGAAATGGTCGTAGAAGATTGGAACACGCTGCTACAAGTAAATGGAAAAGTAAATAAAATCAGCAGCTAGAGAATACCTACTTTGGACCTATGCATGGGTTTGCACACTACAACAAGCACTCACCTGATTTTCCTATTAGTTGCCTCACAACCTATATCAAGGACAATCCAATTAATGATGAAAATTTGGAGATTGTGACTCGATACTTCTTATTATGGGTGATTTCAAAAGTTTATTGGCACGTTCCACTACACGAGCAAGCAAAGGTTGGATCATTTCCTTGCATAATTTGAATGAGATTAGAAATTATGATTGAGGTTCGGCTTGTTTTAGTCGCTTGTATAGTAGCATGAGTGCGGCTATTAGAGGTGAAAAAAACATGTGTGGAATGGCGATGGTTTTAGAATATTGGTTTTACATATATTTTTATACTTTGACGCCTTTTCACAAAGAAGGTGTAGCGACTAATTTATGGCATGCAATTATGATATTTTAGAAAGATAGTCTAGTGAAGTTGCAAAGGTGTACTTCCAAACACTCTCTTCATACAGCTCGCCAACAAATTGAGTTGAGGACAATTGTTGGAACTCAATGGCAACCATGGTCTACTAGTATGTATAGAGATCATCCTGATATAGTGCATGCTTGTGAAATCTCCAATCAAAGAGTGGCTTTCTATAATCCGGAAAGCGCTACTAGTATCATGTATCTTGGTGAATGGTTTTTAAGGAAAACAAGGGGATTCATAATAATTCCAATAAGTCCACGTGAACGTTTGGAAGACCTTGCTGCCCCCCATGATCCTATTGATGTGGTTGAAGGACGAGACTATAAGCATGTTGATGAGAGCTTGTATGTGCAGTGGTGGAAGTTACAATATATTGGATTTTTGCTCCCAGAAATATATCGTCAATAAAACAGAGACGAAGTTGGAGCTGCAAGTACTCAAGATCCGACATTTTTGGTGAATCAGGTCCCCCCAATACATCCATCACGGTATAAGTATGACAACGTCTCACAAGCTTCACCTGAATTTCCAAGATTTTCTTTCTGTACCGTACGTTCAGACAGTGAAGGCAACCGTGTTGAAGTGCCTTTGCAAGCACCCGATCCTCCTCCATTTACGTATGATGTTAATTTTGGAGCAAGGGTTAGTAAGTTTTGGTTTTGGATCCTTCAATTATTTTGTTTGCCATATTATTATGATTTTATTTACACATTAAAAGTTTTTTTAATATATTTGCTATGTTGGTGTTTCTTTCCAGTTAAATTTTGCAAAGGACCAGCATTGGTTTGAAATAGATCGTGCACATGCTCTTGGGCAATCAAACTACGGAAGGGATGGAACATCAACTCAATCATGTTATGATCTTGGAGAAAACTGGTTCAGCCGTAAAAGACCAGCCACAAGTCATGATGTCGTAGTAGATGATGCACAAACTGTACTTGGGGCCCTAAGAAGTTCCACCAACGTTTGGGTATGTATCGACCTCTTTTCTTACGTATTCTAAGTGAAATAGTTGTTGTGGATCCTGCTTTTGATTTCCAAGTTGATTGCACCGGAAACCTTGGTCACTCTCCCCACATGAAGATGTATTCCGTAATGAAATGTTTGTGTAAAGGCATATCCGCTGATAGCACAGATGATTATGTCCGTATGGGAGCACCGACCGTCTATATGTATGTGAAGAGTTTTACCAGAGTAATTATTCGCCACTTTGGTCCAAGGTACATGCGACTTCCTACAAGAGAAGACACGGAAAGATTATCGGCAGAAAATGCGGCTGGAGGCTTTCCTGGAATGCTTGGAAGTGTTGATTGTATGCATTTTCGGTGGAAAAATTGCCCAACAGCATGGGAAGGTACATTCTGTGGGCATGAGAAAAAACCTACCATGATCTTAGAAGCCGTGGCATCATATGATAGGTGGTTTTGGCATGGTTTCTTTGGAACGCCAGGGTCGAACAACGACTTGAACGTCTTGGCTCAATCTCCACTTTTTGATAAGATGGTTAATGGTTTAGCAGCTCCTTGTAATTACCGCATCAATAGCCAAAGCTACGAAAAGGATTACTACCTGGCGGATAATATATATCCACGATTGTCTTGTATTGTGCAGTTATTCAAAGTTCTTCTTCCAAATCGGCCAGCTAATACGTTATTCAATAGATACCAATAACCGAAGAGAAAGGATGTTGAAAGGTCTTTTGGAACTCTCCAAAACAAGTTCCAAATAACAAAAAAAGTCAGCATTTTACTGGGATAGGGATGATATAAACTTTATTATCAAGGCTTGTTTGATTTTGCATAACATGGTCATTGATAATGAAAGACGTAACTTAGATTGGGGTCAAGTCGTGAACGAACCAATACGGCAGGTTACTAGAATGCCGATGTCATACCACGAGTTAAGGAATGATGAAGCATATCTCCAACTCCGCAATGATCTTGTTCAACATATTTGGATACGAAATGGACTAGGTCTCAGAGATGGTGAAATGCCACCAGAATATCCCCCTACGCCACCAGATAATCTTGACGGTTCGGATGTTGAATTCGATCCTACCGATGTTTACCCACCAGAACAGCTTTAGTCTTTTTTCGTAAGATTTCGAATGAAATTTCAGTATGTAAGCAACTTGGTTGCAATCCTATGATTTTTAGATTTTAAAATTAAGAAACATTAAGATTTTTCTTGTATTATTTATGATTTTCATTGTTTTTAAAAGAGAAGAAAAAAAGACTAAGTATGGATTTTCAAAAGAGAAGAAAAAAACTAAGTGTGGAACTTGAGGAATTGTCTTAGTTTCTGGATGATTTTCAAGAAAAGCGCTAATAAGAATAGCGTTTGGCGCTATTATTATTATCGCTGAGCGCTATTAAGAATTGCTTTTATTTTCTAACCATTAGATCTTTAACGGCTCCTTATAATCAACGACTCACAAATAAACGCCAATAAGATTTGCGTTTCAACGGCTACTTTTTTTAATTCAAAATTTTCCCTATAAATTGATCACTTCTTAGCTAAAACCAAAACCTTTCAATCTCTAGATTTTTTTTCCCGTCTTCTTAAAATTCATTGCAAAACTTTTCAAACTCTAGACCTTTCTAACCAAAATTCATGGCAAAATATGCTACAACGAAAGATGTTGCAATCACCAAGTCTTGGATAAGCATTACACTTGGTGGTGTTGCCGGAGTTGATCAAAGATCAAACCAGTTTTGGGAGCGGGTATTCGAAACCTATGTAAGCAGCTTTGGGAATACGTATGATAGGAATGTTCATAAGTTGCAGAATAGATTTGGTACCTTGAAAAAGGATGTCAAAAAGTGGGTTGGTATCTTAAGAAATTTGCATAGAAACAATGCAAGCAGAATTGGAATTGATGATCCTGTAAGTTTTATTAAGATTTCTTAATGTATATCATTTTATGTTATTGAAGGATTTCTAACTTGGGTTTTTGTTTGTTTTTTGTAGGAGAGTAAATATAGATCGGAATATAATAAGATTAGCAAGGGAAAACCTTTTAGAAATGAAGAGGTGTACAAACTTTTCAAAGCCCATGTTCCCGGATTCAATCCCAAAGATGTTGATCCTACCCAAAATGAGGAAGATGAATCAGAGGCTCCTAGTGTTAATGCTTCAACAAGTAGTGCTCCGGCAAGAAGCGACCCAAGATGGCATGAAGAGGATGACCCTCGTCGACCAACGGGAAAAATGGCTCAACAAAGGGAAGCTACGGAGCTATCGGCCATAAACGACGGAACCGACCGCATTTTGAAACATTTTAGTGAAGAGAATGAAAAGAAGATGGCAAGGTTGGATGGAAAAGAAGAATATTTATTAACCGTTGCAGAGACAAAGAAGAAATCCTTGGATTTAGCTTTGGAGAAACATGAACTCGAAGTGTTGGATGTGGTGGTTGAGACCTTGCCGGAATGGAAGCATCAATTTATGTTGGATAAACAAAATAAGATTTTGGAAAAACATGGTTATCCTCCTAGAACATTTGGTTATGGTTATCCTAACACTAGCAATGTTCGTCATTTCAATATATGAAACCATGTAGCTTATGGAACTATGTAGCTTCAATTATGTTCTTTTCTTTTTCAATTTGATGTAGTGGAATCAATGTAGTTGAAGTATTTTAGTATCAATCAAGTACTCAATTTCATTCAATTTTATCTTCTTTTTGATTTGATTTAGTTCAATTTTATCTTCTTCAATTTCATTCAAGAGGAAAAAATGGGAGACTATAAAAAAAAACCAAGTATAGGATAGGAGAAGTCGAGTGGGTACTGGATGTTTTTCCTGATTAGAGCAATTAAGATTGGCGTTTGGTGCAAATAAGAATGGCGCTTAACGCTAGTATCAATTGCGTTTTAATTTGCACCATTGGATTCTCAACGGCTCCTTCTAATCAACGGCTCAGAATAAGCGCCATTAAGAATGATGCTTAATGCTATTCTTAATAGCGTTTCAACGGTCAGATTTTCAAAATTGAAATTTATCTATAAATTGGCTTCTTCAACACAAATCAAAACATCCCAAAATCTCAAAATTTTCTTTGCTTCCTATCTCTCCTGATTTTATATTTTTGATTCCAAACCTTCTTTCAATCAAGTGAAAGTATGGCATACACTACAAATGAAGATGTTGCAACACCAAAGCTTGGATGAGAATTAGTCTCCAACCGATTGTTGAACAAAATCATGGAGTCCACATTTATTGGGAAAGGGTGCTTCAAGCCTTTGTAGAAGAAGCAGGTGGTAATGAAAACGGAAGAACAAGACAAAGTATTCAAAATAGCTGGTCGGTGATGAAAAAACAAACCAAAGTTTACGTGAGTTTCATACATTCAATTTATGCAAATATGCCCGGATGAGGATGGACGTTAGAAGAAGTTGTAAGTATTATTCAACGGAACCTCTTATTTTCAATTATCTACATATTTTAAGTCATTAATTTTCTAAATGGGAGATTATGTTTGTTTATTTTGTAGGAGGCACATGCTAAAACTCTATATTCTCAACAAAACAACAAAGATTTTGCATTTGATCATGTGTACCAAATTCTTAAGAGCCATCCCGCTTTCGAAAATTAAATATCGTGATCTTACCGATGATGAAGTGAACTTTGAGAAATGATGAAGCTTGACAATGAAAATCGGATCATGTTAAATTATAAATATTAGTTATTTCAACCCATGTAATGTTTTTTTTTTTAATTCATTTAACTTAATCTACGAAATGAAAATTATCTAATTTAAATCCCGTTTCAATTTCAAATTTATAAATTTTGTTTTGTATTTTTAAAGTTTTTATTTTCAATTTAGTAAAGAAACAGGAGTGATGTGAGAAGAGTGTAAGAAAAATAAATAAACAGAAATGCAATTGTTAATAGCGCAGAACGCTATTGTTAACAGCGCGAAACGCTAATGTTAATGGCGCTGAACACCAATCTTAATAGCGCTTGACTTACGCTATTTTGATTAGCGTTCAACGCCATTCATATTGGCGTTTCTTGTCCTCTACCGCACCATTCTTATTGGCGTTCATCGCTATTGTTATTGGCGTTTTTGATGGATTCCACGCACCATTCCACCGAACCGTGGAACCCTCCTTGGATTTTGTGTGGAAAACACCAACTTGGAAGCCACTAGACTTGACATTCCATGAATTTTCCACACTTGGAATATGATGGATTCCACCATAAGACTTTCTCTTAATCGGCATTTTGTTATTCACTGTTTATTCCGAAAAATATAACACATGGCCGTTGTCCATCGATTTTTTCTTGAAGCATCGTTGTCCATCGATGAATGAGTAGTAAAAACATTTTTTTTCCTTTCGGACAAAGATAAAAGTAGTAAACTAGAAACCTGCCCCAAGTTTATGCAGGAGGGGCGGAGCCAAGGGTTGATTAACCCTGGCTCTAGTCCCCCTAAAATCCTAATAATCACATATAAACCCCTAAAATTTATGCCAATTTTTGTATTTAGCTCACCTTTTGTGTAGTATTTAGCCCAATAAGTCCAACATATTTACAAAATTTTGCTTTAGCACCCCTTAAGCTTAATCTCTGGCTCCGCCAGTCAAAATTATTGACTTATCCGCTCCAAGTACTCAATGTTTGATGAAGAAAATGCTTCATTTGTGCATATACATTTTATATATTGTGAAACAAAGAACACTAATTCTTTCAGTCTCGTATTTCTTTCCTCAGCAATAAGGTTAGTCCCAACTCCTAATTATAATCTAATTAATTCAGATTTTTGTAAATTTTAGTCACCAATTTTCTACTCTTATTTGACCTAATATTTGAATTTTTAGTTACCAAGTTTCAGTTACCATTGCTTTCAATCCTTTAGATTTTGGACAATGTATTTTTATTCTATGAACCCATTAGATTTTTGAGTTCCATGTGTTTGTTGATCTTCCCAAGAGAAGAGACATGTTCAAACCTTTATTACTACTGAAGTACTCAATGTTTGCAGTTTAGTCAAGTCTGTTTAACTACCTTCAGTGTATAATTATCCACCTTCATAACTATAACCTCAAGCTTCATTGGTTTACCTACAAATGCAACCATGAGTACATCACTCCATATGTATATGTAGCTGGGTTTAGTATCTTTTGTTGAAAGACAGGGGAGCAAGTAGGATCTTAGAATAAAGAAAATGTACCCAAACATTCATGTTAAATCAACACTTTCGTTTAACATCATGGTCCAAGGGTTATATTTCTTTTGCTGTATTGGGATTTTAGTTTGGCAACCAAGGCACATTATCCGAGACATGTAACCAAGGAAGCCGCCTCGCGCATGTGTCCTTGCTAGTTAAGATCAAGAGAAGTACTACAATGTCTTATTACTGTTATGTATTTCTTATCTTTTTCTTTTTATGGTTAAATTGAGGGATAGGTTTTGCATTCTGGAATGCGCATTGAGTTTCATTTTATTGCCTACAGGTCGCACACAGCTCCTAATGAAACCAGCGCTGCGACCCAATTTAATTGGTTCATTCCCTAATTCTCTTGTATGGGGACATAAATACGGTGCAACTAATACACGTAGCGAGTAATATTGCATTTCTGCACAACGACGAAGAGCTGCCATGAGCGAAGAGCAAAACAGCTTCTGCTTCACTTTTGGACGTTGCTTTTGGCGGATGCTACCAGTCACGACTATACACTAGTAGAGTTAAAGGAGCTTAATTACTTAAATCTAGGGTTTTTAATTAAAACCACGAAGATGTCGGTTGTCTTAGATGGGCCAATTTCACTTGCCGTGAGAAAAATTGAGGAAGTTAGTGAAGCTACAAGTGCCATTGTGTTCTTTGGACTTTGTATGGTGTTGGGAATTAGTACAAGGCATTTACTTCGTGGAACTAAAGTACCTTACACAGTTGCTTTACTAGTCATTGGAATTGGACTTGGATCTTTAGAATTTGGTACAAATCTCCGGCTCGGAAAACTTGGGGCTGGTATTCGCTTATGGGCAAGTATCAATCCGGATCTTCTCTTGGCTGTTTTTCTTCCTGCTCTTCTCTTTGAGGGAGCTTTTTTAATGGAAGCACACCAAATCAAGAAATGCATTGGGCAAATGCTTATTCTCGCTGGCCCAGGTGTACTCATTTCAACCTTCTGTCTTGGATCTGCTCTGAAGCTTGTTTTTCCGTACAACTGGAGTTGGAAAACGTCTTTGTTGCTAGCGGGGCTTCTTAGTGCTACTGACCCGGTTGCTGTTGTCGCTTTGTTGAAAGAGCTTGGTGCAAGTAAAGAACTGACTACTATAATCGATGGAGAATCAATGATGAACGATGGTGTGGCAGTTGTGGTGTATCAGTTTTTCTTCCGTATGGTCCTTGGGGAGAGTTTCAGTTTTGGAGATATAATCACATATCTAACACAAGTATCAGTTGGAGCTCTAGGTATTGGTCTTGCTTTTGGAGTGGTATCTGTTTTCTGGTTGGGGTTTATTTTCAATGACACTGTTATAGAGATTTCGTTGACACTTGCTGTGAGCTACCTTGCTTACTTCACTGCTCAGGATGGCGCTGGTGTGTCAGGTATCCTGGCAGTGATGACTTTGGGGATGTTTTATTCTGCATTTACTAGGGCGGGCTTTAAGGGTGACAACCAACAGAGCTTGCATCATTTTTGGGAAATGGTTTCTTACATCGGCAACACTCTCATTTTCATCTTAAGTGGAGTGATAATATCTGAATCTGTTATACACAGTGGGAATGATTTCAATAAGCATGAAACTTCATGGGGTTACCTTGTTCTTCTCTATGTTTTAGTTCAAGTATCCCGCGCAATAGTTGTTGGAACCTTATACCCCTTTCTGCATTATTTTGGGTACGGATTGGACTGGAAAGAAGCAATTGTTCTTGTTTGGTCAGGCCTAAGAGGTGTTGTGGCACTGTCAATGGCACTATCTGTGAAGCGCGCGAGCGACACTTCAGCATTTTTAAATCGTGAAACAGGACCTATGTTTCTATTCTTCACCAGTGGGATTGTATTCTTGACAATCATTTTGAACGGATCGACGACATCGTTCGTTTTACATTTTCTGGGCATGAATAAGCTATCAACCACAAAGAGACGCATATTGGAACACACCAGGCACGAAATGATGAATAAAGCCCTTGAAGCGTTTGGTGGTCTTGAAGATGATGAAGAACTGGGACCTGCGGAATGGCACACGGTCAGAAAATATCTTAGTTGCTTGAATAACCTAGAAGAAGACCACATGCACCCTCACAATGTATCAAAAAATGAGAGTATCATTGATGCTAAGAACTTGAAAGACACGCGAGTACGCCTCTTAATTGGAGTCCAAGCTGCTTATTGGGGGATGCTAAATGACGGAAGGATATCCCAGAGTACTGCAACTACTTTGTTGGGATCAGTAGATGAAGCAATTGATTTGGTAAGTCATGATTCTCTATGTGACTGGAAGGGCATAAAATCACACGTTCATTTTCCAAGTCACTATAGATTGCTCCAGATGAGTGTATGTCCACAGAAACTGGCGACTTATCTCACAGTGGAACGGTTAGAATTTGCGTGTTACATGTGTGCTGCATTTCTCCTTGCTCATAGAATTGCAAGGCGGCAACTGCATGACTTTATGGGTGACAATGAAATAGTTTCTTTAGTGATTAATGAAAGTGAATCCGAAGGGGATGAAGCAAGAAGTTTTTTGGAAGAGGTTCGTGCTACTTTCCCTCAGGTTTTGCATGTTGTAAAACTAAGACAAGCAACATATGCAGTGCTAAAGCATTTGAGCGAGTATGTTGAAAATCTTAAAAAAGTAGGGATATTAGAAGACAAAGAAGTGATTCATCTTCATGAATCGGTGCAGACTGACTTGGAGAGAGTTTTCAAGAATCCTCCTTTAGCAAAGATGCCAAACATAGGTGATATGCTAAGAGCACATCCTTTGTTGAGTGCACTTCCTTCTATCGCACGCTTGCATCTTCAAGATTCTACAAGAGAACTAACAAAACTGCGCGGAGTAGCAATTTGTAGAGAGGGAACCATACCAAATGGAATATGGCTTGTTTCAAATGGGGTTGTAAAGTGGGAAAGTAAGAATATGAGAAACAAGGGTTCTTTACATCCAACATTTTCACATGGCAGTTCTTTAGGCCTGTATGAAGTACTAAGCGGAAATCCCTACATCTACGACCTGATCACAGATACTGTTATATACTGTTTCTTTGTTGAAAGTGAAAGGGTACTGTCTTTGCTCAAAGCGGATCCTGCTGTAGAAGATATCTTGTGGCAGGAAAGTGTTGTAGTGATTGCCAAACTCTTGCTTCCTCAAATATTTGAGAAGATGGTTATGCAAGATTTGAGATCCCTTGTGATGGAATGGTCGCATATGAACATTTACATGGAGGGAGATATTATAGAAATCCCCCCTCAGTGTATTGGATTTCTGTTGGAAGGAACTGTAGCAACAATAACTGATCAGGAGGAAATGATTACATCTCCAGGAGTGTTGTCGCCCATATATGGAGATTTAAGCTTTCTAAGTTTAGAAACATCAGGTTCCAAGGCGGCAAATATCTATCATTGGGGAACTTCATATCAGATAGCCACAAGAGCTAGGGTGATTATATTTGACATGGCAACAGTTGAGGCTGACTTGCGACTACAGAGAAGAACATCTTCATGGATTTATGCTGCAGAGGAATCCCCTAAATGTCTGAGTAGAGAGCACAATTGTCTAAAGAGTTGGCCTGAACTGTTGCATGTACACACACAAGGTCCACACGGCAGTGTGGGTAGTAGCTATGAAAAACCTACAGGTTCTCAGAGGAAGGAGCTGCATGGCCATTCATATACAAGGGTACCATCAACAGAGCAGGTTCAGCCACTTGAAAATTCATAAGATCAGATGCAATTCGGCTGATAAAATTTAAAGAGATAAATCTGGTAAAGGAGAACCCATTTTGAGAATTACTCTAGGGAAACGGGTAAATGTATGATTGTAAGTAACATTTCGAGTACAGAAGACATAGACGTAGTGTGAGGAGGTCCTAAACAGATATCCAGCCAATTGGCTGTAGTCATGCAACCCATGCCTCCAAAACCGGCTGGAAAGACTAGTATGAAAAACACAAAGTATCTCCTTCCTTTACTTTTTTGGAGTACTATTTTCCCCATTTGTGTACAAGGACTGCAATATCAATCTGGACAAACATAACTTGTAAAAACATATTTGATTGCTTCAAAAGATAAGTTACATGTAAGAAAACAGTTTGCAGTTTATGAAGCTGTTTTTATCTCTGTGAGGTTGTTCAGTGGCTACCGGAAGGGATGCCAAGGACGATTCTCGTCTATCTGAAAGTTTCTTCTGAACATTTTTTTTACTGTCGAGTGTTGACATTTTCCGGTGCATCAGTTATGTTCCGCTATTAGTTTTAAGCATGTAAAAAGCTTCTCTCACATACTTCTTTTCTTCTTTTTGGACACTAGACTTTTCTCACATATCAAGAGCTTCCAATTGGCATGTGGACCTTCCATAGTGTCACGGGGAGTTGTTTGCCAACCCATTGCTTTCCCTACCGCCTTAATTTCATCCATGAGGAATACAGTGTCCAAAATATACACAGTTCCACCAGGTCTTAATATCCGATCCATCTCAAGCATAATGGTGGAAATATTGCACCTGTGGTAGTGTTAAACAGAAATTAATGAACGGAAAATAGAAGTGTAATCAAACGACACATGGATCCCTTTTGATAAGACTAGTAAATGAGAAGAAGGGGGTTTAAAAGAACTATGGAGGTACCTTTTTTGCTCAGTAGAGAAAATGCGATTAGCATTTAGTAGATCATAGGTTCTTGGATATGTATCAAAAGGTTCACACCTACACAAAGTTTTTCAGATGTCTTTAGATTTATGACAAAAATGTAGGATTTCGCTAATTAGAAGCAAGATTAAAAACCCAAGTAGTAGTACTGAAGTTGATATTGCCCTTACCAGTCGTGCATAACTCCGATAAGTCCGCGGTCATAAATAACAGGCAAGGTGTTAGGTGCACTAACAGGGACAACATTCATTATCCAGTAATCCATCCCCAGATTAATTAGTGCTGCAGCAAATCTGTGACAAGGACACTTTACACTCGTAAGAAACTACAGTATTTCAAGAGTTGGATTCAAGTGATTTCTTACGAAATAACTCAAGAGATAGAATAATAACATACCCTCCATATCCAGCCCTCATGTCCATCACATTTCGAAATGGTTTTCTTTCCCAGTGGTAAGTATGAAGATAGCCAGTGAGCATCTGCTTCCAATATCCATTCTCTGCTTTGAAGAGTTCTCCTCTAGATATTTGAGATTCCAATTGTATGCTATGAAGCCTGTCTGGTACAGTATCTAGTCTATTAGGCCA
Source organism: Papaver bracteatum (assembly GCA_023529315.1). NCBI lineage: Eukaryota > Viridiplantae > Streptophyta > Magnoliopsida > Ranunculales > Papaveraceae > Papaver > Papaver bracteatum. Next base: position 1,206,828 of record JAJJWX010001343.1, read on the forward strand.
TGCAGTAATATTTGTCCCATAACCATTCTCAGGTAGCCGAGTAATACATGCTTTCAGACTAACATACCTGTGAAAAGTATCATCAATAAGAGGGAATCACTGACAGTAAGGAAGCTACTATTGCCACTACAAGCTACGTATAATAGAATTTAGGAAGAGCAATTGCAGTATATCATTACAAAAAAAAAAAAAAAAAAAAAAAAAAAAAAAAAAAAAAAAAAGGAATTGCAGTTCATGTGATGAGTAATGTTATCATCCTTGAGAAAGCTACTAAGAAGGAAACCAAAATTCTTTGGTAATAAGAGCGATGGAATGTGAATTCAGGGTCTTGATCTGCTAGTGATAAAGCACAAGTGAGCCTAAGACAGGAAAAGCCTATTAAATAGCCTGGCACCGTGAATGATTAAGCTAGTTACGGTAAAAGAATCAAATTAACCAGGTTATTTCTTTCTTGCTTCTTCAGCAAATGGGTAAGGTATTTAAGGGAGAGAGTTTGGGAGTGGATTTGATGAAATACATGAAACAAAAAGCAATTTTCATTTCCAAGATTAAAAAAAAAAAAAAAAAGTCGAAAATGGATAATAGAGATACCAGACGTTGTCAGGGTCATTGCTTGGATCACATAACGGAGGTTGGGCACCAGCATCCCGCCCCAAATAGCAGCTATTGTTTGAAGGTTTGCGCCATATAGCGACATATCCTTCTTTCTTCACAAGCTCCCAGCAAAGACGAGTAGTAAGGTCCTCCATTTCTGCAAGCAATGAAAATTCGTAAGTTAGGCAAAAACGCTTCTCAAAAACATGCCATGTGAAAAACAATTCTCTGCAAGCAATGAAAATTCGTAAGGTTAGGCAAAAACGCTTCTCAAAAACATGCCATGCTAAGAAGAAGAAAAATCGCTAATCGAGGAAGAACATCCATAATTGCATATGATACCTTTCCATTGTTTCTGCAAGGGCAATTCATGTTTATAGACCGGCTGTGCTGCCCAAGAAAAATATCCTCCACCTCTGAGCATCCTGTTGACCTCAAGAAGATAAAGTCCATCTTCACCACAATTGAAAGAGAAAAACAATTGTGTTCAGTATAAAATGTCTTGAATCATGGAAAAATTGAAAGGCGAAATTCAGTCTCTGACGTCTCGGTCATTTTTTCTAGCTAGAAACCAGTATGACATCCTAGTGAAGATTTTTTAGAGATCACCAACTCTGAGTTCAAGGAAAGAAAGAAACCCAATCCACCGCCACCACGGTCATACTATATAAGTGCAACAATCACATTTCTCGGTTTCAATTTACAGTAGTTCATCGTGCAATGACTTACCATCACGAGTCCAATTGATTCTACACCTCGAACAATGTATCAACTCGAAAGCCTGGCTTGGATACAATAAACGTCGTGTTGCAAAAGCTGCCACCATTGCAGGCACGCCACGCTCGAGAGCAAACTGAATCTGGTTCTCATGAACATCTTTTGGTGCTATAGATAGAGCAGTCACATTTCTTGAAAGCAAAAAAGCACCAAAGCTTGCAACTCCACATCCAACGTCCAATACAACTCGAGTATGATTACCAAATGCAATTTCAGGAACCATCTGACGATAAGATACAATACTAACGAGTTAAGTAAAATTGTAACAACTCATACTCAATTAGCAATGATGAAGTTTGAAATGGAATCCAAAATAACAACCTGCGAAATCTGATTCAAGTATTGATCCGCCCCATGGATAAATTGAGTTCCACCTCCAGGAAATCTGAATACATCATTGTCTCTCTCAATCCAATTCTGTCCACCTTTATCATCAACTAAGCGCGTATGGGGTACGTTACTAAACCATACCTATCAACATTTCTCAAATGTTAAGTTACTAAACTCAAACAGTTAAACTACAATGAAAACATAAATGACAAATTGTACCTTGTCTCTGCTTTTTGGCCATGGAATAGGAGTTTTATAACCTTTCGGTGGCGGAACTAAGCAATTCAACCTCGGATCATCTTTCCGAGGACAATGGCGTTCAAATTTCTCTCCTTTCTCAGTTGAATTAAGCTTATTGATCTCTTCAACATTATCCAAACAAGGGATATAATCTCTAAAATCCTCAGAACAGAAAGAAAACTTGTTAATCTTAACCTTATCAGAAGAATACAAACCAACATCCTCTGGCTTGACAACACTCATATTCAACTTCCTATATTCCTCAGCCAAATCTGAATCAAAATCACCGACTTCAAATTCATCAGACATAACTCCATTCTCATCAATAATCCCAAATTTCTCAGCAATCACAGGTGGTGGTTTCGGTGGTCGAGCAGGCGCCGCTGCTGTTGATTCATTCATCAATAATATTGTAGTTTTATTCGCATTCGGAGAAATTGCAACAGTTTTCTCTGTAATTTGCTGTTGATTGGTGTAGAAAACAAGCTGTTGGTATCCATCAGACCAGTGTTGTCCCAGATAGAAGAATATGAAAGCAATAACAGCAAATCCTAGTACTTTTGTGATTGGAGATTTTAGAAAATCTCCTGCTACTGCTTGATTCATCACTAATCAGAAATTTATGAAGATGAAATTTGTTTCATATTTTAAGTGTTCTTCTTTCTCATTAACTAACTAAACTATAAGATTTCTTATCAGTGCCGTGATTAAATGGTGACACTAAGCTCAAGAAAATAAAATTTTGTTTATTAATAGTAATAATATTCAATGTAAGGAAGAGGGTTGTTAGATACGCGTGTCATTGATAAGAGTTGCTGTTACCGACACTAATTTTAATTAGTCGACCAGATTTTTTATAAACGATTTTAATTAGGGAGAATCTGGTGCCTATCGTATGGGTTGTGTTGTTGAAGCCATTTGTGAATTCAAGGCAGCAATGCGAGGCCAGAGCATCAGCCGTGCGGTAGTCGACCAGATCGATGTTAGACTGACAGAAACAGCGGCCAGTTGCAGATTATTGAGAAGCTTGTTGCCCCTGTTGCAAAATAATGAGGTTATGCTGGTGTGCGGTCCACTTTTGCAATACGGCTATTAGTCTGAAGGCGTTGGCCCAAGGGGTGTTGTTATCATAACTTCTAACAATTTCTAAAGTTGTCACTGATCAGAACTACATTATAAAACCTAGACATTATAAATTTGCAGTATCACATTATATTGCAACTAGATACACATTGAAAGAGTAATGCGACTGGCATACTCGCATTATATCGCAACATGTTTTACATATCTCCCAACCAAGAGCAGCAACTCCAGATTAGCATAATGTGTAATCTATATGTCCAGATAAAAACAACGCCCCAAGCATGAACAATACACAATCACCCATATTACACAAACTAGCTGTAATACTATCGTTTGAACAAAGCAAAATAGCACAAGAGTGAATAACTGATATTAGATAACCCCAAATTTCTACTGTCAAAAGACCCAGACGGCCCCGCAGCAAGATTACTTCAACACCAAAATCCTAAACCAATAATTCAAAATCCTTGGCCTCCATTCTCCAATTAAAACTAAACAAGAGTAGAAAGAAAAACAAAATTCATTCTACCATTACCACATCGTTCGATTATCGCAACTTCTAATCTCCCTTTCTCCTGAATGAGCATCCCTCGGTAAGTCTTTAGTGCTTTACCTCCAGTCAGTTGGCACAAAACAGTTCAACAATTTCCACATACAACCACTGTTTGAGACTGACACACTGAATACAGTAGTTCTGCCATCATAAATCCAACAACACAAAGATTCAGTCACTCAGATCTTTTCCAAATCACAAGAAAACTCAAAATCAAGGTTTTGAATGTAATACATACTAGTGAGTAAAAAGAGATTATAGAGATTGACAATGTTGAACCCTAGTCGACTAGCATAAGAATATGACATACCTAACATGGCTTTATGTCGCACCGTGTGTGAAGATCCACAGCTTCATCATAAAGAAGACGTGTTAGACCCCCATCCTCTTTAATTTCACGAGGTGTCATCCTTTTGCTTACTTCAAGACTGGCCACATAGCGACCAATATGATTATCTTCAACAACAGCAGTCAAATTATACCTATAATACGGAAGACCCAAATCGTGTAACAAAGAAACCTTGGTGATAATTTCTTGAATGATATGAAGAATAATATCTGTATGTTTCTTCTGGTCAACAGGAATTCGCAACTGCAAACAAGGTTTACATACTTCAATGAAGTTATTTGATCTTTGTTGACATCTGCATTTAGATATGTCATTGGGAGGGTATCTTGCATCGTACTTCAAACACTCCCGGACAAAATAGTCAACCGATGCTAAAGTACAATAAAACCGAAAGTTGAGAACTCCATAACAAATGGCAAGTTCCAACCCAAGGTTCACTCCTTGTAGTTCATGATAAAAAAGTGAAACATTCTCATCTTTAGGCTGCATTTTACACTCAACGATTATTGGCTTCAACAGATTGTCACGTAATATAGCGCCATATCCAGATTTCTTAAGGGTGACATAATAACCACTTACATGAATTTCAAACTTTTCCTCCATGCTCTTTATGTGCTTTATAATCTTCTCGTGATCACCTTCTACCGTACCACCACACACATCAAACCAACTGTTGATCCAGGCGGACATTTCCGGTACCCAGGGCTTATATCCATAAATAAGCTCGTGTTCTGGTACCTTGATGCCATGCAAGAGTTGAGAAAGTGAAAATTTTCAACTTGGGAACACAACAAAACTAAAAAATAATCGGGTCGAAATAGATAAATGATGGGACTAATCTTACTTCAAGGGAACTAGATGTATTGTGTTCACACATAGATGACACTTGCTTCTGCTTATCCAGATCAAATGGCTCTCTGATGGCACAGTACTCACATATGTGTTCTAGTTCATTGTTGTGTTGAAGGAGCTGATAAAATGTCTATACAAACAAAATCAGCATGAATAATTCATGTCAAAGAAGTTGTAAACTGTAAAAACAGGGATAACAAGACCACTAGGTATTACTAATGAATCATACCAAAAATTCTGTCCACTCTTCTGTCATCACTTCTGGGATGGGAAATTCTGTTAATCCTTCTGTTGTTGTTACACTAGCAGGTATAGCCATTCCATTTAATTTCATAAAAGTTAAAATCTTGGTATCAGGAATACAACTGCAAGAGAGAGAAAAAATTAGCGTTTTGAATTAGAGAAAGACATCCTTGCAAACAATAACATAAACCTATTGATATGAAATAAAATACTACCTCCAGCTCATGGCTACAGAGACTAATAGTGTTAGTATTTTCTGTACACAGAAACCCAAATCAGATACTTTAAAGGTTTTTACCGCAACTACCAGAGAAAACTGTTAGGGTTATACACCAAAACAATAGTAAAGAACGATAAAAATCCTTTGAATTGGGGATTAGCCACCCAGTTAAGCAAAGCTTAACATTATAGATTGAATTCTATAATAACTCAGTTCTACAGCAAGAGTTCTAGCTAAATAAAGAAAACTAACTTAAAAAGGAAAACAACCAGAAGAATACTAAATATAGAAAAACAGTAGTTTTAGGCAAGAGTCCCATTATAGTGTCGGAGTCCCAACAAAAACCTAGATCCACATAATAATTGGGCTGATCGACCGGAGGGCCCGAAGGGAAGGAGTCCTTTTTACAGCCACTTTTGTAAAATGGTGGATTTGATGAAATACATGAAACAAAAAGCAATTTTCATTACCAAGATTAGAAATAAGTTGAAAATGGATAATATATAGAGATACCAGATGTTGTCAGGGTCATCGCTTGGATCACATAATGGAGGTTGAGCACCAGCATCCCGCCCCAAATAGCAGCTATTGTTTGAAGGTTTGCGCCATATAGCGACATATCCTTCTTTCTTCACAAGCTCCCATCAAAGACGAGTAGGAAGGTCCTCCATCTCTGCAAGGAATGAAATTCGTAAGGTTAGGCAAAAAAACTTCAAAAACATGCCATGTTAAGAAAAACAATTAGCCATTCGAGGTAGAGCATCCATAATTGCATATTGTGATGATACCTTTCCACTGTTCCTGCAAGGGAAATTCATGCTTATAGACCGGCTGTGCTGCCTAAGCAAAATATCCTCCACCTCTGAGCGGATTGTTGACCTGAAAAAGATAAACTCCATCTTCACCACAATTGAAAGAGAAAAACAATTGTATTCAGTATAAATATCTAAAATCATGAAAATTTTGAAAGATCAATTTCAGTCTCTGACGTCTCTGTCTTTTTTCTAGCTTAGACGAATCGGAACCAGTAAGACATCCTAGTGAAGATTTTTAGATATCACCAAATCTAAGCTCAAGGAAAGTACAAAAAACAATCCATAACCAGCGCAGTCATACTATACAAGCGCAACAATCACATTTCTCAGTTTCGGTATACAGTATTTCATCGTGCAGTGACTTACCATCACGAGTCCAATTGATTCTACACCTTGAACAATGTATCAACTCGAAAGCCTGGCTTAGATACAATAAACGACGTGTTGCGAAACCTGCCACCGTTGCAGGCACACAGTGCTCGAGAGCAAACTGAATCTGGTTCTCGTGAACATCTTTTGGTGATATAGATAGAGCAGTCACATTTCTTGAAAGCAAAAAAGCACCAAAGCTTGCAACTCCGCATCCAACGTCCAATACAATTCGAGTATGATTACCAAATGCCATTTAGGAACATTCTAACAATACGATAAACTACTATGGGGTCAGGTAAACTCGTCTTAACTCATACTCAATTAGCAATGATGAAGTTTAAAATGGTAAACAAAACCACCTGTGTAATCTGATTCAAGTATTGATCAGCCCCATGGATTGAGTCCACCTCCCGGAAATTTAAAGACATCATTTTCTCTCTCAATCCAATTCTGTCCACCTTTATCATCAACCAAGCACGTATGTGGCACATTGCTAGACCATACCTATCAACATTGTTGTCAAATGTTAAAGCTACTGGACTAAAGCAGTTAAACTACAGCGAAAAAAACAAAGACAAATTGTACCTTGTCTCGGCTTTTTGGCCACGGAATCGGAGTTTTATAACTTCCGGTGGCGGAACTAAGCAATTCAACCTCGGATCATCTTTCCGAGAACATTGCCGTTCAAATTTCTCCCCATTCTCAGTCGAATTAAGCTTATTGATCTCTTCAACATCATCCAAACAAGGAATGTAGTCTCTGAAATCCTCAGAACAGAAAGAAAACTTGTTAATCTTAAACTTATCAGAAGAAGAAGAACTAACATCCTCCGGCTTCACAACACTCATCCCAACTTCAAAATCTGAATCAAAATCACCAACTTCAAATTCATCAAACATAACTCCATTCTCATCAACAATCCCAAATTTCTCAGCAATCACAGGTGCTGGTTTCGGCGGTCGAGCAGGCGCCGCTGCTGTAGATTCATTCATCAATGATATCACGCAATCGGAGAAATTGCAACAGTTTTCTTTGTAATTTGCTGTTGATTGGTGTAGAAAACAAGCCGTTGGTGTAGAAGAATATGAATGCAATTACAGCAAATCCTAGTACTTTTGTTATCGGAGATTTCTGGAAATCTCCTTCTACTACTGATTGATTCATCACTGATCAGAAATGATGAATATGGAATTTGTTTCGTATTTTTCTTAGTCTAATGTTGTTTCTCATTAACCAACTAAACTAAGATTTCTCATCAGTGCCGTGATTAAATGGGTGACACTAAACTCAAGAAAATAGCCAAGAAATTAAAATTTGATATTTTAATGTACGGAGGAGTGTTCTTCGATACGCGTGTCATTGATGAGAGTTGTCGTTACCGAGGTAGTCAATATCGTTTTGACAGGCCGATATTAAAAACGAAGGAGAAATGATAAAAAAACGCATGTATTGTCATGTACGGATGGATATATCGGTTTTACTTGTACACTGATAATATAAGTTTCACTTGAATAATGCTACTATATCACTAATATATATATTTTTTTTTTTTATCACTAGTGTTCAAGAAAGTAACTCCACTAATTTTGGTAACTTCATATATAATTATGGTGGATGTAATTACTGTAAATGTGATGTTGGTGGGCTAACAGACATTCAATGCTTGGTTTCATCGTTGATAGTATAAGGCTCTAATCAACCACCTCTTATTTTGTAAGGTTGAAGTATGTTTACTACAATTATTATTTTCTATTATGGTTATTTATAAATATTATTACATGAAACTAGTTGGAAGTCTAACAAGCTAAGCTCCAACGACATACTACTAAATTAATTGAACAGGTTGTTGTGTTAGCCTACCAGCAAGCCTCATGGGTAACCTTGTCAAGGGGAGTCAAAGCGTATGGGGGGGCGAGATTGTGTCATAAGGGGGGAAAGCCAACTCTACCTTCCATGTTAATTTCTGCAATATTACGTCATTGGAGGCTCGAACCTGGGACCTCCTGGAAAGCATCAAACTATGGGAAACGGGGATGACCAGCTGAGCTAGGGCCCGTTCTTTTAAGGGGGGCAAGCCAACTCAATATTTATACTTATGGTTATATCATTGTTATAAAAAGGTATGAGGTTTATGTCCATGATGACTAAAGCTATCAGACGGACGACGTTTAATTTAGGCCCGATCCGAAGGTCGGGATGCTCCAGATGGAGGAGTCATTAGACGGTTATGAAGGATTCACCCCTACCACAAACTCTCGGTTTTTACCATAAACATGACTCCTGCCTTATATGATACACATACACTTTATATACCTTTCGAGTTCTATTAGTTTATGTCAACCTTCTTCCGTTTCTGAGTTTATCTCAACCTTCCTCCCTTTCTTTTGTTTAGGGTTACATGATTAGATTTGATGTTTAAGTTTCCATCATATTGTCATTGTCTACACCATGATAATCGCTGGAAAAAACTGGGTTGAGAATTACATGCCGAATTGGTATATAAGAAAATTGATTACCGAAATATGGGGTGGGTATGTTTTATTTGTCACATAAAGACATCTTCCTCTTACTTTCACCACGACCCCTTTTCTTTCTCCGTTTTTCTTTTCGTGATTTTTTTTCTCTGTCAACAAAATACAGTGTGATGTAGGTTTTGATAATAGATTATATATGGTTGAATAAGAAATACGATTGAGAGGAATAGAAGAAGGTCATACAGTGTGATGTAGATTTTAATAATAGATTATATATGGTTGAATAAGAAATACGATTGAGAGGAATAGAAGAAGGTCATACGATTTGACAAAAAATCACAACTTTTTCCAACAATTTTTAGAGCTGAAGAGAAATTCCAAGCAAAGAGAAGATAACGAATTGTAAAAAGTAAGTCATCCCATCTTATTATGTTGTTTCATTCATTATTATTAAGGTTTTATCATGAATTAGGGTTTGCTTATTTAACTGAAATTTTTGAAATTTGATACGATGAGTAGAAGTATCGAGACAGAGGGACATAACTTGGAGGTGATGAAAATCCTGATTATGAACTGAATTAGGTCATTCTTTTAAGTTGTTACTCCTCCTGGTGCTTTTGATCTTAGGCCAGAAACTGCAATGAAGATATGATTGAGATCAAGTATTTAGAGGTATGCATGTTCTCGAGTCACTGAATTAATGGGGAAATTGTATCATATTTTTGGTATTCCAGTCATAGGCGTTAAGGAGATGCGTAATTATACAAGCATTTTTTGCTAAAGGAAAATACCGGACAGCTCACAGTTCAAGTTGGAGCATGTGCTCTCAATACCCGCACATGTGGCGTTTGCTAATCTGAGTAGTGATAGGTATGATCTTATCAAGTGTGAAACACAAAACCCTATATTCACAAACTTACTCTGGCTTTTTTAGATTCCCCCTATATGCCTTCCCACCTTCAATTTCTAAGAAGAAAATGGTAATTAACACTTCTTAAGTTTTCAAGTTCATGAATACAGGTAATAGTGAAGTCAACAAATTCAGGAATATTATTTGTGAACTTAATAAGGAAATTCTTAAATCATTTTAGGGGAAAATGAATTTTAAAACCTTGGACAAAAAAGTAGGAACTTACGAAGGGAGAAATCATATGCTTCACAGATTATGAATCACTACCAAGAAATAAAGAACATAAGAAATGAGAAAGTCATATACCTCACAGCTAAACCAATTTAAAAGAATTCAAGATTTCCTCAAAAAAACATATCCGGAAGGTTTTGCTGCGATCTTCATACCTATAAAGCCTTATCTTGAAAAAAGTTATTGTACTCTCGGTGGCCATGGTTCGAATATCCTCTTCTGTTTCAGAAATGGTAATTAGCACTTCTTACCTTTTGACTCCACAATTTCTGTATTCAGACTTTCTTCCGGAGCACCTCTAAAGCAGCTATTTTTCTTTTGTGACTAAGTTAGGAACTCCTTCCGTTCAAGCGAGACTATTTTTTATTCAAATGTTGATTCAAATATATAAGAGGTTTCACTTCAGGTAAGTTTAAAAAATGGTGATTCATATGTAGGGTTAGCTCAATATGTTGTCGTTGATGAAAGCAGGCCCTTGATAAGTTTTTTTATTCAGGTAAGGACTATACTGTTGTGCATTTGAGGCATGGTGACTGACCCAAGTTGTTGTGTCATGCGCATTTGAGGCATGGTGACTTATCAGGTTTGTTTCTTATTTTGATTTTTGTATAACCAACTATGAATCAGAACCATCTCATTTTCCTTCTTGAATTTAAGCATTTACAATAATAGTTTATTAGTTATTGTGGCATCATATACTTCGTTAGTAATAAGTTACAATGAGAACGTTATGTGTGGATATCCAAATTTCAGCTAAGGGAGTTTAGTATTATTGAATTGGAAGTGTCAGTTTGTGTTAAATGAAAGCGATTTTGATGCTCCAAATACCACTGCTAGCTAGAGAGCACAATAGTGATGGTTTAAAAAACTTCAATATTTATTAAAATGCCACATCAATGACAATGTAATCAATAATATGTGAATTCATGATTGGGGAGCATCATATGAAGGTCATTTAGACTTGAAGTAATTTTTGTTTTTTTTTTTTTTTTTTTTTTTTTTTGCAGTTGATTGTGGGTTTAGGTTGATGTTTTTTTAGTATGCTTTTATAGATTTATATATGTTTTTCTTTTTGCGATTCTTCTTTCTGTTTGATTTAGGTGTTTATAAGAGATTAATGAAATCACCAATTTCTTCTACCGTAATTGTTTGCTTTGGTTTCATGTTTAAAACGATTCGAGTTTGTCGTTTTGAGCTTGAGTTATATGCAAAAACTTTGACTGTTCAATATGTCTTTTTTTTGTTCTACGTAGTATTTTGACTCTTCTCACTGCATGTGACTAATATTTTTCCTCTATTGCGTAGCATCTAACATTAATTTCTGTCTTTGCAGGGAAAGGCGTGGGTCATTAGAAAAGGTAAACAACCCTGGGGTGAGAAAGTTTATATTTCAAAACTCTTAACCAATTATCTTGGTGATTAATGTCAAACTTATCATTCTTCTTCATCTGATCCAGCAGTTACTCACAAGTCACAACACCCATAACAAAATCAAAGAAGAAGAAAGAAATGTGTTGTTACGATAATAGGTCAAGTGACCCAGCTTAAATAACATGAAAGGTACTAAAATCCCTCATCCTGAAATCCATATACTTCGGTCACAAAGAATCCATAGAAATATTCGAGTTTTTTCGAAGACGGGTTTCTAAAGTTTTAATTTTTATTCGATAATTGGGGAGAGTTTGAGTGCCCATGTGGGGTGGTGTAATCTTGGATCCAATAAATATCACAGAAGTTTGAATAGGCATTGTTAATGTCAAATATTGTTCTACTTTGATCATGCATGTAATTTTAGTACATTGATCCAAAGACACAGCAACGAACTGATTCTACTGACAGAGGGGAAGTCACTCGAATAGAGGTCCATTCCGGACTCTAACATGTAAGTAATCTCTCTTCTTTTAACAATTAATCAACAAAAAGGAACTTATATTACAATAAGACTTGCTTTTTCTTTCAGATGTTTATTTGCAATGAATGTTGCAAGTTGCATTAGAAGCTTCCACTTGAAGAGGGGGGTGAGATTCAAGTCATGTAGGGCACGATAGAAGGTGGATATGGGAATCACTTAATGTGAAGGTGCAAAGAGTAGCATAACAAATGGTGGATGTCATTTTAGGTGATTATGTTTTATTTTTGTGATTTTAGATGATTATGTTTCTATTATCGTATTGTACTCTAGGTCTTGAATCAAGGAAAATGGTGCAGTTTATATCTACTTGAATACATGTTATTTGGTTGGGTGATATTCATCATTATTCCCAACTTAAGACAGTAAGATCGCTTTTAATATAAACTCGACAGTCGAGTTATAAGTAAAAAGTCTCTTAACTCTGATGCAGACACTCCCAAAGATGCATAAACAACAAGAAATAATGGTGGTCAGGGAATTAGACTTTGTATGACAGAGCACGTGGTAAATATGGCAACATTTGTTGATTTACATGAACACATCATAATAACACTGAGAGACTGAAGGCTGTTAAACAAATGCTAATGAGGGGAACGTTGTAACACAGAAATGTGGTATTAGACTTGCATTTTCCCTACCAACGATCTGATTTTGAAGGAATCTTTCCTGCAATGGATGGTAATCTTACGACCACTATGCTTCAATGAATGAAATCTTCGATCTACATTGAGGTCATTTCTAACTTGAAAGCGAAGGGATTGTTGGTCTTCCCATGGCAATGAAGTCAACTTGAATTACATTTGATTTGTGAGGTTTTTATGTTTTAACGGGTTTCAAGATTAAAAAAGAAGATTAATGAGAAGGTATGATGATTTTTTAATCTTGATAATGGTTGTCTGATCTACTATTCAAGATTGAGACCATGTTTTCGAAGACATTCGTAGAAATTAAATGTTCAAGATTGAGACCAGGTTGGTGAACATGCCGAATGACCATCCAATCTCAGCCAATACAACCTCTTAATGTCATAGGTACGATCTAATGCTCTTCTCTTATGGAATTCATGTTAAATTTGAGGCGATCTCAATTTAATAACATGTTATCAAAAAAATTCTGGTGGTTTTGTTTAGTAATAAAGATGACAGATAAGTTAACTATAGTTTTTTATTTCTTTTGTTGTGCAGCAGAATACAAGTGATTAACTAAATTGTATGGAAGCAACTGAGTTGTGAATTGGGAACTGAAGCATATTTTACACCTCAAGGATGGAATATTCAAGTTTGAGACCAGCAGGTTAGTCAAGATACTTGGTGACCGTTCAATCTTCAACCGATACAACCTCTTAATATAAGACTACTCTTTTTGCAATTCCTGTTAAATATAAGGTACAATATGTTACTATTATCTTCTGCAACTGCCTGATCGACTTTGTAAGACTTACCATTAGTCATAGTCATTTGTTTCTTTTCAGAAGTTAGAAATTTTTCCAACATGGTGTTGGAGATGTACCAAGGTATAATATCTCCCCTCTATGTTGGAGTTGCACCAAGGTATAATATTTTCATTCTATTTAATTGTGCATGCTTATTTTTGTAATGTGGATTTTAAAGGGAACACTGGACTGTCCATGTGTACTGGAGGTGTGAAATTTTTTAGGACTTGGCTATACTGGTATTACGGGCACAATATTAGGTGTTTCATGCTAGGTAATGTTGGACAGTCTGATACTGGACTCTTGGAGTTTGCAAAATGCTTCCCAAAATTACACAAGCTTAAAATCAGGTGTGGCTACTTCGAACTTGCAGTATCTCTCAGTGCAAGCCAAATTGCCTTTCTTGCAGTATCTCTCGCTACAAACCAACTGCCTTCTCTTAAGTTGCTTTATTAAAATCAACTGCTTCTGCCTTCTGCTACTTTTTCTATGTTTTAGTTACTTCCTTTTTCTTTCGTTGGTAGTCATTCACCAATAATTACTTTTGTTGTTTTGGTTTTAGGATATTAGATTGTTGATTGTCTTCAAATGAACCATTTTTTGTATTCTTATTCAGATGCAAATTCAGGGTATAATGCGACCGACTTTGGAGTTGACACTTTCGTGAGTCTGTGTTTTATGTATGGTGTTGTGCATGGTGCAAGTTCCAGGTGGGACCCCATATAATTTTCTGATGGTTTTATGCAGCAAGGGATCTTTAAGTGAGTAATACCCAGCCAAATTTCATTGGTTGAGTTAGTTTCTCAGTTGCATGTTGGTTGAATTGTTAGCATAGTTTTTGTTCTTGAACACATGATTGGCTCAGCCATAAAACGGATTAAGTATTCTATGTATCTGTGTATTTATTGATGATCTGCTTAGTTTGAAACAGGAATAATCGGTTATCAACTATTAATAAACAGGTGGTAGACCGAGATATTGACTGGAGTGTTGCTTTTCGCTGAAGTTCTTGGGAGGACACTAACACTTCACTTGGACAAACATGTAATTGTAAGTCTCTCTCTTCAAATGTTCAAGTACCGTCATCATCACCCTGTATTTTGTAAGTCTTTCTCTCAAGTAAGTTGTTTGATCTCTGTGTGTGTGTGTATGTCTGTCTGTATTTTTCTATGAATTTTTTTATATCTTGCATAAGATCTAAACTTGATCATATGTCAGGTGTCTGAAATTGTTTTGTTTCAAGGTTTTATTTGTACTAACACTTTTATTATTCTGCATTACTTGGTGATCATGTATGTACAACGTGCACCTAATTTTTTACATCTTACCTATGGTCAGTTTAATCCCAGGCGGTACTGCTACATTTTTACCAATGTTGCTATGATTGATGAAGGCCTTGGAAATGTGCATGTCGCCTTAATCAGATACAAGTTCATATCCTTTTAATATCATTTTATGTAATCCCAGTTATTTCTTTTGGGTGATCTGTTGCAAGTTACCATGCCATTGCAATTTACTTGATGGAGGTTTACCTATTCAGTGTTCAGCATGCACATACAACTCTGAAAATTCTCAGAGGGTAAAGTTTTTCTTAAGGTTCAACACTTTAGATGCGGTGGGTATTCAGTTTTCTTAAAGCCTAATATATCGCTTGGAGGAACATAAAATCATCATGACCTTTTTATTGAGGTATTCATTTTTTTCTTAAATCCTAATGCATGGATACTCAGTTCCGCATACGTCCCAATGTATGGCTTAGACCAACATAAACTTAATGTGAAAGTAGATAAGAATTAAGATTCATATACCAGTTTTTCTACCTAACAGTCTCTGTTATTATTTTGTATTTCAATTTTAGATACTTGGACAATGCGCTTCCAAATATAATTATGTGTGTGCTTCCATATGCTACCATCATCAAAAAGAAGCTTTTTAATATGTTGTCTAACTACTACATGCAACCTCCATGAATAGTTACCGCTGGATTACGTAAAGAAATCTTGATTTAATGTTGAGCAACTGCATAAACTCTTTGAGTCTAGACAAGGTCTTAACGAGTATTGCAATATTAGAGTTCTCATCGGGTACCTAACTATTCATAATTAATATGTTCATATATATGGCTGATGTGGTATATTGTTATTCTAGCTAATTGACACTCTGGAGTATTCAAACTATTTATATATACATATCACTGATTTTGAAAATTGTTAATGTTGAATATTTTTATTTGAACTAGATCTTTTGGAATTATCAGGATTTAATGAATGACAGAATGAACCATTGCATAAGCCATGTAGCTGAAGATACAAAGGAATGTGCAGGTGTGTTTACGTTTGGTGAGCATTTTCATGGTATGCTTTTAGAAGTTGGGTTGTACAAGTTTTGACTGATTCACAACCGTTAATCTCTTGCAAAATATAATTTCGGTATACCATGTATTTTGACCTCAATCCTTACTGCAGGAGCATTGAACTAAGTTTGCAATGTGCCTGCAATTTTTTAGGTAATTGTTACTATTGTTGGTTACAATGAATTGTATACTGGACCTAATCTATTGCCACATTTTATTTTTTCTCGAGTAGGATTGTAAAGTTATTAAGTTTTGGTTGAAGATTGATTAGCCTACGATTTGACTAATGCAGTTAGTGCTGATGGTATGTAATCGGTTGCAGATTGATTACCGGAGGTCAGCTCCTAGGCGAGTTTGCATGTGCCAGATGAGTAATTTCACCTTTTTCGTGTGTTTCCTGCTAATGTCATCATGCCTGTTTCAGCATAATGCTTGCTTTGATAACTCTCTAGCGAAAACTACCACATGTGTTTTCACGTTTAACCAAAATAGACAAAAGCATTGTGCATGTGCACAAGATGTGCATAGGAACTTATCTTCTTTGATACAGAATACATAATCGAACAGTTGTGCATGAACCGTATAATGTATTCATGATGGAATAGTGGTATGTACCACTGAGTATGAAAATGAATTGCTGTCTTAGCTCAACTGGTAGAGCACATGGTTATCAGCCATGTAGTTGTGGGTTCGACTCCCACAGATGGCACTGTAATATAAGTTGTCAATTCCATATTATAAGGTTATTTACAATTTGGTTTCATCTTATATTCGACTTGCAATTTTCATTATCGATTTGGTGCTAGCCGACCTCTAATCAAGGTGTATTAAGAAGGCATTGGGGAGAGCGTCATATTGATTGTGACAACTAGGTTTGCTTCGAGAGTAATAAATTAATATCAATCGAGTTAATCCCATCACCATGAAATTCTATGCTAGCGGGTAACATAGTGATGGATACCTCTATAATGATTTGTGGGGTGATTAGGTATGCTGAGTTTTTTTTTTCGTTCTCAAAAATTAAATTATGTTAATCCATTTACTTAATCGTATTTCAGGACTAATGAGCACACATCTAAAAATCATTATGGGTGAGTTAAAAGAAAATTTAATGCTTTGTATCAATAGAAACATCGAAAAGAACCCGCCTAAAAATTAAGAGGATAATTGAGAAATCCAATGTAAGTGCAATATGACACTTTTTTCTGAGCTTGAAATATTTCCCTTGCTTTTTGATATTTTTCCCCAGTAAGTTATCAGTTCAGGATCAACACCACCAAAAACAATTTGGTCGAATTTTGAGTAAAATCGGAGGTTGAAAATATGTTACTACATTTGGGAGATGTTGGACCAGATAAATTACTTGCAATTAAGCTGGGTGTGTTGAAAGATATGCACAATTTCTGAGAAAATTCTTGCATAAAGCTTGAACAATCATGTCTTTAAAATTTGCAATTTTTTTTTATAGATATAACAACTCTCATTTGAACAACTGATGCATTACCCTGTTTGTCCAATGGAGTCAAAGTGACTTGGTTAAGCATCGGTCGAGGAAGGGCCAATTAATTCTCATTGATAACCAAAAACATATTGTACATTGACTATCTTTGAGCGTTGGATGTTATTACATCTTCATTTTCAGTTTACTTGACCATAATCAAGTATTTTACTTAGCCCCTATATATCGAGCATTTACTTAGCAGTGAATAAATTAGAATTCAAAACCAAGTAACCATCTGAAACATATTATATTAAGAGACTTATATTGGATATACACAAACATGTAACAAAATACCAAACCGAAGGTTAAGAATATAACAAGTAACAACATGTTGAATATAAACTATACTATTGTGCAAATCTGAATTTAGACATTATCTATTATTTAATTAACAACCCTTATAATGAATAACAACCCTTATAATGAATAGCATGGATAAAAATATACCATGATAAAAGTTTGAGCCAGGAACATAGACCGGGTGATTCCTAGAGAAGGAGGAAAAGACAATCAACGCTTGACAACAAGGTAATTAAACTCTGTAAACGATCAAAAGCTCATTGAAGATAAGACTGATAGTGATGCTGAGAAGAGCAAGAAAACATTAGACAACAAAAGAAAACAAACACTACTTGCGGGATTCTTACGGGTCCTTAATAAGAGCCCATATATTCGAATCACGAAGATAAACTAGAGGGACGATTTAACAAATAGAATTGTTTAAACATAAATTTGAACCGAAAAAATGTACGGAAGATTATGCATAAAAAAAGGTACGAGCTACAAAATTTTAAAAAATATAAAATACTGAAAAAGGAAAGTAGAATGGTAGTAAATTTTTTAAGTTTTTGTTGCATGATTTGATAGAACGGTGATTTGCTATCACATGGAAGTAAGATGCTCGGGGCTTATTTGAAGAATGAAAATTTCATTGAAATAGAGGAAGACATATTCATTCAATTTTGGAAATTGACAAGGATATTATGATTGCATTTTTATGAGATTGGGACATAGAAACAGTGTGTAAATAACGAGCATGCATCAATCTTTCTGCTCAAAGTGGATTTGAACATGAAACACGAAATTTGCAAATATATGATATTCGTCCATGAAAATACGGAGAAATTAAAACCAAAACAAAAATACAGACTGCGATAATTTAAACAACGTCTAGAAAATCCGAGATGACGTAGAAACAATATGGACTCGAGAAAGAATACAAATATGCAAGAATAGTTGAATGCCAAAAGAGAGAAGCTTGATATTCATGGACGGGTAAAAAACATATTCATTCACTTTTGGAAGTAGTATTTGTTGGATCTAAATTCTTTTGTTATCTTAATCAATTTACATTTCTGGCAAGGTATGTTATAACTCCAGTTTATATTAGTCATATTATCGTATCGTTCACCGGATTTTTGGTTGAGTCAAAAGGCATTAGCAATTGCTAGGACATTCCAATAGTTTCTGTATTATTCTTCTAATTATCTACCGTATTTTGTTTTTAATCGATAAAGAATTTGATGCTGGCGAGTTTCGAACTCAGGTAGCTGGTACCATCACCCAACCATTTCAATATTGTCATACAATGACACATTAGTATCATTTACCTAATTATTGTTTTGGTAATTTAAATTCTTATCTAGATCATGCCGTTTTATTCTTATTAATAGATATCCTGGATTCCTTTTAAAAACTTTAGACTTATTGCTTTCAAGTCATGCTTAAGCTTGCATGTTCTAATTTATTAGATAAAAACGCTCAACATCATCCGCATAATTTATATTTTACTTTCATTGACATATTTCACAGGTGATGTTCACGTTTATTCCATCATCACCATTTAATTATCTTGGAATCAACAAATAAAAAAGGCACCAAGGTTTTTTTTTTAAGAAAATCACCGATGGGATACCTAGATAACATAAACCAAATTATATGAATTAGGATACCTAGATAGCATAAGCATTATCAATGATATTTTATAGTATTCTCACGGAACTTACCAAGCTAGAAACCCAATGTCGGATACCACTGAAAATTACATGACGCATAAAACTAACTAAAGGTTGAGCCGGGGCCGTAAGGCCCCGGTGATACCTAGTAAATATATATTTTTGTTTGATAAATAATAAATATTAAAAAAATCTTAATGATGTATAGCTTATAAAAACAGACATTATCATTTATACAGGTGTATAGGACCCGAACAATACGAATACACGATATTAACTACCTTGGCCGCTATTAACTACCTTGGCCGTTACCGACCCTAATTTTAATATTTTATTTTTCCACGATATTAACTACCTTGGCCGATATTAACTACCTTGGCCGTTTCCGACACTAATTTTAATATTTTATTTTTCCGTCCGTGAATTCACAATCACAAACGCTATTAGGTTGGCTCTTATCATAGTCCAGGATTCAAGTTTCTTCTTGGATCCACGTCAGCGAAAAACCTCTCCCGGGCGCAATGGGGATCCAACATTCCCAGGAAATACGCATTTTGAAACTGCGCCGCACGCGGTTTCTAATTGCGTTTCATTGGATAACTACAGAGCGCAGTTTGAAACTGCGTATTGGCTCAATCAAGCTTCGACTAACAACTTGTTTTGTCCTTCCTTTGATCTTAGTTGTTGGGTGTTGTACATGAGAATTAGAAAAAGCATACATGTCTGACCTAGTTGTTTTGATGTTGCAGCTTCAGGGAATATCCGTCAGCTCTAGTGCTTACATGGTGATTAAAGTTCTGCTATTTTTAAATCGGACTGATGAGACTGATGAAGCTCTCGGAGGTTGTGTTGACCAATTGTAGGAATACTTGTCTGAGTATCTCGTTAAAAATGTTGTCGGAATACTAATATAAATCGGGTACGCGTGTTGAACCGGCGTACATAAGTACGCTGTTAAAAACAACGTGCAACGCAATTTCAAACTGCGTGCAGCTGAATATTACCCTAGAATATTCGTTTCTAGGCTGATACGAACCGCGTTTCCTGCTTTTCGTCTACGCAGTTTGAAACTGCGTTCCTTGGATCCAAGCTAAACGCAACACTCATTCTGCGTGCAGCTGAATATTACCCTAGAATATTCGTTTCTACGCTGATACGAACCGCGTTTCCTGCTTTTCGTCTACGCAGTTTGAAACTGCGTTCCTTGGATTATTCCAACTTGGATCCAAGCTAAACGCAACACTCATTCTAGATCATCGTAACTGTTCACAACTAAACGACACTTCCACAGTGTATAATCTTGGATGTTGGACTCCATAAGAGCCAGCCTTAGTGAGCGGGTCATAGCAGAGTTGGTAAATTCAACCAATTCGATGTACTGAGTTTTGTAACATTTTGCCCCTGTTGCACAAACAGGGTTATCAGGCGTGTGCGGTTTGTTCTCACTTTTGCAATGTGGCTACTAGTCACAAGTCATTGGCCAAGTTTTTAAATCAACTAATGCTGCAATTGGAAATGTAATTACTGCAATTTCAAAAAATCAAATTTGGCAAGAGTTTATCACTATATCTTTTAGCAACATCTGATGTTTCCAGGAAAACCTACTCAAAAAATCTTATGTTCTTACTTTTGGGCTTGAGGATGGGTAGATCAACATTTTTTTTCCCAACTGTAAAAAGTTGTCAAACCCCAATCCGGTCACAGACTACAGACCATTCATCAAAAGATTCAACTGCATTCCAGAAACCTGGAATCATTGGCACATGTTAACAGATTTAAAACATGCATATCTCGTTCTGAACTAGAATGGCTAAAACTAGATTGGGCTAGTAGTAAAAACAAATGACCGAGTAAAAACAAATGACAGAGTATTCAGTTTTGCCACACAATAAGACTGGAAGACTGGACGTCAGAGATAACAAAATTCTACAATTTCATTATTTATGCTTGCCTTCACTTAAGGTAACTGCTGCATGTATAAACACAGGGGAATACAAAGCCACTACCAAAGATGACGAGTGATCACATTAAGCTTGGCTAACATAAAGATGGACATATGGATCAGAGCTGGAAAGGTGGATGTCGCTAGTAGCGTTTATAATTTTATAGATATGACAATTTTACAAGTATCTAATCAGCAACCAAGCAACAACAGCTAAAAACACAATACCCATTACTGATACAAGTAGGGACATGCATGAGCAAGCACCCCTAGTACGCCGGTTTAAAATCGCCACCCTCTTTTGAACTCGCTGATTTCAAGGAAACCAATTAATTATTTAGCACTTATGGTAAGTCCAGATAGTATTTGGATTTCTCTTTTTCATGTTAGCCAAAAATATTATTTATCAGTAATAGATAGAGGAATCACCTGTAGACGAGAGTCAACTGATTCCACATGTTCGTCCAAAGTATCCTGTGTACAATGGTGAAAAAAATTGTAAGTTTTCACAGATGATTTTTAACTTACTTGTATAATAGAAATTTAGAAAGGAATGTGAAACAGAAGAAGCCTGAAAAAAGAAAAAAAACATACAATGAGCCTCGTGTGAAGATCAAGTTCCTCGTTAACTGTCAATGCAATATGTTTCGTACTTAATACCGTGTCATGCAATTTGTCTAACCCCTCATCTTGCTCTGTTCAAATGCCACCACCGACAGACCCATTTTAGAAAAGGTTAAAAGAACAACTTGAGATAAAAGAAGAAGGAAATATGTGACACGACCAGATGCTTAATACATGCCTCTTATAACTTGTCTCTGTAGTCCAACAAGCCCATGGTTGTCCAACCCTGCTGTTCTAGTCATCAGGTCTGCTGGCTTTGCATCTTCTCCAAGTAAGTTCTCCCTATTGGCGTTGGACATGTTCAGATTAGAGGTCATCTCATCAACTTTAGATCTCAAATTTGAAATCATGTCTTCGCGTTTATTCTTCTCTTTCTCTGATCTGCGCATGGTTAATTAAGGAATCAGAAAACACTATAAGATTAACACTTCCGGTAAACTTAGCCATTCCATATTCAAACAAACGAGCAAGATGGTTGGTTAAAGTGTTTACAATGAAGACTAGTAAGTCGCTAAATAAACATTCACAAAGTGGAATGAGAAGCACAACAAGCTGAAGATATCGATCCATTAGTGTATATCACTCATGCATTTTAAATTGTGGAAACAAGAACATAACGTGAATTAAGTCAGTATGGCTAAAGATAGAGTAGAATGATCAAGTAGGATCTTTTTGTAGACCACAATATGTTGAGGTATGGAGCGTATAACGACGTAGGAAACAAATTCCATAAATGACTGATAAGACTTAAGGTAAATCACATACATTGGCTGCCTAGCTGGAAGATTCGACAATAGCAACTGCAAACTATCAAGTCTGGTCCCCAAAATTGTAATCTTCCTTCGGATTGCAGATGTACTGCACTGTGCATCAGGTCCAGGTGAGGTTGAAGAACTCTTCTTGGCAATCATAGCTTCAATTTCTTCAGCATGTTTAGTAGCTTCATTGAATTCCTTCATCCATGAATCAAAAGAAGATGCCATGGTAGCTGCAAATAATAACATCTTAAGATCATAAATCATAATCAAATTTAAATCATTGACAAAGTTAGGTAAAATAATGGATATACAGCTAGTTTATGGATCGTTTGCTAGAACCACATAAGTTGACTAACTCGGCTAAAACAAAACAAAAACCTGGCCACATAAAAAGTCTGCAAATGTTAACTTGAATACATTATCATAACTGCCCAATACGAAAAGTAGGTAAGTTTTAAAGAATAAGTTCTTCGGTATGCAAGTTCAAACAAGCACAAACATGTCAAAAAAAACAGAAGCAAATTTAACAGTCAGCACAAAAGCAACCATAAGACATTCCTCGAAAACTCAACAATTCGGAATTCAGTTAATGTACAGAACACCTCAAATTAACATCTCTTTTCACAAATAGAAACAAAATCAATGAATCAGTTCAAACTACTGTATATAATCAATGATTCTCCTGATATAACAACATTGAAAGCAATACGCAACTAACCATGGAACATGCAAATAAACCCTAGAACCAACAAAACAAAAACCCAAATTTTGTTTCTCAACCAAAATTTCCCATTTGATCAGCTCTTCTCATGTGTAAATCATCATAATTCAATATATATTAGTTTTCTTTGTAATCCTAAATAACAGAAGTAACATCAAATTGAGTCCAATTCAAAATCTAAAACAACATAACCGTAGAAACAAAGAAAAACATATCAGAAAAACCATAAATTAAAGATAAGATGAGGATCAAATTCTCTATGTAACTAACCCAATTGATAAATTAAAGATAAGATGAGGATCAAATTCTCTATGTAACTAACCCAATTGCATAGCAAAGTCAACAAGACACTCAAACCGGAAATAAATTTGAGGCCGAAGATTGCAGAAAGAAGAATGAGTAATAATAATACCTGTTAATAATTAGGTCGAAGATTAAAGAATTGGGGTTTCGATGAAGACGAGGGAGAGAGGGGGGACAGACGTCACGATTTCGCCACCGAGAATAGACTTGAGTTTTTGTTCTTGTTGAAGGAAATGTTTTAAGTTTGTTGTGAATTGTGATAATGATAACACGTCTTCTTATTTATTCCTCTTTCGAGTCCTAGTTGTGTTCTTTCTTTGACTCTTTCTGCTTTCTTGACTCACTTTGACGTACGGTGTTTTATGTGTACTTGGATATATTTACCCCGGTGATTCAACTGGATTTAAGCTAAAAAAGGCTAAACATTAAGCCTAATGTAACGAAAATAAATTGTTGGGGTGGCTTAAGCCTGACCGTAGTTCCGCCCCTGTTCCCATGTTTAATCCTGAGACGGGATCCGATGGACAAGAACAAATCGTTTTAAGACATTTCGTCTAAGATGCGGGCCATATCTTATTTGTATGTGGCCCTCTCTTTTATAGTTTTTTTTGGCACATCATCAACTCGAAAATCTGACCCCTCTAAATCTTCTTAGCTATTTAGCTTTTGAGAAAAAGTAGGAAGTTAGGCCAAGCATTATGGTGTCCCGTTTTCCTTTCATATCCCTCATATGTAGGGAAAAATTTGATTTGCCAACTACTATGGTCTTCATATCCCTACTTGTGTAGGGATATCCCTTCCCTACTTTGAAAAATGGATAGATCTGATCCGCCTTGTAGGGAAGGGAAATCGCACTAAAACACAATTTCCATGTAAAAAAACTGCTTTACGGATTGGAAGTTGAAACGGATACTCAGTTTCCGTGACAATTTACCCGGTAACTAAGTACCCGTTTTCGTAAAAATAAATAAATTGTTTGACCTTTTTCCTTTTACACCTCTCTCATACCCCATCCTAACGATTCATCATTCATAACGGCTCTATCTTTTCCACCGTCGGATCGCAGCGGTCATTTTCTCAAAAATACTCTATAAATACAACTTTAATTCTCTATTCAAATCACACCAAATCCTCTTCTTACAATTTGTTTTCTTCACTAAAATCTCTCAAATTATCTTCTTTAAGAGTTTCATCAATGTCGGAGACTTAAAGGGAAAAAAAGAAACATAGAACGAGATTTAGTAATTTGGAATGTTCACATTGTTACCACGTACTGTGCTCTAGATGAAAGTAGTTTTGAGAATAAGAATAAGTTTTACAAAAATCTTTTTCAAAAATTTGTGGAATCTTGTGGTGGGAATCCACACGAGCGTACTATAAAAAGCGTTTGTAATGAGGTTACCGTAATCAAGAATGAAGTGGATAACTATTCTGAATGTGTTGCAAGAGCAGTTGCAAGTAATCCGGGCTTGGACTTTAATAACCGATATGTTATCTTAATCCATTCATTATAGTTGTTGTATATGTTGTTTATAAATAGTTTTATTTGTGCGTATCTTATTTATGGCTTGTTTAAATTGATGTAGATGACAATTGCGAGAAACTTTTATATTGAAATACACAAAAAACTCTTTACTCGAGATGTTGAGTATGAGATGCTTAAAGATGTACCAAATGTACAAGTAGGTGTAGCTGAAGATATGGATCAAGATTCTAATCCTATGTCATCTTAATATCATGGAAATTTCTCAAATATGTTTAATACTCAAACCCCATCTTATCTGAATCCATCTGCAAGCCAATTCGTCGAGACTCCATTTGAAAATCAAATTCCAAACGCTTATAATGTCCCTTGTGGTATCCCTTTTTCATTAGGATATACCCCTAGTACGAACCCAAGTACAATACCTGGAACGTCGCCAGGTGGATTTACAGAAGATAAACGCAAGTTGAGAGCTTCTAAAAAATCCCAAACTAATAAAAGGGTCTCTGGACCAACCACACCCGTTACACCTTCATCGCACGAATCCCAAATGAATGATGCCATCAGTAAACTTGTTGATTATTTAAAAGAATCCCGAATGAAAGTCGCACCTCGACAGCAACAACAAAACCAAATTTTGGAAAGGTTGCTAGATACAACCCAACAAGAAAGGGAAATAATGCAAATGGATCTCCAATCGCTGGATCCAAATGCAAGAAAGTAGTTTGAATTAAAACAGAATGCCATCTTGGCAAAGAAGTTGGAGAGGCAACAAAATAATCAGTTCCATTTTTAATTAAAAGTTTGTTAGTTTTAAGATATTGAGTTTAGATTTTTATTTTTAAATAGCTTAGTTTCATTGTTTTTTATTTAAGTAATGTCGTGTTTTAGTTCCGGTAATGTAGTTTCTTTTTTCTTAGTAACATTAAGTTTTTTATTTCTAGTTACGATAATTTGAATTTTATTTTCTTCTACCAACGACTACTTCATGGGCTATATTTTAACGGATAATTTCTAAAAGCTACTTTCAATACCTATTATAAATTTTCATAAGCTTCTTCAACACAAACAATCCAAAATAGGACACTTAGTATCCTCTGTATCTCTTATTATTTTTGTTTTTGAAGATAACATAGTAATGGTTGGGTATACCGTAGAACAAGATGTTGCAATCACCACAGCGTTTGTAAATGTTGTTACTCTGCCTATTGAAGATGTTCAAGAACTCTCCTCCCATGAAAAATTGGCGATGGTGTTCAAAGGATTGGTACAAGCGTTTGGAAATGTTAATAACCGAACCAGACGACAATTTGAACAATGGATTTCTCAAATTGATATTGCGGTACACAAGTACATTGCCATTCAAATAAGGATTCATGGTTACTCCTCACAACACATGAAAATTGTGATTATTTGAGGTCATTTTAAATAGTTTTGATATTCAAAAAGTTGTTTCCAAATAAACACTAACCTACTGCTTTATGTTTGTTTTACGTAGGATGAAATGGCCAAATTTGTGTTCCGGCTAGATACCCGTACATAATTTAAATGTTATAAGTATTACTTAATCTTTAAGGCTAAAATACCTGAATACAACCTGGAAATCAGGGTCCGTGATCCTCCTGAAGATGGACCCGACGATTAGTATATGCTATGTTGTTTAAGATTTTGTGGGTAAATCTCTGTGTAAACCCTCACGAGACTATAACTCGTCCACTAGGATCACCTAGAGGTTTAAAGGCTTGTTTCACGTGCTAAGTGCAACCGTGATTACTACGACAAGTGATTTAGATTTTTATTCAATAATTGTAATGTACTTTATAACGGCTACTTTGTAACGACTATATCCCAATGGCTACTTTATAACGGCTACTTTTGACGGATATAATAAATTGTGTTATCTATCTCCAAATAACAAACATTTATTTTCATACACTTTGCAAAACTCCTAATCACCTCTTTTTATACCTCTCATACCTCTTCATACGAACATAAGCATGGGATCATTTGATCCAATTGAAAATTTGGCAATCATCAAATCATGGTACACCGAAAGTCGAGTAGTAGATCTCTCCCATGTAATGGCAGAGCTCGAAACCTTTTGGGAGAAGATATATAACCAATATAGACAAGATTATGGGAATCTAAATAGAATAAGTCTTCAACAAATTCATGATAGGTACCAAATTATCCAAAAAAGCGTATACAATTTTATAGCTATTCAACAACAGATCTTCAACGCCCGCCATATTAGCCTGTCCCCTCAACAATTTGTAAGTATTTTAGAGTTGTTTTATAACAAAGTTAAATTGATTGATTTTAAATTATAGCAATAAGTATATTGTGTTGTGTTATTGTATCACAAAGTCGTTAAAGCGTGTTATTTAGAGAAAAAGGAGGAAGCATTCACATTTGATGAAAGCTACAATTTCATGGTATCCAAAATCCCAGAGTATCAATCGTCGGATAATTCCTCTAGTTCATCCAATGAAGATTAAAAGTATAATAAATGTTTGGGTATATTTTGCGGGTGAATCTCTGTGTAAACTCTCACGAGAAAATTACTCGTCCACTAGGGTCACCTAGGGGTTTAAAGGCTTGTTGGACATGCTAGGTGCATTTGTGATTACTACGACAAGTGATTTGGATTTTATTCATAGTTGTAATCTTGTTGTCTATTTTATGGAATTTCAATATTAGTTACGTTAAACTTTAATTAAATAAAATATAGAACATCAGATCATATCTAGATTGCAAGAACACATAAAGATAAAAGATTACATTAATATAATATAAAACATTCAAATATAATCATTCTTCAAGATTGTAGATCTGAAAACTTGATTAACATCTGATGCATAAACACATAAAGACAAAAGAATGTTTGGATAGCTTCATTTGGAAAATGATTTGCTATATATAGATACATGATGAGAGCATATAAAATTCAAAAAAAACAAAAACAAAAAACTAGTCGTTATACAGTAAAAATTACCAGTACATATAAAACCAAAAAAAGTAGTCGTTATACAGTAAAAAAAACTAGTCGTTACGAAATTTGAAAAATTGTCCGTTTAATTATTTCGATTATACGGATTTGGCATTTGCAACCATGAATCTTGTTCATTACCTTAATGTTGGTATGTTGATGTACTTTGATTGAGTTCTTTATACAAATTATAAGGATGGTAGACAAAATCTTCTTGACTGTTTGGAAAAAAAGAACCCGACGACGGTTCTGAATCACGAGACTGGCCTGGGGTAGATGACTCACGTGTATGTGGTGGTAGATACTTTATGAAAAATCTCTCATGGAAATCTGAACTGTATTTTGTATTGCAGTTCCTTTTCATGGTCGAAATAGGGTTGTTCTAACCCATGTTTTGTTGTTGCGCAACCTGATATGCCTCACACCACATCTCTTGTAAACAGTAAACACCGACATGAGTTTAAATTTTTTTCACAAATAAAAAATATAAGAATTAAAGGACATATGATACTCACAGTTGTACCTTGATTGACATTATAATCGGGTTTAGGATACTGATCCAAATACTCCCTTCTAGTAGGTTTATAAACCGCCTTAAAATCCGGGCCACATATTCGAGCTGTCGGAATTGTTGGTGGATATGGGAAGATATGACGATCGATGGGCTCCAACTCTTATGCGTATGTGCATTTCCTAGGTGGTGATGGTCGGCGTACTTAAACTTCGGATCTTGTGTACCATACACATCTTTGTTTCCTTCATGTACAATTATACATGAGTACTTCCCAACTGACCTCTTACTCCACCATAGCTTATACTCATAATCAGGTACTTCCACATAATGCAAGGGATTACGTGCAGTGTCGGTGTACAAGTAGTGAATGGAGATGTCTAATGTTGAATCAGGGGGATTGCACGGTATTTAAGTGATTCCAAGAACTTGCTTGAGACATCGTTCCCCCAGGTACAAGGTATTGTGGTCAAAAGGATCATAAAAAACCCTTCATGATTCAAAGATTGGTTTTGCGTCTACCATCTAGGGGTTAGTTTTCCATTCAAGGTCCTCCCACGGCGACCATACTACAGAATTGAACGAGAAGTTTTTTACCAGGTTATGCACGACAACCAGTGAATGAGAACATGTATCACTATGTGCGCCTCTGTTCAAGTCTCTTTGGTTTTCATCATATAACATACCCGCCCGCCGACCACGGATCTTGAACTAACTCATTCTCCGGCTTTACATAGGGAAATAAACATAAAAAATATGACCAAAACCAAGGCTGCAACATTATTAGGTATTATTAACGACTTATTGCATTAACGCTCACCAATAATAAATAAGTAAAGAAAGTAAATTTACAAGTGGGTATGAATTTTTACCATCAATGGATATGAAAAGAATCGCAACTCAGTCGAGGTGATCGTTATTCTAGTACTCAATCCCCATAACATATTACCATACAATGCCAAAACCCAATCATAAGAACTGGGCACACCCAAATCCATCATTATATGTATCCATTTAATCTCAACAACATCGTTCTTGTTAGGGAAAAGGACAATCCCAAAACACCACATCAAAAACCATCTTGCAATTTGTTCCTAAAATACAACATTGATGTCTTGGCCGACTCTATGGTCAAGAAACATAATAATCAAACTAATCTTGATCCCCTTGCCTCTACTCATAACTTTTTTTCTCAAGTCGACTAAGTCTTCTTGTCTAACTTCTTGTATTCCTATTATTACTCTAAATTCTTGTCCTCTCCTTCTTCTTGTTGTAGGTTTCTCTTCGCGCTAATATATTGGAGCAAACAATCTATGATTTCGATTGAAATCTGATGCAATTGGTCAGTTCTCATATTTTCCAATGATATGGGATTTCCTTGGTTAATAGGAATTTCGGTAAGTTATGTGAAGTATAATGGGGTAAACCCTATTTCAAAACTAGGGAAGTGAATTGTATTGGTGGTATGCCACCACCTTTCAAATATACCACTAGTTAGGAAGTTTTCTTGTAGTTTTGGATAATGTATTTTGAAGATTGAACCAAACCCACAGTCGCATATAATTTGTGTAGCATGTGGAAATTTTCAAATTGCGGTATACATTTCGTAAAGACTGCTTATACTACTTCGATGTTTCATTGGTTTATTCCTATCGTCTGTCATGGTTGGGAGTTTCACTTTATGCTCACTATTATATTTTGAAAAAACCGGAATTGTGTCATCCATAACACGTTGAAA
Organism: Papaver bracteatum; assembly: GCA_023529315.1. Lineage (NCBI taxonomy): Eukaryota > Viridiplantae > Streptophyta > Magnoliopsida > Ranunculales > Papaveraceae > Papaver > Papaver bracteatum. The sequence continues at coordinate 1,237,093 of JAJJWX010001343.1, forward strand.
ATTTTCGGAGTACATTTACGACACACATATACACAAAATCATCACAAAACAATGGTTCAATGTTTTTAAGAAAAAATATACAATGTATTGTCTCAAGCAACAAAAAATCTCAGCCACATTATCAATCACATTACAATAAAATCATCAATCAATCCAAAATTATCCATCCTAATACAATTTCTCTGCCAACAATCTATCCTAGACAACATACATACTCATTTTATCATCCATTAATCCAAAATGATCAATAACAATACAATATCTAAATCAAAAATCAATCATAAACAACAAGCACTTTGATTCAATCGACAAAATATGATATATTCAATCAACAATGTCTCAATGTTTCATACAACATACCTAAGGAGACATCATAATCAATATAATATCTCCAATTTAATCAAAATCAAAATCAAATTAAATTTAACCCTAAAATTAGAAACACTCACCTTGGAAGATTTTGTTGATGAAATATGAAATTGGAAAAGGGAAATAGTTCACCAGGTAGCAAGGATCAAATCCATTAAATTTATCTTCTGAATTGCACCCAAAACCATTGAAATCGAAAGGGGTCAGATTGGTTTTTAGAGAAAAGAAGAAGAAATGGTCAAGCCGAGCGAGTTCTGTGAACTTAAACTTATAATACGGATACTCACTAGCCATATTGGTCAAGTCAGCGAGTTGACTTATACAGAAACTCAGTAGCCGTATAGCACTATTTATACGGAATCTGAGTTTCTGTATCATGTAGGTGTTGATGGTGTTTTTTAGCTTAAGGTTAAAATCGTAAAACTCTAGTCGGACAGTGGCGTCACAGGATTTGAGTAATAATGCCTCCACTGAATGCATTTATTGAACCCTTTAATATGTCTGCGAGAAAATTACTAGGGTACCTTTTTTTAATACTAATTAGGGTTTCGATAGGCCAAACCCTAATTCCAACACCGCATGTGCCAATGGAAAACTATGCCAGCTGTAGATACCGTCGAAATCGGTTAGGATCTCTAGATATCTAAAATGGGAATCACGTGGAAATTATTATTATAAGAGCCGCCACCCAACTTAGGGAGTTGGGACCCAAAATAGGCACTGGTCCAAAACAGAGAAATAGTTCGGGAATCAAGATACGGGCTAGGAAGGTGTGAGGCACCTAACCCGTCCAATCCGAAAATCGGCCTCTACTTTATAATTAGGAAACTAAGGTTTGGATAGCAAAAAAATAAAAAAATAAAAAAACCAATTTTCATAAAATTATAACCTGCAAAAATATCAAAATATTAGATACACATGAATAGATTATTAATTCAAATTCGAAAAAAAAAACAAAAAATATTATTATTATTATCAAAGAAATTTATGATAAATTATTAAACCTATAATGCTACGGACGATCAAGGCACTGATGGTAATTGCTTTTGTCGACCAAAGTCATATGCATGCGAAGACCATACCTAAGCTATTGGAAAAGAATGCTCCAATTAACAACTTCCACTTAACATATGAATCTATTTAACACCTCCATCACACAGACCTCAAATCTAGCATCAATATTTTAAGATGAAAATAAAGTGGTTGCTTCCTAAAGAAATAGGGAACATGCACAACATGAATGGAATGATGGGTTATGTAACACGTACCAATCTTATTTAACTTTCAAAAAATCGAATATTACACCACGTTTAGATATTTAATGCATGAAATAACAAGAACAATGAAGTGGAGAAATAAAGAAGCCAACCTGTTTAGCCAATGAAATTTGAATTAATACTACTTAGCTTTACTGTGAAAGAAATCCAACAACGTCGTTGCTTCCGCTAGACCGTATCCGAGTTGCTCTTCCAATTCAATTGCCAACCTAGCACCTTCTAATTTTTTTTATCGTAATCCCTACCTATTTCTATCGAAAGTTTTTCTCTTACGATTTCTACCCCAAAATTTTCTCCTCCCACTTTATATTATTATTATTCCTCCCTTAAAACACCAAAACAAGCTCCCTATTTATATTGTTTCTCTATTAACCATAACTATAGGATTAATTAACTTTGATCGGACCGCTCACATTAAAACCCTAAATATCATTTCCCATTTTAAAAATATTATTTCTCATATATCCAATATTATTCCCACAATTAAAAAGAATTTATTTAATCCTAGAATTTTAGTTAAATGGAAAGACTTGGGTGCAAAGCTAGAAATTGGTGTCGACATCTTACACACATTGCTGCTCGGTACGGACGGCTAACTTTGGCATATAGGAATTGGATGGACTTTCGAGTACCAGTGAGGTGCAGGGCCGTGTGAAATGAATTCCCCACTTGCGACTAAAAAAAGTGCATACATTAACCAATTGGGTCGTCACTTGAATTTGGGTAGATGTGGACTTGGACTAGTAGATTATAAGTCTAGCTTACATTTTGGAACGTAATTATGTGTGCATTACTTATCATGGTCTATTTAATTACCGGGTGGCAGTTACTACCCTAGTTTGCACTCATATTAGACTTCAACACCTAGACCACTTCGGATACGATTTTGCGGCGAGCTTATGCAAAATTGGGGTGTCTACAGTTGCCCCTCTTTGGCAGAGGTTACATGCAACTGAATGCCAAAGATATACACGCCAATTTTGCACGAGTTTAAACACTTTGTTGGATTCCTCACTTATAAATTATCCATAATGACACTAGAAAGTTCACCCGGATTATTTCTAAGTTTTTTAATTTTGCACACATACACATCCTCGTGTTATAGAGATCACGACGAAGCGGTACTTGTGCCATACCAGCTATTGCGAAAACAGGCGGCTCTTTATTTATTTTCAATGATTCTTCTAACAAAATGCCACGCCATCTTGATTGCAATGTCTGAATAGAATCTCCTCAATCTGTAATCATTTATGGTCCTTGCTACGATCCATTAGAAGCTTGAGATATACGAATTTCCCCATGCATTCTTGATTACCACAATCCTTATGAAGAAAGCACATTTTCACTTCCTCTTTGAGCTTTGCGTCCAAAATCTGGGAGACCCTGTAATTGATGTCCTTGCAAAAGAGCAATTAGTAGTACATGTTCCTAATAAATACTAATACTAATTTTTTTATATTATTATTAAGAAAACAAATCCTAAAAAATAATTTTCAAAAACAAAAGGTGAAAAACAAAATACTCAATATATACAAAGGTTTAGGAATCCCGACCTGCCATGTATCTGATAGATGCCACCAAAAATATTACCATCCCCATCCAAATTTTCAAATCTGTCAATCCTCCCAGCTATCTCCCAGCTATAATTATCTTCATCAATTGGCTTCAAACTATAAAATGATTCAGGATTTTTGTTGCTTTCCAGGGATGACGTTCGATGCTTCAAATCTTCAATTTCTCCACGTGACTTTTCTTTTCCTCTAAGTGCTACTCAATTTTCCCAAGTGGCTGTTTAATAACCATTTCTTTTTTTCCATTTTTTTCTTTTCTTTTAATTTTCCATTTTTTTTTTCATTTTTTTTTCATTTTTTTTTTCATTTTTTTCTTCCTATTTTCTATTTTTCATTTTTTTTTATAGATCTATCCGTTTGGACGTCCGTTGCTCATAAAACTTTAGGAGATGACTTATAGGACTCAAGATGACATACAAATGGGCTTAACATATCTCTCTCTAAATTATTTACTTGACTAAGATCGAACACTGTAATAGAAGGCTGAAATGCTCTAATGACATGGGCCCCGTATGATGATGTTGGTGCCCTTAGGTTTTTTTTTTTTTTTTTTTTTTTGTTGATCTAATATAATGACGATTTTCCCCCTTTTTTTTGACACTATAAGACTGAAAATAATAATTCTTGATTGATTGATAAAAAAATTTTCGACGAGGGTATAACATAGTGACGAATTTGCGCTAGATTTTTTTTTTTTTTGACTGACCAAAGGGGCCAAATATGATGACGACTTTGCCCCTAGACTATGACACTATGAGAGAGATATTGGACTTCTGAAAACAATCTCCTTAAATTTTATAAGCATTCGCCGCCCTTAGATAGATTTGAGCACTTACCTATGTATGGTATTTCTTAGGTCGAGTAACACTTACTGGGCCTGGATCATGTTGGCTGCCCCGATCAAATAGTTGAACAATTCTTCTATTATGTATGATTATTGAATCTTCTGGAAATTCTTCTTGCTTCATCTTCTTGAACTTTATCTTTGAAAAATCATTCATTACCTTCTGATTAATTGCATTCTTGAACTTTGTGCTGGGAAAATCATCCATTGTCTTCTGATTAGTTGTTTTCTTGAACCCTTTGCTGGGAAAATCATTTGTTATCTTCTGATTAATATCTTCCTTGAACTTTGTGCTGGGAAAATTATTCATTACCTTTTGATTAATTGTTTCCTTGAATCTTATGCTCCGATTATTATTCATTGTCTTCTGATTATATTCTTTCTTGAACCTTTTGTTGGGAAAATCACTCACTTCCTTTTGATTAATTGCTTTCTTAAACTTTATGCTGGGAAAATCGTTCTTTTTCTTTTGATCAATTGCTCCATTATTTTTCAAATTTAATAACACGTCCTTGTAAGATACCAGTTCCTTAAGTAGTGGATCCGTCTTCTTGCTTTTATTTGGTGAAAAAATCTCATCTTCATGTATTTTGAATCTCTCTTGCTTCTTATCATTGGCCTTCCACATCCATTCTGGTCTTAACTGCAGTGGTTTCTCTTTAATTAAATTCACTACTTTTGTCTTCTGTATTGGCACATTCTTGCACTGTATCCACATTTTGGTCTCATTCATCTTCTTTCTATGAGGTGCCCTTACAGGTTGATTTTCCTTGTTTTGATTGACAAACTTTACTTCTTTAGCCGGTTCAGGTTTTTCTTTTTGGTGGTTCCACAGTCCCCACGGTTTGCCACTATTCTCACTGCCTTTGTTTATGCCGAGTATATTGTTCTTCAAAACATTTTTCCTACAAACAAAATCTTTTTGGTTTTTTAGTTTTTCAATTTAGTTTTGGATTTTTCGAAATATTTTGAAAATTGGAAATAAAAGATGACTTATTTACAAATTCAGGTGGTGTACCCTTAACCGATCTGATTGATTCAACATAATGAGTTAGAGACTTACCTGACTCAGCATCTATTTTTCTTACCACTTTTTGTTCATCCTTTTCTCTTACATATTTAAACTTGGGTAATGGTTGTGTAGGAGGCATAATTATATTTTTATCCCTGAGATGAGGTGGCTTGTAAATAGGTCTGCTTCTTGTTACATTTTGAACTTCTTCACCACCCTCAGTTCTAAACGGATTCCACCTTGTATATGAAGATTGATTTTTTGCATGTACTGGTTTAGTAGGTAAGATATCTGAGAGGTAGACTGGACTCGCGAGTGGTTGAACGGGATGAGACAAGAGCTCTGAAATATGCACAGGCCTAAAAGGTGCGGTCTGCTTTGGTAGAAGGTCATATATATGCACAGGCTCTGCTGGGAATCAGTTGGAATTTAGCACGTTCCTAGGTTGCTCAACTCCATAATAATCTGCCATTAATTCAGACAAAATAACAGGACGATTAGTTGTTGAATTAAATGAATTCACAGTTTTTACCTGATACGTGAAGAGTTCACTGATGTGGACGCGCCTATTCATCGCAGTTTCTTGCTTGTAGATTGAGTCGGCTAAATTGGTTTCATATTCCGCCAAGACAAAATTGACCATGGGTTCCCTTTGATGATATTGCAATGGGTTTGTATTCAGCTGCTTTCTATCCCCATAATTCCTTTGTGGATGTCCATATCTGCCCTGATTCCAGTTCTGGATATGCCCCTGGTATGGTCCTGTAGGTGATGCAACTGACACAATATTCACTTGATTTTCATCTGTAAATGTGGCCCTTCCGCAATTATTCCCATTAGAGTCATCTGGGTTGGTAAATCTTGTCATTCTTCCCGTGTCCAATGCATTTTCAATCTGTGAACCCGCCTTCCATAATGAGAGTAATGTTGGATGGTAAGACAATATCAGTCGATTCCAATATTCATATTTCAAGCAGTTCATTATCATATCAACCATATCATCTTCAGTTAATTTTTCATTGAGTTCTAATGCCTTGGTACTCCAACGTGGAAAGAATTTTGTAAATGCCTCATTGGGTTCTTGTCTGACCGCCTCCAAGTGCTTCCGAGTAAACTGAAGTTCAGGGACCAACATAAATCGTCTCACAAACATATCGACCATATTTTGCCATGTCGAAACTAGACTTAGGTCTGTCTTCATCAACCACTTCAACGCCATCCCGGTCAAACCTCTTTGAAACAATTGGACTAACAACCCATCCTTAATACCTAATGGTTTCAAGTACCCAACATACATACGAATATGGGTTTTGGGGCACCCAGTTCCATCATATTGGTCCATATCCGGAAATTTGAATCCAAGAGGTAAACGAATATCGGGATAAGGATATATCCCATGTATATCTACTGTACCCCCACCCATTTTCTGTAAGGTCCTTTCGATCTTTTTGAGCCTCTGGGCTAATTGTCTTTCTCGTGCCGTGGTCTCACCCATTTCATCAAATTTTTCATTTTCAACCTCTTCAAAAATGTCCTCTTCAAAATTATTCTTTTTAACCTCTTCATAATTATGATTATTTTTGTCATTTTTCATATAAGCCACAACATGTTTTCCCTTGGACTTAGCAATGGCCTCGAGAGTAAACTTCTTGGTCTCGGCTTCCAATTCTGTGAACTTGGTATCCAACATCTTTTGGAATTTTTCGCGCAACCATGACAATGCCCCAGTGTCGATATTCATTTCGGATTCTATAGTCATTTTCCTGTTTCAAAGGAAAAAAGAAAAGATATATGGTAACACAAGGGTGCTTATGTCTTGGATTTTGTGCAACAATGAATGCAGTTTACAATTAATGTACGTGCATGCAGGTTTCACTAACTCTTGGGTAGGCTTGGGTTACCTTAGGAAAATATACCTCAGACGTAGTCGAAACTAGTCTTCTTTGGTACTGGGCTAAGGCTTGTGGTGTTCGACTGATAACGCCCAAAGGGTTCAGCCTTACTAACCACGGATTTTCCTAAGATTCGGACTCGGACGATGCAAAATGGAATGCAAATGTGCAAATGGGTGCGTGCACGTGTGTGTGTGAAAATACCGAGTAGTGTCAAATCAAAACCCTAAATTCCCAATTACGTTTCAAGTTAGATTCTCAAAATCCCCAGCAAAGTCGCCACTGTAGATACCGTCAAAATCGGTTAGGATCTCTAGATATCAAAAATGGGAATCACGTGGAAATTATTATTATAAGAGCCGCCACCCAACTTAGGAAGTTGGGACCCAAAATAGGCACTGGTCCAAAACAGAGAAATAGTCCGGGAATCAAGATACGGGCTAGGAAGGTGTGAGGCACCTAACCCGTCCAATCCGAAAATCGGTCTCTACTTTATAATTGGGAAACTAGGGTTTGGATAGCAAAAAAGAACATAAATAAACCAATTTTCATAAAATTATAACCTGCAAAAATATCAAAATATTAGATACACATGAATAAATTATTAATTCAAATTCGAAAACAAAAAAAAAGAAGATATTATTATTATTATCAAAGCAATTTATGATAAATAATTAAACCTATAATGCTACGGACGATCAAGGAACTGATGGTAATTTCTTTTGTCGACCAAAGTCATATGCATGCGAAGACCCTACCTAAGCTATTGGAAAAGAATGCTCCAATTAACAACTTCCACTTAACATATGAATCTATTTAACACTTCCATCACACATACCTCAAATCTAGCATCAATATTTTAAGATGAAAATAAAGTGGTTGCTTCCTAAAGAAACAGGGAACATGCAAAACATGAATGGAATGATGGGTTATGTAACACGTACCACTCTTATTTAACTTTCAAAAAATGCAATATTACACCACATTTAGATATTCAATGCATGAAATAACAAGAACAATGAAGTGGAGAAATAAAGAAGCCAACCTGTTTAGCCAATTATATTTGAATTAATATTACTTAGCTTTACTGTGAAAGAAATCCAACAATGTCGTTGCTTCCGCTAGACCGTATCCGAGTTTCTCTTCCAATTCAATTTCCAACCTAGCACCTTCTAATTTTTTTATCGTAATCCCTACCTATTTCTATCGAAATTTTTTCTCTTACGATTTCTACCCCAAAATTTTCTCCTCCCACTTTATATTATTATTATTCCTCCCTTAAAACACCAAAACAAGCTCCCTATTTATATTGTTTCTCTACTAACCATAAACATAGGATTAATTAACTTTGATCGGACCGCTCACATTAAAACCCTGAATATCATTTCCCATTTAAAAAATATTATTTCTCATATATCCAATATTATTCCCATAATTAAAAAAAAAATATTTAATCCTAGAATTTTAGTTAAATGGAAAGACTTTGGTGCAAAGCTAGAAATTGGTGTCGACATCTTACACACATTGTTGCTCGGTACGGACGAATAACTTTGGCATATAGGAATTGGATGGACTTTCGGGTGCCAGTGAGGTGCAGGGCCGTGTGAAATGAATTCCCCACTTGCGACTAAAAAAAGTGCAGACATTAACCAATTGGGTCGTCACTTGAATTTGGGTAGCTGTGGACTTGGACTAGTAGATTATAAGTCTAGCTTACATTTTGGAACGTAATTATGTGTGCATTACTTATCATGGTCTATTTAATTACCGGGTGGCAGTTACTACCCTAGTTTGCACTCATATTAGACTTCAACACCTAGACCACTTCGGATACGATTTTGCGGCGAGCTTATGCAAAATTGGGGTGTCTACACTAGCCACATCTACCACGCCAAGGCATGCCAATCATGCTAGCCGCACCACTGTGCCAATGGAAAACCATGCCAACCACACCTACCGCGCCAAGGCATGCCAACCATGCTAGCCGCGCCACTGTGCCAATGGCAAACCATGCCAACCACATCTACCGCGCCAAGGCATACCAACCATGCTAGCCGCACCACTGTGCCAATGGAAAACCATGCCAGCCACACCTACCGCGTCAAGGCATGCCAACCATGCTAGCCGCACCACTATTCCAATGGAAAATCATGCCATCCACACCTACCGCGCCAAGGCATGCCAACCATGCTAGCCGCACCACTGTGACAATGGAAATCCATGCCAGCCACACCTACCACGTCTAGGCATGCCAATCGTGCTAGCCAAACCAACCACACCTTGCCTTGGCCCCACAGGTACCAATGGCATGCCAGCCACCTTGTCGCGCCATATCGTGTTGGCCTTCCCCATGCGGCTACCAAAACAAAGGCCTGCAATAATCAACGACCATCTTTCCATCTAAGATGCAAATCTTAGCCGTCCAAGGTCACTAACCAACGCATGGTAACCTTTTGCCCAATGCCAAAACCCTAGTTTTGGCCACGCCTAAACCACGCCAAGGCATGGAGACCATGCCACATGTGCCAATGGCATGCCGTGCCAGCCACCTTGTCGTGCCATACCGTGTTGGCCTTCCCCATGCGGCTACCAAAACAAAGGCCCGCAACAATCAACGACCATATTTCCATCTAAGATGTAAATATTAGCCGTCCAAGGTCACCAACCAATGCATGGTAACCTTTGGACCAACGTCAAAACCCTAGTTTTGGCCACGCCTAAATCACGCCAAGGCATGCCGACCATGCCACATGTGCCAATGGAATGCTGTGCCAGCCACCTTGCCGCGCCATACCGTGTTGGCCCTCCTCATGCGGCTACCAAAACAAAGTCCTGCAACAATTAACGGCCATCTTTCCATCTAAGATGCAAATCTTAGCCGCCCAAGGTTGCCAAACAACGCATGGTAACCTTTGGCCCAAAACCTTAGTTTTGGCCATGCCAAACCACACCAAGGCATGCCAACCATGCCACATGTGCCAATGGCATGCCGTGCCAGCCACCTTGCCGCGCCATACCGTGCTGGCCTTCCCTATGCGGCTACCAAAACGAAGGCGTGCGACGATCAACGACCACCCTTCCATCCTATGTGCAAATCGTAGCCGTCCAAGATTGCCAAACAACGCATGGTAACCTTTGGCACAAAACATGCTAGTTTCCCAAAACTTGCTAGCTTCCCAAAACACGCTAGCATCTCAAAACATGATAGCTTCCCGAAAACGCACCAAACATGCCACCGTCCCTCTTGAATTCTTCCTGAGTTTTACTTTCGGGCTGTCTTCACCTTCCGAACGAGCTCAAACCTAAATATTCCCGTAGAAGAGACATGAAATTCTTTTCCGTACATAATGGAGAGGCGGACCATCAAAATCTGAGTTTGTATGAGAATTCTACATCGATTCTAGTAAAGGGCGCTAATTTGGGTTTCAGCATACTAAACCCTAATTTAGACAAAGACGCATGCGCTTCCCTTCTAAGCCGCACACTGCCAGTGGCTCCACTCCATGTTAAATCCATGTCAGCCATGCTTTCATGTCGCTGGCTACCAAACGAAGGGTTGCAACGATCAAAGACCACCCTTATGTCTAAGATGCAGATCTTAGACGTCCAAGGTCACCAGCTAACACATGGCCACTTTTGGCTCAATGCAAAAATCCTAGCTTGGCCACACCTAACTGTAGCCCCCCCCTAAGCTAGCAGCTGACTAATCCAAGAGATTAACTAAATAAAGAGGCATTAAAATTTAAAACATGCACTAAGCATTCAATTAAGAAATGTGATACAGAACTTAACCCAAAACTAACCACGCTCAGAAATATGTATACAAGATCTTCTCTCAAATGATACATATATATAATAGTCAATCGATTTTTAAATATACAACATAATAAATATAACAGAAGTTAATCAACTAGCGAAGTCTACTTCTCGGAGCTTTAGCTGCGCAACACTGATCTGTCACAGAAACTGAAGTGGGAATAATTAACATTTAACCTTCTAAGTAATCATAAGCAAGATTTGGAAAACAGTACATGTTTTTCCGAAACATTAAACAGTGACTAAGTCACTGAAATAATCATACATGTATATGGACAATCTCCTTCTTCAAACAATGTATAATATGGTTGTAAATCCCTACCCGGCAATTCACACCTATTTAGATATGGATGCCACCAAGACCATGGTGACCAATACTCTAAACAATAAAAGTTGAATTAAAGTAGGTATAAATGTGAAGGAGAGTATCCTATATACCACAAGTGGAAATTCGCATTTCCCATAACAATTCATATTGACAACAAAACAATACAAGTCCTTTCCACACCGTGGAAAGATTCACAGAAATAACAGGATTATCATAATGCATTTTAAACAAAGCATGAAATGCACGGACAGACAATGCATGAGTTTGTTAAGCATAAAATTTTATAAAGGCAACAATAATGAATACAAAGAGACAAATGCATTCCCACACCTTTTTGAAGGTAAGCCACGCCTGCCTCGAGATCCACTGGTTTATCCTTTGAATCGATCGTTGTTAATAATTAACTGTTAATCAAAGAAGTATTCTAAGAGTCTAGCCAAAATGGTTCACACAAGAATCATACAATTCTATCTAACATTTCTAGGCCCAATTAAGGTTCTCCATCGTTATTTATCTATCTTTAGCATAACTAAGATTTACTAATTGAATTAGGTTGGTTCTATAATCTATTAGCCAAGTCTTATGAATGTCTACAACTTTGTAGAAGAAGTCAAAGGTCAATTCGGACCATAAGTGGTCCAAAACATCAATATAAGATAACTAGTCTAAAGCCCAATCCCACTTAAACAAACCCATTAATAAGGGCATGGCCCAACTGGGTCAATCTAACGGTCACTAACGGTTGAACTAACAGTCAAGAGTGAACTAACAGTCAACGTCCAAGTCAAGTCAATGTCCAAGGTCAACTAGTCAATTTGGTCAAGGTCCACTGAGTCAAGTCTGGTCAGATCCTAATTACTGAGTTAACTCACTCAGATAAACTAAGTCAGACTGAATCAATTCAGTCAAACAAGGTTAACTAAACAAACCAAGTTACAGGTTATTTCAAGTCTAATTCTTACACCTTCATCTACCAATTTATATTTCAACACCAATTCAAAAAAATAAACCAAGTTCAAGTTCTATTTACAAACAAAGACTGTGTCTACCTGCAATTGCAGTAGCAGCAAGCTTTCACAGCAATACAATCTACAACTCTGAATTCACCATTCTTCATGAACTCAAACTTCAAAAATCATTCACTCCATAAACTACTACAAATACTACTAGTTTCCAAATCAGGAAACACCATTCTCTTAATCAATTACAATCTAATCAAACAAACCTAAACTATAATCTTGTATACAAACCATCTCTGCCAACCAAACATAATACAACCCTTTTATGACCTCGGTTCATTAACTACAATCCCATATAACATCTTCATTAATTCATACCTTTTCTACACCCTCTTGTCTGCCATCATCTATATTCTAGTAACACTAATTTATACACCTCGACTCAATCTGAACTTCAACAACATCATTATCATTTCAGGCAGTTTATATCGTCACCTCTTGAATACATCTCCAGTTCAGTATTACAATCTACACAACACTTTATATAACAACATACTCCATTTTCATTCCATACTAACATATACACAGTTCAGACATTCTCCATCATCATGACTTCCACAACAACATCATCTGTAATTCTGACACCGTCCTTCAAATCACAGTTCAATATCCAAATTTCACAGGAATCATTACATCCCAGATTCAAGACCACACCATCACTAACACTATATCAGTAACATCTCAATTCCATTATAATTTCACAACATACCTCAATCTAACTTCTTTGATACGACCTATACCACATTCAATATAGAGAATTTTAACCATTCCATGCTTAATTCTAACTCATGCCATAATATTAACCACATATCTATCTCATAACCATCTCAACTTCATCAACAATCATAAAAACCCAGTAATAGAAACAAAACTCTACAAGTTCAACTTAAAAGAAAACAATTACCTCAGAATGGAGTCAATCAAGCAACCAAAACTGAATTTATTCTTTACTTGTTTCAAATTCATTTCATCATCTCAAACCCACCACCATCTCAACAGTTGAAAGCATCACCTAATCGAACCCAATTTATTTCATAAGAAACCCTAGCTCACTGTTTACTCAAATCCTCAATCATCTCTTCAATTTCTTCCTTAAACAACTTCAATCTAACAAACCCATCCACCGGTTCCATCTAATTATTCTTTGAATCTCAAATGAAACCCTAGCTCATTCATATCTCAAACCCTAATCTTCTCTGAAATCGAAATTTAAACCAAATAACAATTCTACTTCATACCCAATAAAAACCCATCTCGAATTACTCAACTCTTCAATCAAACTCATACAATTTAATCTTCAATTCAAAAGAACCCTAATCTCGTTCTTCTCAGGTTATCTCGAAACTCAAACAATCTTCAATTGATCTTCTTCATAGATTAGAGTCACGCCATTTTCATCATTCTGATCACTAGATTCAACAAATAATTCTATCAAAGCCTACTTGAAATCATCTCTCGGTTTCAAACATAAGAAAAGAGGAGAAGCAGAGAAGAAGAGGAAAGAAGAAGAAAAGAGAAATTGAGTCTTCTCTCGACACGTTGGGTGGTGATAAGGCTAACGAAATTATTAAGGCGCCCACGCTTTGGATAAGGGCAGCCAGGTCGGTCTAAGGATAATATCTTCTTCGTCTGGTATCCGAATAACACGTTCGAGTATCCCAATTTGCCTAACTTTCCGAGACCTATTCAATGGTACTAGTTTCATAGCTAGATCGTTGTTAGATTAATTCCTAATAATTAACGTTCGAGTTACACTAATCGAGTAATTATCGACTAATTCGTCACCTGACTAGTCTAATTGCGTTGACGAACTTAAGGATCCTTACACTAACCATGTTAAAACCACGCCGGCCATGCTTTCATGTTGCTGGATACCAAAACAAAGGCCTGCAACAATCAACGACTACCTTTCTCTTAAGATGCAAAATCTCGGCCGTTGAAGGTCACCACCGAGCCGACAAGTCTCCCAACCTCAACTTGCCAGACAACAACAACGTGATATGTGTTTTCCACGAAAACACTCGAGACATCAACGCATGTCACAAACTGGAGGATTCTCATTGGGTATTGGTTTGGCGGTTTACAACGTGAAGTGTACACTACGCCCGTTATAAAAAAGTGTCATAAGGATGGGGCGGTTAGTAAATACAGGGAGTAATGGTGAAACACTTTCTTTTATGGAACATCAATACCAGGCATTACCAGTTACCACCTCCTCCCATTTACTCACCCGTTTTCCATTTCTTAATGAGACCAGGGTACGTTTCACTTCGACTTGTATAAATAGGCATTACCTATTTCCACCGAACAACAAGTTCTGGTAAGGAGCATACAACACTCATAAAACATTTGCTAACTCTCCATCTGTTAGCTTCCTACTTTATGATACAAGTCGTAAAACAACTACTCTTCCAGAATCAACTATTCTGGTCTCAACACTTTCTTCGCTTCCCTCCCCAAAACCAACCCTTCCCCTTCACTTTGTGACCGAATCTAGTCTGGAATGGCCATTTCTTAGTTTAGCCCGGATTTGCACAGATTGATCTCTCGAATCTAAAGTACTCCCTTGCAATATATTGTTTAGGGTTTAAATTCGTTTCTCACCCACACACCCGAAATTACCAGAATCAGCAGAAACCGTTTTCACCCTCAAACAGTAGGGAAGGGATAAATTAAAGGGAACCATAGTGAAGCTTCCTTCAGACCCATATATCTTCCTTTTATTTGAGGGATAGGGAAGGGATGTCCTGCACCATAGTGCTTGGCCTTATAGAAAGAAAAAAGCTAAACAGTTAGGTAATAAACTATTTTGGAAGTTTTTTTCTATATTATATGTCGTGTCAGCATTTAAAGAAGAGTCACATACTTCGAGTATGTGGCCCAACTACATCATGGCAGCACTGTTTTAGGATAGGTGAACGCAGAAATTGGTTCTATGTTATGTGAGTCACATGATTTATTCCGAGATTTTCTCTTGATAAACCTAGAAATATTGAAAAACGAGAGCATCGTAGCAATGACTCAAAATCATACTTATGTTCCTAGCACAAAAGGTCATCAACGCATGATTAGTTTGGTTTAGATTTTGTTGATACTAGTTTCAGTTTAAAATAAATCCATAAAAATGCCATCATCATTGTGAAATAATGATAAAATCATTGAGTAATGATATTAGTAATCTAAGTTCGAAACTCGTAGCATCCATTGTTCAAAAGAAAAAATATATGAACGTGGATGCATCGACAATGTTGTGCAAAGCTGTCTGTTTTTCACACTTATGCATGGTTGAGGAATGGATTTGTACTCGTGTTAGAGGAATGGGTTTGTACTCATGTTACAAAGAGAGGAAAACAATGCTACCAATCTATTACCTAAATGGGTGCAAGAATATATTTTGAATATTCTATCATGAGCTGAGGCGCTCATTTTCCACAATTTTTTTTTAGATTCTTACATCCTTCCAGTATTAGAAAACTTCTCATTAGGTACCAGAGGAGAAGGAAAATTTTCTATGTTAGCTCTACTTTTCTTAGTTTATGCCAGGACTCTTATGTCTATATGATTTATCGCATTGTACTCTTTTTTCTTGGTAAAGGTTTTATCCCCATGAGTTTTCCTTGTCAAGATTTTAATGTGGCAACATATGCATGGACGGCATCGCATCATATCTCATCCTTCAGGTATATCAGTAGTTTAGCTGTTTATCATTTCTTTTTTTATTTTAAATTTTATTTTTCGTTCCTTTTAAAGCTTTCTCAATAGTTTAGCTATTAATCATTCCTTTTTTTATTTTTATTTTTCGTTCTTTTTAAAGCTTTCTCACTTAGAGATAGTCAAAATGATGTATCTTTTATTAATTCTTAATCTAAGATTTTCTTATAAAAAAATATTACCTAAAAAAGCCACTTATAAAGGTCTAACTAATGAATGTTATTAATCTCTTGCAAGTTCTTTTTTCCAACAAACTCCCATGGAGAATTTATTCATAAAAAACAAAAAGAAAACAATAAGCCTAATCCTCAAATAAAGAAAAAGAAAAAAGAAGAAAATCAAATGAAATGAAAAGGCATTTAAACCTTAAATTCTTTTCAGAAGCTTTCATGTACATTCTCTATTTTGATATCTTCTTGCACAAAACAAATTAAAAACCATCCAACGGGGAAAAAAACGCATCTCACTCACCATGTTCTCCATACTCATACTTCCAACGTTCTTAGAGGTTATTACGGTGGTAAGGGCCGTAAGACCTTAACTTAATAAATTTATTTTTCTGAAATGTAAAATTAGTTATATTAATTGAAAAAAGATTCAAGTTAGGGGTAAATATATATAATTTAGATGGAAACAAGCGCTATCTCGGTCATATCACGAGTTCTCTTAAAATATAAATTATTGACACGAAGAACATCCATTTATCAAACACAACCTCGTATCATTGGGAAAAATCTAAGTTCCTGTAATAACAATAAAGAACAAGAATTATATGAATCAATTAATCCTCGGGAAATTTCTCTAGCCTTGTCGTATGACGTATATAAACATGTCATTGATATAGATAACTTCGTCGAGAGACGTTTTCTTATATTGACTCGTTGAAAAATTGTTATTGATATACTTTGTGTACGAGTTTTAATTGTGGATCCCATCACACTTATTGAAAAAAGATGAAGTTGCAGGAAATCCCACAATACATCCCTTACAAGAATTCATAACAATCAACACATTTCTTAAGATCAATAACGACACTTTTTATTAATTGGATCTAGAAAATTTACAAGAAGGAAATGAAATCAAGAACACAACACTATATTGGACTTTCTCTCTCCTCAAAACTTTCTCAACACTCCAAAATTTATCTCCCTTCCCTTAAGCCTATTCATCTCTTTATACAAGGTATTACATAGTGGATGACAGCTAATCTATCCTTTATTTTCGGATATGACTTGCGGTATTTCACAAGCTTACAAATGTTAAAATTCGCAAACGTCCTTAGTTTCGCTAGATCATCATGATTTTCTCGTGCTTATGCTGTCGTAATCTGTTATGTCATTTCTGAAATCACTCTGCGACGTCTTCGCAGTGTTGCTGATGAAGATTTTGCAAGTGTGTTGTTGTTGCGATATTCTGATCCTACATCTTGCTGTAGAAATCGAGGGATCTCCTAGCATGGGTCGAGGTTCCGGTCTATTCTATGTCCCTAATTGTTATGGGGCGAGGTCCATGTGCTCATCCGTTCGTGGATGTTTATCACACAGGGTCTGGCAGAGATAATTTCCCACTAGTTCGTTAGTAAGAGGGCCAACTCTGCAAGGAAAAGAGATGTCTTGAAGTCTCCACCTGACTAAGGGGAGTCAGGACCCTTTTAACTAGTTTGAATTCTTTTGAGGAAAACAAAACCAGTTATGACTTTCATGTTTTTGGTCTGCTATCATAGAGTCTGGGTAAGGAGATTCTAGTACGGGATGGGAAGGTGTTAGGCACCCATCAGTCGCCCAATCGTAAGATTGGCCTCTACTTCATGATTAAAGGGGAAAATGTTTATAATTTATTGAGAATAGATTTTTAGGCATGAGCTATTTAGAAAAGAGACATAGTTAGAAGTTGGGTGGAACTTCGACTATGGAGATGTGGTTTTTTTCTTTTATGGTGGTTTGGATTGAAACCTTGATTTTTTTTTTATCCTTTTTCTTGTGGTTTTAGTGGAAACCTTGTTTTGTGGTAGTTTGGGTTTTTGATGGTGTTGTTTTAGTGGTTTGGGTGGAAATCTTGTTTTGTGGTGGTTTGGGTTTTTGATGGTGTTGTTTTGGTGGTTTGGGTGGAAACCTTGTTTTGTGGTGGTTTTGGGTGGAAAACCTTGTTTATTTTAGATGAAGAAATTTGGATGAAATTTCAAAATTGAACAATTAACCTGCAGGTTAGCTCAATAATAATAGAATTAATGCCAACCTTATTTTTTGACAATGGGTCTAATGTGGGAGGGAATTCCGCTTTATACCCACACTTTGATTTATCCCACTTGGAAAATTAATAATAAAACATTTTTTTTAACGCAAAGAGTAGTCGCGGTGTTACTACGAAATGGAAAACCATTCCGTTCCCGTATGACTACATAATTTACCGAAGAGATAGGAAATTAATATACTTGAAATATGATATTTAAATTTGAAAGGATTCTTACGACAATTGATTGTTTCCGTTAAGTATGCTAAAAGTAGTTAAAGTACTAGCAATTTAATGCTAATCTTTTAAAAACTTAAAGACAATACTTGATTTAATCTTCTTATTTTTTTGAGTTTTCTCAAGATGAACTATAAATGCACAAGACAATGATAACTATTGTGTAGGAAGAAAATTTGATTTCTCTTTGATTAAATGACACAATACATGGAGACTTGGAACATGTGAGAAGAAATATTTTCTATTTGAGAGACAATAATTCTTCTTGGTTTGGGTGGAAACCTAGATTTTTGGATTGTGGTTTGGGTGGAAACCTTGTGTTGTGGTGTGGTTTGGGTGGAAACCTTTTAATATGAGAAGTTGTCTCTCAAATTGTTCTCGTTGGAAGAAGTGTTTTTTTTTTTGAAGTAAGAAGCGTTTCTCGCTCCCTCTCTGTCTGTCTCTCAAGCGTTGTTGAGTCTCTTTAAAAATGAATTTTCCTGCGGCTTTTATAGCCTTTAAATACTTCACCTGTCCGCAAAATCCGTAATGAGAACGGAAGAAACAAAAGCCGCCCCTCTCTTTTCTTCGCAATTGTGCGCGTCTTCTTTCTTTTCTTCTTCTGTTTCTTCAACATACTTGAATTTGAGTGTCCTTTTTTCTTCTTTTTTTCCTAACAAAACAAAAGTGGGTCCCACGTGTCCCCTTTGGTTTCTTCTTCTTTCTCTTTTCCTAATAAAACAAGTGTGGGTCCCACTTGTCCTTTTTTGAAAAAAAATCCTTTTTATTTTAATTTTTTTTCTTCTTCCATCCGTAATTTCTCTTCTAAACAAACATGCGTGGGTCCCACTTGAAAAAATCAGTCACTAATTAAAGTCTTGGTGCTGATAAGGGGAAGATAAAAAGTAGTCGTCCCTTAACGTCCTTTGAGCTCCCGTTTTGCTCGTAACTTCTTCATACGAACTCCAAATGACTCCGTTCTTTCACCATTGGCTTTGTAGCTTCTTCCTATTTAACGTGAAAGCAATAATTCCCAGGTTTGGAAGGATAATAAAATGGGTAGGAGCCGTGCTTGTGGGCTTGATTGGGTAGAGCTTGTGGGCTCGAGAGCTTGTGGGCTTGATTGGGTAGAGCTTGTGGGCTTGATTGGTTGAGCTTATGGGCTTGATATAAAGGATATGAAAATCATTAATTGCTCCACAAAGAATTTCTCTTGTATTCTGCTCCGAAGTACAAGAATGATATTTTCTATGGAAGGTGCGGAAATGGGGTGTCAACACTTGCCTCTTCTCATGTCTTCTCTGCGAAGGGGAGAATGTCATGAGAATTTGTACTTCAGAATGCCACAGATGTTCATATTTCCAAATGCTTTTCCCGACAAGATTCTGTGAATTAAGTATAACCGCCTACACGTGTCAAATACTCCTCTACTCACTAGCACATTCATTGTCATCCAGTCACCATTCTTTTATCTATTTAAGGATAGATCTAATAGAGAGATAATTTTCTTCTTTTACTTCTCCATCTTCCTCATCTTTATGCTCTCCGTAAGTTCTCATCATCTGCAACTTTTTTCTTTTGAAGATTCATCTGCTACTGCTTTCATGGAGTCATCAAGGTAGATATTCTTCTGAGTTTGCTGAAACCAATCTTGTTTATTGAATTTATATTATCTAACTTTATTCAACTCTATGTAATTCCCATATTGTTTCTGTTTCAGCAGAATCACCTATAATATCAGATTTTCAGTCCAAATCCCTAATGCTCCTCAAGATTCGCAGCCCAAAGTCGCTGCAAGCAAAAGAAAGATTGTTTATCGCAAGGTAGTAAGAAACACTTATTCTTTTAATAACAATATTATTGCCTCTGTTTCTTATCTGGATTGTGATTCGCAGGGTGATGGAGATGCCACCAAGCCCCCCAAGAAATCTCGCCATTTTAAGACCCTTGAAACTTCTGTTCCATTTTCTTTACTTATCCCTTCAAAATCTCTTGCGATAACTTCGCAAAATGAGTCTTTACTTTCGATTCGCGAAAATGTTGCCTCAGATTTCACCCCTTCGACTGATCTTCTAGTGGGTGAGACCTTTCTTATTAACCCTTCTGCGAATAAAACCTCCTTATCTCCTATTATGAATGCTTCTCAAGTCGACTCCTCCTTAATTTCAATTACTAATCCTCCTCAAACATCACCTTCAAATGATATAACTATCACGAAGAATGATTCAATTATTCCATCTTCTATCATCACCACTTCTTCATCTGAATCTCTTCCTTTTTGTAAAGAGATTGTAGAAGGAATAAATATTGCTTTTAAAGTGTTATCTGACGTCTGGATGATGTTAAGAAGTCTCCTACTGATCCTATCAAGTCTGGCGTCTGCGAGATTTTGAGTAAATATTTTGGTTCTGATAGAAACGTTTTGCAAATAGCTCTGGTGAAATAAATTGAAGTTTTGAAAGAGAATCTCCAAACCAAGACTTTGGAATGTAGCAATCTTCGTCTTGAGAATCAAAAGTTCCAAAATGCCTCGCTAGATTATGATAACCTTCGCAAGAAGAATAAGGAGTTACAAGGTACAACTTTCTTAACTTTTCTCTTAACTTATCCTTTTTAATAAATTTGTTCTTTCTGTATTCAACTTTCTTAAAATCCTTTGTTCGCCTTTAAGTTTTAAACCAGAAACGAATAATGGAGAGATATCAATTTGAATCCATCGCTGAAGAAGCCCGTGTGGACAGAGATATTTGGATGGATCAATATAATCAATTAGATAACCTTCATACATATTTTGTCGATCAAATAGATAATCTTACCAAAGAGAATAGTTAATTAGTTCAGAAGCAAAACTTATTAAGTACTGAAATATCTCGCCTATCTTACTCTTTAACTAAGGCTAACTTGGAGATGGAAACTTTATCAGATGGGAATAAGACCTTATATTAAGACAAACGAGCTCTTTTAAATAAAGTGGCGATCTCTTAGCAGCAACATACCATTTATCAAAAAGTATGTAATGATAAAGAACAGTCTCTTTGCTCTTTGAGAAGTAAACTTAAGGAAATAACAGAGTCATCTGCTGCTGAGAGGGATGAACTTATCCGGGGTAAAATAGCTTTAAGTGTAAAGGTAAGTCAACTCAAAGATCAATACTCCAAACTAGAAGAATCATATACTTCTCTTGCGAAGGAAAACACCTCACTTATTTCTAAAGAAAAGAATTTTCAATCTCGCTTGAAAGGTTTAGTCGGAGATAAATTTGATGATGCAATGGACCGCTGGGGAGATAATTGTTTGGCTCTAACTCAATATCTTATTTCGCAAAAGGAAGGTAGTCATAAAAATTTGACTGCCTCAACCGTCTTTTATCTCTGTTAAGTCTTTGTGTAATATTTATTTACGAATTCTTCATTTTAATGAACTTCTTGTATTCTATTTTTTTGCAGAGTCTGAGAAAAAGCTTCATTCTTCCATTTCTGTCTTGGAGTCTAAACTGGCTAAAATTTGCAAAGAGAATGCAATACTTGTCTCTCACATTGCTCGTTCTCGCGATCGAGCAGAAAGGAGATTTGATTATCTTGCCTACTTCAAGGATATTCAAGATAGAAATCATCAGAAGGCATATCTTCGCCAAGTCCATCTCAAAGCTGAAGTTTTAGTGAATGACATCTTGCTGTCCAAGTCTCCTTCTCCTGTATCAGTCGAACCTTTGGAAGTAGATGATGATGAAATTCCCCGTGCTGCTGATAGCGATTTTGACTATGAAAGTGGTGAAGAAGTTTTCTCTTAAGAAGATTTCGCAAATGAGGAAGAAATCCCTCTTAAAGAAATAACTGCTGGCGAGGTCCCAGATGAAGAAGAATCTAGAATGAATGAGTCAACTATTGGTGATAACCCAAATGAAGAGGAAGCCAAAGTAGACCAGAATAAGGAGAATACTGACAAAAATGATAAAGCTGGTGAAGAACGTCCACTATATCCTTCTGGAAAAGCTAACACTGAAGTCTGAGCTTTAGTTTTAACTTCTTGAATTACTTCTTCTTCTTATTTTCTTGCGAATGATGTATTTCAGTCAACTTTGAGATTCATTTGTTCTTCTAGTATTTTGTATGCTTGCGAGAAAGATAATGACATTTGGTTTATTAATTCCCATACTTGCCTCTCATTATCTTTCTTGCGATGAACAAAGTTTTCCTGCATAAAGAATAGTTAATTTTTATAAATTTTTTGTTTTGTCATGTGGTCTTATTTTGCCTTCCTAATTAAAGGTCTTATTTTTCCACCCCTTGTCATTGCGACAAAATCGCAGGACGTCTTTGCACTTTCATGCAGAAACCCATTGATCTTGTCTTAACTTTCTTTTTTGTCATTTTTGTTGCGACAATATGACATGCCTAAATATTCTTGCGAAAATAAAGCCCCATGACATTGCCGTCGTGCGACGAAATCGCAGGAAGTCATTACACTTTCATGTACTGACCCATTAATCTCGTCTTATCTTTTTCTTTTGTATTATTGCCTCTTCAGTATTGTCACACAAATATGACAAGCCTTGATACTCCCATGAGTAAAAAACCTCATGACATTTGCGTCTTAAGACGCTTATCAGCTCCCTAATGGAGGGTGCCACCCTTATCTCCCCCCTGGTTGCCCCTTAAAGGATACGTACTTCTGTCATACAATGCTAGATGCTCCCATCCAGTATTGACAACAACCAGTTGTTTTCGCAGCCTCTTATCCCTTTTGCCTATATGGCTTATGGTTACGAGACTACACCATAAGTGGGGTTTTCTTCAGACCGAGTGCATCATAGCCAAGACTTGTCAAGTGTAGTTGCATGATTTCCCACACTACACCCTTGTTAAGATTTTGCTATAATCAACTCATTATTGAAGATGAAAAATTGCACTTTATTATTTTGATTTCAGAAATGTTTACAGAAATGGGAGAATTCAAGATTACAACTATTCTCTTGAAGTTTCTCTCTCCTCAAGACTTTCCTAACTCTCAAAAATACATCATCCTTTTCTGGACACATTGTATCTATATTTATAGGGTAGTTACATAGTGGATGACAGCTAAGTTTGCCTCTTATTTCGGGTTGATTCTGCGATTGTACCGCGATAGTTACAATGTTAAATCTCGCAAGTTTTATAA
This sequence comes from Papaver bracteatum, assembly GCA_023529315.1. Lineage (NCBI taxonomy): Eukaryota > Viridiplantae > Streptophyta > Magnoliopsida > Ranunculales > Papaveraceae > Papaver > Papaver bracteatum. The sequence goes on from JAJJWX010001343.1 coordinate 1,260,534, forward strand.
ACGTCGCAGAACTAACATGCTTCTCTCAATTTTTTTTTCAGTCGTCAGGTATTACGTCATTCCTGTATGACTAGAATATCGCTACAACACTATTTCTACGATATTAACAACACTTTTACGAGCGTCACAGAAGATTCTGTAACAACATTTCGCGAGCGTCACAGAAGAATCCAAAAGAAGCTGACGATAGAAGAAATACAAAAAGAGTATGTTTATCCCGCGATGGTTATCAATTTTGCGAGAGAGAATTTTATAACAACCGCGATAAGATCACAAAGTATATCCGAAAAAGGAGGAAAACTTAACTGTCATCCACTATGTAAAACCCTATATAAAGGGTTCGTTAGGTTCAGAAAATGATGATGTCTTTTGGAAAGTTGATAAGATTTTGAGGAGAGAGAAACTCTAGAAAGAAATTTGTACTTTTGAGTTCTTATGTCTTTTGTAAAGAATTCTAAAAGTTAAAATAATAAAAAAGTGTCGTAATTCATTCTCAAACATAATTCAATTTCTGTAGATTCTTATCAGGGGTGTAGTGTAGGAATTCCTGCAACTACATTTTGGCGCCGAAACAGGGATTGAATTAACAAAAATTGAAGAGAAAGTGAAGAAGAAGATAAGAATTGTTCAAGATTAAGGAAATCATTAAGTAAATTGGTGAGATAATTGAAGGGAGAATGATTAGAATCAAAGAGGATTGTAGAAAATTGGAGTGTGATATGGTAACAAGAACAATGATTGATAGATTTCATGAAAATATTTAGGGGAAGATACACAAACGGGATTTTGAAGGAAGGAAAATTATGACGGTGGAAAAAATATCACCATTGAAAGATTGGGAAAAACAAGAAATCACGTTTATAGCAGCAGAAATACCAGAAGAAGATCTAAGTCATACATCTCCATTGGTGGTCACAGTAACCACTATACCAATGAGAAAGGAGAAATCAATAAAATCTGTAGAAGAATGGGCTATGAATAAAACTTTGGTGGACACAGGAAGTTCTGTAGACATGATATTTTATCATACTTTCAAGAAAATGGGATATAAGGATGAAGAAATGTCTTATTCATCATATCATGTTCATGGCTTTGGAAAGTCTTTAACAAAACCTAAAGGCGAGATAATGGTACGAATTCCACTAGGGGAGATTGAAACACAAGTAACGTTATGTGTGGTAGACGTGGAATCACCGTATAACATGATATTAGGAAGACCATGGATACACGCAATTAAGGCTGTAACATCAACGTTGCATCAATGCATCAAGTTTCCTACACCCAGTGGAATTGGAGAAATCAGAGGAGACACATATTTTGCGAAACTGTGTTGCCAAATTGAAGTAAGAAATTATGAAGGACGTCCAAAGCTGCGAAAGGCTCGCAGAAAATTGGCGAGAGAAACAAAGAAGGAAAAAGAATTTAAAGTTTACATGATAAGAGCAAAAGAAGGAAAAGGAATACCCAGTGAAATCCCACAAGAAGGAGATGAACTCTCAAGAATTATGAAAACACCAACACCAATGGGAGAACCTGAAGCCAGTTATATTGTAGCAGAACCAACAAAGGAAATAAATATTGGGAGTAAAGAAGAGCCTAAAATGCTGAAAATCGGGACTAGAATGGAGGCAGATGAGGAAGAAATAACTATAAATCTCTTGCGAGAGTATGCAGATATCTTCGCGTGGAGCATGGATGAGATGCCAGGGATAGATCCGTCAATAGAATGTCATAAATTAGAAATCAATAAAAACGTAAGACCATTTAAGCAAAGGATAAGGAAGATCGCAACAACATATCATTCTCAAATAGAAGAATAATTACAGAAGATGCTCGACGCAGGAATTATAAGGCAAACAAAATATCCATAGTGGATTGCAAATATGGTAGTGGTCCCAAAGAAGAATAAGGGGATAAGAATTTGTATAGATTTCACTGATTTAAACAAGGCTTGTCCTAAAGATAGTTTTCCATTACCAGATATCCCACAGATGGTTGAATCAGCAGCATGAAATGCTAGAATATCATCGTTGGATGGATATAAAGGATATAATCAAATCCCTCTCGCTGAAGAAGATCAAGAACATACCGCATTTTTTTCTCCAAGAGGATTATATTGTTATACAAAGATGCCATTTGGCTTACGAAATGCTGGGGCAACGTATCAAATAATGGTGGAGAAGGTGTTTGCAAAGTGGATCCACAAAACATTAGAAGTGTATGTAGACGATATGCTGATCAAAAGCAAAGAAGCTGAGAATCATGTGCAAGATTTGAAAGAGATCTTCGATCAAATGCGGCAATTCAATATTAAAGTGAATCCTGATAAGTGTACTTTTGGAGTAACTTCAGGGAAATTTTTGGGGTATATTGTATCGAAAGAAGGAATACAAGTTGATCCAGAAATGGTACAAGAAATTCGCGATATGCCAACACCTGCGACGGTAAAAGATGTGCAAAAATTAAATGGACTCTTAGCCTCGCTAGGAAGATTCATTTCGCGATCTTCAGACAAGTGCAAACATTTTTTCGATATACTCAAAAAGGGAACAAAATTCAAGTGGACAGATGAATGCGAAAAAGCTTTTCAAGGAATAAAAGAACATTTAACGAACATAACTATTTTACAGAAAGCTGAACCAGGAGAAGAATTATTGATTTATCTTGCAACAACCACATACGCGCTAAGTGCTGTGTTGCTTCGAGTAGATGCAGGGGTAGAAAAACCAATTTATTACATTAGTAAAACATTCAATTCTGCAGAGAGAAATTATTCAAAGATTGAGAAACTAATTCTAGCATTGGTACATGCAACTTTCAAACTTCGCATCTATTTTCAAGCACATAAGGTCAAAGTATTAACGAAAGTGCCAATTGAGTCAGTAATGAAAAATTCAAAGAGATCAGGCAGAGTTGAGAGATGGAATGCACAAGTAGGACACTTTGATATTCAATATGAAATTTTATCCTCGCCAAAATCACACGTCATCGCAGAGTTCTTAGTTGAATTTCCTTTAGAAGATGATGAAGCTGTGGAAGAGATGATGGATGTAGAAGAGGAATGTGGAGATCCAAAAGAGCTATTAACAGAACCCAACAGATGGGAAATATTAGTGGATGGATCATCCAATGGAGAAGGAAATGGAATTGGAGTTGTTTTCATATCGCCAGAAGGAGAAAAAACAACTTTTTCATTTAGACTTGAATTTGCATCAACTAATAATGAGACAGAGTATGAGGCCGTGATCCATGCTTTAAAATTTGCGATAGAAATGAATTTGGAAAATGCGAGAATCACCAGCGATTCACAATTGGTTATTCGCCAGATAAAAGGAGAATACACAACAAATGAACCATCCTTGAGAAAATACAAAAGACTTGTTGAACAATTATCTGCGAGAATTCCAAAAATAAAATGGAGACATATATCAAGGAAAGATAATAGACTTGCAGATGCTTTTGCTTTCATATCTAGTATGATGACAAATCCATTGGCAAGGTGCATAAAAATTCAAACACTTTCATTTCCGTCGGTAAACAAGGAAGAAGAAGAGACAGATGTAATGATGGTAGAAGCTAGCGAAGGAGAGCCAGCGAGCAATATCACAGATTGGCGATCAGATCTTCATGCATACTTGGCAAGAGGAGAAATCCCAAGAAATCGATTGGAAGCGCATAAATTAAAGAGTAGGGCAACCAATTATGAATTAAGAGATGGAGTATTATATCGCAGATCTTTTAATGGACCATCGCTAAGATGTTTGATGATGGAAGAAGGACAAAAGATATTGAAGATGTTACACAGTGGTGATGCTGGTAATCATAGTGGAGGAAGATCTTTGGCATATAGAACAAAAATGCAAGGCTACTACTGGCCATATATGCATGAAGATGCAAAACAACTCTCAAGGCGTTGTGAAGATTGCCAGCAATATGGAAAGAAGATACATGCACCAGGAGCACCATTATCATCCTCAACAAGTGTATGGACTTTTGGGAAATGGGGGTTAGATATTGTGGGACCATTTTTACCTTTATTCTGGACAAAGAAGATATTTGATTGTCGCAACATATTATTTCACAAAATGGGGAGAAGTAAAGGCAGTACAACATATTCGCAATAAAGATATTTTTACATTCATATTTGAGAATATAATTTGCAGATTCGAGATTCCAACACAGTTGGTATCTGATAATGGAAAGCAATTTGAAGGGCAGAATATAGAATTACTACTCAATGCATTTAAGATAAAGTGTGGAAAATCTACTCCTCTATATCCACAAGCAAATGGTCAAGCTGAAGCAACCAATAAGAAAATCGCAGACATCTTAAAAAAGAAGCTAGAAGGATACCATAGAGCATGGTGTGAACAGGTGCATAATGCAATATGGGCCTACAATACAACTAGACGAGAAGCTACTGGAATGTCACCTTTTTGTTTAACATATGGAGTTGAAGCTGTGTTACCAATAGAATTAGCTATTCCTACAACAAAAATGGAGGCTTGGGAAAGAAATCTAAGTGCTGGAATGATTTTAAATAAATTGGATGAATTATAAGAAAAAAGAGAAAAAACTTTGCAACATATGGAAAATTACCATCGAAGATTAGCTCGTGAGTACAACAAACGTGTTAAGAAACGTGAATTTCAACCTGGCGATTTAGTGCTACGAGAAACACCAAGTTATCAGCGAGAGAATGGTGGAAAGTTGGCAAGAAAATGGGATGGACCATACATCATTAAAGAGATAGTTGGAACTGGGGCATATAAACTAATGGATCCTGAAGGAAGAGATGTTGGTCAAAGACTCGATAGACCATGTAATAGATTATTTCTGAAAAGGTATTATCAATGACATCTTCTACAAGATAAGAGATACTGGTATGTTATATGATGAAACAGGTAATAAATTCTTCTATCTCTATTTACAACTGAAAGATTCTTCTGATAACAAAGCACAACAAGAACATCGAGCATCATCGCAAGAAAAGTGAATACAAATTTCGCAGAGATTAATAAAATGGGACGAACCTTTATGGCGTGCAACCTAGTTCGCGATTTTTTTTCCGCAAGAGGCAAATGTAAGACCTAATAACACGTCATAGGAGGGGGTATCTCTTGACATGATTCAGGGGTAAGGTTATACCGCTGCTGGATCCTGAGTCATGCAGATGTTAGGGTTAAAGAAAACCTATACGGGAGAGAGATTTTGGATTTCCAATTATATAAGGTTATACCCTGGTTGGAAGACTGAGAATTTCTTCCAAGAAGTGCAAAGTATGACCAAGGCGCCAAGGTACACAGTTGAGCCAAGAGTGCCCGGGGCGTACGAAACTCCCTTTCCATTCTTGGTAAGTCTTGGCTATGATGCACTTGGCCTGAATAAAATCCCACTTAGGATGCAGTCTTGTAACTATAAGCCATATAGGCACAAAGGATAAGAGGCTGCGAAAAAAGCTGGTTGTTGGTAAATCTGGATGGGAGGATCTAGTCTTGTATGGCCGATGTGCCCTCCTTGAAGGGGCAACCAGGGGGAAGATAAGGGCGGCACCCTCCATTAGGGAGCTGATAAGTGTCTTAAGACGACAATGTCATGGGGATTTATGATCGCAAGAACATTTAGGCCTGTCATATTGTCGCGTGACGTAAATGATACAGAGGCAACAAGCCACAAGAGAAATGTTAAGATGAGATCAATGGGTTTTTACATGAAAGTGTAAAGACGTCCTGCGATTTCATCGCAAGACGGCAATGTCATAAGGTTAAATTCTTTCAAGAGAGTTTATGCTTATCATATTGCCGCAAATTTTTTGAAAGAACATGGATAAGACAAGATCAAAGGGTCTTTACATGCAAATGTTAAGAAATACTGCGATTTTGTCGCAGAAAGAAAAAGTTTGGGAAAATAAGACCTTTAATTAGGAAGGCAAAATAAGACCAAAAGAATAATCTTACCAATTAAATATTCTATTTTAAGATTGCAGGAAATATTCATTCATCGCAGAGCAATATATAAGAATGCAAATTTTTAACATTGTAGATTCCTTCTTTAATTTTTCGAACATCGCAATGAGTATTCATTGCATCGCAGATACAAAAAATAATTCACCATTTCAAGAAAGATAATAAAGGGCAAATAGGGGAATGGAGAAGTAACATTTCATTATCTTCCTTGAAAATATTCAAAGTAAACTAAGTTGAAAGTTAAATTCTAAAAAGGTTTCAAAAGTTACATCGCTCGCAAGAAAGAAGAAGGAAAAGAAAGCAAAAATAAAGTTCAAGCCTCGCCAAATTCATTATTCTTGTTCGTCAGATTTATTATTTTTGCCAGAGTTATCAACTTCATCAACATCCTTTTCACCACGAGTCTCTTCTTCTTTTGATTCTTCATCAGCGATTACTTCGCCACTTGCAGTTACTTCTTTGGGAGGACTTCTTTCTTCTTCTTCACCATCTTCTTGGGTGATATTTTCTTCATCATTAGTGAACTCTAAATATTCATCCATGGGAAGAGGAATTTCATCATCATCAACCTTTAGAGGAGGAACAGATACAGGAGGGAGAGAATGGGAGAGCAGAATCTCGTTCACAAGAACTTCAGAACTGAGGTGGACCTTGCGAAGGAAACCTCTATCACGATTCCTAATCTCTATATTTTTAAAGTACTCGAGATAATGAAGTCTTCTTTCTGCTTTGTCGCGGGAATCAAGATAATTGGAAAGCAGAGACTTGCTCTCTTTGTGAACTTTATCCAATTTGTTGGTAAGATCAGCAATGGTAGAATGAAGACTTCTTTCAGATTCTGCGAGTGACAAAAGTGATAAAAGATCATTTAGTCAAAGATTTTGCAAGAAATATAACACAAAATTTAACATAAAGGTTAATAAGAGAGGCAATCAATTGACTACCTTCCTTCTGCGAGGCTAAGTTTTGAATTAATGTAAAGAAACAGTTTTCCCATTGATTCATAGCGCCATCGAATTTATCGCCAACCACACCCTTCAGACGAGATTTCATGTTTTCTTCTCTAGTGCGTAGATACAAGTTTTCCTTTGCTAGTAAAGAATGAGATTCCTTCAATTGAGAGTACTGGTCTTGAAGTTCGCTGGCCTTAAAACTAAGAGACAACCTACCTTTGATAAGTTTATCCTTCTCAGCAGCGGATGATTCAGTTACTTCCTTAAGCTCATTTTTAAGGGAACGAAGAGATTGCTCCTGATTATCGTATATCCTTTGTAGATTACTCAATTGCTGTGAAGAAATCTCCATCAAGCTTGAAAATCTATGTTTCTCTTGGGATAAAGTTCTATTTTCATCTGATAAAGATTCTACCGCCAAAGTTAGACTTGGTTAACGAATATGAGAGACGAGAAATCTCGTTACTTAATAAACTTTGACTTCGCGATAATTGGTTATTCTCATTAGTAAGATTATCTATTTGATCAATCGAATATGTATGAAGATTATCTAATCTATTATACTGGTCCATCCAAGAATCTCTTTCAAAACGAGCTTCATCAGCAATAGATTCAAACTTAAGTCTCTCCATGAAACGAGTCCGATTTGAAACTAATATATGAATCAAGAATTTAAGAAAAAGACTTGAGTACAGAAGATATAAAAGCAAAACAGAAAAACAAAGGAGCAGAGGCAAGAAAAATGTACCTTTCAGCTCGTTATTTTTTCTGCGAAGATTCTCGCAGTCTAGAGAAGAATTGCGGAGCATATGATTCAAAGTATCGCATTCAGCAGTTTTGGCTTGAAGGCTTCTCCTCAGAGCTTCAACCTTATTTTCCATAGACGCTCGTGAAGCATTACAATCAGAGACAAAATATTTGAGTAGAGTCTCCCAAGCTTCATATTGGAGGGGATCAGTAGAAGACTTTCTAGCATTGTCTAAAATATTGGACAAGATTTTAAAAGCAACATCAACACCTGCAAAAGTTTCATTTAATGAATGAAGGGGTGTAGAAGATGAAGTAGTAACGAGAGAAAGTTGACGATTTGAATCATTTGCGATGGTTGAGTTATCAGGAGGAGGGGTATTTGGAAAAACAACAGTTGAAGGCAATAGAGGACTATAATGAGTCTCAGTCACAAAAATTTTAGAAGATTGATTCGTCAAAGGGTTAGAAGAGGTAAAAGTATGAGCAGTGATATCCTCGCAGACAAAAGAAGAAATATTTGGTTGCGACAATGTGGGAGTAGCCCTCGCAGATGTTAGCGGGGGAATAATGAGATTATCCCCAAGAGTCTTAAAGTGGCGAGATCTCTTGGGAGGTTTAACAGAGTTCTCATCATTCTGCGAATAATAATTCAGATAAGAAACAGAGGCAACAATATTGTTATTAAAAAATAGAGGGTGTTTCTTACTACCTTATCATTCGCATAACTCCTCTTCTTCTTCTCAGCTGGCCTTTTGCGAATATTAGGGTTTTGAGTTGTGGATAGTGTGTTAGAGATAGTTCCGCTGAAAAGAAGATATAACATGGAAGTTATGAAGAATCAAATAAGAAAGGTTGGAGAATATAAATAAAAATTGGTTTAAATAAATATCATAAGTCAAGAAATATACCTTGGTGATTCCATTAAAATAGTAGCAGGAGAATATGAAGAAGAAAAGTTGCAGACGGAAGACGAAGTAAATAGATAAAGAAGATAAAGAAACGGAAGAGGAAAATTAGTTCTGAAATTTAACTCTACCTTTTATAGGCAAAAAGGAGTTGACCTATTAAGCAAAGACGTGTCAGTAAAAAGAGGGCTAAACAACACGTGTAGGCGGTAAGGCTAGATTAACGGAACCTTGTCGAGAAGAAAATATAAGAGGGAAAGAAGTTGCGAGTATTAGTTCTCATGATATTCTCTTCTTCGTAGAAAAGACATGAGAAGAGGCAAGATGTAGGACCAGAATATCGCTACAACACCATTTTTTGCGATATTAACAACACTTTTGCGAGCGTCACAAAAGATTCTTTAACAATATTTCGCGAGCGTCACAGAAGAATCCAAAAGAAGCTGACGATAGAAGAAATACAAAGAGAGTATGTTTATCCCGCGATGGTTATCAATTTTGCGAGAGAGAATATTATAACAACCGCGATAAGATCGCAAAGTATATCCGAAAAAGGAGGAAAACTTAGTTGTCATCCACTATGTAAAACCCTATATAAAGGGTTCGTTAGGTTCAGAAAATGATGATGTCTTTTGGAGAGTTGATAAAATTTTGAGGAGAGAGAAACTCTAGAAAGAAATTTGTACTTCTGAGTTCTTATGTCTTTTGTAAAGAATTCTAAAAGTTAAAATAATAAAAAGTGTCGTAATTCATTCTCAAACATAATTCAATTTCTGTAGATTCTTATCAGGGGTGTAGTGTAGGAATTCCTGCAACTACATTTCCTTTGAAGGCTTTTGTGACACTCGTGAAGTGTAGTTGAAGATCTTGCGGTGATGCTCGTTGGGAAGTGTTATTAATCTCGCAGAGAATAGATGTAGCGATATGCTGGTCCTACATCTTGCCTCTTCTCATGTCTTTTCTGCGAAGAAGAGAAGATCATGAGAATTTTAAAATGCCGTAACTGTTTATGTTTTCATATTTCCCTGTTCTGACACGTTTCTGTACCCTTCACCAGCTGTTTTCACATATTCTCTCTTCTAATGAATTTATGACACGTCCTCTCTAACCGCTGCGATCTGACCGTTCATGTATTTTCTTAGCATTTATTGCGTTTATCTTCTCGAGAAACCTCTTCTTCTATAAATACTCCTTTCATTCTTTTCTTTTCCTCTTTTTAATTTCTTCTTCTTTCTCTGCGTAACTTCGCTGCAAGTTTACTGTTCTTTCGTAAATTGCGCGTTTGTTATCGTTGTGATTCCTTTCTTATTTTTCAACCTTTTTCTTCATTACCGTACTTGAAAGATGGTTATCGCTGGTGCTAAAAATTTGATTGCTTTTGGTGAGGTGCAAGAAAAACTCAAGAGAAAGGGTTTTACTCTGTTTACAATTCCAAATCAGAATTCTAGATCCGAACTTTTTCTCAATTATTCACTCATCATCAATGCCCTCGCGAAAAAGTAAGAGTGTCGCTAGGTCAACTTGAGGCTGGTCTTCCCATTCCTCTCTATGACCCAGAACTCCCATTATTCGATCAAATAATATATGACGAGAGGTTCTCGCAAGCAATATATCAATTAGGTGGAGATTGTATTAGATTGCTACTTGAATATGCCTCTCGCGGGGCTGGAAAAGGATCTCGCTATCTTGAAGATGCAAAGAATCCTCAGTTTAAAGATGTCCCCATTGTCTCTGTAGATTATACTGTGGATAACTTCTTTGTAAATTATAAAATAGTCCCTATGAAGAGGGATAGCACTTGCTGGGGTGTTCGTTAGAAAAAATAAAAGGTCGCTGATGATAAAGCTCTGATGCTGGATATTGATTGGCATACATCTACCAACCAAGGCCCTCTCAATTCTAGCGATGACAAGTGGTTCATTTTTCCATTATGTCTTGAGGGTCCTTATATTTCCGGTTCTCGCGAATTACCCGCGAGTCTTTCAGAATACCAACCTTGGGTCTTCAATTGGCCTGAAAGAACTAAAGAGGTATATTTTCTTCGATTTTTTGGTATAATTATTACTCACTATTTTCCCCATATTTTCATATTTTCGCTAATTACTTCACTCTTTTCCAGATTAACAGAATGAAGCTCAGCTACCAGACTTTGAGGAAACCCAGCACTTTCTTAGCTCTTAAATCTTTCACGGATGAAGTAAGAAATATCTCTTCATAAATTTTAACAATATATTGTTGCCCCTATTTCTTATCTTCATATGTGCTCGCAGGAAATTGAAGAACTAGCGCCAATAAAACTCGTGAGAATTAAGGAGAAACCTTCAAAGGATAAATCTACTGTTCCCCCTAAAGGAAAATCTTCTGCCCCTCGCGGTGAAGAATCTGGCGATCAGGATAAATCTACTGTTCCTCCCAAAGGGAAGCCTTCTGCTCCTCATGGTGAAGAATTTGGTGATCCTCCTTTGAAGAAAAGGAAAACCTGACCTTCTTCTTCTTCAAATTCTCAACCCACTCCAAAAAATCCAAATGTTGATTTTGACAAGGATAATAATAACAAGGATTTCAATAATAGCAGCTTCCCTTCTATAAAGAATTCTTCTTCATCTGATTCTTCAATGACTCATATATCCAATTTTTTTGGCAAGAATATGTTTGGTATCCCAAATGAGTATGGGGATGAAGCTGTTAATGAGATATCCCAATCTCTCGCCAATGTCTGCGATGCTCCCATACTAGCTGACATCGATACTCTTCGCGGGATTTCAAGATCGCCAACTCCAAGTCTTTTGAATTCACTTCGCAGCCTGGTAAGTTTTTACTTGTTCATCCTTTTTGTGTATCTACTGATATCTTTGTCAAATATTGATTTATATAGTTCTATCGCAGGTTGGAAGAGCCGCTTTTGATGTTGCTTATGATTTAGACAATAGGCGTATTATCTATGAAAAGAAAGCTGCTAATCTTCGTCAAGATAAATAAAAACTAGAGGCTGAAGTTATTGAACTTCGCAGAAAAAATAGGCAGTTGGAGACTGAAGCTTCAGTTGACAAGCAAAAATTCTCTGATCTTGATAAAGCCAATCAACAACTGTATGGTATGATTTATTTATTTTCTCTTTTAATTCTTTTCACCCTATCGCAGATTATTCAAGCAACCATTTTTGCAGATATTTATGGTCTTACTAACGAGGCTACACTCTTCCAATCTTTTCCTGACCCTGTAAATTTCTCAGATGATAAGATTGAATCCCTCTCCATAGATAAACTTAAATCCAAATTTAATCTCCTAAAAATTGAACACAGATTCAATTTAGGTTTGACCAACAAGTATAATCGCTTTTATATTGATTCGAAGAAATAAATAGATAGGTTAAGAAAAAGGAATAGTGATCTTATTGACGAGAAAGATCTTGTCGTTAAAAATGGCTCCAAGACCCTAGCAAACTTCCATAAAACTCTTCTTAACGTTCAAATGGAAAGAGATAAACTTATCCGCGAGAATGAAGATCTTCTTGCGAGGGAAACCCAAGTTCGATTTCGTCTCCGTATTAATAGTGATGATGAGTTTGCTTGGGCTGCGAAGATTCTTGATAACGCCAGAACTAATTTAGGTGTAGATGTTAGTCTTCATGCTGATCAAGCGGCTTTAATTAAAGACATGATTTCTGAAAGAGAAGGTTATCACTCTTATGATTTCCCTGAATTATTTCCTAATTGAATCATCCTTATATGTACTAACTTTGTTGTCATTTGCTCGCAACATCCGAAAAGAATTATCACAAAAGATTTGATGAGTTAGGAGAAGAGAAAAACAAACTCTCCAGAAGTATATCTTCTCACAATGAAAAGTATTCTAGATTGAAGGATAAATTGAAAATCTCATCTTCAAATTTTAGCAATGCCCTTCTCCGTGTTCGTAATGACGCTGTTAAACTAGTCTGTAATGATCATGGTATCCCTCATTCTATATACCCCAATTTTGCAAAGGAAGTTCCAGCTGATTCCCCAAATTTAATTATCTCTGATAGCGAATCTGAGGAGTCTAGCGAATATGATGAAGAATTATCTGACGAGGAAGATAGATCCGATAATGAAGAGAAAGAAAAGAGCTCTGATGAAGGTGGTGATGGATCTACTTAGTCTTGTTTCTTCTCTGTTTATTCATTATAAATTTTGTACATTTATTTTTTGCTTCTCGTAATATCATTGCGAGCTTCTCCAACTTGATGTGTAAACTTCTTTTGCTTTTATCTGTTATAAATTAGAAAACAATTCTTTGTCTGCAACATAATCAATCAATCATAATTATTATCCTTTAATTATTTGTATCAATGTATTATCTATGCAATTTTATCATATGATGGATGAATAATAATTTCATCATTCTATGCATTCCCATACTTGCCTCTATTATTCATCTGCAATATGAAAAAATTGAATAGAAATTATATATTAGTTATGAATCAAATTAAATTTGCCTCCATATCTGCGAGCATTATCGCAATAATCTTATGGTCTTATTGTGCCTTCCTAATTAAAGGTCTTATTTTGCCACATCTTTTCTTTTTGCGACAAAATCGCAGGACGTCTTTACATTTGCATGCATTGACCCATTGATCTTGTCTTATCAATTTTTTTTCAATATCTCTGCGACAATATGATAAGTATAAACTCTCTTGCATGAATTAATCCTTATGACATTGCCGTCTTGCGATGAAATCGCATGACGTCTTTACACTTGTTAAATGTAAAAAACCATTGATCTCATCTTAACTTTTTCTCTTTTGGCTATTTTCCTTTGTATAACTTTCGTCACGCGACAATATGACAGGCCTAAATGTTCTTGCGATCATAAAGTCCCATGAAATTGCCGTCTTTAGGCACTTATCAGCTCCCTAATGGAGGGTGCCGCCCTTATCTTTCCCCTGGTTGCCCCTTCAAGGAGGGCACATCGGCCATACAAGACTAGCTCCTCCCATCCAGATTTTCCAACAACCAGCTGTTTTCGCAGCCTCTTGTCCTTTATGCCTATATGGCGTATAGTTACAAAACTACACCCTAATTGGGGTTTTCTTCAGTCCAAGTGCATCATAGCCAAGACTTACCAAGAATGGCCAGGGTAGTTTCGTACGCCCCGGGCACCCTTGGCTCAACCGTGTACCTCGGCGCCTTGGTCATACTTTGCACTTCTTAGAAGAGGTCCTTAGTCGTCCAAACAGGGTATAACCTTATATAATTGGAAATCCAAGATCCCTCTCATGGATAGGTTTTCTTTAACCCAACATCTGCATAACTCGGGTTCCAGCAGCGGTATAACCTTATCGCTGAGTCATGTCAACAGATACCCCCTTATATGACGCACTATTAGGTCTTACATTTTCCTCTTGTGAAATTGTATCCGCGAACTAAGGTGCATGCCATAAAGGTTCGTCCCATTCTATTAATCTCTGCAAAATTTTATTCGCGTTTCTCACGAGCATTGTAACTCTGATAAAATTTCATTTCTTTGATTTTCTTGTAAAATTTTGTAATTTTTTCAAACAGAGTACTCTTTTCATTTGCATTTTCTTCAAACAAATTCTGCATAAGCTTTTATCATTTTACCTTTCTACTTACTATCTTTTGGTTCTGCTTTTTTGTTACGTTTTGCTCTTTCTTCTTTATCTGCGATCTGCTCGCCATTTTCTTCCTCTCGCTGCTCTATTGAATTAATCATCAATCTTTCAGCTCTCTGTCGTTGCTTGATGTTGTACTTCCAATTGCTCTTCTTCTCAGCTCTTTCTTCGCAAGATTTTATATCAATATCATAACATTTCTTGCTTTCTCCCCAATCTCCCTTAATTACTCCAACACCATTAGGATGAGGAAATTTAACACACTGGTGGAAAGTAGATGCTACACCTAATATCCCATGTTTCCAAGGTCGACAAATCATGGCATTGTAAGGTGATTCAATGTCAATAACACATAACAAGATCCTGGAAGTTATCCCTTTCAATGGAATCCGCATTTCGATTTCCCCTTTGGGTTTATTGGCAGTACCGTTAAAACCATAGATTTTATATGTTGATGGAATTAGATCTTCGTCTTTCCCACCCATGGTCTTATAGGTATGATAAAATAGTATATCAACTGAGTTGCCTGTGTCTATCAGAACTCTATTGATAGCCCAAGAGTCTTTATTTTCATCATAATTTCCTCCACCATCTTCTTCTATTTTCTTTGGATTTATCTCTAACCTTACTACCAATGGATTATCATGCTGCTCACCAGGTTCTGGTACTTCTTGTGCAGTGAAAGATATAATTTGTTTCTGCTATTCTTCTAATGGCGAGGCTCTCGCGATATTCATTATCTCTCTTCCATCTGTGTCTCTAACGAAGACTCTGCTTAGAACATTATCATGGAAATCCTCTATTGTTTTGTGTGAATGTACAATGGAATTACAAAACAAATTCTTTTCTTTAGCCCCAACTTCTATTACGAATGATTCTGCTCCTTTTACAGTATTTATCCTGCGAATTTATGGTGCTGGAGGCAATCGCTGAGATTGTGGATGTCCTACTAAAAAGTGATTTAGCATTCCTTGGTCAATCATCCTTAAAATTATTCTCTTTACATTTCTGCAGTCATTTACTGTGTGACCATGAAAGTGATGGTAAGGACAAAATTCTTGACTTCGATTATTAGGATGTGGTTCTTTTCCCATATTCCATGGAGAGGGTATATTTTCTATCAAAATGATAGATTCCCGGATTTTTTCTATACTAGCATTTAGAGGAGGCATCTTAATTTCTTCCCATATTATCCTCTGATTTCCTTGGATTTTGATATTGTTTTGTCTCTGTCCACCATAAGTTTCTTGCGGCTGATCGAGCCTTTGAATCTTATTATTCCCTCCGCGGTTGTAATAATTATTCTCCCTTTCATATTCTTCTTGATCTCGACTGCCCATAGCTACCAACTTCTGCTGGTTATCATTCTCCACTTTCTCTTGTTGTGCTTGCGAGCTGCTCGCCACATTATTAATCATTTTAGGAAGTAAACTCCCATTTGATGCTACTGAATTGGTGTTCGTGATGGGATATGATTCTATTTCATTTTGTTTCTCCTCCAAAGCAATGTATTCCTCTTGTAGTTCTCGCAGTTCAGTCATAGTGATTGTATTCTTGACTCTGAAAATTTGTATGTACATCAGATTGGTTGCGAACATTTCATTGATAAAATACAAGATAAGATATCTCTCGTCAACTCTTCCTGCCATCTCACTACATATTGTCTTCCATATTATGGTTAAATGTTTCAGACTCTCGCCAACCCTCTATTTTAACACAAACACATCTTCAATACCTGGCCGCGATGAATTGTTGCTTATCTATGCTCCCAGAAATGTAGCTTGTAAATGATCAAAAGAAGTTATAGTATTTTTTGGTAATCCCTCAAACCATTTTAGCGCCTCGCCAGTTAAGCTAGATGTGAAATATTTACACAATACAACATCATGATTCTCCCATTGCAGCATACACCTAACATAAGCCTTAACATGTTGTACAACACAGGTAGTTCCATCAAAAATGTTGGTTAATGCTGGTAAGTTTCACTTTGGAGGTATTCCTCTTAACTGTACTTCTTGAGTAAATGGAGTTCTCGCAGATTCTTCAATAGCTTCATCAAGTTGCATTCTACCTCCTTATTTTCTGTTATTTATTATTCCCGTCATCTCTGCTAACTCTCTTAAAATTTTCTCATTCGCAGCTGAATTTGGTTCCATTGGTCTTTTCAATGCTGCTTCCCTTCTTCTACGTTCATGTACTTCTTGTCTTGCGAGATTTTGTAAATCTTCATCTACATCCATATTTCTTCTTCTGCGATATTCTGCTTCAGCTTCTTCTTTCCATCGCAACTGATTATACTGTCTATTTTCTTCTCTGCGAATTTCTTCATTTCTTATCATTTCTCTTCGCTGTATTTCTATTCTCCTTTGTATTCTATCATACTCTTCCTGAATGTTATTATTATGGCGATTTTGCATCAGTCTCCTTTCTCGATTTTCATGGTTATTTTGTCGTAATGCCTCTTGAAATTCTTGTTCTTCTACTTCTGCCATCAATCTTTCTCTCTCGCGAGCTAGTCATGCTTGTTCAGCATAATGTCTCTCAATTTATTCTTCAATTATTCTTCGATTTCTCTGAATCTCTCGCCCATGTAATATCCTCCTACCTTATTCTGTATTATCTTCATCATTTTGGTTGTCTCTTCCCTCTTGATTTCTGTTGTTTAGTCTATTATCCAAATTTTCACCACGCGGATCATGGCGATTTTCTACTACCTCTTCTTCTCTATGACGTTGATCTTCATTTAGATTTTACTTTTCTTCTTGGATATTTCCTCTAGCATTTCTTACTGGGGAATTTGGCCTTAATTCTTCCTTTACTGATCTTGAATTCGATCTTACAGTACTTCTTGATCTTCTATTTTGTAATCTCAAATTCTCCATTCTCAACTCGTGATTTTGTCTTGTTAAATTTGCACGCTCTTCCGCCTTTAATCTTCTTTCCTCTTGTATTCTTTGTATTGGATCATTTGCTATTTCATTTTCATCTCCTCCATGAATTAATCCTTCAACTATTCCTTGATTTATTTCTTCTCTTCTTCCGTCTCTTAATTTTTGATCTTCTACATCTTCCATCGAGTCCGATCTCCAAGTATGCACACTCACTCTATCATAATCCAAATTTCTATTTTGGATCGGTGTTTGTTGATTAGGTTGTGGGATTTGATCTTCTCCTTCAATCCTTGTTCTATTTATTCTTGTTCTAATCCTTGAAGAATCTTCTAATTCATTTGTTTCTTCTCCTGCAAGTCTTTTACTTCTCCTCACAGTTGTTGGTGGTTCTGATGTATTTCTTCTTCTTCTAGCCATTTCTTCAACTCTAATGATTTCTTCAAATCTTCAAATTGTAATTAAAGATTTCTTAACTTGATTCTCCCTGTTTCGGGTGCCAAAATGTAGTTGCAGGATTTCCCACACTACACCCTTGTTAAGATTTTGCTATAATCAACTCATTATTGAAGATGAAAAATGACACTTTATTATTTTGATTTCAGAAATGTTTACAGAAATGGGAGAATTCTAGATTACAACTATTCTCTTGAAGTTTCTCTCTCCTTAAGACTTTCTTAACTCTCAAAAATACATTATCCTTTTCTGGACATATTGGATCTATATTTATAGGGTAGTTACATAGTGGATGACAGCTAAGTTTGCCTCTTATTTCGAGTTGATTCTGCGATTGTACCGCGGTAGTTACAATGTTAAATCTCGCAAGTTTTATAACCGTCGCAGAACTAACATGCTTGTAGTTGCAGGAATTCCCACACTACACCCTATTCAAGAATTTACCAACATCTATGACATAATTTGAAGATTAAAGACACTTTTTATTAATTTGATCTTAAGGAATTACAGAAATCAAGAACACAGAACACTTGATAAAGATTTTCTCTCTCCTAAAACTTTCCTAACACTCAAAAATTCATTCCCCTCTTTGGAACTATTCATCTCCTTTATATAGGTATTTACATAGTGGATTACAGCTCATGACAGCTCATTTACAGCTAAGATTCCCTTCAATTTCGGATCTGAGTTCTTGCGATAAATCATGATCAAGACCGCCTTTAACTTTCGCAGGTTTTATTGATATATCGCAGACATGTCACACTTTCTTCGTGTTTCTGTCATTTTCAGTCATTACGTCATTGTTTAAGTCATCCTTGGATGTGTCGCAGAATATTACTGATGTGTCGCAGAATATTACTGATGTATCGCAGAGTAATTCGTTTATTATCGATATATCGCAGAACAGTCGTTTATTTATCAGGAATATTGTTGTGACAATATTCTGATCCTACATCTTGCCTCTTCTCATATCTTTTCTGCGAAGAAGATAAAGATCATGATAATTTAAACTTCTTGATTCGCCGCAACTCCTTATCTTTTACCCTACAAAGTTCCCTACTTTACGCTCTTACTACTGACACACGTCAATATTTACCGATTAACCCGGTTACCCATCCTTCATCTATAAATAGATGTTCCACTCGAGACTATCTTCTTCTCACCTTCTCTTTCTTCTTCAAAATCTTTTTTGTCTGCAACTTTTTCTTTCTTGTTATTCTTTCTGCCGCTGCTCTAATGAAGACTCAAAGGTATGTTCTTATCTTCCATCTTATTTTGTTCACGTTATGTTATCTTTATCGCCCACTTTTCTTTATAATCCCCATATTTTATCATCTTTTTCAGTAACACCACTTCTCAAACTAAAATTACTATCAAAAATCCTCACCCCAAGGGTTCTCAGAAAAGGCGCGTTGGGAAGACGAAAAGATCTGAGGATGATAAGGTAGTAAGAAACACCTATTCCTTTGAAATAACAATATTGTTGCCTCTGTTTCTTACCTACATTATTATTCGCAGAATGAAGAGAATGTTCCTAAGCCTCTTGAGCGTTCGCGTCAAGTTAAAGTTCTTTCAGATGAAGTGGATATTCTTGAATTTTTACCAGAAAAACCTGTTTTGTCGCAAGATAAACCTTCTTCTTCTCCTTGCGTAAATTTCAATACTCATTTTACTTCTCCATCGACCCCTACTAAAGTTATTGATGCTAATATTCCCATCTCTGATAATCCCAACATTTTGAAAACTGCGATAGATGAATCTACAATAGTTGGAAATAAATCTGTGACAAATGAAAATGCGATAAATGAAACGACAGTCAATGAGGCTGCGATGAATGAAGTCGTAGATAATGAAACTGTGGTAAACAAAGCTGCAATTAAGGAAACTGCGATGGATGATGACGCGGTGAATAAAAATGTTACTGCGACCACTCAAATTCCTTCTTCCACTCTTACTATCGCCAAAACTTCTTCCTCTACTTCTCTTCCTTCTTTCCAAGAAATAGCAACAGGGGTTGAAGTTGCTTTTCAAATTTTATCTGAAGTTTTGAACGATGCTATGAAATCTTCTTCAGATCCTGCGAGACAGGATGTTTATATGAATCTAAGCAAGCATCTTGGATCTTGCGGTTCTTCATCTTCGTTAACTGCCTTAGAAGATGAGGTTGAAACCTTGAAGAAGAATCTTCAAGCAAAAACTTTGGAGTGTGAACTTCTCGATCATAAGCTTCATAACTCTGAATTAGATTGTGAAATTCTTCGCAGCATAAATGATGATCTGAAAGGTATAACTTTCTTGCCTTTGCTTTTGCCTCTGTAAATCTTTGCTTTTTATATACTCAATTTTCCTTTATTTATTTGTTGATGCATATTTAGCTTCAAAACATAACCAATTAATGAAGATACTTGAGTGGGAAACAATAGTTGTTGAGGCCCGCATTGGGAAAGACTCTTGGAAGAATCAATTTGATAACTTGAATGTTATTCATACATATTCGATTGACGAGATAAATAATCTTAAGAATGAGAATAAACAACTAATTCATGAACGAGATCAACCAATTCACGAACGAGATCGTCTAAGTAACGAAGCCACCCAACTTTTATATTCTCTAAACCAGATTAACTTGAGGGTGGAATCTTTATCAGATGAAAACAGAGTTTTATCCCAAGAAAAACGTAGTTTTGTGGATACAACAAAGACTTATTCGCAGCAATTAGACAATCTTCAAAAGTTGTGTAAGGACCAAGAGCAATCCCTTCGCACACTGAAAGATGAACTTAAAAATAAAATTGAATCATCTGCTGCTTAACAAGAGAAGCTTATGAAGGGCAGATTATCTCTAAGTATAAAAGTCAACAATCTCAAAGATGATTGTACTCGACTAAAGGAAGAAAACGTTCATCTTCGCAATTGTGAAAAAAGTATAAAATCTCGTTTAAAAGGTAAAGTTGGGGATAATTTTGATGATGCCATGAACCTATGGAAGAGTTGCTTCTTTAATATAATTTACACTTTATCTTCACAAAAGGAAGGTAGTCATTTTGACTGCCTCATCTATTAATTACTTCATTGTATTTTCTCACCTTATTTTTCGCGAAAATTCCCTCTAATATTAAATTTTTTCTCTCGCAGAATCTGAGAAGCATCTTCAAGCTTCAATTTATGATTTATCTATGAGGTTAGACAAACTTCGCAAAAAGAATACCGCGCTTTCCAACTCTCACAATAGGGCATTGAGAAGATTTGACTATCTTGAATATTTCAAAGATATAGAGATCAGAAACCGGGAAAAGAATTTCCTCCGCAAAGCTCATTTAGGCGCTGAGGTTTTCATAAATAATGTTCTACTCTTTCATTCTTTACCTCCTATGAAGATCAAACCCTTGGAGATAGATGATAATGAAGTTCCTCATCACATAGATGAAGATCTGAATTATTCAAGTAATGAAGAATATTTTTCTGAAGATGAACAAAATCCACTTGAGGAAGAAGGAAACCCTCTTGATGAAGTGGAAGAACAAAATCCTCCTCATGAAGAACAAAATCCTCCTCATGAAACAATCGCTGGTGATAAAGAAACTCTAACTGAAAAAGATGATGCTGGTGAAGATAATAGTGGTGAACAAGAATGATGAAATTAGAGAAGAATTTTCTTTTTAAATTATCCTGTATTCTTGCGAAATATTTCTGGTTCTTTGTAACTCAATCACCTGCTCTGATTTATATATTTTTATTAATTCTGAATCCAATCTTCATAAACTTGATTATCTTCCTTCTTTTTTTTCTTTTTTTTTTTAATTCTTCTCAAGGAATATAATGAAATGTTGTTTTATAATCCCCATATTTTCCCCTCATAATCTTCCTTGTGAAGTATTTTATTTGTTACCCTTGTAAGAAATCCCATACTTGCCTCTTGTTATCAATCTGTAATATTATCGCAAATATTTATGCGAAGAATTTGTTATATGCTTTGCGGATATAATTTTTCTTGTGGTCTTATTTTGCCTTCCTAGTTAAAGGTCTTATTATGCCACTTTTATGCGACAAGATCGCAGGACATTCTTACCTTTATACGTAATAATCCATTGATCTTTCCTTATCATTTAATTTTAATTTCTGCGACAATATGATAAATCTAAGACATCTTGTGAGATTAATCTCCCTTTGCTTTTTAAGACTTATGATATTGCCGTCTTTGCGATGAAATCGCATGACGTCTTTGCGATTTATATCCTCTTATTATTGATTTCATTTATCTCATCATTTGATCTTATCGCAAAAACCCATTGATCTCATCTTAACATTTCTTATTAGGCTTTCTGGACAGTCACACGGCAATATGACGGGCCTAAATATTCTTGCGAATATAAAGTCCCATGACATTGATGTCTCTGTCATGCGACAATATGACTGGCCTAAATATTCTTGCGAATATAAAGTCCCATGACATTGCCGTCTTTTTTGATACACAACTCCCTAATGGAGGGTATCGCCCTTATCTCTCCCCCCGGTTGCCCCTTCAAGGATTATACATCGGCCATACAAGACTAGCACTTTCCCATCCGGTTCTGACAACAACCAGTTGTTTTCGCATCCTTGTCCTTTATGCCTTATATGGCTTATAGTTACAATAATGCACCCTAAGTGGGGTTTTCTTCGGGCCGAACACATCGTAAGCCAAGACTTGCCATGGATGGCCAGGGTAGGTTCATCCATCCCGGGCACCCACAGCTCAACCGTGTACCTCGGCGCCTTGATCATACGTTGCATTCCTTAGGAGAAACTCTCGGGCGCCCAACCAGGGTATAACCTTATATAGTTAGGAATCCAAGTTATCTCTCCCGGATGGATTTTCTATAATCCCAAATCTCCATGACTAGGTTCCAGCAGCGGTATAGCCTTTCCCATAGCCATGCAAAGAGATACCCCCCTTATGACGCACTTTAAGGACATTGCCTCTTACGGAATAGAATCCGCGAACTAGGGTGTACGCCACAAAGGTTCATCCCGTTCTTATATATTTTTAGTCGATTTGCGCCCATATTATGCATTTGCATTAAAAAATTTAATTATCTCGCAAATTGTTGCGGAAAATAGCTTTTATACTCAGCTAACTTTGTTCTTTCAGAATATTTCTTTTACTCTCTCGCAATTTCTTGCGTGTAATCCCTTCATTCTAGTCTTTCAAATCTTTATTGATAATATTTTCTCAGATATTGTCTATTCCATGGTCTGCCCAGTCTTTGACCCATGTCTCTTCCTTCTGGATCCATTAATTTATATGCTCCAGTTCCAACTATTTCTTTGATTATATATGGCCCATACCATTTTTTCGCTAATTTTCATCCATTTTCTCGCTGATATTCTGGTGTTTCTCACAGAACTAAATCTCCAACTTGGAATTCCCGCTTCCTTACTCGTTTATTATATTCACGAGCTAATCTGCGATGGTAGTTTTCCATATGTTGTAGTGCTTTTTCTCTTTTCTTCTACCTCATCAAGCTTGTCTAGAATCATACCAAAGACTAAGATTCTTTTCCCAAGCTTCTCTTTTTGTTGTAGAATAACAACTTCGTTGGTAACACTGCCTCAACCCCATATGTTAAACAAAAAGGTGATACTCAGGTTGCTTCTCTTCGTGTTGTATTATAAGCCCAAACTGCATTATGGACTTGTTGACACCACGTTCTATGATGCCCTTCTAACTTCTTTTTGAGAATATCTGCAATTGTTTTGTTAGTTGCTTCAGCTTGACCATTGGCCTGTGGATATAAAGGAGTTGATTTTCCACACTTTATCTTGAATGCATTAAGTAACATCTCTATATTTTGTCCTTCAAACTGTTTTCCATTATCTGATACCAATTGCGCTGGAATTCCGAATCTGCAGATGATATTTTCAAATATAAATGTGAAAATGTCCTTATCACGAATATGTTGTATCGCTTTAACTTCCGCCCATTTTGTGAAGTAATCTGTTGCGACAATTAAGTATCTATTTTTCCCTGTTCCTGGTACAAATGGTCCCACAATATCTAAACCCCACTTTCCAAATGGCCAAACATTTTTTGAAGATGTTAATGTTTCACCTGGTGCATGTATTCTTTTTGCAAATCGTTGACATTCCTCGCAACTTCTTGATAAATTCTTTGCATCTTCATGCATATATGGCCAATAATAACCTTGCATTTTCGTTCTATATGCTAAAGATCTACCACCGCTGTGGTTACCAGCGTCCCCACTATGTAGCATTTTTAATATTTGCTTTCCTTCTTCTTGTGTCAAACATCTGAGGGAAGGCCCATTTAAAGATTTTCGATATAATATCCCATCTCTTAACTCATAATTTGTTGCTCTACTTTTTAACTTATGTGCCTCCAATCTGTTCCTTGGTATCTCCCCCTTTGCTAGATATGCGTGAATTTCCGCACGCCAATCTTCTATAATTTGGCTTGATTCTTCGCCACTATTTTCTACTACCATTGCCTCAGCTTCTTCTTCTTCTTTATTAATTGACGGTGTTATGAGTGTTTGTATTTTTATATTTCTCGCAGTCGGATCTACCATCATACTTGATATGAACGCAAAAGCATCTGCAAGCCTATTATCTCTTCTTGAAATATGCCTCCATTTGAGTTTTTGTATTTTCGCAGATAATTCTTCTACAAGTTTCTTATATTTTTTCAAAGATATATCATTAGTTGCATATTCCCCTTCAATTTGGCGAATAATCAACTGTGAATCACTGGTAATTCTTTCATTCTCTACCTTCATTTCTATCGCAAATCTTAGGGCATGTATTACAGCCTCATATTATGTTTCATTATTGGTAGATTTGAATTCCAGTCGAAATGCAAATGCCATTTTTGCACCTTCTGGCGAAATAAAGACGACTCCCACTCCATTTCCTTCTCCATTAGATGATCCATCCACTAATATCTCCCACCTATTTGGTTCTGTTAAAAGATCTCTAGGATCCCCATATTATTCTTCTATATCCATCATGTCTTCTATAGCTTCATCATCCTCCAAAGGAAATTCAGCGAGAAAATCTGCGACAATTTGAGATTTTGGAGAAGATAAAATTGCATATTGGATCTCAAAATGCCCCACTTGTGCATTCCATCTTTCGACTCTGCCTGATCTTTTTGAATTTTTCATTACTGAATCGATTGGTACTTTTGTTAGTACTTTGATTTTATGCGCTTGGAAATATATGCGAAGTTTAGAAGATGCATAAACTAGTGCCAAAATTAGTTTTTCAATCTTCGAATAATTTTTCTCCGACATTAAATGTTTTCTTTGATGTAGTAAATAGGTTTTTCAACTCCTGCGTCATTTCGCAAAAGTACTGCACTTAAAGCATGTGGAGTTGTCGCAAGATATATCAGCAATTCTTCTCATGGTTCAACCTTCTGTAATATGGATATATTCATCAAATATTCCTTTATTCCTTGAAAATCTTTCTCACATTAAATCTGTCCATTTAAATTTTGTTCCCTTCTTTAGTATGTTGAAGAAATGCTTGCATTTATCTGATGACCGTGAAATAAATCTTCCTAGTGATGCTAAAAGTCCATTCAATTTTTGCACATCTTTTACTGTTGCTGGAGTTGGCATATCCCGAACTGCTTGTACCTTTTCAGGGTCAACTTGTATACCTTCTTTTGATACAATATATCCCAAGAATTTCCCAGATGATACTCCGAAAGTACATTTCTCAGGATTTACTTTGATATTAAAAAGCCGATCTGATCAAAAATTTCCCTTAAGTCTTGCACATGATTTTTAGCTTCTTTGCTTTTTACCAACATATCATCCACATATACCTCTAAAGTTTTATGTATCCATTTTGCGAATACTTTTTCCACCATTCTTTGGTATGTTGCCCATGCATTTCGTAATCCAAAAGGCATCTTTGTGTAGCAATATAATCCTCTAGGAGCAAAAAATGCAGTATGTTCTTGATCTTCTTCTGCCAGTGGGATTTGATTATAACCCTTGTATCCATCCAACGAAGATATTCGATCATTTCCTGCGGAAGATTCCACCATCTACGGGATATCTGGTAAGGGAAAACTATCTTTGGGACAAGCTTTATTTAAATCAGTAAAATCGATGCAAATTCTTATCCCCTTGTTTTTATTTGGAACTACTACCATATTGGCGATCCATTCTGGATATTTCGCTTGCCTTATAATTCCTGCATCAAGCATCTTTTGCAATTCTTCTTCTATCTTGGCATGATAAGTAGTTGCAATATTTCTTATTCTTTGTTTGATTGGTCTCATATTTTTGTTAATCTCCAATCTATGACACGCAACAGATGGATCTATTCCAGGCATCTCATCCATATTCCATGCAAAAATATCTCTGTATTCTCGCAGAAGGTTTACGGTTTGCTCTTCTTCCTCCACATCCATCTTAGTTCCAATTTTCAGTATCTTTGGATCTTCTTCACTTCCAACATTTACTTCTTTTGTTGTTTCTGCTGCAGTATAACTAGCTTCATGTTCTCCCATTGGTGTTGGTTCCTTTATTACCTCCGCTGGTTCATCATTTTCTTGCGACATATCGCCAAATATTCCTTTTCCTTCTTCTGATTTTATCATGTAAATCATCTTTGAATTCTTCTTCTTTCTTTTCTTCTATCCTCATTTTTCTGCGCTGTTTTCGCAACTGAATTTGATTTTCACGATTCTTTAATTCATTCTGGAAACATAACGCTGCATAATTTGCATCTCCTCTAATTTCTCCAATTCCACTAGGCATAGGGAACTTTAAACACTGATGTAGAGTTGATGATACATCCTTGATTGCATGTATCCAAGGTCTTCCCAATAGCATGTTATAAGGTGATTTCACATCCGCCACGCTCAGAGTGACCTGCGTCTCTATTTCCCCTAGCGGAATTCGCACTACAATTTCACCTTTAGGTTTTGTTAGAGATTTTCCAAATCCATGAATGTGATATGTTGGGCTAAGAATTTCTTCATCTTTGTATCCCATTTTCTTGAATGTGTGGTAAAACATTATATCCACATAACTTCCTGCGTCCACCAGAGTCCTATTCACAGCCCACTCTTCTGTAGATCTTACTGATTTCTCTTTTCTTGTTGGTATAACAGACACTGTGATCACCAATGGAGATGTATGACTTAAATTCTCTTTCGGAATTTCTGCTGCCGTAAATGTGATCTTCTGTTTTTCCCAATCTTTTAGCGGTGATACCTCATCTACCATCATGATTTTCTTTCCTTCAAAATCTCGCTTGTGTATCCTTCCTCTAATATCTTCATGGAATTTATCTATCATCATTTTTGTTATTACATCACACTCCAATTTCTTTTGATTATCTTTGATTTCAATCATCTTTTCTTTACCAAATTTCTTAATTCTCTTCTAATTCTTGAATAACTTCTTTCTTTTACTTTGATTTTCAACTCTTCAATCCCTGTTTCTGGGCCCCAAAATGTAGTTGCAGGAATTCCCACACTACACCCTATTCAAGAATTTACCAACATCTATGACATAATTTGAAGATTAAAGACACTTTTTATTAATTTGATCTTAAGGAATTCTGTAAATCAAGAACACAAGAACACTTGATAAATATTTTCTCTCTCCTAAAACTTTCCTAACACTCAAAAATTCATTCCCCTCTTTGGAACTATTCATCTCCTTTATATAGGTATTTACATAGTGGATTATAGCTCATGACAGCTCATTTACAGCTAAGATTCCCTTTAATTTCGGATCTGAGTTCTTGCGATAAATCGCAGTCAGCACCGCCTTTAACTTTCGCAGGTTTTATTGATATATCGCAGACATGTCACACTTTCTTCGTATTTCTGTCGTTTTCAGTCATTACGTCATTGTTTAAGTCATCCTTGGATGTGTCGCAGAATATTACTGATGTATCGCAGAGTAATTCGTTTATTATCGATATATGGAAGAACAATCATTTATTTATCAGAAATATTGTTGTGACAATATTCTGATCCTACAATGCTT
The DNA here is from genome assembly GCA_023529315.1 of Papaver bracteatum. Taxonomy (NCBI): domain Eukaryota; kingdom Viridiplantae; phylum Streptophyta; class Magnoliopsida; order Ranunculales; family Papaveraceae; genus Papaver; species Papaver bracteatum. Next base: position 1,288,082 of record JAJJWX010001343.1, read on the forward strand.
CTCTCAAATTTTCTTCAGTCGTCAGGTATTACGTCATTCCTTTGAAGGCTTTTGTGACACTCGTGAAGTGTAGTTGAAGATCTTGCGGTGATGCTCGCTGGGAAGTGTTATTAATCTCACAGAGAATAGATGTAGAGATATTCTGGTCCTACATCAAGAATGGAAAGGTACGCTCCAGACGCCCTGGGCACTCTTGACTCAATGGTGTACCTCAAAGCCTTGGTCATATTATGCACTCCTTAGGAGAGTCCTTATTACCCTAGTCGCCCAACTCAAGTCATATGCTTAAGTTGAGAATCCAAGGTGCCTCTCCTTGATGGGCTTTATTGACCCCACATCTCCATGACTCAGGTTCCAGTAGCAGTGTAACCTTTTCGCTGAGCCATGCAACAAGTACCCCCTTCTATGACGCACTTTAGGTCTTACATTTGCCTCTTACGAAATTTTAATCTCGCGAACTAGGGTGCACTCCATAGTAGGTTCGCCCCATTCTAATATGTCATTAATCTCTGCGAAATTTCGCACATTTTCATTCTGTTTCGGATGTTTGTAATTTTGGAACTTCTCTTTCATAAGATTTTCGCAAATATTCCTTTTGTTTCAAACATACATTGTTTCGGAATCTACCCTTTCCCAAAATCTTTTATGGGTAATACTTCTTTAGATATAATCTGTTCCATGGTCTCCCAAGTCTTTGACCCACATCTCTACCCTCTAGGTCCATCAACTTGTATGCCCATGTTCCAACTATCTCTTTAATGATATAAGGCCCATCCCATTTTTTCGCTAACTTTCCACCATGTTCTCGCTGATATATTGGTGTTTCTCGCAGCACTAAATCACCTGGTTGAAATTCACGCTTTTTGACGCGTTTATTATACTCCCGTGCTAATCTTCGTTGATAGTTTTCCATATGATGTAACACTCTTTCTCTTTTTTCTTCCAATTCATCAAGCTTGGTTAAAATCATACCCGCGCTAAGATTTTTCTCCCATGCCTCTCTCTTTGTTGTTGGAATAACAACTTCTATTGGTAGTACAACTTCAAATCCATATGTTAAGCAAAAAGGTGACATTCCTGTAGCTTCTCGCTTAGTCGTGTTGTAAGCCCAGACTGCATTATGCACCTGTTCGCACCATGCTCTATTATGCCCTTCTAAATTCTTATTCAATATGTCTGCGATTGTCTTATTCGTTGCTTCTGCTTGTCTATTGGCCTGTGGATTTTCCATATTTTATCTTAAATGCATTGAGTAGCATTTCTATGTTCTTCCCTTCAAACTGTTTCCCATTATCAGATACCAATTGTGCGGGTATTCCAAATCTGCAAATGATATTTTCAAATATGAATGTAAAAATATCTTTGTCGCGAATATGCTATACCTCCTTTACTTCTGCCCATTTTGTGAAATAATCTGTAGCGACAATTAAATATTTTCTTTGCCCAGATCCTTGTAAAAACGGTCCCACAATGTCTAAACCCCATTTTCCAAAGGGCCATACACTTGTTGAAGATGATAATGGTGCTCCCAGTGCATGTATTTTCTTTCAGTATCGCTGACAATCTTCGCAATGCCATGATATTTTTTTTGCGTCTTCATGCATATATGGCCAATAATAACCTTGCATTTTTGCTCTGTATGCCAATGATCTTCCTCCAATATGATTGCCAACATCCCCACCATGTAACATTTTCAATATCTTTTCTCCTTCTTTTCGTGTTAGAAATCTTATTAATGGTCCATTAAAGGACCTTCGATACAATATCCCATCTCTCAGTTCATAATTTGTTGCACGGATTTTTAGTTTATGCGTCTCCAATCTATTCCTTGGGGTTTCTCCTTTTTCCAAGTATGCATGAAGTTCTATTCTCCAGTCTTCAACATTAGGCATATGTTCTTCTTCTCCACCTTCTATTATCATTACATCTACTTCTTCCTCTTTGTTTATTGATGGTGATTGAAGTGTCTGTATACTTTTGCATCTCGCAGCTGGATCTGTTATTATGCTTGAAATGAAAGCATAAGCATCTGCAAGTCTATTGTCTTTCCTTGATATGTGCCTCTATTTTATTTTTGGGATTCTCGCTGAAAATTCTTCAAATTTCTTCAAGGATGGTTCATTTGTAATGTACTCTCCTTTTATTTGGCGAATAACTAACTACGAGTCACTGGTGATTCTCACATTCTCCAATTTCATTTTTATTGCGAATTTTAGGGCATGTACTACAACTTCGTATTCTGTTTCATTATTAGTGGATGCGAATTCCAATCTGAAGGAAAAAGCCATTTTGGTTCCTTCTGGAGAAATTAGGATAATTCCAACTCCATTACCTTCCCCATTTGACGATCCATCTACCAATATTTCCCATATATCGGGTTTTGTCAATAAATCTCTTGGATTTCCATGTTCTTCTTCTACATCCATCATTTCTTCCACAACTTCATCATCTTCTAGAGGAAATTCTGCTAAGAAGTCTGCGACAACCTGTGATTTTGGTAAAGACAATATTTCATACTTAATTTCAAAATGTCCTACTTGTGCATTCCATCTCTCCACCTTGCCTGACCTTTTTGAATTTTTCATCACCAATTCAATTAGTACCTTTGTCAAAACCCTTATTTTGTGTGCCTGAAAATATATGCGAAGCTTAAATGCTGCATAAACTAATGCCATAATTAGTTTTTTAATTTTTGAATAATTTTTCTATGCGGAATTGAACGTTTTGATGATGTAATAAATTGGTTTTTAAACTCCTGCGTCCATTCGAAATAGCACCGCACTTAATGCATGCGAAGTTTTCGCAAGATAGACTAATAGTTCTTCTCTTGGCTTTGCCTTTTACAAAATAGATATATTTATCAGATGTTCTTTTATTCCTTGGAGTGGTTTCTCACATTCATCTGTCCACCTGAATTTTGTGCCTTTTTTGAGTATGTTGAAAAAATATTTACACTTGTCTGATGATCGCGAAATGAATCTTCCCAATGAAGCTAAAATTCCGTTTAACTTCTGCACATCCTTCACCGTTGCTGGTGTTGGCATGTCACTAATTGCTTATAACTTATCTGGATCAACTTGTATTCCTTCTTTTGATACAATATAGCCTAGAAATTTTCCTGACGCAACCCCAAAGATACACTTCTCTAGATTTTTTTTAATGTTAAATTGCCGCATCTGTTCAAAAATTTCCTTCAGATCTTGCACATGGTCCTTTGCTTCTTTACTTTTTATTAACATGTCATCTACATACACCTCTAATGTTTTATGTATGCATTTCGCGAATACCTTCTCCACCATCCTTTGGTAGGTTGCTCCAGCATTTCGCAAACCAAATGGCATTTTCGTATAACAGTACAATCCTCTTGGAGCGAAAAAAGCAGTATGCTCTTGGTCTTATTCAGTGAGAGGGATTTGATTGTAACCTTTATACCCATCTAGAGAAGATATTCTATCATTTCCCGCCGCTGACTCAACCATTTATGGAATATCTGGTAATGGAAAACCGTCTTTCGGACAAGCTTTGTTTAGATCAGTAAAGTCTATACAAATTATTATCCCCTTATTCTTATTTGGAACCACAACCATGTTTTCTATCCACTCCGAATACTTGGCTTGTCTTATAATTCCTGCATCAAGCATCTTCTACAACTCTTCTTCTATTTGCAGATGATATGTTGTTGTGATTTTTCTTATTCTTTGTTTAAATGGCCTTACATTTTTATCGATCTCCAATCTATGACACGTCACAGACGGATCTATTCCAGGCATCTCATCCATGTTCCATGCGAAAATATCTTTGTATTCTCATAAAAGATTAATAGTTCTTTCTACTTCACCTGCTTCCATCTTGGTCCCAATTCTTAGAATTTTTGGTTCTTCTTTAGTTCCAACATTCACTTCCTTCGTTGGTTCTGCTGCGGCATAACTGGCCTTAGGTTCTCCCATGGGTGTTGGTTCTTTTATCACTTTCGCAAGTTCGTTTCCTTCTTCTGAAATTTCGCTGGGTATTCCTTTCCCTTCCTATGCTCTGATCATGTAAATTTTAAACTCTTCTTATTTCTTTGCCTCTTTCGCCAATTTTCTGCGAACTTTTTGCTTCTTTGCACGTCCTTCATAACACTTCACTTCAATTTGATAACATAATTTTGCACCATCAGTATCTCCTCTGATTTCACCAATTCCGCTTGGCATAGGAAACTTGATGCATTGATGTAATGTTGATGCTACAACTTTAATTGCGTGTATCCATGGTCTTCCTAGCAACATGTTATATGGCGATTCCATATCCACCACACACAATGTTATTTGTGTTTCAATTTCTCCTAGCGAAATCCGCATCATTATCTCTCCTTTAGGTTTTGTTATACATTTTCCAAAGTCATGAATATGATACGTTGAATGAGTCATTTCTTCATCTTTGTATCCCATTCCTTTGTATGCATGATAAAATATTATATCCACCGAACTTCATGTATCCACCAAAGTTCTGTTTAACACCCATTCTTCCCTAGTTCTTTCCGACTTCCCCTTTTCTATGCACGTAGTTACTGTGATTACCAAAGGAGATGTGTGGCTCAAATTTTCTCTTGGTATCTCTTCTGATGTAAACGTAATTTTCTGCTTTTCCAAATCCTTCAACGGTGATATCTTCTCCACTGTCATAATTTTCTTTTCTTCAAAATCTCATTTATGTATCCTTCCTTTAATGTTTTCATGAAATTCATTAACCATTGTTTTTGTGATTAAACTACACTCGAGCCTTTTGTTACATTCATTGATTTTAATTTTCTTCTCCTTACTTGGCTTACTGATTTGTTCCATCATCTTCTTGGTTTGAATGGTCTTAATAACAATCTTTAATCTTTTTTTTTTCTGCAATTTCCAATTTTCAACCCCTCCCTGTTTCTAGCGCCAATATGTAGTTGCAGGAAATCCCACAATACATCCCTCACAAGAATTCATAACAATCAACACATTTCTTAAGATCAATAACGATACTTTTTATTAATTGAATCTAGAAAATTTACAAGAAGGAAATGAAATCAAGAACACAACACTATTTTGGTCTTTCTCTCTCCTCAAAACTTTCTCAACACTCCAAAAATTATCTCCCTTCCCTTAAGCCTATTCATTTCTTTATATAGGGTATTACATAGTGGATGACAGCTAATCTATCCTTTATTTTCGGATATGACTTGCGGTATTTCGCAAGCTTACAAATGTTAAAATTCGCAAAAGTCCTTAGTTTCGCTAGATCATCACGCTTTTCTCGTGTTTACGCTGTCGTCATCTATTATGTCATTTCTGAAATCACTCTGCGACGTCTTCGCAGTGTTGCTGATGAAGATTTCGCAAGTGTGTTGTTGTTGCGATATTCTGATCCTACAAAAGACACATTTTCATCTTTAGAAACGTAGCATTCAATTTCCCAGCATCCCTTATATGAAGTTTTGGTTTAGATTTTCCAAGTCACTTAATGGAAGGTTTCCTTTCTTTCCCTGATGTAAAAGCAAGATAATGTACTCTAAATTTATAAAGATTTCAGCACCTTCAAATATAATGATGATAAGCTCTTCTAATCATTATCAGATTCATTTATTTGGAAGATAATAACAATATCACAAAGAATGCATAATCGGAATGACACAAAATCATAATTAAACTCATAGAACCTACTAAAGCTGGAAACTGTCACATGAAAATTATGTAAATAACTTCAAAGGCATCTTAAAAATAACATATATGGAAAACTATTTATTTTAATTTTGTAAATCATATGAACTTAACAAGTTTATTGAGTGGTGCATGCAACAAATATATAACAATAATAGCTATCTGTTTTTTTTTTGTATGTTCCAAAATTAAATTGTTGCACTTGCCATGTATCAAAAAATAAAATAAAATAAAATGGATTTTTATAATTAATAAACAACTCATAAGAAAATTATAAACGGATAAGAACTAATTTTATGACCACTAAAGAAACTAAACTCGAGGATATGAATTAACAATCTAAAACACACGAGTTCCTGAGTTGTATCGGCTGGACCCTCATCTGAAAATAATTTATTTCCTTATCAAATATTGGGCAGAATCACATAATTTTCACCAAGGTCTTTCAATGAAATATAACTGTTCACATGTGGAGTTGCGTTGAAAATTTTCGAATCTGCATCCTCCCAAAGCCTGATTAAAATTTTAGTTCCCAGATCATAACAATAGAGAGCAGTGAAATTGCAACGCAACAAAACCACATTTCCCTTTGTAATTGTGATAAGGACATAGTCCCTAAAGGAAGTTTCCCATGTGATGCTAAACTCCTTACTCCAGAACCAGAAAATTCCCTGCCTCTTTGGACGTTGCAACTGTTAGAATTACTCATATTATTTTTCTTCAATAACCATATATCCACAAAAATTCTGGGCTTTTGATGAACAAGGTATAAATATCCTTCCAAAACTCACTGTCTAAAAGACAATGTTGTTGTGCATTGTGAATATGGAAATTTCTGGCAGTGTTTAGATCGATTGGAACTCTTCATTACTAAAATAAGAAACAGATGTTAAGTGATGAAAATGGACACATTTTCAGCTATTGCAACACAATCAGTTTCCACCAACATCCTACATCCTATTATGAATTTTGGTTTATATTCTCCAAATTACTTAATGGAAAGTTTGCTTCTTTTTTTCCTGAAGCAAAAGCAACAACCGTAAATGTACCCAACTTTATAAGGATATCAGCTCATACAAATTGTGTGATTACATAAGTTCACCATCATTTTTCATTCATTTATTTGGCATACAATATTAACAAAGAATGCACAATAAGAATGACGAAAAAAACATAATTAAGCTCATATCATAGATAGTTATAATCTGAAAGTTATATAAATAACTTTAAAGCCAGCTTAAAAATAGCATATTTGGCATACATTGTTTGATTTTTGTAAAACCAATAAACTCAAAAAGTTCTTTTTTTCCAGAATGTTAGAAATTTGTAATTAAAGACAACTATTTATTTATTTTTAGGTTTTTTCTATTTTCATCCCCACTAATTTCCATCCAAATTATCCTAAGTACCATCCAGATCGAATTTTATGAAATCCTAAATAAATACTTCCTTTTGAATTTTTATTTACACTCATAAACTAAACTCCACCCAACAACTAACACTAAAAAAACCTTAAAGTTCAAAATCACTTCTTCTTCTCCATCTCCACAAACTGACCATCCTCTTTATTTCTCCATCAAGTAGAATTTTTTAATTTAAATCAATTTATTAAATTGGTATTCAATAAATTAACATGGGTCTTTAGTAATAAAGTTTTCCACACTAATTGTCTAATGACTAATGACTAATCGTCAATTAATTCGTTCATGTTTCATCGATTTAAATGTTAAAAGATAAAGGAACATGTGCACTAGTAATTAAATAAAAACTAAACTAGGATTTCAATTTGATGGTCTTTTAATGATTTAATGAATTAATGAAGAAGACAATTAAAAGTGGTAATATACATAGTAGAAGTTTTTTTTAGTAGAAGTTAGTTTGACTATTGTATAGGTAGTAAATAAGAAAAAATAAATTTAAAAAGTGAGTTGATTTTGGAAATTGTGAGGGATGAAAAATAGGAAACGTAGGCCGAGAAACATGGATTTTAGTTTAAAATAAATAATAAGGGGGTAGACATGTGTCCATGCCATGTGTGAAAAACTATTTGAATTGTTCTAAATAATAAATAACTCGGTGCTGGAAAAGTAAATTATAAATTAAATATGATTTTAATTTCTGACCACTAAATCCGAGAATTTAAACAAAAAGTTACAGTCTAAGACACGCAACTTACCTTCGTAAGTGGTATCGACGACTCATTTGAAACTAATTTTGCAAGACAATATTCGATTTCCTCTAACATCCTACTTAGTGGTATGCAATTTTGATTTAGTTTCTTCTACATACTAAGGAAAATTTGCTTTCTTTTCCCGAAGAAAAAGAAAATTAAGTCTACTATATATATAAAGGTATCAACTAGTTATCAATTTTTTTTAGAAAGGTATGAGCTTGTACAAATTATACATCATTGCCAAAGGATACTATATCCCATATAAGACAAAGAAGTTTTTTGTTTTTCTTATATAATTTGGTATCCTCCCTGGACCCCTATTAGAAGCCTTGCATATTGCAAGATAATAAGTTTCTAGTCATTAACGATTCATTTATTTGGCATATAATAATAATGTCATAAAGGATGCATAATCAAGATGACATAAAATCATAACTGAACTCATAATAATTGTCACATGAAAATTATGCAAAAAACTTTAAAACCAAGGATGAAAAGAAAATTAGGTTATAAATCAACCTAGTAAAATGGTTTTAAACAAATCACTTTTGGCTGGTATGTCAAACTATCAAATGGGCTGCTTCATATTATCCAAGAAAATAACTAACAATATAAATGTTATCCAAAGGGATTTTCGGTGGGGTAAAGAAACTTACTCTAAAGGTTACTATCCTAGGTCTTATTCTTGTTTATGTAAACCCTTAAGGGAAGGAGGCTTGTGATTCGTAAAGGCACATAAAATTAATATATCACCCATAGCTAAATTAGCTTGGAGACTTCTCACTGACTCAAACTCTCTCTGGACGTCTCAAAGCAAACCAAAATACTTAAAAAGAAGCTCAGATTTTAGAACTAAAGCTTCTGCCTCTAGTTCCTGGCTATGGAAATGTCTAAATAAAGGTCTCAAAGTGGTCGAAAAATACAACATATGGGAAGTAGGGGATGGATCATCCATAAACATCTGGGAAGATAAATGGATACCAGGGCTAGGAGCCAACTTTAGCCAATTTAAGAAAACTAATAACAAACATCTAACACTTGTGATGTATCTCATAGACCCAATCACCAAAAAGTGGAGCTCATCTTTAATTTTCTCTTCTTTTCATTCTATTATTGTAGAAAAATTATGTATAATTAGACTTACCGAACATGTACACTATAAACCTGACAAGTTGAGATGGCTACTTACTCCTTCTGGAGAATTTTCCTTGTGCGAGAAAGAGGGTTAATTCATTGAGATTGAGAAGGATTACATAATCATAATATATACACTAGTATTGCCTAAGATACAGTAGATAATTCTCCAGAGAATAAGTTAAAAAATGAAACATATAAATGTGCAATAATGTCGTATATATGTGGTTTGCATAATATACGCCTCTAACACCCCCTTTCAAACTCACGATGGTACAACGTTAATCATCGAGAGTTTGTCAAAGAAAACGGAAGTGCGTAGCAGAATGAGATTTTGTAAATAAATCGCAACTTGCATTATGGATGGCACAAACGGAAGAGAAATTGTGCCATGCATATAATGATGTCGAATGAAATGATAATCAACTTCAATGTGCTTGGTGCATTCGTGAAACACAGCATTGCGAGCAATATGTATGGCTAATTTATTATCACAATTCATAGGTGTTGGATCAGATATAACTACACCTATATCTCCAACTAACCAGCGTAGCCAAATTATTTCTGCAGTAGTATCAGCCATAGCGCGATATTCAGATTCCGTTGATGACCGCGAAGGAACATATTATTTATAGCTTCTCCAAGAAATAAGAGAATCACCGAGGAAAATGTAATAACCAGTAGTATATTTCCGATCACCTTGATCTCCAATCCATCCATCATCCTAGAATCCATTAAGAAAGAAACTTGACTTAAAGGAAGAAGGAAATAATAAACTTTGATACTGAGTTCCTCTAAGATATCTTAATATGCGCATCGTTGCTGCCCAATAAACATTAGTAGGAGAAGACACAAATTGACTAACAATATGGACAATATTTGCGATGTCAGGTCGACTAATAGTGAGATAAACAAGACTTCCAACAATAGTACGATATAAAGTGGGATCAGCTAGACGATTACCATCCATTGATGTATAGAGAGCATTTATCTAAAGTGGTGTTTCAACAATACTAGTATCTGAAATGCGAGCTTTCTGAAGGATATCGACGATATACTTAGATTAGGAGAGTAGATAACCTTTCAGAGAACAAGAAACTTCGATACCTATAAAATATCGTAAATGACCCAAGTATTTCATTTCAAACTGGTTACTCAACAGTTGTTTGAGATGATCAATACCTACTAAATCATCCCCTGTAATGATCATATTGTGGATGTAAAGAAGCAGCAATATACGAACAGCAGAACTGTTACGAACAAACAACGCCGAATCATATACACTAGATTGAAAACCAAGGGTAATGACAACACTAGAGAAATTTTCAAACCATGCCCGGGGTGCTTGTTTAGGTCCATATAAAACCTTCCGAAGATTGCAAACTTGTCCTTGTTTATGTGGAATACTAGGAGGCGGAACCATACAAACTTCTTCAGAAAGATCTTTATTTAGAAAAACATTCTTCACATCCATTTGAGATAACTTCCATTTTCGTATAAAAGCTACAACAATAAGAGCACGAACAGAGGTCATTTTTGCCATGAGAGCAAAAGTCTCATCATAATAAATTCCATATTCTTAAGTGAGTGAAACATTTAGCTACAAGACGAGCCTTGTAGCGCTCAACAGAACCATCTGACTTAGTTTTGATCTTACAAACCCATCTAGAACCTACAACATGCTTTTCTGGAGGTAAGGAAACCAAAACCCATGTACCTTTTCTGAGCAAGGCTGAAAGTTCTTCTTCCATAGCCTTCTGCCAAAATGGATCACAAAAAGCTTCCTTATAGGAGGTTGGCTCAGATAAAGAATGAATAGAAGTAAGGAAAGAAAAAATTTTTGATTGGAATAACATGAAAGACCAAAATCACTAGGAGAGTAACCAAACCTATTTGGAGGATTACGTTGTCGGGAAGGATAACGAGATCTAACATGATCTCTAATCTCTGGAAGCGACGAGGATACATCCGTAGAAGAAGTAGGGGAATTTGTGCTCTCTTTTGACGCATGATTAAGCCTATAAGAATCGATAATAGGAGTAGAGGAAGAAATATTTGACAAAGAGGGATTTTCAATATCATCAAAAGGATCAATATGTGACAAATTAGATATGTTATCACTATTTGAATCAGATGGAATAGAAAATAATGGAATATGCTCGAGAAAAATAACATGACGAGAGACATATAAATTTTGAGTACTAGGATCATAAAAACGATAGACTTTTTGACTATCCCCATATCCAAGGAAAACATACAAAGCATATTTAGATGATAATTTGGTAGTAAATTCACGACTAGGTTTGAGAACAAGCAAGCACAGCCGAAGACTTTTAAGGAAGAGTAGTTAGGTGTTTTGTAGTATAATCGTTCAAAAGGAGAAACACTACTGATGAGCATAGTAGGAATACCATTAATGATATAATTTGTCGTTAAAATGGCTTCTCCCCAAAATTAAGCAGGGACACGAGCATACAATAACAAAGAACAAGCAGTTTCGAGGAGGTGCCTATGTTTACGTTCGTCCACCCCATTTTGTTCCGGTGTATTAGTACAAGATATTTGATAGACAGTCCCATCAAAGTAAAGAAGTTTACTAAATTTATTCTTTTTGTATTCTCCAGCTAAATCACAGCAGAAATATTTTAAGACAGCAGAAAATTGAGTTTTCACCATGTTGCGAAAAGATTGATAAATACCGAAAAATTAATGTCGATGTTTCATAAGAAAAACCTAACAATAACGAGAATAATCATCAATAAAACAAACACAATATCTAGAGCCACCTTTTGTAGGAATCGAAATAGGCCCCCAAAAATCAGAATGAACTAAATCGAAAATTGCAGTAGAGACGGAAGTGCTTTTATTGAAAGGTAAGGAAGAAACTTTTGCAAGTTTACAACCACTACAGTCAGAGATGTTGTGAGCTTTCAATACCCCAAGATGACCAGTTGATGATAAATACTTAAGACGAGAACTAGAAACGTGTCATAACCGATTATGCCATAAGAAAAAAGTACTGAAATTAGATTTCAAATGAAAAGATGATAGGTCAATAGATGCTTCTATATTAGGTTGATGAAGATCCTTCAGAACATACAACCCCCCTTTTCTATGGCATATCCCAATCAGCTTCCTATATTATGGATCCTGCACATAACATGAATTTGGAGTAAAGTAAACATAATAACCAGAATCCGATAACTGACTAATGGATATCAAGTTCATAGTTAACTTGGGAATACAGTAAACATCAGAAAGAGATAAATTGGGAGTCCTAACAGAACCATTGCCAACAAGAGAAAGGGTGGTACCATCGGCAATTTTAATAGTTTGAGAAGAAGATAACGGAGACAAGGAAGTGAACAAAGAGATATCTTTAGTTATATGATGAGAAGCTCAGGAATCAAAAATCCAAGTGGATTCACATATACATGATGTGTTAGAAGTAGAAAAATCTATATGAGGAGACTTCCTTATGGTCAAAGCATGCGACAGCTGGGATGAGAGAAGCTTTTGTAGTTGCTCAAGTAGAGAAGATGCAGTCCTTAATTCCAGATGAAGTAGCAGCAGCAGTATGTGGCATCTTGAGGAAAGTCCCTTGTTGTTTCTTCAAAAGTAAAGGACACTGATCTGTCTACTGACCCTTTTTCTTACAAAAATTTCATTCATCATTAGTAGTCCTATAAGGTGGTCGATTATTAGAAGCAAAATGAGGTTTTGAAGAAACAACCAAAACATTTTTCGAAGGGAGAAGAAGAATCCCTTTTCCAACTTGAGAACTCAATCGCAATTCTTCAACTAACAGTTCACTAACAAATGGATCCACTGAGGGGAGTGGAGAATGATATAAGATAGAACCTCTGAGAGCTTCAAAATCGTCACGGAGTGCCATCAAAAATTGAACCAAAAGTTGTTCTTCTCTATATTTTATATAAGGGCTATGAGTGCGAAGATTATCAGATTCAGTTAAGGCTAATTGATCCCAAAAACTAGTCATTAAAGAGTAATTTTTTTTAATATCCTTAGCCCTCTGTCTAGCAGCTCTAATATCACTTTCTAATTGGTATCACTTGGCGAAATTCGATTGCGAAAACAACTTCTTTAGATAATCCCAAACTTCTTCAGAAGTCTGAAACTTCCCCAAATGCATACCAATGTTTAAATCCACCGAATTGTTAATCTAGGTGATTATTTTAGCATTGTTACTATTCCAGGTTGCAATCAAAGTACTATAACCTGTAGCAGTAGGATCAGTAGGTTTAGTAATATTACCAGAAACATATCCCCAAACATCTTTCCCAAACAAATTTTTTCTCATAACATATGCCTAATATGTATAGTTGGTACTACTCAAACGAACATTGATGGATTGTAAAAAATTATCCTTTTCGTTAGCCATAATCACAAATTACAGCAATCAAATGAACAAGATTAGAAAGGAAAATAATACTCATCGAGATCCACTACTAACATATATTCTCCATAAAGTCGAAGCAGAGACAAGGCAATCGAGATCCACTACCAACAAAATTCTTCACAAAGCCGAAACAGAGATGAGCCAAAGTTTTTTTTTTTTTTTTTTTTTTTTAAACTTTCACAACACATGCTCTGATGCCATGTACGAGAAAGAGGGTTAATTCATTGAGATTCAGAAGGATTACATAATCATAATATATACACTAGTATTGCCTAAGATACATTAGAGATTTCTCTAGAGAATAAGCTAAAAAAGGAAACATATAAATGTACAATAATGTCGTATATATATGATTTGCAAAATATACTCCTTTAACACTCGTGAAATCTTTGTATAGAAAATTGAATGAACCTACAGAAAATGCTAATAACCTTAATATGTTTTTGGGAAAATCTTTGGAACCTAAACCTACCACAAATGATTAAACTTTTTACATGGAAATGTTTACAAAATATTGTCTCAACCAATGCCAAACTAGCTAGATTCATGAGATACGTTTCACCAAAGTGTCCCTTTGGTTGCAATTCAAATGAAATTATTGAGCATCTTCTCTTCCAATGCACTTTTGCAAAATCTGTTTGGACAACTAGCCCCAATATAGTTCAAGTAACTTTGATATTTTTGTCACGTGTCTAGATATTTGCAGAACTTGGCTAGAAAATCCCAGTGTAGTCATCCCATTAGAGATAATTCTAACAAAATGTTGGTTCATATAGAAAGAGAGATGTAACTGGGTTTTTGGAGGAAGAAAAAATATAAAACTAGTATTCAATTAGAACTTAAAATTCAAAGACACTTAAATTTTTGGCACTTAGAAAAGCAAGTGAACATCAAGACAGGATAACTCTGAAAAACAACCACAAGAACCTTGGAAAGCTCTATTATCTTCTCAATTAAAAATTAATATGGATGCAACATGGACTTCCAAAAATAATCCTACATGTATATTTCTGATCCTTAGAAATTATACAGAGGACTTTGAACAAGGAAGAGCAGGATCTATCTCAGCCTCATCCCCAGAAGAAGCAGATGCATTAGGCATACTACAAGTAACTCATTGGGCGAAGAAGTTGAATCTCACCAAATCTAGCATTGAAGGTGTTTGCAAGAATCTTTTTGGATACTTGAATGGGAGCACTACCCCAATCACTTGGCAGAATCAAGCCATAATGGAGGAAGTAAAACAAGAAATTAGTTGTTATTCAGATTTTTTAGGTTTCGTTTTACTTTCTAGATCGGAAAAAATTATGGCGGATATCCTAGCTAAAGTCGCAAAATTTTATCCTCATTTCCTAAACTGGGAGAACTCTCCACCTTTTTGTATTATCTCTATTGCTCGGAATTACTCACCGACAATGGATAGCTCTACTTCTTTGTACCACAGGTTTCTAACAACCAAAGTTAGTCTCTTCTTAATGAAACAATTTTTTTTTTTTTTTTTGAGAATAACATACTTGGCAAGCTATTGATTTGATTTTTATAAATCTTATGAACTTAAAAAAAATATATTTCTAAACGGCGCATCCGGCGGATTATAACAACAATCATTTTTCTTCTCTCGTAAATTTCAAAATTAAATTGCTACCCGCGCCATGTATTAAGAGTTTATCCAACTCTTTTATCTCGGTACGTTACAGTTTCATGAAGAGGGGAGCTAACAACACAGCTCATAATCTCGCTTCTTATACACTGGAGCATAATTTCCAAGGCAGTTGGACTTCTTCCCAAATCCCCACCTCCATTTCTTTCTGTTTTCCTGATTTTCGGCATCGATCCTAACTAGGGTGTTCATCTCTTTGTTGTTTGTTCGTGTTTCTCCCTTTTGTCTGTTCCATTTACAAATAAAAAATAAAAAAAAGAATAGCAAATTATAAACGGAAAGTACAAAATGACAGCGGGTTGGGGTTCCAATTATAAATTGAGACAGTGGTGTATCAATTCTCAATAATAAATACAGAAGGCTAATTTGTGACCACTGTATATGAATTTACTGTCTAAAACACCCAGCTTACCTTTGTGATTTGTATCGACTTCTCACCTGATTTATTTCCTTATCAAACAGAAGGCAGAATCACATAATTTTTTATATACACGCGCTATACTAAAACATCTAAATTCATGTATCTGGATTATTGTTGGATCATTGTATCTTACTATAAAAAAGATCATTATCATAGTACAACAATTATTGATATCTGGATCATTGTAGTCAACTTCCACCAACATCATACATGCGGGCATGCAGTTTCAGTTTGGATTCTCCAAATTACTTAAGAAAGCTAGCTTTCTTTCCCTAAAGCAACAACAAAGTGTACTCTAAATTTATAGAGCTGTCACCTCATACAAATTTTATGATGATGTGTGGATTCCTTTATTTGTCATACGGTAACAATGTCACAAAGAATGCATATTAGGAATGATACTAAACCATAACTAAACTCATATCATAGTGAGTAACTGTTATATAAAAAATTTTAAAGTTTTTTTTTTTTTTTTTTTGTATATCTCATGGAGTCAAAAGTTTTTTCAATGTTGCATCCAACGTGACCACGGGTCCACAACTATCTGTTTTTCCTATGTTTCAAAATTAAATCAAGAATATAAAGTACAGTTTGGCTAACTTTTCCTATGTAAGTGGCGGTTTAGATTTTTCCTCACAAGAGATAAATTTAGGGATGTAATTGTTTTTCATAAGTGATGGTTGTGATTGAGATTAGAAATGTATCTAACGGATAAAATTGATCATGACATTAAGGTTCCATAATTATTTTTAATAAATACTTCATGATAATATTTTATTAGATATAAAATTAAAAATTATAATATATAAATTACTCTTTCATACCACCATGACTGGATCGCAAGCTTGCTCTAGCAGATGCCCTGAAATAAACACCATGACTGAATTTGTTCAATGCTCATACAAGGGTCTCGACGGTTGCAGGAATGGAGTTGGAGGAAGGGGATCGTCGAGACAATCTATCTCCCAACACCTTAATGGCGTGCACCTTTTGGTTGGTGCTGGTTTTGATCGATGCAGAGATCGAATTAAGGAGGATAGGGCGGTTTTTTCTACCTGGGAAGACCTTCTTCGACAACTAAGGTTATGGTTGTGTACCACTTGTATGCACTTCCGGGCCTGGAGAAAGTATTGCAAAAACCAATGCGATGCTGCACCATTCAATGGGAGAGATGCTAACTATCTTATTCATGGGATTCAAATGCCTGCTCCTGAAGAGGGTAACGCTGGTGGTATTGCAGCTAAAGAGGGTAACGCTGGTGGTATTACTGGCGGTGAAGAACTTGGTCTAGTGCCGTGTTTGGACATCAGACTCCTTGATAGTGTACTCAGGTCCCAAACACGCACAGTCCGACATGTTCCTGCTAAATGCAGACTGAACTTTTCCAGAGTTCTCAAGCTTGCTTTAGACGAAGTTATCCTCTGCCCTATGGATACCGCAACTTGGATTAAGTTGCTTCTTCTCCCGTCATGCATACTTCAGAATTACCTCCCCAAGGACAAGGCTGAAAGTAAGTCCAGAATGCGTAAAAGTTTGCAAACTTGTGCTATTAATCAAGCACTGTCCAAATGGCGTGAAGTTGATGGTTGTTTTCAATTGGCGTAAAAACTTTTGTTAGATATCTCTCCTCCTAAAACACCCTAGTCGAAGAAGAAGAGCCAGTTAGAGATCAACCAAAGTCTTTGCAAAAGAAAGGTGAGTCAAGGTTCGTTTACTGCTGCCATTCGTATTCTGACATCCAATGGTATCACCCCTAAAACTGCTGCTACCTTGGCTGACCTACGGCTCAAACACCCAGTCGCGCATCCGCCTATCATCCCTTCATCCCCTCTTGGTGTTGAACCATTCACTTCTAGCAGGGATTTAGTTTTGGGAAGAATTAAAAGTTTTCCTAGAGGTACTTCACGTGGTAGGGATGGTTTGCACACACAACATTTGCTCGATGCGCTTAGTGGTTCAGCAGCTGCCATTGCTGATGAGGTATTTACTTCTATCACTGCCATTGTAAATCTGCTACTTGCTAGTCGTTGTCCTCCTCAACTAAGTGAGTACATTTCTAGCGCTCCTCTTATACCCCTTCTCAAGCCAGATGGTAGCATACGTCATATTGCGGTCGGTACAATTTAGAGGCTGCTAGTCTCTAAGGTGGCCGCACTTTCTGTTTGCAAAGACATGAGTGCTTACCTCGGTGACTTCCAATTTGGGGTTGGGGTACCGTGCGGGGGTGAAGCTATACTTCACTCAGTTAATCGCATTTTTACCAAGAAAGGACACTGCAACTCCATGTCCATGTTGTTAGTGGACTTTTGGAATGCCTTTAATTTGGTCGATAGAACCACCATGATATCAGAAGTCAGACGCAAGTACCCTTCTATATCGAGGTGGGTGGAATTATGTTATTCTTGCCCGACAAGACTTTACAATGGCTCTCACACCCTGTCTTCATCGCAAGGAGTGCAACAAGGGGACCCGTTAGGGCCTCTACTTTTTTCCCTGACTCTTCACCCAATAGTGCTGAAGATCTCTCAAGCTTGTGATTTAGATTTGCAGGCCTGGGATTTAGATGATGGTACTTTGGTTGGAGACACTCACATGGTTTCTAAGGATTTGCATATTATTCGAGAGGAGGGTAGTCTAGTTGGTCTGGACCTTAATATCCGTAAAACTGAATTATTCTGGCCTATCGTTATTGTTAGGAGCACTGTTGCATCGGTTTTTCTGGCGAACATTGATAGACCGGCTTTAGGAGTTAAGCTCTTAGGCGGCCCAGTAAGTCTTGATCCCTTTTTTTTAAATTAGTTGGTGAAGGCTCGTGTAGAAAAAACTCTGCAGTTGATGGACGCTATTCAGGGCTTGAAGGACCCTCAAATTGAGATGCAGTTTCTTCGTAGTTTCTCCGGTGTCTCCAAGATTTATTTTACTTTGAGAACGACTGCTCCAGTTTTTGTTGAGGAGGCCCAAAACACCTTTGACCGTCACCTGTTTGATTTTGTCCGGCAAATTGTTACAAATGATGGTCCTGGTTTTGGGGATTTACATATCCGTGTGGCTTCATTACCCCTTAAGTATGGTAGTATGGGTTTATATACGATGGAGGACACGATGCAGTACTGTTACCTTGCTTCTTGTCTGGAAACTCAGCAAATACAGGGTGATATTTTGCGCTACTCTGAAGTTACATGTATGAGCCCCTCTTGCACACTTGCTTTGGATGCGTTTGCCCGCTTTTGTGGTTTATATTCTTCTTCTCTTTGTATCGAAATTGTTGCCCCCCATCCCATGAGTAAATTGGCAGCTATGTATTTCGATCAAGTGACAAAGGATATGCCCACTAAGTTTGGTATGACGCAACGGGATTTGGCCTTATGGAAAAATAACAAAACAAAGCATACTCAAGACTATCTAATGGATATTCCCATAGAGGGCTTGGGTCAAAAAATTGGACCTCGACAATTTAGCGCAGTTCTCAGCTATAGATTGGGTGTTCCTTTATTTTCCAAGGATAGTCTTGTTCTTGTTGTGGGAATGATATGGATATTTTTGGTGATCACGCTATTCATTGTGCACATGAAGTTGGTTTGAAGTTTCGCCATGATTTTGTGCGTGACACCGTGGCGGATATATGCTATCGTGTTGGGGTGCAAGCTAAGACAAAGGCTTCTCTTGGTTTCCTTTCCAATGATGGAGGAGAAGCTAAGCATGCAGATATCCTAGTGCTTAATTGGGATAACGAGAGGGATACTTGTTTTGATGTCACTGGTGTCTCGCCCTTTACTGGTAATGGTGTACAAAAGTTTTGTCCTGGTGTAGCTATTTCTCGTGCTGTTGACCGCAAGCGCAACAAATATCTTGACATATGCTCTAGACATGGGTTTTGTTTTAATACCTTGGCTTTCACGACCTTAGGAGAGCTCGGTGAAGAGGTTGTGATTTTTCTTAGGAGACTGGAGAATTTTCTTACTTGGCATGATACGTCTTCTAATGTAGGCAATTTTTTGTTTCATAGAGTAGGCATTTCCATTCAGAAGGGGGTTGGAGCTCAGCTTGTTGCTCGACTTCCAACCATCTCTATGTCTTCTTAGTTTACCATTTGATTTATATTTTAACGTTTTTTATTCATTAAATAAATAAATATATATATATATATATAAATTATTCTACTAATGATGATAATAAATATATTTTTATTTGCTAATATTTAGGATTAGTTTGGTATTGTTGCAAGCTTTACAAAAGTGCTTTTTCGATGTACGTTACTGTGCCTAGCTATGTAAAAAAAGAAACTGAATGATTGCCGATGTACGTTACTATGCCGAGCTCTGTAAAATAAAGAAATTGAATGGTTCCAAATTATAAACTAAAGCTAAAACTATTTTGCAAAGCTCACAAATTGTATCTAGGAAAATATTAGGTTAAGCTATAGTTAGTGAGAAAATGACAAAAGAAGACATATCTCTAAAAATTGTTTATCTATTTTATTGTGCTTAAAATAAGTAATTTTTTCTACTATTAGAGTACATATATGTAATATTAAATTTAGTAATTAGTATTATTACTAAAAAGTATTATTTTTCTTAACCACTTTTTAAAAATAAAGAATTGCTTAATATTTATTGTTGCTAAATTTAAGTATATTTCAGTGTACTGTATAACATAAAATTTATTGTTGCACAGTAACATAAAAAATAATTATCTTTAAAGAATAAAATATAACGAATAGAAATTTGTGATATATAGGTTCAAGGATAATTTTTTTCAGTCATAAAAAAAGATGGGATAGAATTGAAAAACAAAATATGAGATTAGGGTGAACAATAGCATTTTCATTTGAAGCTTTTAAAAGATCATTCTCCCCCACTTTAAAATTTGATAGATTTTGGAAGTGTTTTGCATAAAAATCATTTTATGACATCTTTACCAAACACTAGGATGAAAAAATATTGTTATAAATATGTTTTCAAAGTAATTTTTTTTTTGAAAGAAAAAAAGCAGCACCAAACTTAGTTATATTGGCTAACAATTATATAAGTGGACCATAGTGACGGTGGCAAGTATTGATGCCCAGTGAGTAAGTTTGTGTCATCTCACGAATTTCTTGATAAAAGGTTTAACGTTATTTTAATTCAAAGATGATGGATAACATAGTTTATTGTCAATAGAGCGTATTGTTATTAGGTAAATTACATAATAATTTGACTTACTAACTAATCATGGTTTTATTATTTTTATGCAACGAATAACCTCACATTTTGAAGCCTAAGGTCGTACAATGTAATGGCATGACCCTACCGATAATGTACTCACCGAGCCACTGCGGTTATCTGATAGTATGGGGTTTTAAAAGGTCACCGTTGCGGTCATCCAACAACAGCTTCTCAGGAGGTCACCCATCCCAGGGTTACTCAATACCGAGCATGCTTAACTATAAAGATTTTTTTACCAACTATGGAGCCAATTGTGCTGAAAAGGTCTTGGTGTTCGGAAATGAAAAAAAAAAAACCTATATTCCATTTGACGAATCCTACCTGAAAAGTCGGAGTACATTAGTACCACCAACTTAATTTGGAGCCGCCCCCCAGCAACGGAATATGTTCCATCCTAGACTCTGGCATTTTTTTATCACTCATGAGACCCTTTCCCGACACAATCCATCAAGCATACTGTTTCACCCTCCATAGGTAATCGGTGGTCGACTATAATACCATTTGTAAGGACCCGATCCTCCGTCAATATTGTCCCCACTTAGTCACTGCGGTTATCCGATAGTGTGTGATTTTCCACCGACACTGATGCGATCATCAATCAGCAGTTTTCTGGGAAGTATCCCATCCATATGCTACTCTCTCCCTAGAACGCATAAATACAATGCTTTTTACCGACTCTGGATCCAAGTATGTTGAAAAGGCCACAATGTTACGAAAGGACAAGGCATCACCTATATTCCATTCGATGAACTCTTCCTGCCGAATTGAATTACATACATAATATGTTTTGGAATTTTGAAAAAATAGAACTACATCGTATGTGAGTAAAATGGTTTCCATCACAAATGACTTAACATTTTACAATATAATAGCTTAAGTAAATGAATTAGCTTTTCATTATGTCATTATATTAGTAAGAACATACAAGTGTTGAGTCAATTCTGAATTTTACTCTTTTCAGACTATTCTTAAAGGAGAAAAAAAATAAGGATCCGAACACTGTTAATATCTACACAATAATTCTTGGGCGAATGAGTTCAGGTGTTATAATTTTGTTACAGCTTACATAGTTTAATGTTTTGGTTCCGCTCGGTTGTTGGAGCATGTGGAATAAAGAGTAATACATGTGGAGCTTAATAAGCTTGGGCATCTCCAAACATAGCACCTAGGCCTTTTAGTTAAAATACTCACACCTCTTACCCAAGGTGGTCAAGTGGGGTTCGGGGTTATGTGTTCGGGCACTGAGTAGTGTCTGATGGTCCGTGAAGATCCTAACAATTGGCATCAAAGTTCATGGTTAGGGATACTGTCCGAACGTAGAAGTGGTTGTGGATGTCACCCGATTTAGGATGCAAGTGGTGTCAGACTCAAGGTGGAGCAGGCAAGGCCCAAAGTTGAACTCGAATTCAAGGTGGAGTTAGTGTCTCACCCATTAACTCGGGTGGACCAGTTCTAGATCGGAAAGGAAACGCTCAAGGTTGGACTGATGCTCAGGGTGGAGTTTGTGTCTCACTCTCAAGTGGAGCAGGATTCTAGGTGGGCAAGGAAATGGTCAAGGTGGAGTTAGTGATTGCCTTATCATTAACTCAGCGTGGAGTAGGATTCCAGGGCGCATAGTGACACTAATCATGATCGATGGGTAGCAGTCTGATTGGATTGGTGAAGTGGTTTAATCTCTCCAAGGTGGAGATTGTTGGAGTATGTGGCACGATAAACCACATATGTATAGCTAGGGATAGTCCCACATGAGATAAAGATGAGTACATGTGGAGTTTAATAAGCTTGGGCATCTCCTTAGGTAGCACCGATGCGTTTTAGATTAAAAACGCACACCTCTTATCCCAAGTTGGTCAAGTAGGGACAACATCGGTGCTATGTGGTCAGGCCCATAATAGGTTCTTATGGTCCATGGAGATCCTAATATCGTTCACTGAAATAAGGAAGATGCAGAAAGGTAATACTATTTCAAAGGATCGATAAGATATCTTTGTAAACTAAAAAACATATCAAATAATGTTTTTTTTTTTGGGACAAAATATGTAAAAATTAATTCCGATATAATTTCATGGATGGCTTTAGACATCGTTCACTGACATAAGGAAGATGCAGAAAGGTAATACCATTTTAAAGGATCGATAAGATATCTTTGTAAACTAAAAAACATATCAAATAATTTTTTTGTTGGGGGTGGGGGGAGTTTATATGTAAAAATTAATTCCGATATAATTTCATGGCTGGCTTGAGGATACAACTCGAGAAAGTAGAGGCATAGTTTGGGAGCATGTCAAGGCGGAAAATGCTTGAAAGGATTTGAGGAGTAAATAATAGAAATATCTATCGGGTTTTCCTTTACTTTTGTAATAATAAGAAGGGTAAACTTGATATTATATTTAATATTCATATGTCGGAAAATGCATAACTGAATTTTTTTTGCCGTAGTTGTTACAAAAGACAAAGTATATGTGCCCGTGCCATGTATCAAAAAGATGGAATTTATATATGTGCTTCAAAAAAAAAATCAAAAAAAATCAAAAAGATGGAATTTGTAGATGCAAAATTAATTATAAGTGGACTCTAATTTCCTATTACAGTATGAAACACCCAGCTCGTCTTTGTAAGTTGTTTCGGCTCCTCATCTGAAACCAATTTCTTTCCTATTAAACAGAAGGCAGAATCACAGAGTTTTCACCAAGGTCTTTCAGTGAAATGTGACTGTTCATATGTGGAGTTGCGTCGAAAATTGTCGAATTTGCATCGTCCTTCCAAAGCTTGCTTAAAGTTTCAGTTCTCAGGTCATAACAATAGAGAGTAGTGAAATTGCAACGCAACAAAACTACATTGCTCTTTGTAATGGTGATAAGGTCATAATCCCTAAACGGAGCGTCCCATGTGATGCTAAACTCCTTAGCCCAGAACCAGAAAATTCCCTTATCGCTTCGAACGCTGCAATTGTTAGAAGTAGTCCTTTTCTTTTTCTTCAATGACCATATATCCACACAAATTCCGGGCTTTTGATGAACAAGGCATAAGTGTCCTCCCAAAACTCGTAGTCTAAAAGAAAATATTGTTGTGCATTGTGAATTAAGAGATATGTAAATTTGTGGCGGTGTTGGGATCGATTGGAACTCTTCATCCCCCAAATCAAAAGTTATAATCTTCCCTCCAGTACTATAATCTACCCAATAAAGAGATCCGTTTGCATGAATACCTGGGAAGTAAAATGTGTACCGTACATTCCCTATGTACCTCCATCCACCACCACCACCGAGCGTGTATACCTGGACCTTCCTCACCCTCTTTCTCAACTGCAACACGTTTCCAGTATACTCGTCGTAGATTCTTACAACCTTATACTCGTTAGTTGAATGATGATAGCCAAATCCAGCTGCTACGGAAACATGGAGACCTTGTATGTTAGCATTAGTTCCTTGAAGCCTAACAAATTCTCGAGTAACGGGATTAAATATGATAGTAGGAGTCCCCAATATTAAGTGTCCGTGATCACCACCACCACCACCACATTCTGTGCGTTGAAAAAACATCCCACAAACTAAACCATTGCATGAACCAATTATAAGTTCTTCATCAGGGTAAGGCTTGCTCAGAAGGATAGGAATCTGTGTGAATACTGAACTATTCTTAGGAATCTGTGTGAATAATATTGTATCAGAATTGATAAGCTTATCAATGTCTGCGTAGATAATTCGAGCTTCCCAATTCTCTCCGCTTTTATAAGGTACTGTGAAAAGAACTCCAAGACTGATATAATTGAAGAAAGCGCGCCATGTATTGCAAACTTGTTTGGATGGCAGCACGGAGTCAGCATCGATCCTAGAAAGTATCTCTGATGTAATTTCAGATGGAATATTATCCATATTGTTGAATTTCTGACTTGAAAAATAATTAGAATCACCTGGTCGATTATCTCTTAATTTATAGATACACACACTATACTAAACCATTTCAATTTATGTTTACCAGAATTTTAGTTCCGACACACTTTCTTACAAATAGTATAACGATGATAGTTGGCATACTATGGAACAGAGGGCTCCATGTCGATTAGAGTTTAAAAATTATCAGGACTTAACAATGCAGCATATGCATCGCTAGCAAAACACACTTGCAGCACGCCATCCTTATATAAGTTACATTCTTAACGATAAAACATGAGTTGAACGCCGGATAGTGTTTACCGAGGAATTACATAAACGCTACATATAATCTACAAGCACCAATGCACCATTCTTACTTAGAACACGAAAGGCACCAGACACTTAACATTTTTGGGAAAGCTTGGAAACTTAGAATTGTACCATTTCCTAGTTGCATAACTCCTTCCTGTCAGGTAAAATCCGGTACCAATAGCGTACAGGATTGGATACAATGATTGAGAAATCACTGAAATTCCGACGAATGCTAGAATTTCAAACAGATAGTGGGGGTAAATTACACGTCCGAAAAGACCACCCTTTGGGATTTTATACCCTGTATCACTATTTTCCCTAAGCTTTGAGAGTATGTAATGGTGGTAAAATTTTCCAACGATACCCATTAAAAACACGACGACTCCGATGAACTTCAAATCGATTTGTGGATCTGGGACTAGTTGCATAACTCCTTCCTGTCAGGTAAAATCCGGTACCAATAGCGTACAGGATTGGATACAATGATTGAGAAATCACTGAAATTCCGACGAATGCTAGAATTTCAAACAGATAGTGGGGGTAAATTACACGTCCGAAAAAGACCACCCTTTGGGATTTTATACCCTGTATCACTATTTTCCCTAAGCTTTGAGAGTATGTAATGGTGGTAAAATTTTCCAACGATACCCATTAAAAACACGACGACTCCGATGAACTTCAAATCGATTTGTGGATCTGGGACACTTCCAAGTAGATGCTGGTTGTAGATTATGGTCATTGTGGAGATGCAATAGCTAAGAGATATCATGATTGTAATGTTAAGCGCCATTTTTTCCCGCTGTATCTGTGAACAAACAATACCTGCAAAACAGCGAATTTACAAGCATAGTTAATCACTAGATCATGCTTAATTTCAAATGGACCTGAAATCCCAACGCACCCTTCCTCTGAACGGTGCATAAATAAAGAGAAGAGTTAAAGGACAATTCAAACCTCGAAGATCCTCTTCAGAAAATGGAGAGTAAGAGCGGAGTTGACCAAGGTGAACCTGTTGTCATGGCTGGGGAAAAGCCAGAAGAAAGAAGCAATACTTGCAACAAAGGAAGGTGTATACATGGTAAGCATACAGATTCTGGTTGAGAACTTACTCTCTTTTATCTGACGAGAACCTGTTGCATCCCTGAATTTGGAGTACTGCACGTTGGCCCCATTTATTTCTGATAAACCACCATTTGTCGAAATAGCTAAGCTAAAAATAGATTGTGGACGTGGGAACAGAAATTTATCATAGAGAGACATTATCACTAGTCTCTGGCAATGAAGCTAAGGAGGTAAGGAGAACACAACATTGCCACCGTCTTATAACACTGAAATAACTTTCGTTTATCCTCATATAAGTCAATGATGGCTCCTTGTTTTTTTGCAGCAGCCGGATCTTGCAGGTAGCAAAATTTTAGATTCTTTTAGATATGAAAACACTCTTCTAACCGTGGATGAGAATCTCAGTAATTTGGCAGAAAAAGATAGTGAAAACAATACTAAAAAAAATTAGATAGCGGAAGAGAAAAGAAAAAAGAAAGGCCGTGGGAAACAGTGCTGATAAAATTTGAGTTCGGACTTAGACAACCTGGAACAACATATTATACTCCCTCAGTCCCAAATTAGATGAGCTAGTTGTAATTTGCACAATTTTAAGGCAAGGAAGAAAGAGGAATATGTTTAAATATTTTTTACTAATCACACATTCTCTACACTTATTAATTTCTTGTAATATGGATTCCCAATCTCAAGGAAAAGGTAAAGGTAAAAAGAACAAAGTTCGGGGTGCAAAATTCAATGTCACAGAAGATGAATGTATTTATCGCAATTATGTTTACTTAACCCAAGATTGTATCGTTGGTGCACATCAACATGGTAACACCATATGGGATAATATATTTTTTGAGATATCAAGAGCAAACCATGAACATCAATGATCGTGATGCGAATGGGTTAGCACAACACTTTATTACGATCAATAAGGAAGTCGCCTCTTATGTTGCTGTGATAATGCAAGCCAATAGATGACGAGAGAGTGGTCTTGTGAATGTGGATGTGGAAAGATACTATCGTGCTTATTGGCAACGCAGGCATGGAAAAAATTTCCAATTCGAAAGTTGTTATCATATTTTTAAGGTGTTGAACAAATATAATCCAGATGTTTTAACAGCTAATTAACAAGTACCTGAAAGTTCACCATACAATTCTTCTCCCTCAACACCAAATTCCTTTCCATTTTCACCATTCCATCAAATTCTTCACCAGATACCCAAACAAACCCCAATGTCAATTTAGTTCTCAATAATGATGATGCTAATAAAAAACTTCTAGGAAGATATAGAAGACTGGCTAGAAAATTAGCTCAAGAAGGGGGAAGCTCTGATGGTTTTAACATGGCAGAATTTATTGAACATCAAAAGACCGTCGAGAAGCAAAGAGCGGTTGACAGGAAATTTAAAACAGGGAGACGAAAAAAAGTCGGCTTTCTCAAGAAAATTTTGTCAATGACTATGAGAAATTCTTCAAGCGGACACTTCAATTATGAATTCCTAACAAAAACATGTGTGGCAACTAAAGGTGTAAAATGTGAAGCAAAGACAGCATCAGCCCACCTAAGTCACGTGTTTAGCGTCTTTGCGTCTTTGGGATGGGTATGTCGAAGATTCAGACATGTTGTGCTGTGCTAAATGGCGTGCCGTGCTGTGTTGTGCCAGAAAAATAAACGTGATGTGTCATGTTGTGTTGTGCTAGCACACTTATTTTATGTTCTCCAAAATAAATATTTTTGAGATATTTTAGTTATTACATATATTATTACAGAAATAAATTAGGATAACGGAAATAAAATGTCAGAAATTGACTAAAACAATGATTTTTTTTTGTAAAATATGCATCAAATATGATGTATTGTGTAGTACTTTATGCATGACGTGGCGTGTTTTCTTGGCGTGTTATGTTGTGTTGTGATGTGTCGTTGTGCCTATTTGTCTGGCACAACAAAAGCACATTAGACAAACGTGTTGTGCCCGTGCTGGGCCGGTCACGTGCTGTGCTCGAATTTTAAAGTGTTGTGATGTGCCATAAACGTACTGGCCCGTCACAATTTACACCTCTAGTGGCAACTCTAATTTGCTACAAGCATAGATTGAACAAAAAGTTGTATTTAGAAAACCCAATTGGTGATGATGAAGATGATGAGTTCGATGTAGTAGTGCCTCTAGAGTAAATTATGTATTAGTTTTAATTTTTATTTGAAAAGTTGAATTTTAATTTGAAATGTTATAGTTCGATGTGTTTAGCATAACATATGTGTTTCGGGTTTAAACTTTTGTTATTGGCACGCATTTCTTACAAACTATCCTAAGAGCCAGGAAAAGTTCATTCTTGTTGTTTCTGATGGAGCCGTCTATCCTGAGAGAAAAGTGTCCTAATTAGGCGAAATCTCTTATGACCGCTCGTTTAAAGACTTTTGTGGGATCAAGAAGATCTACGAGTACCGTTGGTGGGAGGCTAGATAATTGCATTGTTATTTTAGTTTTCGATTATTGATTTGATTGACTAACGATTGTTGAAACTTTGATTGCACCTAGTTTGTTTATTATTGAGAACCTTCTCTTCTGATATAAGGCTCAGTCAAACTAGATCAAAGTGTTGACGGGATGTTTAGAATCATTTTCGGATCTAAAGACATCTTGTGATAATCCATTGTTAACAGACTCCGTTCTGTGTGTGATTGATCACAAGAGGATTCAAGTTGTGTTGTGCAGGTTATTATTGAAAACAAACGAAGATTTGAAGACGACAAAGTTTTTCTTATTAGTTTTTGTATCTTGTGAATTGTGTGCACAAACCTTGATCGGTTGGGATCCAACTAGAATCGAGTTTATCTTGATAGACTTGATTGGCTAGTTGCGTGATCGACATCATCTTTTAGTTTCTCTTTGAGATCTATATTGATTGCAAATCTAGAGTTTGGTTATTTCGGTGATCAAAGTTTAGGTTGATCTAACCGTACAAAGGAGTTTATTAGTTTATACGGAAGAGCCTTTGTCAAACGACTCATAATATCTTATTACCAAGATTGAATATGGTAGTTACCAAACATATTTATCCTTTACTGTTTGGAATACGATCAAAAGGATTGATAATTCACATGCGTGACTCTAGAAGTCAAAGGCGCATGGATACTAAGGAAACTAAGTAGTTAGGGGTAGTCTACCTGGTCTCAAATATACGAAGTTGGTATTAGATTTTGTATATCGGCTTAATTCTGAGAGTATTCAAAACTGGACTAGGTTAGAGGTTTTTCTACATTTGCGGTTTCCTCTTTAACAAAATATTGTTGCGTCATTTAATATATATTTTTTCGCATTATAGTTGTTATTATAATTAACTAAATTACACACGTACGTTAATCCTAGTCACTTGATATTTATCCTATATAGTTTTGGTTTAATACCATACCTATTATCAAGTGATCATTTTGTTGTCGTATTGTCTCGATTTCATATCCATAGACGGTCACACAAAGTGAATACCATACTTATCGTATTGTCTCGACTTTGTCCGTAAACTATCACACTTAGTATCGGACTTATATGTTAATATTTAAAAAATTGTGGTGTATTTGGGTACCCTCGTCTTTTCAAAAATTGTTGGACAATGCTATTCAATTTCGACCAACTTCATACTATCGTAGTATGCAGTTTGGATTTAGAACTTTAGATTCTCCAAATTTCTTAATAGAAAGTTAGCTTTCTTTCCCTAAAGCAAAAGCAAAGGCTATAAATGTAGTTTAAATTTACAAACATATTAGCTCATGCAAATTTATGATTATAAATTCACTACCATTATTGGTACATCTGTTTACATATAATATTAATGTCACAAAGAATAAGTAATGATAATAACAAAAAGAATTATAATTAAGCTCATACCAATGTCACAAACAATGCCTAATGAGAATAACAAAAAAATAGTAGTTAAGCTCATAGCATAACTAGTTGTAACCTGAAAAATTATCTATTCTATTTAAAGTCATCTAAAAAATAACATATTTGCAAACTATTGTTGTGATTTTTGTAAATCTCATAAACTCCAAAAAAAAATGTAAATCTCATAAACTCCAAAAAAAATAAAAATGTAGGAAACTTGGAATTAACGGCAACTGTTTGTTTTTTTAAATGTTTGAGAAATTTAATTGTTACCTGGAGATAGACCTGGGCCCATGCCATGCATAAAAAGATAATTTAAATTGTTGCAAACAACAAGAAGTGAATTATAAATGGAATGTGATCTTAATTTCTGACCACTAAATACGAGCAAATGAATAAAAAACTACTAGTCTAAAACACCCTGCTGACCTTCCTAAGTTGTATCAACTACTGATTTGAAACTGATTTTACAAGACAGTATTCAATTTCCACCAACATCCCATGCAGTTCTGGTTTAGATTCTCAAAATAATTAGGAAGCTTGCTTTCTTTCCCTGAAGCAATAGCAAATTCTACTTCTTATAAAGATAATCAGCTCATACAAATTATATGATGATGAGTTTCCATCATTGTTGATTCATTTATTTGGTATACAATAACGATGTTGCAAAGAATGCATAATCGGAATGACAAAAAATCACAATTAAATTCATAGTATGTATAGCTGGTAATTATCACATGAAATGTATGCAAAGAACTTTAAAGCCAACTTAAAAATAACATATTTGGCAAGCTATTGACTTGATTCTTTTCAAATCTTATTATATTAAAAAATTTGCTGAATGGTGCACACAACCAGTATATAATAACGGCTATCCGTTACTATTTTGTATGTTTCAAAATTTCATTGCTATCCTTGCCATGTATCAAAAATAAAATAAAAATAGCCGATATCACTTTAGTACAGTGACAAAGTTATTGGGTCATAATATCAGTGATCTGAGTTCGAAACTCGCCAGCACCAAATTCTTTACCGATAAAAAAAAATGGATTGTTACAATTAATAAATATAACTCCATGCAGGAGAAGCAAATTATAAACTAATGAAATGGACTAATTTTCTGACAACTAAACCGAAGGAGATGAATTTACTGTCTAAAACACTCAGCTTAATTTATCTTCGTGAGTTGGATGACTCCTCATTGGAAACTGATTTCTTAATTTCCTTATCAAACATAAGGCAGATCACAGAATTTTCACCAAGGTCTTTCAGTGAAATAAAACTATTCATATGTGGAGTTGCGTTAAAAATTGTCGAATTTGCATCGTTCTCCCAAAGCTTACTTAAAATTTCAGTTCTCAGGTCATAAAAATAGAGAGTAGTGAAATTGCAACGCAACAAAACCACATTGCTCTTTGTAATTGTGATAAGGTCATAGTCCCTAAACGAAGCTTCCCATGTGATGCTAAACTCCTTAGTCCAGAACCAAAAATTTCCTTCGTCGCTTTGGACGCTGCAACTGTTAGAATTAGTCTTATTCTTTTTCTTCAATTGTAGTTGCAGAAAATCCCACAACTACACCCTACTAAGATCTTGTGATATAATTCCTAGATCTAGATATGTATTGTGTTCAAATCAAGATAAAAGTGACGGAAATTTAAATAGAGACATAAGGATTTTTTACATGGTTCGATCAATGTGATCTACATCTATGGATGTTCACTATAATTATTGGAATTACATGAGTATTATATTTAGAATCTCCATTAATGGGTTTTTGGGTAGATCTCTAGATCTAGTTTTGGGTGATGGAGGAAGAAGATGAATACAAAAGATAAGGTTTACCTCTCTTTACAAATTTGTCCTCCCCTTTTTTCTCTCATGCCTTTTACTATATCTAGGTGTTTACATATAGTGGATGACAGATAATATGTAATGGAGTACAACTAGTAAAGCCCTTATTCTCGGATCTTGGAGAGATATTGTCGCGCTCTTTTTATGTTGTTGTGCTCCTTTTATATGCATAAATGACACGCACTAAGGAAATGTATGAATGATGCGCCCTCTTGATGTTGTTGTGCTCTTTTATGGGTTGTGCGTTATTTTTCTCCTACATTAATGACCATATATCCACACAAATTCGGGGCTTTTGATGAACAAGGAATAAGTGTCCTCCCAAAACTCGCATTCTAAAATACAATATTGTTATGCATTGTGAATTAAGAGATATTGAAAGTTGTGGTGGTGTTGAGATCGATTGGAACTCCTCATCCCCCAAATCAAAAGCTATAATCTTCCCTCCAATACTATAATCTACCCAATAAAGAGATCTAGTTGCGTGAATATCTGGGAAGTAAAATGTGTACCGTACATTCACTATGTACCTCCATCCACCACCACCACCGAGAGTGTATACCTGGACCTTCCTCACCCTCTTTTCAATCGTAACACGTTTCCAATATACTCGTCATAGATTTTACGACTTTATACTCGTTAGTTAAATGATGATAGCCAAATCCAGCTACTACGGAAATATGGAGACCTTGTATGTTAGCGTTAGTTCCTTGAAGCCTAAGGAATTCTCAAGTAACGAGATTAAATATGATAGTAGGAGTCCCAAATATTAAGTATCCATGATCACCACCACCAGCACATTCCATGCGTTGAAAGAACATCCCACAAACTAAACCATTGCATGAACCAATTATAAGTTCTTCATCAGGGTAAGGTTTGTTCAAAAGGATAGGAATCTTTGTGAATACTGAACTGTTCATAGGAATACCGGTGAATAATGTAGTATCAGAATCGATAAGCTTATCAAAGTCTGCGTAGATGATTCGAGCTTCCAAATTCTCCCCGTTTTTAGAAGGTACAGTGAAAAGAACTCCAAGACTGATATAATTGAAGAAAGTGCGCCATGTATTGCAAAGTGAAAATTGAATTATTGTCCCTCCTTTGGATGGGACTTCACAAATATCCCTAAGCCTCTTTACAAATATCCCTGATGTCATAATTGAAATTATCAACAAAAAATATAATTGTCATAGTCCCATTTTTAACCTTTTGTATCTTATACGTATCTTCTTCATTATTTCTCACTCGGAGAAAAATCAACGGAACTCACCAGCACCATCTTCATCGATGCACCACCACCACCATCTTCACCTCCACCACCATCTTCATCATTGCAATTATCAGCTCCTTCACTACCTAATCCACCACATACAACACCACACCCAACTTTTAAACACCTAACTTTTAAACAATCGATTTAAATCGATTTGGATACAAAACTTAAATCCGATGAAGAATTAACGAGAAAATAGTCTCCAAAACTTCGATCTGGTAATGAATCAACGAGAAAATAATCTTCATCGAGAAATCAACACCACTACCACGGTTACGATGACGATAAAATAAACTTATATCCGGTGTTCGTTTTCTGTATATATGAGTAAACCTCTACATATTTGGGATAACAAAGGTGAGTCTTATGTCACACTTTAATTTGGTTTTAATTTTCTATGGAATTCGTTGGAGTGATTGTTTGTTTCTCCTTGCACAAACTACTATCTATATTTATTGATGGAGATAGAAATTTTTCAAGATATAAATGAATTTTAATTAGCTAGTTTTGTTCAAACTTGTTACTTTGTAGATGCATATTCATTTCCTTGTTGTCAGTGGTGGTTGTTGGATGTTATTTATGGTGGTGTTGATCCAATTTAGGGGATCAACTTTCATTGTTGATCCAATTTAGGGGATCAACTACTGTTGTTGACCCCCTAAATTGGATAATCTTCTATTGTTGATCCTTTTTTTTTGTTGAACTACGATTGTTGATCTATTTATTGGATCAAGTCCTGTTGTTGACCAAATTTTGTATGGGATCAACTATTGTTGTTGATCCTTTCAACTCATATTGTTGACAATATTTTCTTTGGAATCATGCTTGTAGTTTAAATCATGTAATTTTCTTCCAATGTTGAACTTGTGGTGAAATGGTAGCATGACTGACTCCATGTCAGATGATGCGTGAGTCTTTTATATGGATCAACTTTCATTGTTGATCCACTGAATTGGATCAACTTCCACTGTTGATCCTTTTTTTTTTATCAACTACCGTTGTTGATCCCCTAAATTGGATCAACTTCTACTATTGGTTCTATTTTTATTTGGATCAACTCTTGTTGTTGATACAAAAATATCTGAACTAGTGGTGGTGGCAGCGACAGTGGCGGTGGTGGTGGCAGTGATAGACTAATTGTGGTGGCGGCGACGGACTAGTGGTGGTGGAGGACTGTTGGTGGTGTAATGGTGGTGGCGGTTGGTAGGTGGTGGTTGTTGAACGATGGTGGTGGATTGGTAGTTGAATGTTGGTGGTGGTGGTGCTAGTGGTGGTGGTGAGGTGGAGGAAGAAATTTGTTCCATTTTGAAATAAAGAAAAATATTATATGGATGAAGCTATTAAGGTAATCTAATTTTAAATGGATAAGGTTATTAAAAAGTATGGACATATTTATTGTTGTATAAGGATATATTCATTGGATGTCAACAATAGGGACATATAAATAATATACCCTATTGCAAACTTGTTTGGATGGCAGCACGGAGTCAACATCGATCCTCGAAAGTATCTCTGATGTAATTTCAGATGGAATATTATCCATATTGTTGAATTTCTGACTTGAAAACTAATTAGAATAACCTGGTCGATTATCTCTTAATTTATAGATACACACACTATACTAAACCATTTCAATTTATGTTTACCAGAATTTTAGTTCCGACACACTTTCTTACAAATAGTATAACGATGATAGTTGGCATACTATGGAACAGAGGACTCCATGTCGATTAGAGTTTAAAAATTATCAGGATTTGACAATGGATCCTATGCATCGTTAGAAAAACACACTTGCAGCACGCCATCCTTACATAAGTTACATTTTTAGCGATAAACCATGAGTTGAACGTCGGATAGTGTTTAACAAGGGAATACATAAGCACTACATGTCATTTACAAGCACCACTCTTATTTAGAAAACGAAAGGCACCAGACACTTGACATTTTTGGGAAAGCTGGGGAACTTATAATTGTACCATTTTCTAGTTGCATAAGTCCTTCATGTCAGGTAAAAACCTAATAGTATACAAGATTCGATACAATGATTGAGAAATCACTAAAATTCCAACGAATACTAGAATTTCAAACTGATAGTGGGGGCTAATTACAAGTCCGAAAAGACCACCCTTTGGGATTTTATACCCTGTATCACTTTTTTTTCCTCAGCTTTGGGAGTATGTAATGGTGGTAAAAGCTTCCAATGGTACCCATTAAAAACACGACGACTCTAGCGTACTTCAAATCGATTTGCGGGTTTGGGACACATCCAAGTAGATGCTGGTTGTAGACTGTTGTCATTATGGTGATGCAATAGCTTAGGGATATCATTATTGTAATGTTAAGCGCCATTTTCCCACAGTATCTGTGAGGATAAAATACCCGATCGCCACGTGTAATCATCACAGAGGTGATTACTTGATAAGAAAGTGTGAGAGATACACTGAAGAAATACCTAAAAGGTTATTACACCAAAATCAAGATATCAACCGCTTCGCCTCGTGAAGGATGCCTGCAAAGTCAAGTTAAATCATACTGACGGTCAAGTCTAAAAAAAGATAGTGCATTTGATAAAAATCAGAAGAGATGTGATACAGTTGTTAAGATTTGATGGGTGAGTATGGAGTTGAATCTCTCTTGTAAAAGCTTAGAGCTGCATGCAACTGCAGATAGACTTAATCTTTGATTGTATTTGGAATTTGTAGTTAAATTATGAAGTTCAGTTAATCTAAATATGTTAGTATTGTAATGGAAGTTTTATATGTTGTTAGATTTAATTGAATTGGTAATGGAGTAGAAGTTGTAATTGAGTTTAGGTGTGTTGCACAATGAATATGCAGTAGTGTTCTTGGCTTGAGCAATGGCTCTGGCCTGTGGAAGGGTTTGGCCTTGTGCCATTCAGCCTAGTCAAGATCTAACTCTAGTTGACTCAGTCCATCTGACTGAGTCGAATCAGGTTGAATCGGGTTTGACCCACTGAGTCATTAGTCTTGACTCGTTGACCATTGACCATGGACATTGACTTGACCTGGACGTTGACTGTTAGTGACTGTTAGTTGACTTTAATGGACTTGGGCTTAGGGTAGTTTTCTTAGTTAGATGTTTTGGACCTCTCGTGGTCCGAATTAGACTTTGACTTCTTATACAAAGTTGTAGATATTCGTAAGACCTAGTTAATGGACTATAAAACCAACCTAATTGAATTAGTAGACCTTAGATATGATAAAGACAGATGACGAAAATGTATAGAGCCATAAATGGGCTTATAACCATTAGATAAACTTGTATGATTCTTGTATGAGCCATTTTGGCTAGTTTCTTTGACTTCTTATGTGATTAATATTTAGTATTAACAACGATCGATTCAAAGGATGAACCTGTGGATCGTGGATCTCGAGGTAGGCGTGGCTTGTCATCAAAAGAGGTGGGAATATATTTGACACTTTTGTAATCATTATTGTTGTTTTATAAAAGTTTATGCTTAACAAACTCATGCATTGTCTGTCCGTGCATTCCATGCTTTGTGTAAAATGCATTATGATAATCCTGTTAATTCTGTGAATCTTTCCACGAATTGTTATGGGAAATGAGAATTTCCACTTGTGCTATATAGGATACGCTCCTTCACATTTATACCTACTTTAATTCAGCTTTTATTGTGTAGAGTTGGCCACCATGGTCTTGGTGGCATCCATAGCTATTAGGTATGAATTGTCGGTATTTAGGGATTCACAACCATATTAGTATATTGTTTGACGAAGGAGTTTGTTCCATATACATGTATGATTATTTCAGTGACTTAGTCACTGTTTAATATTTCGGAAAAACATGTATTGTTTTCCAACTCTTGCCTATGATTACTTAGAAGTTAAATGTTAATTACTCCCACTCCAGTTTCTGTGACAGATCAGAGTTGCGCAGCGAAAACTTCAAGGGTTGAGTTCGCTAGTTGATTAACTTCTGTTATGTTTATTATGTTGTATATTTTATTTGAAAACCAAATAACTATTATATATGTATCATTTGAGAGAATATCTTGTATATATATTTCTGAGAGGGGTTAGTTTTGGGTTAAGTTTTATAATAGATTTCTTATTTGATTGTTTAAGTGAATGTTTTAGTTTTTTAGTGCCTCTATATTTAGTTAATCTCTTGGAATAGTCAGTTGTTAGTTTAGGGGGCGCTACAATTGTAGAACCCAAACCTCGCAGGTACAGGCCCGAGGACCTGAAAGAATTCATACCGGATCATCACGATTTGATAAACAAAGAAGTGACAGTCGAAAAGGACGCGATCATAATCAAAAAAAGAAGGGAAATTTGTAGACCTAGTCTTTACAAAGCTAAATGCCCCTATCTCAGAAATATTTAAAAAGAGTGAAGGAAAATACAAGATTATATTTTCGTGGAATAGGGGAAAGTATCCTGAGAATGCAAAGAATATAGTGTATTAATGCGAGTTTCACCAATTCTTTAGTCATCTAATAGACTCGTGTAGATGAGAGTGGTGCAAGAAATAACTGACGACGGGAACATGAATGATAGACATCGTGTGAAAATCCCGCAGGAGGCACAGTACTTAGGTTGTAACATGATTTCTCATTCCGCTACAATGATGCCAACACTGGAAGGTGTTGATGGGAGAAAACGATTTATTGGTTTTTTATAAAAAGTGAATAGACGATCGTGCGGACGAAGACCCTTCGACCAAACAAATTGCTTTAACCTTTTGTAAACAGATGCACTACACGGGAGTTCTTTGAGTTGGAGAGATCAATATGTAGGACTCCGGCCTAAACCAAGACAATGGCAATTCCAGAGTTAATTCGGTCACAAGAGAGGATTGGTTGATTTGTATGAGGGAAGCTAAGAAGTGCATGAGATCAATATTGATCAAGGATTGTGGATGTGTTGTGAATTCTGTCGTGAATTGTTGAGTTCGAAATATGATAATTTCTGATTGATTGAATGTTTCCTCTGTTGAGAGTGATTGCTCAAACGATGAGAATTCTTGTGTGATGAGAATTTTTTGTTCAGACGAGCGTTCTTGTTTTTAATCATGGATTCATAGACTTTTTTATATTGCCAGAATAATAGACACATTGATCCCAGTAAGTGTGACGGTTGGTAGATTGAAAGGGTGGGAAAGTTGGAAATCGTGTTAAAACCAGTTACTCATCGTGCAGAGACTTGGTTGATTTTCCACACACTACTTTTCTAACTCCTCTAACAGCTTGCACGACTTAATCACATTCTCATCGTGGGTGAACACACGTGTGGTAGACCACCAGACCAAAACCCTAGTTAATATCCCCCATGTGACAAGATTGATGTCTCGTGATTGTGGAGTCTGCAAGGCAAACATGTATTTAGTTAGTCAATTGTTGACATAATCAGACAATGAGTCATGATATTGTTGAGTTGAGCATGGTTGAAAAATGATCTATGATTCACATATTGAGCATGTCTGATGAGACAGATATGCAGTTCTCGAATGAATGTTGATAGCTGAATCAACATGATGAATGTTTATAGTTGAATGAACATGATGAATATTGATAGTCTGAGCAAATATTGCTCGTCTTAGCGAATATTTCTCGTATGATGAATTGCTGAATATTGATAGTTGAATCAATATTATTAGTTTGAGCAAATATTGCTCGTCTGAGCAAATATTACTCGTTTGAGGAGTTATTAAATATTGATAGTTGAATCAACATTGATAGACTGAGCAAATATTGCTCGTTAGATGATTATAAGTAACACGACCAAATAAAATATTAATTTAAAATATTGGTAGCTGGACCGAATATTATATCATAAAATGTTGACTGCTTGATCAACATAAAAATAGTAGTGTTTGAACCTGTTTAAAATTATGCTTTGCAGAGCATCCGGTTTGAAACCCTAATTTTGATCGATTGCTGATCCATTGATGATTTACTGAAAATCAAACAATGAGTGAGAGAGGGAACGGATACATGGGATGATGGGCTGACCATATAGCGCCTAGATGCTCGAATGAGCAAGCACCAAAGTCCTTTGAATACCAGTTGGTGAAAGGATGATTAAATGCTGGTTTAATCATTTATTGAAATAGTGCTCGTTTGATAATTAGGCAATAAAACCTAATTATGGAGAGAGGAGGGACCGATCAAGAGGGCATGGAACCGGCCTTTGGTGGTTGTGGGACCGACTGACGGTCGTTTGATGAAATTCCAAATTATTTGAAAAGAGTTTGAACCCAATATGAACAAATTAGGTCAAATTATGAAGATGTGTGGGACTGGATTCTTGCAAGCCAAAGGGAAGACCCTGGTCGGTCAAGGTGACATGCCCATGTCACCATGTTGCTCGTGTCTTAATTTTGAGAATTTTGAAATTTTCTGATGTGTGTTCGCGCAACATCTTGGATTTTCAGAAGAGTTTGATCTTGACTGAAACTCTCAATTTTGCTCGAATGAGGAAGTAGGGAATTTCTCGTGCGATCAGTATTAAAATAATAATATTTTAATATTTACGTGGGAAGCCTAGTCGGTCATGTGGCCATTTGACTTTCTGGCTTTTTGCTAGTTTGAGCAAAACTGGTGGGATATTGAAAAAATTAGGTTTTTGCTCAAACGAAGGAGTTTCTGAGATTAAGGAAATAATAATGATAATAAAATAAGGGATCATAAGGTGTGGGACCGCCACGGATAGGGCATGGCCGACCGGATAGTAGGCCGGTCCCGTGACACCTTTTCATATTTTTTGATTATTTTTCATTGTGTGAAGGAAATATGGAGAAACTGGGAGTTTTGCTCGAATGAGGGAGTTTGCTCAAATGAGAGAGTTTTCATGAGATTAGTAAAAATAAGAAAATAAGGTAAAATAAAAGGAAGAGGCATGGGACCGGCCACAACGGCATGACCGGCCAGCCGATGGACCTGATCTCTTTAGGCGCCTCTTTATTTTGTTATTAGTATTATTTTTCTTCCATATTTTGCATAGGTTTCCTCGTTTGTCCATATTTTTGAGTGCTCGTTCGTGCACTCGGGTGATCATTCATGCATTATTACTAAGTACACTTGCACCATTTTTTCGGGGCTTACTCAGTGGTGGTCCAGATGCCCGTACGTTGAATATTTATTACTAACCCATGGAATTCTACTAGGAAAAGCTATAAATTGAAGTAACGAAATATCATGATTAACGTAAAAAAATTTCTAAAAATTTAATTGATGAACCTTGAGACTAGAACTAATTAATTGATTGCTCTATACTAGCAGGCAAGCTGTCTAAGAGCATTATGATTATTCAAGAATTGAGCGATATGAGCAAATTGAAGCGTCATATTTATTCTGTATAGTCAGGGAAAACATTGTTACATCCTGAAGACGTTATCGCTATATACTATCAGGCAAGCTGTCTAGGAGCCGTCCAATCATTAAGATTCTATACATATGTCTTTTATATAGTTAGGGAAAACATTATTATATCATGAAGACGTTATCGCTCTATACTAGAAGAAAAGTTGTCTAGGAGTCGTCCAATCGTTTCGATTCCATATAAAAGTGATTCTTGAAATTGTTCAAGTATTGATGAAATATGTCGTGGTCTCAATTGAGAGCTGCGTATTCATGTATTATCTAGGAGACAATACACTCAGTCAAAGTTTCTTATGGATGATCTGACAGGCAATACACCCAGTCATAGATCATCATGGCATAAGCTTTCATGCTTAAACGAGAGATATGAGTCTCAATACTCGTCTGATTAATGGATCAGGAATATGTAAGGTTGTGATTTTATGATTTTAGCCTTTGTAAAAAATCCACCATCAACATTATGTCCCCTTCTTAGTGAAGGAAAGTCATGTTCCTCAGTCAGCACTGGATGGTGATCTTTAGCCAAAGACGAAATAAGTAATTGAACTTAGTCGTAAAAGATTGTTATCGAATTTTCGATTTTCTCTAATGATGTCACATACGAGCGAGCTATTGCTTGAATGAAGATTCCAGTTGTTAGAGAATTTCTCGGTCGAACTCGCAAGCATTGCTATCTCAAGCTTGTTTGTCAAGTTTAGTTGCAAAAACTATAAGTCTTGATTTCCAGTCTACTTATATCTAAGTCTCGGATTAGGATAATAAGTGTAGTTGAGCCTTATACTCCATGGCGTTCATCGATTAAAGATGAAGAACTATTCAAGGAAACTTGTGGAACTTCGTCAACAAAAGGTATGTGGATACTTGAACTTATCTATCACTCAAAGTCTATCCACTCTATCTCATATTTGAGACAAAAGTCGTATTGCTATATAGACTTCAATTATACACATTTTCTATTTTGAGCCGAGTTTATCTCGCCTATCTATTTCTCGAAATATGTGTTGGTAAGCTTTTTCTTTAGCCAAGTTCATCTTTACTCTTGACGAAAGTCATGTTGATTATTTCAATAACTTGAAAATCGCTTTGATGAAAATAGTTTGTGAATAACAACTATTTTAACATCCTCTAAGAAAGTTTCAATGATTGAAATGAGAGTTTAGAAAAAGTAACCATCCTTGGATATATAAACATAGTGTGTTCTCACATTTGTGTAAAAGTACAAAACCGGGAACCCAAAGTAGGCGTACCCGTACGCGTACTAGCGATTGTTGGAAATCTGGGTGAGTATGCGTACCCATACGCATACTGGCGGAAGTTTCACGTCCGTGAATTCCTGTTGGAGTTTGAAAGTGAAAAACAAACTCAATCCGGTTACTTAATTATGCGTACCCGTTTTCATACTTAGGTAGGTTACTTTCTAAAATTGGTTTGTTCATGAACTAAAATATTTATATAATAAGGAATGCCATCTTTGCAAACCTTCGCTATAATGTTCATTAATCGATTCGATTGAATCAAAACTGATTTTTCTTAGATTGTATCTTGTATACTTCTATGAAATCTAAGCAATTGAGAAACTCTCTAACTAGTTCATTTGAGTCATTTGAAATAGTTATGGTAAAGATGAATAAGGTTGATATGAAAGTGCTCATATGGCTAACCGTTGGTTAACTATTGTTGTACCGACTAAGTGTACACATTTAGGTATGGTTACTCAAACCTAAATGAAGTTACATTTCATTTGTGTATAACAAGCTAAGTTCGATCTAACGGTTGAAAGGTATTATCTTGAATTTAATCATGTTTTCATCCACCGGTGAATATATATTGAATGCTTTATTACCAAGGTAACTTAGATTGCAAACCATGATTTGAAATCTATATAAAGAGGAACTCTAACAACTGGGAAATCTAATCTCCACACCTTATTTGTGATACTAGTTGTATAATCTAGAGTCGATTCTCCTTTAACCTTAGGTTTTTCATGAAACCCTATAGGTTAACGACTTAAAGACTTCATTGGGATTGTGAAGCCAGACCCAACTATTTTCTCTGTAGTTGCGTGATCTGATCTTGTTGTTTCTATCGTGATTGAGTATAATCGTAAGATTGGCTTGAGATTTATATCTCTGATAGGCAAGATAGAAAAGTAGTCACAAACATCTTCGTCTCATCGTTTGTGATTCCACAATATCTATAATTTTTTATTATTATAAGGGATCAAAGGAACAATATAATATATATATATATATATATAATATATGTTCGAGAGAAATAGACGGAACCCTTGTTAAGTAAACCCTAAAAGCTCTCAAGAAGAAGAAACGAACGTTCGCGGACCAGTTACAGAAGGTTAATGGATCAGATAAAGTCCAAAATAAGGAAATACACTTTGTTTTCAAATATCTCATATCTTTTCATGGCTAAATAATTTAGAAGATGCTTTAAATTAGAGCACACAAACGGAATCAAGATATGACTCAACTTTTGTAAATGGAGAAAACTATATTAAAACAAACCATTCGATCAGAGGATAAGATGCAAGGAACTTGAGCATTCCACAAATATCATCCTTGCAACTCTCAAGTTAGATACAAGGATGACATTACCTAGACTTAGGTAATATAGTGAGAAGTAATCCCACTACGAATATTGAGGGAAGAGTTGTAAATACCTTCTGAGCATTTGTGCGGTGCATTCCTTACCTTCCTTCGGTTATATCCTATTCCATGAGAATTAAACGTAACCCATTTTGAATATCCATCAGAAGGATTTTTCTAAGGATTAAGTATATGACCTCTAGAGATTGGTTCCAGAGGATCATAATTGTGAAAATTCCATCTCTTAGACTTAGGTTTACCAGACTTATTCTCATGAATACTAGGAATGTGTATATTGGTGGCATATGAGTTTACACTTGTTTATGGGTGAAAACTATTCCTGCCGGATTTGGTAATTTGGGGTGTGTGGATGAGGAATGAATCTAAACCCTAAACAAATGCATTTCTCGATGAGTGCTTGTAATTATAGAAATCAATCTATACAACTCTGGCCTAAACCAAGAAATGGCCATTCCAGACTTGCTTCGGTCACAAAGTGAAGGAGATGGGGTTAATCTTAGGGAGGGAAGCGAAGAAGGTGTTGAGATTGTGAATGTGTTGGCTATGTATGACTTGTATCATAAAGTTGAAATGGCTTGCAGGATGTAAGCTATCAGTTCCGGTGCTTGAATACGATTGTATCAACACTTGC
The DNA here is from genome assembly GCA_023529315.1 of Papaver bracteatum. Lineage (NCBI taxonomy): Eukaryota > Viridiplantae > Streptophyta > Magnoliopsida > Ranunculales > Papaveraceae > Papaver > Papaver bracteatum. The sequence continues at coordinate 1,331,632 of JAJJWX010001343.1, forward strand.
CTCTGTGGTCTTGTCTTGCCTTGTTCCTGTTTGGAAAATAGGGAGGAGAACCTATTTATACAAGTCTTTAAGCCTAACCCTCGTATCTCGTGGGAAGTGGAGAAATTGGAATGATGGAGTAGTGGAGTGATGTGTTAGTGTCACACGACCAGTCTAGCCCACTTCTTCCATCATCACTAACCGTCCATGACTTCCTGACACATTCTTGTGATGGCGCGTTGTGCGCTGCATGCTGTAAACCGCCAGACCAATACCCCAATATGTATCCCCCCGTTTGTGACATGATTGATGTCTTGAGTGTGTGGATCGTGGGACCCACATAAAGTAGCATGTAATGCTAGATTAAATAACTAAGTTATTTAGGAAGTCGATACTTGTGAAGTATCGTGTGTATTCTATGCAGGTATTGTATCGAGTATACTCAGCATGTATAAAGCATCGCTGTTTGAGCGTCTCAAAATAACCTCATGTCCAACCTACTTCATGTGATGGTTTGGACGTTGCGCAAGCAAGTCCTCCCTTGGCCGACTACATGGTGTGGTAGAGTGACGGGTGGTGATCACCATGACGCCTCACTGACCAATTAACTCCTGACCAGGGCTGTATAACCAAGACGGTGAAGTTGGACGAACGAGATAATCTTTGAGACACTCATATGCGACCATTGGTGGGATTAGGGTTTTAGAAAAGGTGCGCAAGCACCACTTTTCAGCTTTGTTGAATCCAAGCTTGGGACACGATTTTGGCATGGACGATCGGGAATCCGTGTAGACGGCATGCTGGTATACATGTCATACCTTACTGTCTCGTGAAAGTGTGATCTGGGCCACTCAATTTTTCCAGCAAAGTTGAGTGGCTGAGATCAATTTGTGACAGAAATCTGGTGCCGCAAAAGAAGCGCATCATGCCAACTTTAGGCGCGCGTTTCAAGAAGATAGGCTTGGTCGGTCCCGGCCGATTAGTTTGGAATGTAGGTGGTAGGCTGATGTTCACGCCTATACCTTACTGTCCCATGAAAACGTGATCTAAGCCACTCAATTTGTCCGGCGAAGTTGAGTGGTCGAGATTAGTTTGCAATTGGGAAGTGTGACCACACTAGTTTGGGCGTGTGATTTGGAATAACCAGGCATGGTACGCCTTGGCCGATCATGTGAGGGGATATATGGGCCCACGGTGGTCATGTTGGTATGACCGGACCTGCTTAATCTAATCTTGGACCCTTCATTCGCACTAGAGAAAATGGATGCTCGTGATGTTCAAAACCCGAATTTGGGTTTCACGGCCGTGCGTCATGCTCTGTTTGGGCGTACGAAATGGAATGACCAACTATAGTTGGTCCTGACCGATCGGTCAGGTATGTAGGCGGGCCCACGATGATTGTGTTGACATGCTCTGGGCCCTTTGAATCTACATCTACACCCTCCATCTATACTTGCGAAGATGGATGGTTGAGACTGTTTTGTGACACATGTAATGTGCCGAAAACCCTAATTTAGGGTTTTTCGTCCATACTGCTTTGGCGTGGACGTTTTGGCAAACAATGCCAACCCTTTGGGGAGGCCGACCATATGGGGCCTGCATGGTAGTGAATAATCCAATACCTGCTTGGGGTCATGGATCCGATCTAAGCTATCCAATTCATGCTGGTGAAGTTGGATGGTCGTGATCGTTTCTGAGAATGACATGGACAGTCCAGATTTGAATATGCTCAATCGGGCTAGTATAGCACACCGAGAGTAATATGCTCAATTGGGCTAGTATATCACACCGAGAGATGTATGCTCAATCGGGCTAGCATAGCACACCAAGAGTAATATGCTCAATCGGGCTAGTATAACACACCGAGATTAATATGCTCAATCGGGCTAGTATAGCACACCGAGAGTTGTAGCCTGTACGGGTATTTCGTACATGATTCATTACTAATTCTTGGAGGTTCGTGTTGCTCTGCTGAGAACAACACTCAATCATTCCGCACTGATAATGAGTACAAGAAATACAAGGATGGTTATCATTAAAAATGATATATTTAATTCACAGAATACTGGGATTGTTGCCACATGCTCCATTCTAGGTGAATTAGTAAAGTGAAGAAGTATTCATCACTTATTAATGGCTTTATCTTTTTCAAGATGTTAGCGCATAATTTTGGCTTTTACAATTTTAGCCTTAAATGAAAATCCACCATCAACATTAAGTCCCCTTCCTATCACATAATGTTACACTATTGTAGGGTAGACATATGATAGTGATAGTTAAAGACAAAACTTATGAGACAAAGTTAGATGTTACCAGGAGATACAGGTCGTCCTTTCCTTCGAGCATGTTACGTTCAAGAGACGTCCAGGAGAGTGTTCCCCTAGCATGATGTCGGTCTTTCCTGCTTCGATGGACTATTACTCCTGTTTCGTTCGTGGGGCTACTGCGCCTGGTTGATCGAAAGCGGGCTTGATATGCCTGCTCGAGTGTCATCTTGCTACTTCGACCAAACACCAACCCAGCTAGCTTGACTAAACACCAGACTCAATGCTTTGACCAAACACATGCCTTGATGTTTGCTTCGCTCGAACGTGGGACCCGATGTGAGTATGCTTGTTTTAAAAAATGAACCTTGTATACTCAAATGTAAATGTGGTTCCTGCAGGAAGCGTTGAAGAAGCTTCTGGAGAAGGCCCGTGAGAGCGTTGAAGTGTTGGAGCTGAGACGCCTTTTTCTGGAGAGAGAGCTTTGATTGGGACGGCTGTGTCTGCTTTGATCAATCTGGGGCTGAGATCAAGTGGAACACGTCGCGTGCCTGACTGAACGTCGACCCTGTGTTTCGACTGAAAACCGGCCCTGCTGCGTGCACCTGTTTTATTCTAATACCAGCCTTGTGACTTTGATCAATACCAGACTTGAAACTTGAGCAATACCGGACTTGTGACTTGATCAACACCGGACTTGAAACTTGAGAAATACCGGACTTGTGAATTGATCAACATCGGACTTGAAACTTGAGCAATACCGACTTGTGACTTGATCAACACCGGACTTGAAACTTGAGCAATACCGGACTTGTGACTTGATCAACACCGGACTTGAAACTTGAGAAATACCGGACTTGTGACTTGGTCAACACCGTACTTGAAACTTGAGCAATACCAGACTTTTGACTTGATCAACAGGGGACTTGAAACTTGAGAAATCTTTGGACTTGTGACTTGATCAACACCGGACTTGAAACTTGAGGAATACCATACTTGTGACTTGATCAACACCGTACTTGAAACTTGAGCAATACCGACTTGTGACTTGATTAACACCGGACTTCAAACTTGAGCAATACCAGACTTGTGATCAACACAGGACTTGAAACATTAGCAATACCAACTTGAAACTTGATCAATACGGGTGTTTGGACCCAATAACAGCCTTGTGTACTCCAACTTGAATGTGTGTTCTGTCGTGTGTGACTACATATCTCACGCGTTTTTATACAAGTACTGACTCCTGTATTTTATTGTAGAATGAAGAAAAGAACTCATGTTGAGATTTCTTCTGGGGATAATGCTGGTGCCAAGTCAGGAGGTGTTGACAGCTTCAAAGATATGCCGAACATTTATGGTGAGTTATTTACTGCGCCCTTTCAATTATATGAAATATCTGTTCCACAAGATAACCCTTCTCCTATCGACTTCAAGGTTTTTCATGATCCGTTGGGACTTCATGAAGGATGGATGAGACATATGTTGAGCAATGAGTACATCAAAGATAACTTGACCAGAGCGCAGATTATTGATGTAGCTTGAGTGTTAAAACGACTCGAGAGGATGTTAAATTGGCTTCTGGTGCGAACGTTGAGGTGGATCCTGGAGAGAGTGTTGAAGCAGGATTCTGAAGCGAAAATGGGTCCCGGAGAGAACCTTGAGGAGGCTCTTGAATAGACAAATGAAACAGCTTCTGCTGGAGGGAGCGTTAAAGTGGCTTCCTCTTCAGTTCGATTTACCCTTGCGAATTCCATGCTTATTGACTGACCATCTCTCTCGTGTTGAAGAAGTCCTTGATCGACAGTGAAGGAACTTCATGCCGAGCCTCGATCCCCAAGCGTGGTTTACATGGTTTGTTCGTAGTGGTTGTTGTCGAGCTAGATATGGAATATCTTGGACGTTGTTTCATCATTGTGGGAGTCGTGCATGTGGTATTGGTGTTGGAGTTGGCGGACGCGCAAGATATTGTATCTCGGTGGTTTTCCTTTTGGTGCTTCAGGTAACTGCTTACAGAAGGCTGGAGGTTGTATCGCCTGTTGGTGAGATATATGTGTAACACCCCGAGTTCCGGACCAAGGTCAACCCCGTATGGAGATCCGAAATCGAAGCGCTACGGGTCGAAAAGAGACTTAATGCATACATAATTGTTTTTTCTAATTTACTTTTGCACAAAACATAGTTGTAACTTTACATAACATAAACCGAAGCATATAGATCCTCTTATTATCTTAACAACGATTTCAACCAAACATATTATTTCAAATTACATTTCAAGCAATACAATAAAACAATTCAATTACTAAGCTACTCATTCCTAGCTTTCATTTGCGCCACTCGATAAATCTGCAAGGATGTCAATTGGGGTGAGATGACAGCTCAATAGAATGCATTCCCCTTTTCTCTAAAGATGCTGTAAAACATAATCATTTTGTCAAGGATAAACATGTAACAATAACACATTACAACTTCAACGAATCACTGATATATTCAAGAATCACAATACCTCAATATTTTCGATAAATTATCCAATCTAAAATTTAGTCTATAGGTTCACAACATTAATGTTATTACCAACAAATCATCCTTTTAGGGTCAACTTAACAATTCACATCAACAATATTGTTTTCCAACAACTCATCCATTTAAGTTTCCACATGCCATTCACATATTAATATTGTCACGGCAAGCCATCAGTTTACAGTACCAAAGTAATTGTCAACAAGTCATTCATCAATGATTCAAACATCTATTCGTGTATTAATATGGTCACGGAGAAAACATGAGTTCACGAAATTATTCGTATTCCCTACAAATACTTCAATTAGTATTTCGATACTTGAGTTCATAAACCCAATAAGGTTTCCAATAGAGATTTCAACACACGATTAACAAATTAATATTATCATCACAACAAGTAACCATGAGGTCATATTAATATCAACAATACTTTCGACAAATCTACCAATTTTAGGTTTTAACAATTGAGTTCATGGTACGAATGACCTTGGTTCGTACACCCACCTATCGTTTATCGGCACGGACAGCCTCCATCGATGGTCAGGAACAAAAGTTCCTATGGGGATCATACCCATATGCTCTTGGGGATCATTACCCGTTTCATTAACAGTACGAAAACCTTGGTTCGTACACCACCTATCGTTTACCGGCACGGACAACCGCCATCGATGATCGGGAAACACAAGTTCCCATGGGGATCATTACCCATTTAACTCTCGGGGATCATTACCCTCCATTAACATGAAATATGTTTCATATAATGGTAAAAACATGAACTCATTTCCTTTTTATAAATCGTTTTTACACACAATACAAGCAACCATGGCTTAACAACATGAATTTCATTCAAGCATTTAATCGAACACGCTAGCTGCAACCACATTACATTATATGTTTCATGGTGATAAGTTTATCAGATCATCCTCAAATTTTACAGGAACATTCTTGACACATTATTATATAACATATCCAAAATTCACACCAAACCAACGATTCAAAACAAAGATATTTGGTTATTTCGGTGATCAAAGTTTAGGTTGATCTAACCGAACAAAGGAGTTTATTAGTTTATACGGATGAGCCTTTGTCAAACGACTCATAATATCTTATTACCAAGATTGAATATGGTAGTTACCAAACATATTTATCCTTTACTGTTTGGAATACGATCAAAAGGATTGATAATTCACATGCGTGACTCTAGAAGTCAAAGGCGCATGGATACTAAGGAAACTAAGTAGTTAGGGGTAGTCTACCTGGTCTCAAATATACGAAGTTGGTATTAGATTTTGTATATCGGCTTAATTCTGAGAGTATTCAAAACTGGACTAGGTTCCGAGGTTTTTCTACATTTGCGGTTTCCTCTTTAACAAAATATTGTTGCGTCATTTAATATATATTTTTTCGCATTATAGTTGTTATTATAATTAACTAAATTACACACGTACGTTAATCCTAGTCACTTGATATTTATCTTATATAGTTTTGGTTTAATACCATACCTATTATCAAGTGATCATTTTGTTGTCGTATTGTCTCGATTTCATATCCATAGACGGTCACACAAAGTGAATACCATACTTATCGTATTGTCTCGACTTTGTCCGTAAACTATCACACTTAGTATCGGACTTATATGTTAATATTTAAAAAATTGTGGTGTATTTGGGTACCCTCGTCTTTTCAAAAATTGTTGGACAATGCTATTCAATTTCGACCAACTTCATACTATCGTAGTATGCAGTTTGGATTTAGAACTTTAGATTCTCCAAATTTCTTAATAGAAAGTTAGCTTTCTTTCCCTAAAGCAAAAGCAAAGGCTATAAATGTAGTTTAAATTTACAAACATATTAGCTCATGCAAATTTATGATTATAAATTCACTACCATTATTGGTACATCTGTTTACATATAATATTAATGTCACAAAGAATAAGTAATGATAATAACAAAAAGAATTATAATTAAGCTCATACCAATGTCACAAACAATGCCTAATGAGAATAACAAAAAAAATAGTAGTTAAGCTCATAGCATAACTAGTTGTAACCTGAAAAATTATCTATTCTATTTAAAGTCATCTAAAAAATAACATATTTGCAAACTATTGTTGTGATTTTTGTAAATCTCATAAACTCCAAAAAAAAAATGTAAATCTCATAAACTCCAAAAAAAATAAAAATGTAGGAAACTTGGAATTAACGGCAACTGTTTGTTTTTTTAAATGTTTGAGAAATTTAATTGTTACCTGGAGATAGACCTGGGCCCATGCCATGCATAAAAAGATAATTTAAATTGTTGCAAACAACAAGAAGTGAATTATAAATGGAATGTGATCTTAATTTCTGACCACTAAATACGAGCAAATGAATAAAAAACTACTAATCTAAAACACCTGCTGACCTTCCTAAGTTGTATCAACTACTGATTTGAAACTGATTTTACAAGACAGTATTCAATTTCCACCAACATCCCATGCAGTTCTGGTTTAGATTCTCAAAATAATTAGGAAGCTTGCTTTCTTTCCCTGAAGCAATAGCAAATTCTACTTCTTATAAAGATAATCAGCTCATACAAATTATATGATGATGAGTTTCCATCATTGTTGATTCATTTATTTGGTATACAATAACGATGTTGCAAAGAATGCATAATCGGAATGACAAAAAATCACAATTAAATTCATAGTATGTATAGCTGGTAATTATCACATGAAATGTATGCAAAGAACTTTAAAGCCAACTTAAAAATAACATATTTGGCAAGCTATTGACTTGATTCTTTTCAAATCTTATTATATTAAAAAAAAATTTGAATGGTGCACACAACCAGTATATAATAACGGCTATCCGTTACTATTTTGTATGTTTCAAAATTAAATTGCTATCCTTGCCATGTATCAAAAATAAAATAAAAATAGCCGATATCACTTTAGTACAGTGACAAAGTTATTGGGTCATAATATCAGTGATCTGAGTTCGAAACTCGGCAGCACCAAATTCTTTACCGATAAAAAAAAATGGATTGTTACAATTAATAAATATAACTCCATGCAGGAGAAGCAAATTATAAACTGATGAAATGGACTAATTTTCTGACAACTAAACCGAAGGAGATGAATTTACTGTCTAAAACACTCAGCTTAATTTATCTTCGTGAGTTGGATGACTCCTCATTGGAAACTGATTTCTTAATTTCCTTATCAAACATAAGGCAGATCACAGAATTTTCACCAAGGTCTTTCAGTGAAATAAAACTATTCATATGTGGAGTTGCGTTAAAAATTGTCGAATTTGCATCGTTCTCCCAAAGCTTACTTAAAATTTCAGTTCTCAGGTCATAAAAATAGAGAGTAGTGAAATTGCAACGCAACAAAACCACATTGCTCTTTGTAATTGTGATAAGGTCATAGTCCCTAAACGAAGCTTCCCATGTGATGCTAAACTCCTTAGTCCAGAACCAAAAATTTCCTTCGTCGCTTTGGACGCTGCAACTGTTAGAATTAGTCTTATTCTTTTTCTTCAATTGTAGTTGCAGAAAATCCCACAACTACACCCTACTAAGATCTTGTGATATAATTCCTAGATCTAGATATGTATTGTGTTCAAATCAAGATAAAAGTGACGGAAATTTAAATAGAGACATAAGGATTTTTTACATGGTTCGATCAATGTGATCTACATCTATGGATGTTCACTATAATTATTGGAATTACATGAGTATTATATTTAGAATCTCCATTAATGGGTTTTTGGGTAGATCTCTAGATCTAGTTTTGGGTGATGGAGGAAGAAGATGAATACAAAAGATAAGGTTGACCTCTCTTTACAAATTTGTCCTCCCCTTTTTTCTCTCATGCCTTTTACTATATCTAGGTGTTTACATATAGTGGATGACAGATAATATGTAATGGAGTACAACTAGTAAAGCCCTTATTCTCGGATCTTGGAGAGATATTGTCGCGCTCTTTTTATGTTGTTGTGCTCCTTTTATATGCATAAATGACACGCACTAAGGAAATGTATGAATGATGCGCCCTCTTGATGTTGTTGTGCTCTTTTATGGGTTGTGCGTTATTTTGCTCCTACATTAATGACCATATATCCACACAAATTCGGGGCTTTTGATGAACAAGGAATAAGTGTCCTCCCAAAACTCGCATTCTAAAATACAATATTGTTATGCATTGTGAATTAAGAGATATTGAAAGTTGTGGTGGTGTTGAGATCGATTGGAACTCCTCATCCCCCAAATCAAAAGCTATAATCTTCCCTCCAATACTATAATCTACCCAATAAAGAGATCTAGTTGCGTGAATATCTGGGAAGTAAAATGTGTACCGTACATTCACTATGTACCTCCATCCACCACCACCACCGAGAGTGTATACCTGGACCTTCCTCACCCTCTTTTTCAACTGTAACACGTTTCCAATATACTCGTCATAGATTTTACGACTTTATACTCGTTAGTTAAATGATGATAGCCAAATCCATCTACTACGGAAATATGGAGACCTTGTATGTTAGCGTTAGTTCCTTGAAGCCTAAGGAATTCTCAAGTAACGAGATTAAATATGATAGTAGGAGTCCCAAATATTAAGTATCCATGATCACCACCACCAGCACATTCCATGCGTTGAAAGAACATCCCACAAACTAAACCATTGCATGAACCAATTATAAGTTCTTCATCAGGGTAAGGTTTGTTCAAAAGGATAGGAATCTTTGTGAATACTGAACTGTTCATAGGAATACCGGTGAATAATGTAGTATCAGAATCGATAAGCTTATCAAAGTCTGCGTAGATGATTCGAGCTTCCAAATTCTCCCCGTTTTTAGAAGGTACAGTGAAAAGAACTCCAAGACTGATATAATTGAAGAAAGTGCGCCATGTATTGCAAAGTGAAAATTGAATTATTGTCCCTCCTTTGGATGGGACTTCACAAATATCCCTAAGCCTCTTTACAAATATCCCTGATGTCATAATTGAAATTATCAACAAAAAATATAATTGTCATAGTCCCATTTTTAACCTTTTGTATCTTATACGTATCTTCTTCATTATTTCTCACTCGGAGAAAAATCAACGGAACTCACCAGCACCATCTTCATCGATGCACCACCACCACCATCTTCACCTCCACCACCATCTTCATCATTGCAATTATCAGCTCCTTCACTACCTAATCCACCACATACAACACCACACCCAACTTTTAAACACCCAACTTTTAAACAATCGATTTAAATCGATTTGGATACAAAACTTAAATCCGATGAAGAATTAACGAGAAAATAGTCTCCAAAACTTGATCTGGTAATGAATCAACGAGAAAATAATCTTCATCGAGAAATCAACACCACTACCACGGTTACGATGACGATAAAATAAACTTATATCCGGTGTTCGTTTTCTGTATATATGAGTAAACCTCTACATATTTGGGATAACAAAGGTGAGTCTTATGTCACACTTTAATTTGGTTTTAATTTTCTATGGAATTCGTTGGAGTGATTGTTTGTTTCTCCTTGCACAAACTACTATCTATATTTATTGATGGAGATAGAAATTTTTCAAGATATAAATGAATTTTAATTAGCTAGTTTTGTTCAAACTTGTTACTTTGTAGATGCATATTCATTTCCTTGTTGTCAGTGGTGGTTTTTGGATGTTATTTATGGTGGTGTTGATCCAATTTAGGGGATCAACTTTCATTGTTGATCCAATTTAGGGGATCAACTACTGTTGTTGACCCCCTAAATTGGATAATCTTCTATTGTTGATCCTTTTTTTTGTTGAACTACGATTGTTGATCTATTTATTGGATCAAGTCCTGTTGTTGACCAAATTTTGTATGGGATCAACTATTGTTGTTGATCCTTTCAACTCATATTGTTGACAATATTTTCTTTGGAATCATGCTTGTAGTTTAAATCATGTAATTTTATTCCAATGTTGAACTTGTGGTGAAATGGTAGCATGACCTGACTCCATGTCGGATGATGCGTGAGTCTTTTATATGGATCAACTTTCATTGTTGATCCACTGAATTGGATCAACTTCCTACTGTTGGTCCTTTTTTTTTTGGATCAACTACCGTTGTTGATCCCCTAAATTGGATCAACTTCTACTATTGGTTCTATTTTTATTTGGATCAACTCTTGTTGTTGATACAAAAATATCTGAACCAGTGGTGGTGGCAAATGACAGTGGCGGTGGTGGTGGCAGTGATAGACTAATTGTGGTGGCGGCGACGGACTAGTGGTGGTGGAGGACTGTTGGTGGTGTAATGGTGGTGGCGTTTGGTAGGTGGTGGTTGTTGAAAGATGGTGGTGGATTGGTAGTTGAATGTTGGTGGTGGTGGTGCTAGTGGTGGTGGTGAGGTGGAGGAAGAAATTTGTTCCATTTTGAAATAAAGAAAAATATTATATGGATGAAGCTATTAAGGTAATCTAATTTTAAATGGATAAGGTTATTAAAAAGTATGGACATATTTATTGTTGTATAAGGATATATTCATTGGATGTCAACAATAGGGACATATAAATAATATACCCTATTGCAAACTTGTTTGGATGGCAGCACGGAGTCAACATCGATCCTCGAAAGTATCTCTGATGTAATTTCAGATGGAATATTATCCATATTGTTGAATTTCTACGACTTGAAAACTAATTAGAATAACACTGGTCGATTATCTCTTAATTTATAGATACACACACTATACTAAACCATTTCAATTTATGTTTACCAAAATTTTAGTTCCGACACACTTTCTTACAAATAGTATAACGATGATAGTTGGCATACTATGGAACAGAGGACTCCATGTCGATTAGAGTTTAAAAATTATCAGGATTTGACAATGGATCCTATGCATCGTTAGAAAAACACACTTGCAGCACGCCATCCTTACATAAGTTACATTTTTAGCGATAAACCATGAGTTGAACGCCGGATAGTGTTTAACAAGGGAATACATAAGCACTACATGTCATTTACAAGCACCACTCTTATTTAGAAAACGAAAGGCACGGACACTTGACATTTTTGGGAAAGCTGGGAACTTATAATTGTACCATTTTCTAGTTGCATAAGTCCTTCATGTCAGGTAAAAACCTAATAGTATACAAGATTCGATACAATGATTGAGAAATCACTAAAATTCCAACGAATACTAGAATTTCAAACTGATAGTGGGGGCTAATTACAAGTCCGAAAAGACCACCCTTTGGGATTTTATACCCTGTATCACTTTTTTTTCCTCAGCTTTGGGAGTATGTAATGGTGGTAAAAGCTTCCAATGGTACCCATTAAAAACACGACGACTCTAGCGTACTTCAAATCGATTTGCGGGTTTGGGACACATCCAAGTAGATGCTGGTTGTAGACTGTTGTCATTATGGTGATGCAATAGCTTAGGGATATCATTATTGTAATGTTAAGCGCCATTTTCCCACAGTATCTGTGAGGATAAAATACCCGATCGCCACGTGTAATCATCACAGAGGTGATTACTTGATAAGAAAGTGTGAGAGATGCACTGAAGAAATACCTAAAAGGTTATTACACCAAAATCAAGATATCAACCGCTTCGCCTCGTGAAGGATGCCTGCAAAGTCAAGTTAAATCATACTGACGGTCAAGTCTAAAAAAAGATAGTGCATTTGATAAAAATCAGAAGAGATGTGATACAGTTGTTAAGATTTGATGGGTGAGTATGGAGTTGAATCTCTCTTGTAAAAGCTTAGAGCTGCATGCAACTGCAGATAGACTTAATCTTTGATTGTATTTGGAATTTGTAGTTAAATTATGAAGTTCAGTTAATCTAAATATGTTAGTATTGTAATGGAAGTTTTATATGTTGTTAGATTTAATTGAATTGGTAATGGAGTAGAAGTTGTAATTGAGTTTAGGTGTGTTGCACAATGAATATGCAGTAGTGTTCTTGGCTTGAGCAATGGCTCTGGCCTGTGGAAGGGTTTGGCCTTGTGCCATTCAGCCTAGTCAAGATCTAACTCTAGTTGACTCAGTCCATCTGACTGAGTCGAATCAGGTTGAATCGGGTTTGACCTACTGAGTCATTAGTCTTGACTCGTTGACCATTGACCATGGACATTGACTTGACCTGGACGTTGACTGTTAGTTGACCATTGACCGTTAGTTTGACAGTTAGTGACTGTTAGTTGACTTTAATGGACTTGGGCTTAGGGTAGTTTTCTTAGTTAGATGTTTTGGACCTCTCGTGGTCCGAATTAGACTTTGACTTCTTATACAAAGTTGTAGATATTCGTAAGACCTAGTTAATGGACTATAAAACCAACCTAATTGAATTAGTAGACCTTAGATATGATAAAGACAGATGACGAAAATGTATAGAGCCATAAATGGGCTTATAACCATTAGATAAACTTGTATGATTCTTGTATGAGCCATTTTGGCTAGTTTCTTTGACTTCTTATGTGATTAATATTTAGTATTAACAACGATCGATTCAAAGGATGAACCTGTGGATCGTGGATCTCGAGGTAGGCGTGGCTTGTCATCAAAAGAGGTGGGAATATATTTGACACTTTTGTAATCATTATTGTTGTTTTATAAAAGTTTATGCTTAACAAACTCATGCATTGTCTGTCCGTGCATTCCATGCTTTGTGTAAAATGCATTATGATAACCCTGTTAATTCTGTGAATCTTTCCACGAATTGTTATGGGAAATGAGAATTTCCACTTGTGCTATATAGGATACGCTCCTTCACATTTATACCTACTTTAATTCAGCTTTTATTGTGTAGAGTTAGCCACCATGGTCTTGGTGGCATCCATAGCTATTAGGTATGAATTTCCGGTATTTAGGGATTCACAACCATATTAGTATATTGTTTGACGAAGGAGTTTGTTCCATATACATGTATGATTATTTCAGTGACTTAGTCACTATTTAATATTTCGGAAAAACATGTATTGTTTTCCAACTCTTGCCTATGATTACTTAGAAGTTAAATGTTAATTACTCCCACTCCAGTTTCTGTGACAGATCAGAGTTGCGCAGCGAAAACTTCAAGGGTTGAGTTCGCTAGTTGATTAACTTCTGTTATGTTTATTATGTTGTATATTTTATTTGAAAACCAAATAACTATTATATATGTATCATTTGAGAGAATATCTTGTATATATATTTCTGAGAGGGGTTAGTTTTGGGTTAAGTTTTATAATAGATTTCTTATTTGATTGTTTAAGTGAATGTTTTAGTTTTTTAGTGCCTCTATATTTAGTTAATCTCTTGGAATAGTCAGTTGTTAGTTTAGGGGCGCTACAATTGTAGAACCCAAACCTGTGTACGAGGCCGAGGACACGAAAGAATTCATACCGGATCATCACGATTTGATAAACAAAGAAGTGACAGTCGAAAAGGACGCGATCATAATCAAAGAAGGGAAATTTGTAGACCTAGTCTTTACAAAGCTAAATGCCCCTATCTCAGAAATATTTAAAAAGAGTGAAGGAAAATACAAGATTATATTTTCGTGGAATAGGGGAAAGTATCCTGAGAATGCAAAGAATATAGTGTATTAATGCGAGTTTCACCAATTCTTTAGTCATCTAATAGACTCGTGTAGATGAGAGTGGTGCAAGAAATAACTGACGACGGGAACATGAATGATAGACATCGTGTGAAAATCCCCAGAGAGGCACAGTGACGTAGGTTGTAACATGATTTCTCATTCCGCTACAATGATGCCAACACTTTGGAAGGTGTTGATGGAGAAAACGATTTATTGGTTTTTTATAAAAAGTGAATAGACGATCGTGCGGACGAAGACCCTTCGACCAAACAAATTGCTTTAACCTTTTGTAAACATATGCACTACACGGGAGTTCTTTGAGTTGGAGAGATCAATATGTAGGACTCCGGCCTAAACCAAGACAATGGCAATTCCAGAGTTAATTCGGTCACAAGAGAGGATTGGTTGATTTGTATGAGGGAAGCTAAGAAGTGTGTGAGATCAATATTGATCAAGGATTGTGGATGTGTTGTGAATTCTGTCGTGAATTGTTGAGTTCGAAATATGATAAGTTCTGATTGATTGAATGTTTCCTCTGTTGAGAGTGATTGCTCAAACGATGAGAATTCTTGTGTGATGAGAATTTTTTGTTCAGACGAGCGTTCTTGTTTTTAATCATGGATTCATAGACTTTTTTATATTGCCAGAATAATAGACACATTGATCCCAGTAAGTGTGACGGTTGGTAGATTGAAAGGGTGGGAAAGTTGGAAATCGTGTTAAAACCAGTTACTCATCGTGCAGAGACTTGGTTGATTTTCCACACACTACTTTTCTAACTCCTCTAACAAACTTTGCACGACTTAATCACATTCTCATCGTGGGTGAACACACGTGTGGTAGACCACCAGACCAAAACCCTAGTTAATATCCCCCATGTGACAAGATTGATGTCTCGTGATTGTGGAGTCTGCAAGGCAAACATGTATTTAGTTAGTCAATTGTTGACATAATCAGACAATGAGTCATGATATTGTTGAGTTGAGCATGGTTGAAAAATGATCTATGATTCACATATTGAGCATGTCTGATGAGACAGATATGCAGTTCTCGAATGAATGTTGATAGCTGAATCAACATGATGAATGTTTATAGTTGAATGAACATGATGAATATTGATAGTCTGAGCAAATATTGCTCGTCTTAGCGAATATTTCTCGTATGATGAATTGCTGAATATTGATAGTTGAATCAATATTATTAGTTTGAGCAAATATTGCTCGTCTGAGCAAATATTACTCGTTTGAGGAGTTATTAAATATTGATAGTTGAATCAACATTGATAGACTGAGCAAATATTGCTCGTTAGATGATTATAAGTAACACGACCAAATAAAATATTAATTTAAAATATTGGTAGCTGGACCGAATATTATATCATAAAATGTTGACTGCTTGATCAACATAAAAATAGTAGTGTTTGAACCTGTTTAAAATTATGCTTTGCAGAGCATCCGGTTTGAAACCCTAATTTTGATCGATTGCTGATCCATTGATGATTTACTGAAAATCAAACAATGAGTGAGAGAGGGAACGGATACATGGGATGATGGGCTGACCATATAGCGCCTAGATGCTCGAATGAGCAAGCACCAAAGTCCTTTGAATACCAGTTGGTGAAAGGATGATTAAATGCTGGTTTAATCATTTATTGAAATAGTGCTCGTTTGATAATTAGGCAATAAAACCTAATTATGGAGAGAGGAGGGACCGATCAAGAGGGCATGGAACCGGCCTTTGGTGGTTGTGGGACCGACTGACGGTCGTTTGATGAAATTCCAAATTATTTGAAAAGAGTTTGAACCCAATATGAACAAATTAGGTCAAATTATGAAGATGTGTGGGACTGGATTCTTGCAAGCCAAAGGGACGACCCTGGTCGGTCAAGGTGACATGCCCATGTCACCATGTTGCTCGTGTCTTAATTTTGAGAATTTTGAAATTTTCTGATGTGTGTTCGCGCAACATCTTGGATTTTCAGAAGAGTTTGATCTTGACTGAAACTCTCAATTTTGCTCGAATGAGGAAGTAGGGAATTTCTCGTGCGATCAGTATTAAAATAATAATATTTTAATATTTACGTGGGAAGCCTAGTCGGTCATGTGGCCATTTGACTTTCTGGCTTTTTGCTAGTTTGAGCAAAACTGGTGGGATATTGAAAAAATTAGGTTTTTGCTCAAACGAAGGAGTTTCCTGAGATTAAGGAAATAATAATGATAATAAAATAAGGGATCATAAGGTGTGGGACCGGCCACGGATAGGGCATGGCCGACCGGATAGTAGGCCCGGTCCCGTGACACCTTTTCATATTTTTTGATTATTTTTCATTGTGTGAAGGAAATATGGAGAAACTGGGAGTTTTGCTCGAATGAGGGAGTTTGCTCAAATGAGAGAGTTTTCATGAGATTAGGAAAAATAAGAAAATAAGGTAAAATAAAAGGAAGAGGCGTGGGACCGGCCACAGCGGCATGACCGGCCAGCCGATGAACCTGATCTCTTTAGGCGCCTCTTTATTTTGTTATTAGTATTATTTTTCTTCCATATTTTGCATAGGTTTCCTCGTTTGTCCATATTTTTGAGTGCTCGTTCGTGCACTCGGGTGATCATTCATGCATTATTACTAAGTACACTTGCACCATTTTTTCGGGGCTTACTCAGTGGTGGTCCAGATGCCCGTACGTTGAATATTTATTACTAACCCATGGAATTCTACTAGGAAAAGCTATAAATTGAAGTAACGAAATATCATGATTAACGTAAAAAAATTTCTAAAAATTTAATTGATGAACCTTGAGACTAGAACTAATTAATTGATTAATTGATTGCTCTATACTAGCAGGCAAGCTGTCTAAGAGCATTATGATTATTCAAGAATTGAGCGATATGAGCAAATTGAAGCGTCATATTTATTCTGTATAGTCAGGGAAAACATTGTTACATCCTGAAGACGTTATCGCTATATACTATCAGGCAAGCTGTCTAGGAGCCGTCCAATCATTAAGATTCTATACATATGTCTTTTATATAGTTAGGGAAAACATTATTACATCATGAAGACGTTATCGCTCTATACTAGAAGAAAAGTTGTCTAGGAGTCGTCCAATCGTTTTCGATTCCATATAAAAGTGATTACTGAAATTGTTCAGTATTGATGAAATATGTCGTGGTCTCAATTGAGAGACTGCGTATTCATGTATTATCTAGGAGACAATACACTCAGTCAAAGTTTCTTATGGATGATCTGACAGGCAATACACCCAGTCATAGATCATCATGGCATAAGCTTTCATGCTTAAACGAGAGATATGAGTCTCAATACTCGTCTGATTAATGGATCAGGAATATGTAAGGTTGTGATTTTATGATTTTAGCCTTTGTAAAAAATCCACCATCAACATTATGTCCCCTTCTTAGTGAAGGAAAGTCATGTTCCTCAGTCAGCACTGGATGGTGATCTTTAGCCAAAGACGAAATAAGTAATTGAACTTAGTCGTAAAAGATTGTTATCGAATTTTCGATTTTCTCTAATGATGTCACATACGAGCGAGCTATTGCTTGAATGAAGATTCCAGTTGTTAGAGAATTTCTCGGTCAAACTCGCAAGCATTGCTATCTCAAGCTTGTTTGTCAAGTTTAGTTGCAAAAACTATAAGTCTTGATTTCCAGTCTACTTATATCTAAGTCTCGGATTAGGATAATAAGTGTAGTTGAGCCTTATACTCCATGGCGTTCATCGATTAAAGATGAAGAACTATTCAAGGAAACTTGTGGAACTTAGTCAACAAAAGGTATGTGGATACTTGAACTTATCTATCACTCAAAGTCTATCCACTCTATCTCATATTTGAGACAAAAGTCGTATTGCTATATAGACTTCAATTATACACATTTTCTATTTTGAGCCGAGTTTATCTCGCCTATCTATTTCTCGAAATATGTGTTGGTAAGCTTTTTCTTTAGCCAAGTTCATCTTTACTCTTGACGAAAGTCATGTTGATTATTTCAATAACTTGAAAATCGCTTTGATGAAAATAGTTTGTGAATAACAACTATTTTAACATCCTCTAAGAAAGTTTCAATGATTGAAATGAGAGTTTAGAAAAAGTAACCATCCTTGGATATATAAACATAGTGTGTTCTCACATTTGTGTAAAAGTACAAAACCGGGAACCCAAAGTAGGCGTACCCGTACGCGTACTAGCGATTTTTGGAAATCTGGGTGAGTATGCGTACCCGTACGCATACTGGCGGAAGTTTCACGTCCGTGAATTCCTGTTGGAGTTTGAAAGTGAAAAACAAACTCAATCCGGTTACTTAATTATGCGTACCCGTTTGCATACTTAGGTAGGTTACTTTCTAAAATCGGTTTGTTCATGAACTAAAATATTTATATAATAAGGAATGCCATCTTTGCAAACCTTCGCTATAATGTTCATTAATCGATTCGAGTGAATCAAAACTGATTTTTCTTAGATTGTATCTTGTATACTTCTATGAAATCTAAGCAATTGAGCAACTCTCTAACTAGTTCATTTGAGTCATTTGAAATAGTTATGGTAAAGATGAATAAGGTTGATATGAAAGTGCTCATATGGCTAACCGTTGGTTAACTATTGTTGTACCGACTAAGTGTACACATTTAGGTATGGTTACTCAAACCTAAATGAAGTTACATTTCATTTGTGTATAACAAGCTAAGTTCGATCTAACGGTTGAAAGGTATTATCTTGAATTTAATCATGTTTTCATCCACCGGTGAATATATATTGAATGCTTTATTACCAAGGTAACTTAGATTGCAAACCATGATTTGAAATCTATATAAAGAGGAACTCTAACAACTGGGAAATCTAATCTCCACACCTTATTTGTGATACTAGTTGTATAATCTAGAGTCGATTCTCCTTTAACCTTAGGTTTTTCATGAAACCCTATAGGTTAACGACTTAAAGACTTCATTGGGATTGTGAAGCCAGACCCAACTATTTTCTCTGTAGTTGCGTGATCTGATCTTGTTGTTTCTATCGTGATTGAGTATAATCGTAAGATTGGCTTGAGATTTATATCTCTGATAGGCAAGATAGAAAAGTAGTCACAAACATCTTCGTCTCATCGTTTGTGATTCCACAATATCTATAATTTTTTATTATTATAAGGGATCAAAGGAACAATATAATATATATATATATAATATATGTTCGAGAGAAATAGACGGAACCCTTGTTAAGTAAACCCTAAAAGCTCTCAAGAAGAAGAAACGAACGTCCGCGGACCAGTTACAGAAGGTTAATGGATCAGATAAAGTCCAAAATAAGGAAATACACTTTGTTTTCAAATATCTCATATCTTTTCATGGCTAAATAATTTAGAAGATGCTTTAAATTAGAGCACACAAACGGAATCAAGATATGACTCAACTTTTGTAAATGGAGAAAACTATATTAAAACAAACCATTCGATCAGAGGATAAGATGCAAGGAACTTGAGCATTCCACAAATATCATCCTTGCAACTCTCAAGTTAGATACAAGGATGACATTACCTAGACTTAGGTAATATAGTGAGAAGTAATCCCACTACGAATATTGAGGGAAGAGTTGTAAATACCTTCTGAGCATTTGTGCGGTGCATTCCTTACCTTCCTTCGGTTATATCCTATTCCATGAGAATTAAACGTAACCCATTTTGAATATCCATCAGAAGGATTTTTCTAAGGATTAAGTATATGACCTCTAGAGATTGGTTCCAGAGGATCATAATTGTGAAAATTCCATCTCTTAGACTTAGGTTTACCAGACTTATTCTCATGAATACTAGGAATGTGTATATTGGTGGCATATGAGTTTACACTTGTTTATGGGTGAAAACTATTCCTGCCGGATTTGGTAATTTGGGGTGTGTGGATGAGGAATGAATCTAAACCCTAAACAAATGCATTTCTCGATGAGTGCTTGTAATTCTAGAAATCAATCTATACAACTCTGGCCTAAACCAAGAAATGGCCGTTCCAGACTTGCTTCGGTCACAAAGTGAAGGAGATGGGGTTAATCTTAGGGAGGGAAGCGAAGAAGGTGTTGAGATTGTGAATGTGTTGGCTATGTATGACTTGTATCATAAAGTTGAAATGGCTTGCAGGATGTAAGCTATCAGTTCCGGTGCTTGAATACGATTGTATCAACACTTGCCTCTGTGGTCTTGTCTTGCCTTGTTCTGTTTGGAAAATAGAGCGGAGGATCTATTTATACAAGTCATGAAAGCCCGAACCTCGTATCTCGTGGGAAGTGGAGAAAGTGGAATGATGGAGTAGTGGAGTGATGTGTTAGTGTCACACGACCAGTCTAGCCCACTTCTTCCATCATCACTAACCGTCCATGACTTCCTGACACATTCTTGTGATGGCGCGTTGTGCGCTGCATGCTGTAAACCGCCAGACCAATACCCCAATATGTATCCCCCCGTTTGTGACATGATTGATGTCTTGAGTGTGTGGATCATGGGACCCACATAAAGTAGCATGTAATGCTAGATTAAATAACTAAGTTATTTAGGAAGTCGATACTTGTGAAGTATCGTGTGTATTCTATGCAGGTATTGTATCGAGTATACTCAGCATGTATAAAGCATCGCTGTTTGAGCGTCTCAAAATAACCTCATGTCCAACCTACTTCATGTGATGGTTTGGACGTTGCGCAAGCAAGTCCTCCCTTGGCCGACTACATGGTGTGGTAGAGTGACGGGTGGTGATCACCATGACGCCTCACTGACCAATTAACTCCTGACCAGGGCTGTATAACCAAGACGGTGAAGTTGGACGAACGAGATAATCTTTGAGACACTCATATGCGACCATTGGTGGGATTAGGGTTTTAGAAAAGGTGCGCAAGCACCACTTTTCAGCTTTGTTGAATCCAAGCTTGGGACACGATTTTGGCATGGACGATCGGGAATCCGTGTAGACGGCATGCCGGTATACATGTCATACCTTACTGTCTCGTGAAAGTGTGATCTGGGCCACTCAATTTTTCCAGCAAAGTTGAGTGGCTGAGATCAATTTGTGACAGAAATCTGGTGCCGCAAAAGCAGCGCATCATGCCAACTTTAGGCGCGCGTTTCAAGAAGATAGGCTTGGTCGGTCCCGGCTGATTAGTTTGGAATGTAGGTGGTAGGCTGATGTTCACGCCTATACCTTACTGTCCCATGAAAACGTGATCTAAGCCACTCAATTTGTCCGGCGAAGTTGAGTGGTCGAGATTAGTTTGCAATTGGGAAGTGTGACCACACTAGTTTGGGCGTGTGATTTGGAATAACCAGGCATGGTACGCCTTGGCCGATCATGTGAGGGGATATATGGGCCCACGGTGGTCATGTTGGTATGACCGGACCTGCTTAATCTAATCTTGGACCCTTCATTCGCACTAGAGAAAATGGATGCTCGTGATGTTCAAAACCCGAATTTGGGTTTCACGGCCGTGCGTCATGCTCTGTTTGGGCGTACGAAATGGAATGACCAACTATAGTTGGTCCTGACCGATCGGTCAGGTATGTAGGTGGGCCCACGATGATTGTGTTGACATGCTCTGGGCCCTTTGAATCTACATCTACACCCTCCATCTATACTTGCGAAGATGGATGGTTGAGATTGTTTTGTGACACATGTAATGTGCCGCAAACCCTAATTTAGGGTTTTTCGTCCATACTGCTTTGGCGTGGACGTTTTGGCAAACAATGCCAACCCTTTGGGGAGGCCGACCATATGGGGCCTGCATGGTAGTGAATAATCCAATACCTGCTTGGGGTCATGGATCCGATCTAAGCTATCCAATTCATGCTGGTGAAGTTGGATGGTCGTGATCGTTTCTGAGACTGACATGGACAGTCCAGATTTGAATATGCTCAATCGGGCTAGTATAGCACACCGAGAGTAATATGCTCAATTGGGCTAGTATATCACACCGAGAGATGTATGCTCAATCGGGCTAGCATAGCACACCAAGAGTAATATGCTCAATCGGGCTAGTATAACACACCGAGATTAATATGCTCAATCGGGCTAGTATAGCACACCGAGAGTTGTAGCCTGTACGGGTATTTCGTACATGATTCATTACTAATTCTTGGAGGTTCGTGTTGCTCTGCTGAGAACAACACTCAATCATGCCGCACTGATAATGAGTACAAGAAATACAAGGCTGGTTATCATTAAAAATGATATATTTAATTCACAGAATACTGGGATTGTTGCCACATGCTCCATTCTAGGTGAATTAGTAAAGTGAAGAAGTATTCATCACTTATTAATGGCTTTATCTTTTTCAAGATGTTAGCGCATAATTTTGGCTTTTACAATTTTAGCCTTAAATGAAAATCCACCATCAACATTAAGTCCCCTTCCTATCACATACTGTTACACTATTGTAGGGTAGACATATGATAGTGATAGTTAAAGACAAAACTTATGAGACAAAGTTAGATGTTACCAGGAGATACAGGTCGTCCTTTCCTTCGAGCATGTTACGTTCAAGAGACGTCCAGGAGAGTGTTCCCCTAGCATGATGTCGGTCTTTCCTGCTTCGATGGACTATTACTCCTGTTTCGTTCGTGGGGCTACTGCGCCTGGTTGATCGAAAGCGGGCTTGATATGCCTGCTCGAGTGTCATCTTGCTACTTCGACCAAACACCAACCCAGCTAGCTTGACTAAACACCAGACTCAATGCTTTGACCAAACACATGCCTTGATGTTTGCTTCGCTCGAACGTGGGACCCGATGTGAGTATGCTTGTTTTAAAAAATGAACATTGTATACTCAAATGTAAATGTGGTTCCTGCAGGAAGCGTTGAAGAAGCTTCTGGAGAAGGCCCGTGAGAGCGTTGAAGTGTTGGAGCTGAGACGCCTTTTTCTGGAGAGAGAGCTTTGATTGGGACGGTTGTGTATGCTTTGATCAATCTGGGGCTGAGATCAAGTGGAACACGTCACGTGCCTGACTGAACGTCGACCCTGTGTTTCGACTGAAAACCGGCCTTGCTGCGTGCGCCTGTTTTATTCTAATACCAGCCTTGTGACTTTGATCAATACCAGACTTGAAACTTGAGCAATACCGGACTTGTGACTTGATCAACACCGGACTTGAAACTTGAGAAATACCGGACTTGTGAATTGATCAACATCGGACTTGAAACTTGAGCAATACCGACTTGTGACTTGATCAACACCGGACTTGAAACTTGAGCAATACCGGACTTGTGACTTGATCAACACCGGACTTGAAACTTGAGAAATACCGGACTTGTGACTTGGTCAACACCGTACTTGAAACTTGAGCAATACCAGACTTTTGACTTGATCAACAGGGGACTTGAAACTTGAGAAATACTGGACTTGTGACTTGATCAACACCGGACTTGAAACTTGAGGAATACCAGACTTGTGACTTGATCAACACCGGACTTGAAACTTGAGCAATACCGACTTGTGACTTGATTAACACCGGACTTGAAACTTGAGCAATACCAGACTTGTGATCAACACAGGACTTGAAACATTAGCAATACCAACTTGAAACTTGATCAATACGGGTGTTTGGACCCAATAACAGCCTTGTGTACTCCAACTTGAATGTGTGTTCTGTCGTGTGTGACTACATATCTCACGCGTTTTTATACAAGTACTGACTCCTGTATTTTATTGTAGAATGAAGAAAAGAACTCATGTTGAGATGTCTTCTGGGGATAATGCTGGTGCCAAGTCAGGAGGTGTTGACAGCTTCAAAGATATGCCGAACATTGATGGTGAGTTATTTACTGCGCCCTTTCAATTATATGAAATATCTATTCCACAAGATAACCCTTCTCCTATCGACTTCAAGGTTTTTCATGATCCGTTGGGACTTCATGAAGGATGGATGAGACGTATGTTGAGCAATGAGTACATCAAAGATAACTTGACCAGAGCGCAGATTATTGATGTAGCTTGAGTGTTAAAACGACTCGAGAGGATGTTAAATTGGCTTCTGGTGCGAACGTTGAGGTGGATCCTGGAGAGAGTGTTGAAGCAGGATTCTGAAGCGAAAATGGGTCCCGGAGAGAACCTTGAGGAGGCTCTTGAATAGACAAATGAAACAGCTTCTGCTGGAGGGAGCGTTAAAGTGGCTTCCTATTCAGTTCGATTTACCCTTGCGAATTCCATGCTTATTGACTGACCATCTCTCTCGTGTTGAAGAAGTCCTTGACTGACAGTGAAGGAACTTCATGCTGAGCCTCAGTCCCCAAGCGTGGTTTACATGGTTTGTTCGTAGTGGTTGTTGTCGAGCTAGATATGGAATATCTTGGACGTTGTTTCATCATTGTGGGAGTCGTGCATGTGGTATTGGTGTTGGAGTTGGCGGACGCGCAAGATATTGTATCTCGGTGGTTTTCCTTTTGGTGCTTCAGGTAACTGCTTACAGAAGGCTGGAGGTTGTATCGCCTGTTGGTGAGATATATGTGTAACACCCCGAGTTCCGGACCAAGGTCAACCCCGTATGGAGATCCGAAATCGAAGCGCTACGGGTCGAAAAGAGACTTAATGCATACATAATTGTTTTTTCTAATTTACTTTTGCACAAAACATAGTTGTAACTTTACATAACATAAACCGAAGCATATAGATCCTCTTATTATCTTAACAACGATTTCAACCAAACATATTATTTCAAATTACATTTCAAGCAATACAATAAAACAATTCAATTACTAAGCTACTCATTCCTAGCTTTCGCTGCGCCACTCTGATAAATCTGCAAGGATGTCAATTGGGGTGAGATGACAGCTCAATAGAATGCATTCCCCTTTTCTCTAAAGATGCGCAAACATAATCATTTTGTCAAGGATAAACATGTAACAATAACACATTACAACTTCAACGAATCACTGATATATTCAAGAATCACAATACCTCAATATTTTCGATAAATTATCCAATCTAAAATTTAGTCTATAGGTTCACAACATTAATGTTATTACCAACAAATCATCCTTTTAGGGTCAACTTAACAATTCACATCAACAATATTGTTTTCCAACAACTCATCCATTTAAGTTTCCACATGCCATTCACATATTAATATTGTCACGACAAGCCATCAGTTTACAGTACCAAAGTAATTGTCAACAAGTCATTCATCAATGATTCAAACATCTATTCGTGTATTAATATGGTCACGGAGAAAACATGAGTTCACGACATTATTCGTATTCCCTACAAATACTTCAATTCGTATTTCGATACTTGAGTTCATAAACCCAATAAGGTTTCCAATAGAGATTTCAACACACGATTAACAAATTAATATTATCATCACAACAAGTAACCATGAGGTCATATTAATATCAACAATACTTTCGACAAATCTACCAATTTTAGGTTTTAACAATTGAGTTCATGGTACGAATGACCTTGGTTCGTACACCCACCTATCGTTTATCGGCACGGACAGCCTCCATCGATGGTCAGGAACAAAAGTTCCTATGGGGATCATACCCATATGCTCTTGGGGATCATTACCCATTTCATTAACAGTACGAAAACCTTGGTTCGTACACCACCTATCGTTTACCGGCACGGACAACCGCCATCGATGATCGGGAAACACAAGTTCCCATGGGGATCATTACCCATTTAACTCTCGGGGATCATTACCCTCCATTAACATGAAATATGTTTCATATAATGGTAAAAACATGAACTCATTTCCTTTTTATAAATCGTTTTTACACACAATACAAGCAACCATGGCTTAACAACATGAATTTCATTCAAGCATTTAATCGAACACGCTAGCTGCAACCACATTACATTATATGTTTCATGGTGATAAGTTTATCAGATCATCCTCAAATTTTACAGGAACATTCTTGACACATTATTATATAACATATCCAAAATTCACACCAAACCAACGATTCAAAACAAAGATATTTGTTTTATATGATCATCCTAAAAACTGGGCAGATAACATCATATTATCATATTATTCACAGTAAATTCATATTAACCTCAAATTGAGAAATTCCAAAACTAAATGAAAGAAAAGATGTTTATCTACAACATTCGTTAAGACTTCAAGTCATTTCAACATCATTAAGACTACCTACAAACATCAAAACCACTGCACAACCAAACTGTCCAGAAATTCAGAAACTGTCATCCAATTTCAAACACACATTCAATGGTGAATTTGTGGTACATTGTTCTCAATTTTCAACCAATAAAACCCAATCATGTTATTTATAACAAGAACCCACCTGATCATCAGTACAATATATATAGTCACGGAAATAAATTTATGAAACCTAGCAATACAAATTCATCCAAGAGAACACAAGCAAGAAAACAAAAAAAACACCAAAAGAGAAAGAGTCTAGCATTCTACCTTAATTCATTTGATCCACTTCATTCTCCATACTCTTCTTCTCTAAAAGAAATCCATCTCCATCTCCTTCTTCTCTTAGCCCCTTTTCTTCCCTAATTTTTCTAAAATTATTTCTATTTTTTATAATAATACAAAACCTATATATATTAATACTAACATAAATACACATAAATACATTTATTGTTTTTCTTAACTATTTTATTAAACTTTTCATTTTCTCTAAATTTCTTTATTTATTAAAATAAATTAGATGAGTTTATTTCCACCCTAACTTGTAGCTCTTGAAGTTCAAACAACCCAACTATGCTAAGGAAAAAGAAGCAACAACCTAAACAAAAATGTTAGCTAACTCAAGGAAACCGAACCGAAACAGAAAATAAAGATACAGGGTATTACAATATGCCCCTATGAATATTATGAGTCTCTTCATTACCGGCAGGCCTGGTTCTTCCTATCAGAGAATATGTTATTGCAGATGAGCGTTCAACATCTCCAAAGGATAACCAAAAGCGCAGATTCTCCAACATAGCATGATAGACATGTACCACTATCTGATAAAGTGACTCGCCCGGATCTTGTTCGACCACTGTCTGATAGAATGATTTTCCCAAATCTTGCTCGATATGACGCGTTGACATCGTTATCTTCTTTAGCTTTCTCCCTTGAGGTATCGTCTCCAGTGGAAGATTGCCGTCATAGATCGTTGATACGTTGCACCAGCATTCTTTAAAACAAATGGAAGTATGGTATAATAAAAATTTCTGAGAGGAGTTTGAAAAGCTATCTTAATTGCGTCATGCTCGTACATCCTTATCTAGTTGTATCCGCTACATGCATCCATGGAGGAGAACATTCCGTGTCCGCTGGTTTCATCTACTAACATGTCGATGTTAGGTAGAGGAGGATCGTTTTTGGAGCAGCACCTGTTCAAGTCTCTGAAGTCTATGCAACACCTAATCTATCCATTTTCTCTTATCTGAACTGTAACTATTTAACCGACTTGGATCCAGGTATGAAATGTAGATGATGGGTGACCAATTTTCATTTAAATCCGGCATTTCTTCATATATCCAAGCGAATATGTCCTGGTACTCTTTGAGAAGTTCCACGAGCTTCGTGCGTTTATCCGTACACAAGGTTGAGCTGATGGAGATAGGCCTAGGAGATTCCTCAACAATTTCAATCTCATTAGTTGTGGAGTTGGTGCCATCTTGCAGCTGTTGTGGAGCATCTAGCACTTGTTCTTGTGGCTCGTTGCTGTTGTAAAATTCCATTGGGTGGAGAGACTGGGTAATAGTCTCCCCTGCTAATTTATAATGGCAGCGTCGATATACCGTTTTCCCTTTCTAGTCACGAATCGCTACAAAAGTCCGTTCCCTCTTCGTGTGAACGTGGGTCGTGGCTTCACAGGATGGAGAAGAATGCTTTGTCAACAAAAATGCATCGTGGGTTTTATCCCTCAATGATGCAAGACGATCTTCTTCCTGAATTGACACCCACGTGGGGAGTGGGACGCAAAAAACTTGTCTGATTCTTTCCATGGAGCTTCTCCCGTATGTGCTGGTTTGGTTTCCCTCGAAGTCCGTCATTGTGGTAGGCTTCCGTACGACCTTGCCTGGGAGAACCTTGGATGTCCTGAGAGTCTTGAGAGTAATCACATTTGAAGACGCTCCTGTGTCGATAGGGGATATCTTGAACTCTGAATCCTTGATGTGTGCGGTGACATGTAGGGCACGATTGTGACCTTCCTCTAGTTGATTGCAGCAAAACATCTCCGCGTGCTAATTCTTCGAAAGGTGTGAAAGTTCGCATAAACTTTTCACTAGAAAAACCGCTTCCCGATCCACCGGCCTCTGGTTCATAGTGAAACTATTGACTCGAGGAGGATCGTTGTGAGTATCAGTCCCCATTATAGGAGTCTCCATGACAGGACCGCTCATATCTGATATCGCTTCTTTGATCAGGTCCATGTAGGTCCGCGCCGCTGAAGTACCTTCTCCTATGCGTTGAATGAGTTCCTTGTTGGCTCCAGGGGCGGTCGCGGCTCTTGTGGCAATCGATCAGTTAATGTCTTAAAAAAAGTGAGTACCTGTTTATGGGTGAAAACTATTCCTGCTAATTTTGGTAATTTGGGGTGTGGATGGGGAATGAATCTAAACCTAAAAAAAATGCACTGCGCGGTGAGTGCTTATAGATTCGAGAGATCAATCTGTGCAAGTCCGGCCTAAACCAAGAAATAGTTGTTCCAGACTTATTTCGGTCACAAAGTGAAGGAGATGGGGTTGATCTTAGGGAGGGAAGCGAAGAAGGTGAGAATGTGAAGGTGTTAGCTATGCAGGATTTATATCAGAAGGCTGAACTGGCTTGCATGATGTAAGCTATCAGTTCCGGTGTTTTAATAAGATTGAATCAACACTTGCTTATGTTGTTTGAACTTGTGTTGTTGTTGAAAATAGGGCGGAGAACCTATTTATACAAGCCTTTTAGCCTAACCTTCGTATCTCGTGGGAAGGGGAGAAAGTGGAGTGATGGAGTAGTGGAGTAGTGTGTTGGCGTCACACGACCAGGCTTTCCCACTTCTCCCATCATCACTAACTGTCCATGACTTCCTTACACGTTCTTGTGATGGCGCGTTGTGCGCTGCACGCTGTAAACCGCCAGACCAATACCCTAGTATGTATCCCCCAGTTTGTGACATGATTGATGTCTCGAATGTTTTTGGAAAACATGTTGCATGTTGTTGTGGCTTGGCAAGTCAGGCTCGGGAAACTTGCTAGCTTGGTGACCTTCGACGGTCGAGATTTTGCATCTTGAGAGGAGGGGCAACCGTTGATTGTTGCACTAGAAACCCTAATTAGCGTCCCTTACTATAATTGTTGTAGAATTCTAGTACGGACTCAGATTTTGATGGTCCGCCCCTCCATTCCATACGGAAAATAATTTCCTATCTCCCAATGCGGGAGTATTTAGGTTTTAAGCTCGTTCGGGAGGAGAAAACAGCCTGAAAGCAAAACCCAGGAAGGAAATTGATACTTGTGAAGTATTGTGTGTATACTATGCAGGTACTGCATTGAGTATATCCAGCATGGTTTGGAAGTTGCGCATGCAAACCCTTCCTTGACCGACCACATGGTGTGGTAGAGTGGTGGATGGTGATCACCATGACCCCGCACTGACTAGTTAACTCCTGACAGGGCTATATAACCGAGCTGGTGAAGTTGGACAGATGAGATGATCTTTAAGACACTCATGTGTGACACTTGGTGGAATTAGGGTTTCGAAGGAGGTACGCAAGCATTGCTCTTCACCCCGACCGAAACCAGACTTATGGAACTATCCTGGACTGGCCGATCATACATGTGTGTAGATGGCGTGACGGTGTAGGCGCTTATACCTACCGTCCCATAAAAACGTGATCTGGGCCACCCAATTCGTCCGGCGAAGTTGAGTGGTCGAGATCGAATTGAAAAAGAAGATTAGTGCCGCAAAAGCCGTATCCCATACCAACTTCGGGCGGGCGTTCCAAAACGACCAGGCTTGGTCGGTCTTGGTCGACTACTCCAACGTGTAGGTGGTAGGCTGGTGTTCACGCCTATGTCTTACCGTCCCATGAAAATGCGATCTAATCCAACCAATTCGTCCGGAGAAATCGAGTGGTTGAGACTAATTTGCAGCTTGGGAGGTGCGACCACGCATGTTGGAGAGGACGATTTGGGGATATCCAGGCATGGCATGCCTTGGCCGATTAGGTGAGGGGATAGACGGGTCCACGGTGGTCATGTTGACATGACCGGACCTGCTTTGATCTAATCTCGGACCCTCCATTCGTGCCGGAGAAGATGGACGCTCATGATTCAAAACCCTAATTTTTGGGTTTGAAAGCCGTGCGTCATGCTCCATTCAGGCGCACGATTTGGAATGACCAACCATGGTTGGTCCTGACTGATTGGTCAGCTATGTAGGCGGGCCTGCGGTGATTGTATTGACATACTCTGTGCCCTTTGAATCTACATATGCACCCTCCATCTATACCTGAGAAGATGGATGGTTGAGGCTATTTTGCGACACATGTAATGTGCCGCAAACCCTAATTTAGGGTTTTCCATCCATACTGCTATGGTTTGGACGTTTTGGCAAGCTAGGCCAAGGGAGGCCGACCATGCGGGTTCCGCGTTGGTTCGGCAGGTATTCCATACCTGCTTGGGGGTGATGGAATCGATCTGGGCCATCCAATCAGGCTGGTGGAGTTGGATGGTCATGATCATATCCAGACTGATACGGTCAGTCTGGATGCTCAATCGGGATAGTATAACACACCGAGAGGGGCTCAATCGGGCTAGTATAACACACCGAGAGTTCAGCATGTACGGGTATTTCGTACATGGTTTCATTATAATGCTTGGAGGTTTGTGTTGCTCCGCTAAGAGCAACACTCAGTGGTCATGCCGCACTGATAATGAGTACAGGAAATACAAGGATGTTGCGCATTAATTAATAATGCTGGAACTTCACAGAGTATATGGGATTGTTGCTACATGCTCCAACCTGGATGAATTTCGTGTATTTTATTCACAGAATGGGATTGTTGCCACATGCTCCATTCTTGGTGAATTGATAAAGTGAAGGAGTATCCATCACTTGTTAATAGCCTTATCTTTTACAAGATGTTGGCGCACATTTTTTTCGTCTTTTACAATTTTAGCCTTTAAATGAAAATCCACCATCAACATTAAGTCCCCTGCCTAGCACATAATGGTTACACTATTGTGGGGTAGGCATGAGATGGTGACAGTTAAAGATAAAACTAACGATACAAAGTTAGATGTTACCAGGAGAGATGGGTCGTCCTGTCCTTCGAGCATGTCATGTTCAAGAGACGTCCATGCGATCGTTCCCCTAGCATGATGTCGGTCTTGCCTGCTTTGATGGACTGTTATGTCTGTTTCGTTCGTGGGGATGATGTGCCTGCTTGGTCTAACGTGGGCTTGGTGTGCCTGCTTCGGTTAAATGTGGGTCCACTGCGTGCCTACTTTGGTTGAACGTGGGACTCATCATGCGCCTTCTTCGGTTAAACGTGGGTCCACTTCGTGCCACATTCCTGCTTTGTTTGGGGCCGGCTGTGCCTGCTTCGACCAATATGGGGATGATTATGCCTGATCAAGTGGGACCACTGCATGTCTGCTTTGCTTGAGGCCGGATGTGCCTGCTTCGACCAATATGGGGCTAGTATTAAGTGGGACCCGCCACATGCCTGACTGAACGTCGACCCTGTGTTTCGAATGAAAACCGGCCCTGCTGCGTGCGCCTAATTTATTCGAATACCAGCCTTGTGACTTTGATCAATACCGGACTTGTGACTTGATCAACTCCGGACTTAAAACTGGAGCAATACCGGATTTGTGACTTGATCAACACCGGACTTGAAACTTGAGCAATACCGGACTTGAAAATTGATCCGGACTTGTGACTTAATCAACACCGAACTTGAAACTTGTACCAGACTTGAAACCAATACCGGACTTGAAGCTTGAGCAATACCGGACTTGGATCCAATCCCTTTGTGCATTCAAACGTGAATTGTGTCTGGTCGTGTGTGACTACATCTCATGCGTTTTTTATATGAGTTCTAACTCTCGTCTATTATTTTATTGTGTAATTTTCACATGATCATCTTTTGACTTATTATTTAGTTTCCAACAAATAAATTGTTTCCAACTAAATTCATCAAGAATAATGATGAACGTAGCTAAAGCAAAAAGCTTCCACCACATATTTCGAGAAAGATATAAGCAAGTTAAACTGAGCTCGAAATATCAAATGTGTATAATGTACAAGTCTATATAGCTATACGACTTATTCTCAATAGGAGATAGAATAGAATACACTTCTGAGTGATAGATAAGTTTTAATCTCCACATATCTTTTGTTGATGAAGTTCCTCCAAGCTCTCCTCAGTAGATCTTCGTCTTCAGTCGATGAACGCCGTGAAGTCTAAAGCTCAATTACACATTCTGTCCTAATCCGAGACATATCTATAAGTAGAATAGAAATCAAGACTTATAGTTTTGATCACCTAAACTTGACAAACAAGCTTGAGATAGAAACGCTTGCGAGTTCGACCAAGAAGTGCTCTAACATATCCAAATTATGCACGAATTCACGAATAATTCGTCCAAACAATTCGTCTAGCTATCTTTTGTTTTCACACTTATTTGGATTATTAGTTACGGGGCCCAATGTTTTATTAAACCCACTATGAAAGTCCATCGCCATTTTTTTCCAATAAAAGCACAATGAAAGTCCATCGCCATTTCGTGTTTGTTGATTATTGTTCATATATAATTTATATGTTCATAAATTATGTATATACACTTGACAAAAGTCATATTCCCATTCTACATTATGCTAAAAATGTTATTTTTAATAGCCGTATTTGTATGGGAAACTCGTTTCTATAAATCGAATTATACATGTGTGTATGTCGTTTCGACTTACCACCGAATCACGAACCGTTGACCAGATTTTTAACCGAATTTTATTTTCACAAATCCGAAAAATACCCATACGGTTGTCGTCCCGTACATTTGTCGTTCTCCTAATCCCTAACTAAGTTTCAAATTACTTCCAAATGATCTAGTAAAATGAAAATCATGGTCTCTTCCAAAATGGAGGGGTGCCCAAAAATATTTAATTCTACTATTCAAGATATTCTAGTGCTTGAATTTGGTGATCCATTTTGAAGAGCTTTTTGCTTTATCAACAAACAAGACTTCATAGCAGGATTCGAGGTAACAAAAGCTTGAAGGTTTCTAACTAGATTTAAAATCTGATTGTTTCTTGCAGATCAGGTTGTTATAGATTTAGAATTCAGCAAACGTCCCTAGATTTATAATTGCTACTTTACATTTCCCCTCATTCTGAGCACTTAGAAATTACAATTTGGTATCCTGTAATTTTTTATTTCATATGCACCTGATATATCCTACATATTTCTGTAGACTATGAGTGTATCTAGACTCAGGTTATATGATCATTTTATGTATCTTGTTTTTGTGGAATACCTTTATTGCTCTACTGCTGCTTTCGGGCATGAAAATTCTAGCATGGAACACATAAGGGTATGGACATAAAAAAAACACAACAACATTTACATTCTTTGCTTGATTTAGAAAAACCTGAAATTTTGTTTTTATCTGAAACCAAGTCTCAGAGGAGCTTGATGAAAAAAATTCTTAATCATTTCCCAAATACCCACATTGTAGACCCAGATGGAATAGATGGTGGTCTGGCAATTGCTTGGGTGGATGGTTTCCATTTTGAAGTGGTTCAATTGAGCCTTAACATGATTAACATCATTGTTAAAAATAATTTTCACTCTCCGGAGTAGCTACTGACTTGATTTTATGGATCACCTAAACATGATCTTAAGTTAGAAGTGATGGGCTATCTAGAAGATATAGCACAAAGATTAAACTTCAATAAGATGCCTTGGTTAGTAATAGGAGACCTAAACGTAATCTTCAATAGTGAGGAAAAACTAGGTGGATTGCCCTTTGATAGGAAAAAAGTGGAACCAATTTTAAATCTAATTCAGCGAACGGGTTTAGAAAACTTAGGTTTTATAGGGAACATTTTTACTTGGAGAAACAAAAGGGAGGTCTTAGCTAATATTAAACAAAGGCTTGACATGGCCTTGGCAAACGCAGAATGAAATATTGAATTCCAAGAAGCAATGCTTGAAAACTTGGTGGCTATAGGCTCAGACCATGGGCCTATATGCCTTTCTTTAAACTCAAATAAGGTGTATTTGAGTCCCTCTTTTAAGTTTTACGATACTTGGCTGAAATATGATTCTTGTCTTCAAGTTATAAAACAATCTTGGAATAAAACAACCACTATGAATCCGGATGTTGACCTGATAAACAACATCTCTACTTTAGGGGAAAACTTAGCAATTTGGAAAAGAGATATTTTTGGGAAACCAAATAAGAAAATTAAAAACATTCTCAAACTAATTGAAAACCTACAAGCTAGAAACTCAGGAGATGCAAACAATAAATTGATTAGATAGAAACTGATAGAATTATAATCTCTTTACGACACACAAGAGGAAATAGCCAAACAACAATCTAGAAATAACACAATCGCCTTAGGAGAAAGAAATACGATTTTTTTCATGTAACCAATCTTAAGAGGAACAAAAGAAATAATATCGATTTCATACAAGATAGTCAAGAAGAGATAGTCTCTTCTAGGAATGACGTATAAAATGTGCTAATTGACTACTTCTCAAACCTTTTCAAAGCGCCTACTGAAAGTACTGACAATGATATCTTTTCTCACATAAAACCTTGCATATCACCCGAAGAAAACTTAAAATTAATGGAAACCCCTTCTACTTCTGAAATTTGGGAGGTAGTTAAAAATTTAAAATCCAACAAAGCATCAGGGTCAGACGGCTTTCCTGTTAGCGTTTTTAAGCACAACTGGGAAACAATTGGTATTCAATTAGTGGAAGTAGTTCAAAATTCTTTTCAAACACAAAATCTAGACGCTGACTTAAACAAAACTTTCTTGTTTCTTATACCTAAAACAAAAAACCCAAAAAACCCGGCTGACTTTAGGCCAATAGGGCTCTGCAACATACCATATAAGGTTATTGCTAAATTAATGGCGAATAGATTCAAAAAACTCTTAGAAAAAATCATATCCCTTCTTCAGTCAGCATTCCTATCATCTAGGAAGATCTCAGATAATATCATAGTAGCATATGAAATGGTGTATACAATGAAAAGTAGAAAAAAACAGGGAACATAGGAGCAAAAAATAGACATGTCAAAGACATTCGATAGGGTCAGTTGGAAAATTTTAATCAGAACATTAACAGTTTTCGGTTTTTCTAATTCAGTGCATTTCCACCCTTTCTATTGTTGTTCATCTTAACCGCTGCCCTTGTAAGGAATTCAATCCTTCAAGAGGGATTTGGCAGGGGAATCCTTTACCCCCCCTACCTCTTCATTCTTTGCATGAAAGTGTTTTCTTGTTTACTTTGTCACTTCGAAACTGTCAAAAAAGTTCAAGGCATTAAATTGACACCGACTTCTCATCCCATCTCACATTTGTTTTTCGCAGATGATTTACTTCTTTTTACTAAGGCATATCTAGATAGCTGTAAAAACTAGGTGGATGTTATTAATCACTTTAGTAAAGAATCAGGGAAAGTAATTAATTTTTCTAAGTCAGGGTTGTTCTTTAGTAAAAAGGTTAACAACAAGCAGAAGGGTATCATCTCTAGGCTAATGAAAATTAATAAAATCAACATAAAAGATACTCATCTGGGGGATCCTATTTTCATAGATAAGTCTAAATTAAAAGCTTTCGATAACATAATCGAAAAGATAGAGCAGAAAATAAAAACTTGGCTTGGAAAAATTCTATCCCAACCAAGTAAAATGGTTTTAAACAAATCAGTGTTGTCTAGTATGCCCATCTTCAGCATGAGATGTTTTGTGTTACCAAAAAAAAAATAACTAAGCGGATAAACGATTCCAACGGGATTTTTGGTGGGGAAAACACACAAATTATAAGGGTATCTACATCAAGGCTTTTGAATTCCTTTGTAAACCTGTAGAACAGGGAGGTTTGGGTTTCAAAGAAGCTAATAAAATGAACCAAGCAATGATTAACATAATTGCTTGGAGACTAGTTAGTTTCCCTGACGATTTATGGGCTAAAATTCTTAAAGGGAAGTATTTAAAAAAAATGGTGTACTGCATTCCAAGAAGAAATCACAAGCTTCATGGGTATGGAAGTGCATCTTGCAAAGCATTGAACACATCAAAAAATACACTATCTTGGAAGTAGGTGGTGGTACTTCCATAGATGTATGGCAGGATAAATGGATACCAAACAGAAGAGAAACTTCAGCTCACTCTTTCCCAAATCATAACTCTAACATAACACTTGTATCACAGTTGATTGACTGTGACACGAAGAAGTGGAATTTTAACTTGTTAACTTCTATGTTTGACCTTTCTTTGGTCAAGGAAATTTTAAACATAAGACTCTTTCTAACAAGAGAGGGAGCACTAAAAAATGATAAAATCAGATGGCTTCTTACGACTAATGGAGAATTCTCAGTGAAATCTCTATATGCCAAGCTCCAAAATTCAAATGATTCAACCACAATTCAGATAAAAAAAATTTGGAAGAAACTTTGGAACATAAACACTTCTCAGAGAATCAAGCTCTTCATTTGGAAATGTCTACAAGATTCTTTACTAACTAAAAAGAAACTTGGTTCAAGAATAGATGGAGATAAGAACTGTGTGTTTTGTCAACATACGGAAGAATCCTCCTTTTATCTGTTTTTTGAATGTTCCTATGCAAAAGAAATTTGGTCTCTTCAGCCAATGTCATCACAGGGAGTATCTTCTAACACTATTTCTACACATTCTTCTTTCTTAGATATGTATAATGAATGGATGAAGGGGGATCTGAACATAATATCAATGGCTTTAGCTGCAACTAAGTGCTAGTTCATATGGAAAGAACGATGTCTTAGAGTTTTTGAAGATAAAAGTAGAACACCAGTTCAATTAGCTAAGGACATACAGAGACATTATGAATATTGGCACCCAATAACACAATTACAAGCCATAACACAAAATAGCATTAAAACTCAGCATCTAATATATTGGACTCTGCCAATGAGAAAATTTTATAAATTAAACTGTGATGCTTCTTGGGTTTCTCCTACAACTAATGCTGGTTTTGGTTTTGTCTTGCGAAACTGGACATGGATTTTCAAAGGAGCAGGGATGGGAAATTACATGGCAGAATCACCAGAATAAGCTGAAGTTGTAGCACTGCTGCAGACTACAACTTGGGCCATCAGCAACAACCTGCAAAATCTAGCAATAGAAAGTGATAATTAAAATACTATCATATATCTACAAGTCAAACAAAGCTCAATCAAATGGCAATGTATAGCCATATTAGATGAAGTAAATAAGATGGCAGATGAACTAGTTTCTTTTGGGGGATTTCACTGTGTGGATAGAAGAGCCAACAAAGTGGCAGATTTGTTGGGGAAAAAAGGAAGAACTTCAACACAGCCACTTACTAGCTTCACTGATACACCTTCCTTTTTAATTCCAGCTATTACTTATGATTCTGTTAAAGCTTTTGAGCAATGTAATATAAACTCAAACCTTGTACCTATTTCAGAAGTAACTAATCATACAAATTCAGTCATAGGATGAACAACTATACAAGAGTTGATTCCAAATGAGTTTGAATCTACAGATTAGTTTCTTCTCTTTTCTATATATCGAGTTATTTTCAACAACAACAAAAAAAAAATACTTTTTTAGCAACCCAATCCCCTAAATTAGGTTTTAGCAACATGCAATCACTCAAAATCCGAATTTTTTTAAATCAAAATGTTCTGGTTTTATTAGAATCGTCATTGTACTTATGAACCGATTTTATTTAGAAACGGATTTTGTTCATGCCCACAAAGACCGATTATACTGAATGTGTATTCTGGTTGGAAATATTGAACCAGAATCGGTCTATGTTGATGTCCACATAGCCCGATTCTGGTATGGAAGAGAACCGTTTTTTTTCTGTATATATTTTTGGTCAGAATCGCATTACAAGTATGTCCACATAACCCGATTATACAACCTTTGATTTCTTAACTGCTATGCCCACAATCGGATTATTTAAGGGTCCACATAAACCGACTGTTATTGAAATTTCTCAAAATCGGTAGATATGATACACCTACATAAACCGATTCTGGCGAAAAAAATCACAGAAAAAATCACGAAGTTTACAATCGGTCTATGTTCTAAGTATTATAAACCGATTCTTACAATCGGTTTATGTGAGCATGAACATCCACCAATGCTGGACGAGCTTTTTCAAAAAAAAAAAAAAGTTCACATTTTGACGAAGAATCAAGATTAGTTAATTTCTAGTTTAATTTGATTAAACATCGATTAATCACTCGATTAACGCTAATTAATCAAGGGGTAAATTAGTCATTTTTAAAAATAATTGGATAAGGGGTCACCCTTTTAATTTTTAGTGACCTTTTTTGTCCCGTAATAGTAGGCCCAAATTAAATGGGATAGGCCACAATTTAGCCAGGTTCTTTTTGTGGTATTTCTCCATTGTTCAAGCAAATAAAATAAAATCAACATGTGACACAGCTGAACACCCACAAAAAAATATAGCCTAGTATACCATCTTTAATTTTTCCCCGCTACTAATAACCGTGTATGATGCCTAGTTAGTAATTCGGGGTACGGGAGATGTTCGGAACGGGATATGTACGGGTATTATACGGATTTATAAATATCAAATTCGTTCAAAAATCCGGTCAACGGTTCGTGATTCGGGAGTAATTCGGAACGGGATACGTACGTGTATAATTCGTTTTTGAGATATTGATGCGGCACTTAAAATTCGGTTGTATTAGAATAGATTAAAATAGGTTTTGAACTGCATGATATATTGAAAATATGATACAAATGTTATATATACATTATATAAGAAGTAATAACAGCAAACACGGCATAGCCGAGTGGTTGGAGTGTAGTCCAACCTCTTTGAGGAGATGGATTCAATTCTCACCATGCTCAAGGTTTTTAAAATTTAAAATCCTAAAAAAAATTCTTACTAAAGCTACTGCCACGTGTCCGTCCCGTAGCAGCGAATAATACGTGTGCGCGAATAATCCGTGAATGATGCGGGAAGCTCATATTAGACGTATTCGGTAATTCAGTAGTTCGCGAAACGGACGCATTCAAGTACGGCTAACTAGGGTATGATGTATCATGTAAGTGTGTAAATGAGTTACGACAGTCAAACACTACGCTAAAATGCAACAGGTCATTCGAGCATTTTAAGTTTTATAGGCCAGTTTTTAATAAATAAATATTTCAAAAAAATAGGCCAGTTTCCTAATTGGGAAAGTCAAATATTATTTTAATTTTCTGGGACCACTTTTCTTTTAATTTCTTTTGATGACAAGTGTTATGTGGACCATTTCACTTATTTCTTTGGCTGAAAAATGTCATGGGGACCATTTCACTTAACTTCTTTTATTGACAAATGTCTAGAGGACCACTTTCAATAACTAGTTCTCTTGATTTCCTTAATTTTCTCAAAAAAAAAAACTGGCCTATTAAAAATTAACGGAGGGAGTAGTTTTTAGTCGAGAGATAATGTCGGGTATAATGTACAAATCAAAAACATTAAAAAAGAGTAAAGGTAGGAGCTTGATAAATCGCATAACACGGTATTAAGTACGAAACATGTTACACTTCCAGCACCTGTGGATCAAAAATTAAAAGAAATCTCATACACTTCGGCTTCCATCATTTGACAACGCCCTTTTTTACAATTGGCAGATTGCTACCGTCTAAGTGTCTGAATTTGATCCATCGCTGCAACATTTTTTTTTTTTTTTTTTTTGAAGCATTAAAATAAATAAAACTAATTAAATAGTTATTACATGTGGGAATGTAATTCCCATAAAGTCGCTCAAAATAATTGGATTAAGAAAAGCCGGATTCGTTTGTTCCAAAATTGATGTTGAAAGGTTTCCTGCCTGGTTTCTATCGGCTGCAAAGTTTGCCAGTCCATCTGCGGCTTGGTTTCCTTCTCTATAATTATGCGGAATAACACAACATGGGATTTGTCGCTTTCGATGTATGATTTCCTGAATCATTTCTGAGATATACCATGGAGCTTCACTTGAATTGTTGATGAAGTGCACGAGATTTTTCGAGTCCGTTTCGAATAAGACTTTCGTCCAGTTTCTTTCATTGGCTGCTCTGGTTGCTATCATTGTGGCCCATGTTTCAGCTATTAGCGCAGTGGTTATACCTAGAGGTTGTGAAAGAGCCAATACTGTGTGGGCGCTCGAGTTCCTGCATATGAATCATGCTCCTGCTATTCCGGGGTTACCTCTAGCTGCACCATCGGTATTTATTTTATACCAGTCTGGTGTTGGGATACTCCAACCCACATGAATGGTTGTAGTAGATTTTGATAAGATTGTTGTCAATCTGCTAGGACTCTCCCCTAGTATAACTGGTGGGGAGGTCGTTTTTGCCCATTCAAATTCATGCTGGAGTGCGAAAGATTTCGCCAGGGTGTCTTCTTGGGTGGAATGCTTCTGATTGAATATGAGATCATTTCTGGTTGTCCATATAGACCAGAAGAGGAAACAACAGGATGTGATAGAATATGTATTATCTCGAGATCGCAGTAATTGAGAAATTGTTGTTTGAAGGTTTATGATAATTGGTTGGTGGTTACCTTGGGAATGGTTTGATGATATGTGATTAGAAAGAGTGTTTCAAGTGGACAAAATCATTGGACAATGAATCAACATGTGATTGGCTGTTTCAGGCTCAGAATTGCATCGGGGGCATAAGTTGGAAGTGGAGAGATTGATGTGTGGAGCAGAGATAAGGTTGGAAAACCTTCATTTATAGCTTTCCATAAGAAAAGCCGAATTTTTGGAGGACACGGTAAGGTCCACAAGAATTTTGTGTTTGGGAAGGGTTGAGTATGGGGTCGTGGGAGAGAGTTGGTTTTCTGTTGGATTAGACAGTTGTATCCGGATGCTGTGGTGTATTGACCTGGTTTAGAGTGAGGCCAAATAATTTTGTCTGAGGTGTTGTTGAGGGGTAGGTGGATGTTTATAATATGATGGGTTACATTGTTGGGGAGGTGGCTCAACTGATCGTGATTCCAGTTATGGTAGATGGGGTCAATTAAGTCTGCTACATATTGAATAGGATCGCATTGGGTTAGATCAAGGTTTTGAAAGTGGGGTATCCAATTTGCTTGGATAGGGGTATCCAAGCCATTTCCTATTTGGTGAAATATATGATTTTTGACAGTTAGTATGAGAGATGCCATTTGTTTCCATTGTGGACTGGCAGTCGTCGATATTGATATCGTACCTTGCAATATTGGCTGATGGTGGAGATATTTATCGTTGAAGAGGCTCGAGCAAATGGAATGTGGTTGGTCTTGAATATTCCAAAAAAAATCATGAAAAGAGCTTTATTGTGATGGCTACTCTTTCTGATACCTAGCCCTCCCTCCATTATTGGCTTGTTTAGCTTGTTCCGTCCTAATGGGTGAAGCTTTCGGACCGAAGAATCATGTCCCCAGAAAAATTTCCTGGCGATCCGATCAATTTGATTGTGAACATGGGTGGGGAAAATCTGTGTTTGCATGAGGTGGTTTGAGGTTGGGGTTAAGGAGGTTTTAATTAGAACTGGTCTTCCTGCCGGGGTAAAGAATTTTGTGATTCATCCTTGTGCTTTGCGTGCCAATCTCTGCAGTAGCGGTTCAAATATGTGACTTGAGGCCCTGCCATGTTTGAATTGAACTCCCAAGTATACAGGTGGGATTGATGTAGTCGACATGCCGAAGAATTGGTAAAGGTTATCTATGTGATGTTGTTAGAGTCTTGGGCGGTGAATAATGGTTGATTTTGCTGCGTTGATAATTTGACCCGCTGAGGAGTTGTATGATTGAAGAAGTCTTTGAAGGTGATTACTACTTTCTTGTGTAGCTGTGTATGTGATGAGCAAATCATCTGCATGCATTAAGTGTAGGATGGGAGGTGCCTTTTTTGATATTCGGATACCTTGAATCAGATTATTTGCTTCTAGTTTTGCAAGATTTTTTGAAAGTATTTCTGCAACAACCTGTTCTATAAAGTAAAAAAAATAAAAAAAAATAGAATAATCTTTTAATAGCCTTTTTCCAGTGTCTCACTACAAAATTCTTTTTCTAGTTCCAAGCAGAACAGACGCTCAGCTTAGCCTTCGACTCAAATCACATTATCATGTATCGGAAATTTCCCAAAAGCCATCCATATTTTCATTGCTCCAGGTGGATATGTGATAAGAAACGATTTGTTTCTTATTCAACGGCCACCAGCTCAATCTCAAAAGGTCATGATTTAAAGAAATTAATAAACCAAAGGGTAGCAATTTTCTTATTAATTTTCTTGTTATGATTAATCAACTGATAAGGCCTATTTATAGGCTACATTACTTGGAAAATAAGAAAACAATACTACTCCTAAAATACTATTCCAAACAAATATAAACTCTAAATAAAATAATAAAATACTTAATATATAATAAAATACCTAAATAAATATATTATCTCTAGTAATAAATAATTTATGCTTATCCAATTCCTTGTGCCTCCATTGAACTTGTGTGGTTGTTGCGCACTTCACTTGCTATCCAGGGTGGTTTCCATAATCTTGAGAGACTTGACCCGTATAAAGGATCATATATGCCAAATATGTTTGAGTGACGCACCGGGTCAACACCGTTGACATGT
Organism: Papaver bracteatum; assembly: GCA_023529315.1. Classification (NCBI taxonomy): domain Eukaryota; kingdom Viridiplantae; phylum Streptophyta; class Magnoliopsida; order Ranunculales; family Papaveraceae; genus Papaver; species Papaver bracteatum. Next base: position 1,374,765 of record JAJJWX010001343.1, read on the forward strand.
TCCATAAAACGTGGTCTTATCAATATGAAGATTCTGTAAAACGGGGACTCGAAGAAAGAAAAAAAAAACTAAACTGAGCACCCACCAAAAGGAGCAGCCAAAATTGCATTTTACTTTTTAGAAGGGTGTTGGTGCCCAACTTGGCATCCACCAACTTTTCAGTCTAAGATTTTAGAAATCATTCTAAAATTGTTTTCCCAAATCAATTTCTGACTTTTTTACTTCCCAATATTAAGAAATCACTTACACAACCAAACTATAAGCCAATTTATTGTGTAATTCATTCAATAAAGAGGCCACCCACAACAAGTTGGTATAGTTAAAGTTGGCAATATACCAATATTTCTATCCTTGAAGAAACAAAACTCCTGTAGATAGCCGAAAATAGTTAAAGTGATAATGCTTTTATAAAAACAACCATTACATGCAGGAACCGAGTCATCTCGGAAAATGAGTAATGAAAGCACATAGAATAGGACGTGCACTACTCTGCAGTTCACATCCAAGTCAAGTAAACATTAATTCCTCATCTGCACTGTCAAAATCAGTTCTAAAATCACACCCATCAAGTAAAATGGAAGTCTAATACCTACGACCTACCGTTGTTACAGAGAGTTTAACATGTGATACTATATTGTCATGTGACTAACTCCATGGTCAATGTTTCTTGAGTGATCTTATAAATAAATTATGGAGTCAATGTTGGCAAGGCTGGTAATATGGCACATCAGTTTATTGGGGAGGATGACAAACCCTGTATAAGACAAACTGGGAATTTGACAGCCTCACGGTAAACTGGTACCCCGATTAACAATGTTAAATATTTGCATAATAACTTATTCCCTCTCATTTAAACTATATCATTTCACACATAATCATATTTTCATCCAAACTCACATATGACTTACCATGGCTTATGGTAAATAAATCTACACCCTAATTAAAAATTTGCCATACCCTTTTCTTACATATGCTTTGTTGCTTCACGCAAAAATTCTTCTTGACGTGGCAGTAAACATTACTTCATAGAGAAACCCATTCTTCCCTTGTTAGTATAAAATCAACCAGCCCCTCTAATCAATTCATTGATGTGATTTTATTCATAATTAAGAAAAGTTTTTTCAACAATAGCATGCTTCAGTTTGTTCAACAGATGCAACAGTATCTACTTCAGTTCACTTGAGTTACAAAGGATGGACATGACTGATCTGTCTGAATATTTTGGGTATGCAATTGTATACTTATGTATCTATATCAATTCTTTCATGGTGGCATTAGCGTATTTGTTTTACTTCTTCCACCTGTTTTTGTTCGAAAGATCATCAAAATGTTTCAATATTTCGACAGCGCAAGTAGTAAGATTTGGCAGAAATTTGAACCCAGCCATCGTAATTACTTGTATTGAAGATTTTTGTTCTGGGATCTCATCGCATATATTACCTTTTCTTATTGAACAAGTGGGGAAAGATACAACAACAACTTCTCAACATGTCAATGGATGGACATGTTTTATTTACTTGCTTTCAGTTTTGTTTCCGAATAATGCGCGATAACAAAACTGTACATAACAATTTATTGATTTTTTATTTATATTTTTTTTAGATCAAACACAAATAAATTTTGTTGTATTTTGGTTACCAAGTATAATAAAATTGTCACCAACATACATCTTAGTGAAGTTGTGGTCATTGACCTCAAACCTTTGTCACCAAAACATTTGTCGTTATTATCCTGCTTTTGTAAGGCACTAAGGATTCCCACCAACATCCACGTATATTTGATAAGTTGGCAATTGTAAGAATTACTGTTTAATCCAGTTTTTCCTGACCCGGTTACTGTATAGTCCAGCCCCATAAAACAATTATTCGTTGATCCAAAAACATGTTTTTGGACCGGATTATTTACTCGCTAGTCCAAAAACTTTGTGGAGATTATAAAGTGTGTGTTCTAAATGCTTAAAATACCCTTCCATATCTAATTAGTATGTAGTAACATATGTAGTATCAATACATATTAATATGTAGTATTTAGTAACATATGTTATAACATAACATATATGTTGTATGTTATGTTATAACGTATGTTATATATGTAGTAACAATACATATTAATATGTAGTATGTAGTAACATATGTAGTATCAATACATATTAATATGTAGTATGTAGTAACATATAACATGTTATAACATATGTTATATGTATATGTTAGTAACATATGTAGTATCAATACATAACGTAACACATATTGGTATGTAGTGAAGCTAATGGAGAGCATAAAAGAGGGTTTTACATAGTATTATATGTTAGGGTTAGCAAAGTAATTTTACTCTTTTCAAACCTTTTTTGGACTAGCGAGTAAATAATTTCTCCCACTGGACTAGCCATTAACCCTGGTCGGGTTTAGTGGACTAAACAACAAAGTTCTCTTGGAAATTTTATTCCTTGAAGGAATGAAACTGTAGTAGATAGCCGCAAAGTGAGTTATATGATTTTATAAAAATAACCAAAAAATCTTACAACAACCGTGTTATCTGCTAATGACAACAAACACAATAGAAAATGGACTTGCACCTTAAGATCCAAGTTAATTAATCACACTCATCAAATAAAATACAAGTTAGTACCCATAACCAGAGTTTAACATGTGACACAAAATTTGTCATGTGACTCCATAATCCATGTTTGTTGAGTGATCTTAAGTAAATTATGTAGTAGGGGTACCAAAGTTGCTTGGGGGTGTACCAATGACTTACCAATATATATTTTGTCATATATTCATTTTGATGCACCCCTTAGCAATTTGGTACCCGACTAGCAGCCTTGAATATTTGCCTCAACCTTATGGTAAAAAAATCTACATCGTAATTAAAAAATTTCCATACCCTTTTCTTAATCAAAGATAAAAAAATAAGTGCACCTGAAAATCACCTTTTCTTAAGCTTTGTTGCTTGAAATTTACCCTGTGGTCTAAAATATATTATGGACCCACGAGTCCAAAAATCTTCACCGTGGTCCAAACTTCAGGCGTCCATGCAGTTTCACTTCTTCATGACGTGGCGTTCTTGTGGTAGTAACTATTCTCTACGAAACAAAGGCATTCTTCCTTTGTTGGTATAAAACACCACCAACCCCCCCTAATCTAATGTTCTTTTTAACCTAAAATTGTTTTCACCATTAGCAATGTTTATGCTTCATTTTGTTCGTTTTTCTTAACCTAGAATTGTTTTCGCCATTAGCAACAGTTTTTTTTTCAATTCGGTTGAGTTACAAATGATGGACATGACTGAACTGTCTGAAGAGTTTGGATATGAAATTGCATACTTTTGTATCTATATGAATTATATCGGAATGGCATTAGCGTATTTGTTTTACTTCTTCCACATGTTTGGATTAGACAAATCATTATCAGTTTCTAAATGTTTCAATCTTATAGGGTATATTTCCCCCTTCTCTCTGTCACTTCTTTTAAATCTTGTTTTCTATCTGGTCATTTCTTTTCTTTTACAGGGAAAGTAGTCAGAGTTGGAAGAAATTTGAATCCATGCATCGTAATTACTTGTTTTGAAGATTTTTATTCTGGGATATCATCTTTTTTTTTTATTGAACAAGTGGGGAAAGACACAGAAATAGCCTCTCAACATGTTAATGCATGAACATGTTTCATTTACTTGCTTTCAGTCACTTTGTCTCTCGGGGTCAGAAATCGTAGCATATTTTATTGGATTGCAATTTCTGCAGTCTTTGGCGTTCAGCTGCTTCTGTTGTCAACGATTTTTACTTCTGCTTCTGCTTATACTACCACCATTTCTCAGATAAATCTCATTTGGTTCTCGTTCTATATAATTGGGTTGGGCCAAGGAAGATTTAAGATGTAGTTATCCACATGAGAATGACTAAGAACAACCAAGGATCTATCTATGTGATGTTGTGCAATGTAAAAGTTTATCTGATGTATGATAGTGTGATAACTGGGTGTTATATTACTAAAAACAGACCGATATCTATGTTTCCAAATGAAATGCACAATGCAGAGAGCTAAGTGAACTACATGTGGTGTTTGTTTAATATTTATAATAGAGTCCTTAAGCTGCCAAGTCTGAATCCAAGAGAGTATTAAAGGATACTGCACAATAGAAATAAACTGATGAGGGGAAAAATTCTGCCAAATTGCTTGAGAGAATAAGCAATGTAGTAGAAAATGGTCCAGATCTTCTATCTTATTCAAACTACACAGAACACAAAATTGATCAGCAGTACTCAAGTGTCTAAAAATGTGAGCTTTGAAAGGAATAGCATCATGAAGTCCTTTCCACTGAAAAATTTGGTACTTATATGGCACTTTTAACTTCTAGAATGCTAACCAAAATTGTTGAGATAAACCTCTTGTGTTTTCAGTGTTCAAATCCTTTTTACAAAACATCTTATAAGCTGAAGCAGTTGTAAAAAATACAGTACTTGTAAAAGGACAGACTAACTCATCTTACTGATCTAATTGTAAGGGAATAGTTAGAATGGAGTTCACCTGATCTTCAGAAAAAAGATGTCGAAGAAGTGTAATATTCCATTGCTCAGTGAGAGGATCAATAAGTTCAGAGACCCATTGATAATTGCTCGTATTTAGATCACTTCAGTCTTGAATTGCAGTCTTCATAGAAGGAATCCAATTGGCAGTCCAAATATTGATATTAGTACCTTTACCTACTTGCCATTTGCATTTTTAAGAATAATCTCAAGTCCAATGCATATAGTTTTCCATACCCAACTTGAGTTATTGTTTGTTGGTGGAGGGAAAAATTGCATATCATTATGGGGAAAGCATTTACCTTTTAATAATTTTGCCCAAACTACATCTTGATTGTGTAATAATTGCCAAGCTAATTTCGCAAGAAGAGCCAAGTTATAATTGGATAAATTTTTAAGACCTAGACTCCCAAATCTTTTAGGTAAACATACATTTTTCCAAGAAATGAATTGTTGTGAATGATTGTTAAAATTATTCCACCAGTAACGCCTTTGGATGATGTCCATTTGATGAATTGTTGTTTCTGGCAGTTTAAAGATTTGCATTTGATACATTCCCATTATACTTAGCACTGCATTCACTTGAGTAGTTTTCATGGCTTGATTAACTATTTTATTATTCCAACCCTGCAATCTGTTAGTCATATTATCAATAATACCTTGACAATTCTTCTGTCTTGATCTGTGCATCAAAAGGGGAATTCCCAAGTATTTTTCACCCAACCCCATAACTTTCATATTGAGAATACGAGTAATGCTACACTTGTGAGCAGTTGAGGTCTGCTTACCAAAAAACAAAGTAGACTTATGCATGTTAATAACCTGTCCAGAAGCTTTTCCAAAAGTCTGAATTAGATCTTGAAGATGTCTCATCTGAGTAGAAGTAGCTTGAAAAAATAACAAGCAATCATCTGCAAAAAAAACAGATGATTGATAGGAGGACAATGTTGGTTAATTCTTAAACCAATGAGAATACCAGAATCAACATGATGCTGCAAAAGTCTAGAAAAAGCTTCCATTATAAATAAAAATAAATAAGGAGATAAAGGGTCTCCTTGACGTAAGCCACGATTTGGAGAGAAAGACGAACTAGGTGTACCATTAATAAGAAAAGAAATATTTGTTGTATATATACATTGATCAATCAAAGAAATCCAATCTTCATGAAAACCTAATTGCCGAAAAATGGACAGCGAAAAAGACCATTCAACCCTGTCGAATGCTTTCGACGTATCTAACATTAAACCTACCAAAGCGTTATTGATCTTCTTAAGTTTCATACTATGCAGAATCTCCTATGCAATAATCACATTGTCATGGATATGTCTGCCTGTAACAAAGGCATTTTGAGTAGGTTATATAACGTCAGGTACTAAAGGTTTAAGACGGTTCGCCAAAATTTTGGAAATAATTTTATAACTAACATTACACAAACTGATTAGTCTGTAATCATCCGGTGTTTGAGGGTTTTGAATTTTTGGTATCAAAACTTGATAGGTATGATTTATAGCTTTGATCATATGCTTGAAAGTAAAAAAATATTGAACCATGGAGATTACCTCAGAACCAATTATCTCCCAGCATTGTTGATAAAAAGCAGTTTGGAAACCGTCATTGCCTGGAGAAGCCCAAGGTCTAATTTAAAACACTACTTCCTTAATTTCTTGAGCATCAGGAACACAAGTTAGCCCAAAGTTCTGATCTTCTGTTGTAGGAACAGAATATCGCCATGACATTACTCTTGCGAGATTAACAACACTCCTGTGAACACCACCGCGAGTTCTTCAACAACACTTTGCGAGTATCACAAGATAATTTAAAGAGTGATGTAATAGCTGACGAATGAAGAAACACGAGAAGAGCATGATTGTCCTGCGATGGTTACAACGCTTGCGAGAATTGACATTATAACTACTGCGATAATATCGTAAGTCAGATCCGAAATTAAAGGACAGTTTAGCTGTCACCCACTATGTAACTACCCTATATAAAGAGATCCAGTAGGTCCAGAAGAGGATGATGAATTTCTGAGTGCTAAGAAAGCTTTGAGGAGAGAGAAAATCCAAGAGAGTAATTGTATTCTTGATTTCTTCCATTTCTTGTAAACATTTCTGAGAATCAAATAATAAAGTGTTGTTTTTAATCTTCAAATTTGTGTTGATTATTGTGAATTCTTGTGAAGGGTGTAGTGTAGGTTTTCCTTCAACTACATTTTGGCTCCCGAAACAGGGATGAATTGATAATTATTTGAAGAAAAAGATTAAAATTGATATTGTGATTGGAAGGATTTTGGAACAATTAGTGGAAGATCTTACGCAATATCCAACAGTTTACTAGGATTAATGGCTAGAAGAAGAAGAAATACATTAGAACCACCAACAACCGTAAGGAGGAGTAAAAGACTTGCAGGTGGAGAAACAGATGAAATAGGAGAATCTTCAAGAGTAGAACAAGAAGAAATATAACAAGGAATGATGGAGAAAATCAGGTTCAACAGCCAAATCAGCAAACACCAATACAAGATAGAGCTGTGGATTATGATAGAGTAAGCATGCATACTTGGCGATCAGATTCAATAGAAGAACCAGAAGATCGACAATTAAGAGATGAAAGACGAAAGGGAAGAAACCGAGAAGTAAATGGAGGATTAATACATGGAGATGATGAAAATGAAACAGTAGAGGTTTTAAGACAAATAATACAAGAGGAAAGGAGATTAGAGGCGGAAGAACGTGCAAATTTGGCAAGGCAAAACCATGAATTGAGAATGAAAAACATGAGACTACAAAATAAAATATCAAGAAGCACAACAAGATCAAGTTCGAGAACAATCAGAAGTGAGATAAGAATAAGATCACCTATAACAAATATTGAAGAAGAAAATCATGATCCAAATGGAGGACGTTGCGAAAGGAGAGAAATAAGGGAAGATCGTTACATACCACAAGGCGAAATTCAACAAAATGAACAAAACAACAGAAGGCATGAGAATGAACAGTGTCAGGCACGAAATAACCAAGATGACGAAGAAGATCAAGAGGAAGGAAGGAGGATATTGCATGGAATAGAAACTCTAAGAAATCAACAGATAATTGAAAGAGAAATCGAGAGACATTATGCTGAACAAGCACGCATAGCTTGAGAAAGGTAAATATTGAGAGCAGAGGTAGAAGAGAAAGAATTCCAAGAGGCAATTCGCAAGAATAATCTTGACAATAGAGAAAGAAGACGTGAACATAACCGCAGTAATGGTAATATTAACGAAGAATACGATAGGGTGCAAAGAAGAGCAGAAGAAAATCGCAGAAGATAAAATGAGAGATATATGGTGTGCATATTCGCGAAAGAAATATAAGAGAAGATAGCGGCGAAAGACAAGGAGAAAATAATGGAGAAGGAAATCAAAATCTCGCAACATAAGATATGCAAGAACGCATGAGAAGGGAATCTGCACTGAAAAGACCAATGGAGCAAAATTCAATTGTGAATGAACAAGTTTTAATAGAATTAGCAGAAATGAGGGGAATGTTAAATGATATAAGAGAAGGAGGCAGGAGACAACTTGATGAGGCCATTGAAGAAGCAGCAAAAACTCCATTTACTCAAGAAGTACAATTAGGAGGAATACCCCCAATATGCAATTTACCAGCGTTAACCAGTATTTTTGATGGAACTACATGTTCCATTCAACATATCAAAGACCATGTTAGGTGTATGCAACAATGGGAGAACCATGATGATGTGTTATGCAAATACTTTGCATCAAGCTTAAATGGCGAGGCACTAAAGTGGTTTGAAGGTTTACCCAAGAATACTATAACTTCTTTCACTCATCTACAAACCACATTTTTAGGGGCATACATAAGTGTTGATGGTGGATTTCTATTTAAAGGCTAAAATTGTAAAAAGCCAATTTTTGTAAGCTGACGTCCTGCAAAGGATAAAGCCTTCAGGTGATGAATATTTCTCGCCATGATAATTCATTGGAGCATGTGCAACCATCCCTGAGGATTATAACCTACCCAGAGCGGAGCATGTAGCAACCATCCCGATTTTCTGTAGGTTTACAGCATTACAATTAATGCCCTACTCAAAGCCTTGTGTTCGACATGCAAACACCCATATAGGCTATCTCATGGCGGGTTATATTAGCCCCGTTGAGCATAAATAAGACTACCCATGCTAGTCATGAAAAGCTGCCGCAAAGACAAGCTTTAAAAAATAAGATCTCAACCGTCCAACTTCGCAGGCATGGTTGGACGGCTTAGATCGCGCGCGGGACCGAGTAGCATGCACGCGCATGCTCAGCGCCAGCCTACCTTCCTCCTGGACTGATTGGTTTCCCCATGGGATCCGTGGAAGGTGCAAATACGCTAACTCCAAGTTGTGAGCCCGCAACTTGAAGGAATTAGGGTTTCCGCAGGCGCAACCTCCCTACTTACGGCCAATGCACGGAAACGACCAACAGGCGAGACCATTGCCCGGCAGCACTTGCATGCTCACCATGGGCCCGGCTACACGGAAAACTAATCGTCCATGGTTGGTTGCATCCGTCCATCTCGAAAATCGTTCCCAAAGGTAGCATGCAAGGCCACTTCTAATCTCAGCCATCCGTCATCGCAGGCATGTTTGGATGGCTTAGATCTCGCCTATGGTCGCAAACCAAGCATGCAAATGCTCTCCACCAACCCACCTCCCTGCTGGTATGATCGGATTGCCTGTGGGAGTCACAGACGTTGGGAAACGTTAGCTTGAAGTTTGGGCCCGCAAACCCTAAAATTAGGGTTTGCCGACAAGTTGCGACCACGCAACTTTGGGCGGGTGTGTACGAACGACCAGGAGGCGGAATTGCTGGCCGATGGTGTCTACATGCTCATCGTGGGCCCACCTCCATGGTGAACTAATCGGCCAGCTCCCTTGACTGCCATGCATCTCGATTTGCGTGCCCAAATGTGGCATGTAAGGCCATTTCTAATCTCGACCATCCTTCATCGCAGGCTATAACGGGCGACCCAGATCGGTCCAATGAGATTCAACTTGACATGGGCGTGTAGATTGGCGTCCTGCCTGCCTGCAGGACCAATCGTCCACTCCATGCACGCCTCCCAAGGCATAAAACCGTTAGGGTTAAAGAGGAAGCTCGTAAGCCTTCCAAACCCTAATCCAACGGTTATTCCTCCATCAATCCGTCCGTCCAAGTTAGCATGCTTGGATGAATAGCCTAGGAAGGGAGTTAGGTGGCAAACAAGGTATCACCGTGATCACCATCCTCCACACTTCCCCATGGCATAACCGGCCAAGGTGGGTTCCTCTCATACGACCTCCAAACAACACCTGAACATAGCTAGTTGAGTCACTTCAACTTGCAATCTTTTCATCAAGGTTTTGTAGGCTTCAAGTATGTTAAGCATATTTAATGCACCGCATGCGCCTACAAACAACTTGATTATTTTACCTAGCACCGTTTGCTACCTTATGTGGGTCCCACGACTCACTCGAGACATTAATCACGTCACAACTGGGGGATACAAACTGGGGTATTGGTCTGGCGGTTTACAGCGTGCAGCGTGCAACACGCCATCACAAGATCTTGTCAGGGAAACATGGGCGGTTAGCGATGATAGGAGAAGTGGGAAAGCAACCGGGTGACACTAACACACAACTCCACTTCCTCCACTTTCCCACGAGAGACGTGATGAAGGCTTATCGACTTGTATAAATAGTTTCTCCTCCCTATTTCCAACAGAACACAGAAAAAACCAAGTGTTAATACCATCGTATTCAACACCCAGAGCCTGTCTGCAACATTTGCTAGCCTTCTCAACCTTCTGTTAACAAGTCATCAAATAGCCTTCACCTTCATACACTCAACACCTTCTTCGCTTCCCTCCCTAAGATCAACCTCACATCCTTCACCTGTGACCGAAACAAATCTGGAACGTCCGTGTCTTTGGTTTAGGCCAAAATTGTACAGATTATCTATCGAATCAAAATTGCTCATCGTGCAACACATTTGTTGAAGGTTTAAATTCACTTCTCATCCACACACACCCAAAATTACCTAAACCTGCAGAAGTAGTTTTCTCCCACAAATAATTAGCGACCACAGTGGGAGGTTAATCTCTCGGTTGCAAAACTCGAATCTTTAAAGTCTGGCAGTTTTTATTCGACTTTGGAGGGGTAGATCTTAGATTTGATTTGATTTTCAGTTCACTCTTCACCAAATCCCAGAAATTCATCCTGAGATGTACTCCCGTTCGTTAAATCCTTCAGAAGACATGGATAATCCAAGTGTCATCGAAAATGTGACCAAGATGCTGGAAGATGTCCTGGAAAATCAAGAAGGTATTGTTAGAAGGCAGAATGAAACCTTCTATCTCTTGAACGACATATCGGCTCAGTTATAGGAGGGCTCTGCAAGCAGCTACCCAGGAAGTATCACTGATGACGCAAGAAATTCTGAAGGTCAGGTTTTCAGAATAACTGGCGGAACACATGGCCCCAGGAGCCCAGAGACGAACAAAACCTTTCACCTGGCAATGTGAGCTCGAGACGGATCGACCAGCATGAATAATTACGATGCTTGCCGGATAAAAACAGAGAATCAACTGCATACGAAACCTTGTTAGAATATTTATACCTCAAGGCTCTTGCCAAAGCTCAGAACAATGCCCAACCCGTGCTGACTCTTCATCCAGGGGAAGAAACACTGGAGGAAGGAGAAATCAATCAGAGAGCATATGAAAGTAGGAGCTTGCAGCCTTCAAATCACCAGTACAACGACAATACCATCGCCAGCGCAACGTCCTCCATGTTTCAGCAGAATCACCCGATCAAGAGGGCCGCGGATGCGGTGACACGTGACAACGCCTCAATTCCGTCTCCAAAGAGTGCTTCACACCGAGACCAAAGGGAAGAGTCACGACACGCGCTGACGCAGGAAAGTTTAAACTCAAGAGGTCCACGATTCCCGTTTCCCATAAGGAAGATTGTGGAGTTGTTGGAGACATGGGTACGTGATGGAGAAGTACAACTGCCGCCTGTGTGGCGTCCGCCCACCGATCAAGAGACAACCAACTCGAGGTATTGTCATTAACATCGATTTCTCCATCACCCCACCAGCAAGTGGCACGCATTGAAACGCATTGTCTGCGATAAGATAAATTCATAGAAACAACCTTTCCCCTCAAAAAATTATCATGCGCTCTTTGGGGAGAAAGTATTCGGGAGTGCTCATTCTCATACACGGATTTCGAAAGAAAAGTAAGTTCCAGCAAACGTTACTGTAAGATAATTATATACCCTACTGGGGACTTGGAGTCCTACATATATGAACAAGATACTCAATGAGAAAGCACCATACATGCTCACCACCCCTCACCTTTCCCTTTCACACTGCGTTTTCAATTTCACATGACATGTATGATCACTCATAATATAAGATTCAGATTCTATTTTAGAATAATCTTTTCCAAGAGTCAAACATTCATAAAAGCATGTCATAAATAAACCAGTCCAAGATTCAATCACCTATCAATTCAAAACCTAAAACAAACTGTGTGAAAGGAAATCCTCACAATCACTCGAAAAGCATCTAAAGAGAAAACACAAGTAGACGGCATGAATACTTCAGGGAAAGTCTTTCAGCAACACCTCATTCTTCTGAGCAAGAGTGGCTTCCATCTTCCGGAGAACGGCTTGCTACAATTTCAACTCCTCGGGCAACCTACCAACCTTTTGTTTCTGACGAACGACGCATTCAGTGGAAGGCACCATACCTTGCTTCTTATGAATCTCCTGAATTGCATAAAACCCTTTGAAGAACTAAGGAGCATTGAAGTCATACTACGCAAACACATCCAAGTGGCACTTCCAGTCTTCCATCACGTCTTCAGAAACATCACGACCAATTGCAACGCTCATCTCCTGAATAGTGGGTAAGGCCTCCTGAACGCGATTGACCAAAGAAAGACGACTCATCAGCTTCGTAGTGGTGGAAATATGACCATATTTCTTCCATATTTTGGTATACAACTCCTCAAACTGAGCCGACACGCTGAACCCTCCAACCAACACATGATCAGGACGTGGATTATCAAAGGTAAGGTCGAACATAGCACCAGGAACGACTGTTGGCGACAATATCTCTTTAGAAGGAACCATTGCAGCTGATGTACCTTCCAGACTCCTCATAGTGCTAGTCTGGATTGCTGACACGGCCTCATCTACAAGCTCACTAAAATTACTGCTCTGGAAGGCATTCTCTTCAATAGAGCTTGCACCACCTTCATCGTTATCTATGATAGGATCAGTGTTACCAGACTCATCTACATGAAGATCGGTGTTTCCAGACTTCTCCGCATGAGGATCAGTGTTTCCAGACTTCTCTACATAAAGGTCATTATTATCAGGCTTCTCAGCATGAAGATTTCCAGACTTCCCGTTGCCTCCACGCTCCTCATTGTAAAATCGAGCCAGTACAGCAAAGGAATTTTCTTCAAGAATCCCCTGATCACCAACAAGGATTAATAAAAGCTGCTCATGAAAGTCAAAACTGGAAATCAAGCATAAAGAATTCAGAATACCTGCATATTGGAAGAGTTGAGAATTACTGGACTACATGCTCGCTTCTTTTTCTTGGAATTGAGATTTCAGTCGGTGGCGTTAACCCTGCCTCGTTTTCCTAGAAGGGGTTTCAACCGCCTATGACCAGCTAAGACGTCATCAAGAGGTTCACCATGAAGGTCAGTTGCTATTTCACTAGCAAATAATTTAAAGAGCAGCAGTTTCCCCCTCCAAAAATATTTGTAACCAGAAGTAGCTACCGGCTTTCTCCCCGGGGAAGGAAAAGAAAGTTTCAGCTCCGGCGAGAAAACATCAACGTCAAGGCATGATGACTTAAGTTCTTCTGAAGGCGTTGCGGGACGACGAAACGGGACACCTTGATCAAAACCCATTTGGCGAGCGGCTCTATCAATATTATATGGAATGATGCTTAGCCTGTCATCACAAAAGGAAGGAACATATCCTGGTATACAGCTCCGCAGGAAAACAACTTCTTCAGGGCTCATATCTCTCCCCTCAGGCGGCAGCTCAATGACAGGGACGATGGCGGAAGGATGAACCGACCCCCAAGGACGAAAGTCTATGGCACTCACACTATCGAGCAAATCTACAAGCCTCACCCCAACTTTTGGACGTCTATTCTACCAAAGGAGTATTCTTGAACCACCATACAAGCTGGGGACTGAGCTTGTAGGAATGGGAGCGTAATCCTTAAAGTGTTCCCACAAAAGCGCCTAAAGAAAGGCGACGTGCACATATGTATCCACCTTCATGTACCCGTTGGAAATATACATCTCCTCCACTAAAGAATTCAGGTAACCATACAGCGAGCCAAGGAATAACAAAGCCAAGGGGAGAGTTATACCTTTGCCTAGCTTAATGGCGAACACGATGATCTTCCTTCTAATAGTTTTCGTTCCTGAGCCGTCATCAAGAATATCTATGGACAACCACAAGGACAAGAATGCAGCTGCACTAAGATCATCATTATCTTTCATGGAAGACCATTCACCTACCCACCAAGTGTAGAAACATTTCGGCTTCTTCTCCAACTGATCGCATTTGTTCACCTTCTGAATTATAGCCTGATAGATGACGTCTTCCTCTTCAGACAGTTTGCAATTAAGACTGCTAGCGACAGGAAGGCTCATTAATGCAGACACGCTCTCAAGAGTGATAGTCATTTCACCCCACGTGCATAAAGCTGTGTTCGTAGAAGGACGCCATCGAGCAGCAAAAACGACCAAACCTGGGATATCCTTCTTGACATGAAGAATTGCAGATGCCTTGATAGCATCAAGAATTCGTGCCCTTGTTAAGTTGTCTCTAATCCCTTCATTACCCAATATGCGCCACATCCATCCTTCGTATGAGTTAAGTGGAGTCTGGAAAATTCTGAAGTCAATAGGGGAAGGTGGATATTCTTTCTTCTGGAGACAAAACCTCATCACGCCTGCTAAAGACGATGGTAGATCCTCTTCACTTTATGAACCGGTAATAAGGATCATGTTATGGCTGGGGTGCTTCCTGACATTTGGAAAAGACTTGGTAAGCATTTCATCATCTATATTTGGCATATCTCTGAAAGGGTCGACACCTCCTTTCACAACATTATCCTCCGAGTTCATCATTGAGCAACTGCAATAAGATTGGATGTGTCAGCATGTTTCCAAGGAGTCGTACGGCAATAAAAGATTCTCGTGATTCCCAAATTCGTTGTTAGGCACCTAATACGGAGATTACATGGGATTCGGATGGTTCAAGTGTCCTCCAAACAAACTCAGTTGAGGGAAATTGACACTACCCTGTGTTCTATTATGAGCGGTTATGGAATCTAGTGTTATGTTATGTGCCATTATTTTCATATGGGAGTTATCTACAACATATAAAAATTTCACGACAATCGGATGAAAGAGCAAGGAGGGGTGGCCAAAACATCAGAAAAACACGCAACCTGAAAAAATTCTGAAAACCTCCTGGAAGTTTACTATTTCGCGGTTTTTATCCCCTAAACATGCTCAAAATTAAAAAAGCTTCTTTACTAAAGCTTGGAAATTTTCTGGGCTTGAGGATACATATGCGTACCGTCAAAATCCGAGTTTGTATGAGGATTCTACAGCAATTTCGATAAACACAAGCGCAAGAGTACCTCAAAATCACGCAGGTGGGCACTAAAGTTTGCATGCGCATCCCTAAAACTAAGCCAACATGTCAACATATTTTTTTACATTTGGTTATCATGTCTACAAGTTCAAGGCAGCGGTTCTATCAATCTACAACCTGGGTTTTGACATGCAAGGATAAAGGGAACGAGCAACATGTTTATGCTTTCTTTTACTAAGCAATCCTGGCAGTCGGTAAAGGAATCAATTATGGTATGTTTTGTTGCACCTACAATCCTCTAAAAGTGCAAAAGAAACTCTACCTAAATAATTAGGGTTTGCAAAAAAAAAAAAAAAATCGCACTTACCTGACGAACGGCGCCGGCGGCGACAGAAACCGGCAACGGTGAACTCCGGCGGCTGGAGCGACGACGGAAGCAGGAGGAAGCACGAGCAAAGAGCTGGACGTCCACTCAGAGAAAAAATAAATAAAAAGAAAAATCGTGAAGGAAAAACGAAGAATGGTTCTCCCTTTTATGGGCAAAAATTTGAAGAATCCTAATTGGAAAATAATTCCTTTTTGCTTCCAAAAAAAAAAACAAGAAGGAAAACCGGCCCCACCCAAGGTTTTGTGCCTGTGATGGTGCGTTCACATGGACAATCACTAGCGGCTGCCTTCCAAGGTTAGTTACTCCCATTTCTTTTACGTATATTTGTCAGCATCTTATGCTTACCCTGCAATAGTGTAATCATTACATGCTAGGCAGGGGAATTAATGTTGATGGTGGATTTTCTATTTAAAGGCTAAAATTGTAAAAAGCTAATTTTTGTAAGCTGACGTCCTGCAAAGGATAAAGCCTTTAGGTGATGAATATTTCTCGCCATGATAATTCATTGGAGCATGTGCAACCATCCCTGGGGATTATAACCTACCCAGAGCGGAGCATGTAGCAACCATCCCGATTTTCTGTAGGTTTACAGCATTACAATTAATGCCCTACTCAAAGCCTTGTGTTCGACATGCAAACAACAGTAGGCTATCTCATGGCGGGTTATATTAGCCCCGTTGAGCATAAATAAGACTACCCATGCTAGTCATGAAAAGCTGCTGCAAAGACAAGCTTAAAAAATAAGATCTCAACCGTCCAACTTCGCAGGCATGGTTGGACGGCCTAGATCGCGCGCGGGACCGAGTAGCATGCATGCGCATGCTCACCTCCAGCCTACCTTCCTCCTGGACTGATTGGTTTCCCCATGGGATCCGTGGAAGGTGCAAATATGCTAACTCCAAGTTGTGAGCCCGCAACTTGAAGGAATTAGGGTTTCCGCAAGGCGCAACCTCCCTACTTACGGCCAACGCACGAAAACGACCAACAGGCGAGACCATTGGCCGGCAGCACCTGCATACTCATCGTGGGCCTGGATACACGTTCAACTAATCTTCCATGGTTGGTTGCAGCCAGCCATATCGAAAATCGTTCCCAAAGGTAGCATGCAAGGCCACTTCTAATCTCAGCCATCCGTCATCGCAGGCATGTTTGGATGGCTTAGATCGCGCCTATGGTCGCAAACCAAGCATGCAAATGCTCTCCACCAACCCATCTCCCTGCTGGTATGATCGGATTGCCTGTGGAAGTCACAGACGTTGGGAAACGTTAGCTTGAAGTTTGGGCCCGCAAACCCTAAAATTAGGGTTTGCCGACAAGTTGCGACCACGCAACTTTGGGCGGGTGTGTACGAACGACCAGGAGGCGGAATTGCTGGCCGATGGTGTCTACATGCTCACCGTGGGCCCACCTCTACGGTGAACCAATCGTCCATCTCCCCTGACTACCATGCGTCTCGATTTGTGTGCCCAAAGGTGGCATGTAAGGCCACTTCTAATCTCGACCATCCTTCATCGCAGAACGGGCGACCCAGATCGGTCCAATGAGATTCAACTTTACATGGGCGTGTAGATTGGCATCCTGCCTGCCTGCAGAACTAATCGTCCCACTCCATGCACGCCTCCCAAGGCATAAAACCGTTAGGGTGAAAGAGGAAGCTCGCAAGCCTTCCAAACCCTAATCCAACGGTTATTCCTCCATCAATCTCGTCCGTCCAAGTTCGCATGCTTAGATGAATAGCCTAGGAAGGGAGTTAGGTGGAAAACAAGGTATCACCGTGATCACCATCCTCCACACTTCCCCATGGCATAACCGGCCAAGGTGGGTTCCGCTCATGCGACCTCCGAACAACACCTGAACATAGCTAGTTGAGTCACTTCAACTTGCAATCTTTTCATTAAGGTTGTGTAGGCTTCAAGTATGTTAAGCATATTTAATGCACCGCATGCGCCTACAAACAACTTGATTATTTTACCTAGCACCGTTTGCTACCTTATGTAGGTCCCACGACTCACTCGAGACATTAATCACGTCACAACTGCGGGATACAAACTGGGGTATTGGTATGGCGGTTTATAGCGTGCAGCATGAAACACGCCATCACAAGATCGTGTCAGGGAAATATGGGCGGTTAGCGATGATATGAGAAGTGGGCAAGCAACCGTGTGACACTAACACACAACTCCACTTCCTCCATCACTCCACTTCCTCCACTTTCCCACTAGAGACGTGATGAAGTCTTATCGACTTGTATAAATAGGTTCTCCTCCCTATTTCTAACAGAACACAGAAAAAACTAAGTGTTAATACCATCGTATTCAACACCTAGAGCCTGCCTGCAACATTTGCTAGCCTGCTCAACCTTCTGTTAACAAGTCATCAAATAGCCTTCACCTTCATACTCTCAACACCTTCTTAGCTTCCCTCCCTAAGATTAACCTCACATCCTTCACCTGTGACCGAAACAAATCTGGAATGGTCGTGTCTTCGGTTTAGGCCAGAATTGTACAAATTATCTCTCGAATCAAAAGTACTCATCGTGCAGCACATTTGTTGAAGGTTTAAATTCACTTCTCATCCACACACACCCAAAATTACCTAAACCTGCAGAAGTAGTTTTCTCCCACAAACAATAAGTAACAATTCTGCACGTCCAGAAATTGAAGATGTGTTTGGGTTAAAACAAAGGGTTAGCGAGAGTCTGAAGGACTTAACATTAAGATGGAAAATAATATGCAGTGAAATGGCTAGTAGAGTGGATGAGAGATACCTCATTTTATCTTTCATTAATGCTATGTTCGCAACCAATCTACTATATGTTCAAGTTTTCAGAGTCAAAAATAGCATCACAATAACTGAGTTGCGAGAAATACAAGAAGAATACATTGCTTTGGAGGAGAACCAAAATGATATAAAATCATATCCAGTCGCAAACACCAGCTCAATAGCGGCAAACGGAAGTTTACTTAATAAAATGATTAATAATGTGGCGAGCACCTCGCAGCCACCATAAGATAAAGTGGCGATTGACAACAAGCAAAAGTTAGTAGCCATGGGAAGTCGAGATCAAGAGGAGTATGAAAGGGAAATGAATTATTACAATCGCGGCGGAAATAATAAAATTCAAAGACTTGATCAGCTGCAAGAGACTTATGGCGGTCAGAGGCAAAATAATTTTAGAGGGCAAGGGATTCAGAGGATAATATTGGAAGAAATTAAGATGCCACCTCTAAATACTAGCATAGAAAAAATTTAGGAGGCTATCATTTTGATGGAAAATATACCATCACCCTGGAATATGGGAAAAGAGCCACATCCAAGTAATCAAAATCAAGAATTTTGTCCTTACCATCATTTTCATGGTCACTCAATAAACGATTGCAGGAATGTAAAAATAATAATTTTGAGGATGATTGATCAGGGAAAGTTAAATCACTTTCTAATAGGACATCAGCAATCTCAGCAGTTATCACCCGCACCAGATATTCGCAGAGTGAATACTGTAAAAGGAGCATAAATATTTGTGATAGAGGTTGGAGCCAAGGCGAAGAATTTGTTCTGTAATTCCATCGTACATTCATACAAGACTATTGAGGATTTCCACGACAACGTTCTAAGTAGAGTCTTCGCGAGAGACATGGATGGAAGAGAAATAATGAATATTGCGAGAGTCTCGCCATTAGAAGAATGGCAAAAGAAAATTATCTCTTTCACAGCACAAGAAGTACCAGATCCTGGCGAGATGCATGACAACCCACTCGTGGTCAGATTAGAAATAAATCCAAAAAAAATATAAGAAGAAGATAAAGAAAATGAGGATGGAGAAACTGAAGATTCTTGGGCCATTAACAGAGTTTTGATTGACACAGGAAGTTTAGTAGATATCTTATTTTATCATACTTATAAAACCATGGGTGGAAGAGACGAGGATCTGATACCGTCAATCTATAAAATTTATGGTTTTAACAGTATTGCCAACAAACCCAAAGGGGAAATTAATATGCGGATTCCGTTAAAGGGACTATCTTCCAAAGTCCAATTTTGTGTGGTTGACATAGAATCACCATATAACGCCTTAATTGGCAGGCCATGGTTACATGGAATTTTAGGTGTAGCGTCAACTTACCACCAGTGCATTAAGTTTCCACATCCCAGCGGTTTTGGAGTTATAAAGGGAGATTGGATTGAGGGAAGGAAATGTTATGAAATTGACATGGAATCTTGCGAAGAAAGAGCTGCGAGGAATAGAAATTGGAAGCATAACATCAAGCAGAGGCAAAGAAGTGACAAATTGATGGTTGGTATAATAGAACGGCGAGAAGATGGGATATTGCAAAGTCAACACACACTAAATGAAATTGATGGCGAGCATCTCGCAGATGGAGAGAAAATAACAAAACGCAACAAAAGGGCAGAAGCAGAAAGTAGTAAGTAGAAGGTAAAATGATGAAATTTAAGAAACTTATGAATGAGTTGTTGAAGAAAATGTTTCAAAAGAATATTTCATTTGAATGAAAAAGATGAAATTGAAAAATTATACAAGAGTTGAAATGCAAATTCAAAAAAAGATCAAAGAAAAGAAATTTCATCAGAGTTACAATATTCGCAATAGAAATATAAGAACGGGACGAACCTTTATGGCGTACACCCTAGTTCGCGAATAAAATTTCTTAAGAGGCAAATGTAAGACCTAAAGTGCGTCATATAAGGGGGTATCTCTTTGCATGGCTCAGGGATAAGGTTATATCGCTGCTAGAACCTGAGTCATGGAGATTGGGGTTATTGAAAACCCATCCAGGAGAGGTGCCTTGGATTTCCAACTATATAAGGTTATACCTTGGTTGGACGACCGAGGGTATCTCATATGGAGTGCAGAGTATGATCAAGGCGCTGAGGTACACGGTTGATCCAAGAGTGCCCGGGGCGTACGAAACTACCCTGGCCATTCTTGGAAAGTCTTGACTATGATGCACTCGGCCCGAAGAAAACCCCACTTAGGGTGCAGTCTCGTAACTATAAGCCATATAGGCATAAAGGACAAGAGGCTGCAAAAATAGCTGGTTATTGTTAAGACCGGATGGGAGGATCTAGTCTTGTATGGCCGATGTGCCCTCCTTGAAGGGGAAACCAGGGGGAAATAAGGGCAGCACCCTCCATTAGGGAGCTGATAAGTGTCTAAAGACGGCAATATCATGGGGCTTTATGATCGCAAGAACATTTAGGCCTGTCATATTTTCGCGTGACAAATATTATACAGAGGCAACAAGCCATGAGAAAAAGTTAAGATGAGATCAATGGGTCTTTACATGAAAGTGTAAAGACGTCCTGCGATTTCATCACTAGACGGAAATGTCATAAGGCTTTTTTCTCGCAAGGGAGCTTAGACTTGTCATATTGTCGTAGAAAAATTGACAAAATGCGGATAAGGAAAGATCAATGCGGATACATACAAATGTAAGGACGTCCTGCGATTTTGTCACATAAATAAAAAAGTGGCTTAATAAGACCTTTAATTAAGAAGGTAAAATAAGACCACCAGAGATCATAAGATCATACAGACGTGACCTGTGATATTTACACAGAAGTTGAGGCAAAGTTTGCAAATAGATTTTATTCAACATTAATCTGCTTAATCTTTCATATTGCAGATGAATAACAGAGGCAAGTATGGGAATGAACAGAATGATAAGATTATTATTCATCTTTGCATGAAAGATTTACGCAGATGGATAAAAATTAATAATCATGTTGATTAACCATATTGGAAAAGAGAATTGTTTATACAGTTTGAAGCAAAAGAAATTTATACATCAAAAAAGGAGATAAATGTACAAATATTACAAGGAGATTAAAAAGAGGAAACAAAACTAGTTGGATCCATCATCATCCTTTCCAGATTTTTCTTCTTCTTTGTCTTCACCATCATCTTCGATGTATCCTTCATCTCCGCCAGATTCTTCAGCTTCACTGTGAGAGATAATAAGATTTGGAGTATTCTTTGAAAACTTCTTCCTCAAGGAAAGGTGTAGTTGCAGAATAATCTACAACTACACCCTCAATAGAATTAGTAAAAACTCAAGAAGTTCTTGATGATGAATGATAACTTTCTTATTAATTCTCTTAGTTGATTACATAGAATTATCAAAATGGAACTAGAATAGTTACAACTTTTTCTATTCTCTTTCCTAAGATAATTTCTTACACTCATTAAAAGAACTTCCTGAATTTTACATTTGAACTCCTATTTATAGTAAAACTTATGCAGTTGTATATGAATTGCGAAGTATCGCAATTCATCCTCGCAAAATTATTTCATCCTCGCAAAACCTCATATTTCTCCGCGCTACTTCTATCATTGTATCATTTTATAACTCTTTTCTCCTTTATTTATTACGATACTCGTGAACTATTATCTTGCAATATTCAGTACCTACATCTTGCCTCTTCTCATGTTAATTCTACGAAGAAGAAATGATCGTGAGAACATAACCGTTACTTAGTCTTTTAGAATTTGGACACGTCTTTTGTAACCGTCCTTTTCTAGTTATTCCCTTATATAACTCCTTTATATTCTCTTCCTTTTCTTCTTCTTACTTCTACAATTTTATCTTTTGTTCATACTCTCCATTACTGTTTTCTCTGCAATTTTCTCTTCTATTATATCTTCATGAGTTCTCCAAGGTAATTTCCTTCTATCTCCGCGCATTTCATTTGTTCTCCTCTTTAATTTCTGTATAATTTGTTATCTGATTTTGGTTTATTTCAGCAAAATAACTCCTCAGATGAAACCTCAACCAAAAAATTCAAGCCCTAATCCACGAAGAAGAAAATCTGAGAATCAAAAGGTAGTTAAAATACTTTGCCTTCTTTCCTGAACAATATATTGTTGCCTCAGTTTTAATTCTACATTTTGATTCACAGGTTGGCGAAAAACCAAACCCTGGTAAGAGATCTCGAGTAACTAAACCCACACCATTAATTCCGATTGATGATTTCCTTCCTGAAGTTGATAAGGAATTTTCCTCTCCTCCTCGTGAAAATGCTTCTTCACACACTCCTGCCTCTACTCCATTACCTACCTTTCAATCTCCCATCAGTGTCAACTTATCAACACTTCTTCAAGATCAACCCTCGCAAAATATTTCTTCAACTACTTCTCTTGAAAAACAACCCTCGCAAAATATTTCTTCAACTTCTTCTCTTGAAAAACCTATCTTGTCCCCAAATCCTTTGAGTGCTATTTCTCCAAACAATTTGCAGCTTGCTCTTATTCCTTCAAATTCTTCTCCTCTTCCTCAAGAAATTCGAGATGGAATTTATTCAACTTTCCGAATGTTATCTGAGGTTTTGACCAATACTGCAAAGTCTACTAATGTTCGTTCTCAATATGAATTTTGCGAAGTGCTAAATAATTTCGTCAATCCAGACATTTCTTCTTCACGTCAATCCTTGGAAAAATAAATTGAATTGCTTCGCCAATCTTTGAAATCTTCTCAAGCAGAATGCGAGGATCTCCGTAAAGAAAATTATCATCTTCAAAATGATTCTCTCGACTGTGCGATTCTTCGCAAAAGAAATGATGAATTGAAAGGTATAATTACTATCTTCATATTTTCCCTTTTATTTACTTATATTCTTCATATGCATGAAACATCCATTAAAACCCATTCCCCTTTATAGAATCCATCCAGAAATGTAGAAGATTGGTACTTCACCATGAATCAGATGCAACCGAATATCGAACCAATCATGAAAGCATCTCAAACCAATTCTCCCATTTATATAATCTTTACTCGTGTGCTCTTGACAACTCTGACGCTCTTTTTCAAGAGAATACTCAACTAATATATGATCGAAATTTTTTGAATGATGACATATCTCAACTTTTTTCTTCCTTAACTAAAGCTAATTTGAGAATAGAAACCTTATTAGAAGAGAACAAAACCTTATCGGAAGAGAAGAGAAATGTTCGTTTTTTGAATACAATGATTGTTTCTTCACAAGAATTAAAAACTCTTCAGAATAAATGTTGCGATCAAGAAAATCTTCTTTCTTTGTTGAAAGGTGAACTTGAGGAATTAAAGAAGTCTTGAGATCTTTGAAAGAAATTCTTTTGTTATTGAGAAGAATTCCCTTATTAATAAGAATATAGTCTTGAGTACTAAGAAGAATCAACTTGAAGAAGATTATTCGTCATTAAAAAGTCTTAATGCCAAACTTGCGAAGGATAAAAATTTTCTTCTTTCTAAAGATCAAAAGCTTCAATCTCGACTTAAAGGATTAGTTGGTGATGGTTTTGATAATGCGATGAATCAGATGAAGAACTGTTGTCTATCTTTAGCTCAATCTCTTACTTCGAAAAGAGAAGGTAGTCATTAAAATTTGACTGCCTCTGGTATATCTTTAAATTTCGTTATACTCGCAAATTTTATCCTTTGAATTTTGTTTTATTCGCAGAATCTGAGAACAACCTTCGTAATGCGAAAGCTGGATTAGAATCCTCCTGTTCCGAGCTTCGTAAGAAAAATTCTTTGCTTTCTACCCGCTTAATCAACTCTCGTGACCGTGCTACTCGGAGATTCAACTATCTTGCTTATTCCAAAGATATCGAAGATACCAACCATCAAAAAGCTATACTTCGTGAAAGTCATCTGAAAGCTCAAGTCTTTACGAATAACATTCTCTTATCAAGAGCCTTGCCTCCGTGAAAATTACTCCTCTGAAAATATCTGACGATGAAGTTGCTCGTGAGCCTGATAGTGATTTTGATTATGAGAGTGATGATGAAGATCTTGATGACGAGAAAGAATCTATTCCTCAAGTAGATGTTCCTGTTGCATATTCTTCAAAGGATGATATCTCGCAAAAGTCGAAAGTGCTAATGACCCTACTCATCTTAAAGATCCAAAGACAGTGTTGATGAAGCATGATAACATTCTTTTTTCAATTTATCATTGACTCTCCTGTCCTCCTTTCTTTTGAATTCCTTCTCTTAGTTACTGTTGGTTTTCTTTTTGCGAACAATTCTGTTTTTTAAGAAGTACATCTGATATTTTGCGAAGATGATTTAACCTTTCTTAAGAAGTATATCTGATATTTTGCGAAGATAATTTAACCTTTCTTTAATTAAATTTGCCCCATTTGATCATATGAAGAGAAATAATATATAACTCACAGATAAAGCTTAGTATCTCCTTTTCCCCCTATTATTTCTCTTTAAATGATTAAACATTGTTTGAAGTATTAGAATATCTGCCTCAATTTATCTTACGAAGTTTCAACTTGTTACGATTGTAAATAAGAAATCCTCCCTTTTAAGTATAAGAACTAAAATATATGAAATATCCTTAATAAGTATACTACATATACAATACCTTTGAAGAAGTATTAGAAGTACTAAATCCGTCAAATGAAGAGATATAAGAAGTATTAGAAGTACTCGATCCACCAAATGAAGAGATATAAGAAGTATTAGAAGTACTCAATTCACCAAATGAAGAGATATAAGAAGTATTCAATCTGTGAATAATTACGTATCATATGACGAAGTATAATGATTACTTAACCTTCACCAAATGAAATATCCGTTGAAGAAGTATAATAAATATGAGATATTCTTGAAGAATTATAAGAAGTATTCAACTTTTGGAGAAATATTCAATATATGGAGAAGTATAAGAAGTATGTAATTATCGTAAACTTTTACGAATATGAACTTATTTGTATTTGATTGTTATCAAAATCGCATCTTTTGTTAAGTCTTCGTTAAAATTCTTCAATGATGTTGTCTTCTTTGATAGGACTTCTTGTAAAAATTCTTCAATGATATTGACAGAACTGTCTTCTCTTCAAAACTTCTTGATGTATATTCTTGTAAAATTTCTTCAATGATATCGACGAAGCTGTCTTATTTTCAGATCTTCATAATGTATATACTTGTATAATTTCTTCAATGATTTTGATGTAACGAATTTCATTAATTTCTGTGGTCTTATCATGCCTTCCTAAGTAAATGTCTTATTTTTCCACCTCTTTTGTAGTAAATTTTTTTATTTGCGATAATATGACAAGCCTGAACATTCTTGCAAACATACAACCTCGTGACATTATCGTCTTGCGATGAAATCGCAGGACGTTTTTTACACTTTCATGTAATAACCCATTGATCTCATCTTAACTTCTTTGTCTCATTCTGCGAGTTCTTTTTGTATATTTTCCTTCTCTTTTTTTTTTTTTTAGAATGCTCGCAAAACTTCATTTGTTGCACAAATATGACAAGCCTTTATGTTTTCGCAAACAATAATCCTCGTGACATTTGCGTCTTATAGCACGTATCAGATCCCTAATGGAGGGTGCTGCCCTTTATCTTCCCCCTGGTTGCCCCTTCAAGGAAGCGTACATCGACCATACAAGGTTAGCTCTTCCCATCCGGGCTCGCCAACAACCAGCTTTTGATCGCAACCTCTTATCCTTTTTGCCTATAGGGCTTATAGTTACGAGGTTGCACCCTATGGGGTATCTTTGGGCCAAGTGCATCATTTGCCAAGACTTGTCAAAAATGGCAGATGTGGTTCAACCTCACCCGGCACTCTTGACTCAACCGTGTACCTCGGCGCCTTGATCGTTTTCTGCACTTCTTGGGAAATACAGTATGCCTTAGTCGCCCAACCTAAATCCTCTTACACCGCATTTTATATTGCGTAATGTCGCTAGATTAGGTGAGAATCCAAGGTGTCTAACCCGGATAGGTACCCCATTATTGGGTTGTACCCCTAAATTTTTACCATGTACTAAGGGCCCTTGGTGGTGTTCCGGTTACCCTTAGCCACGTTTATAGGTACCCCCCTTAAATGACGTACTTTAGGACTTTGCCTCTTACGAAATATAGCTTCGCGAACTAGGGTGTACGCCACAAAGGTTTGCCTGTATAAAATTTTCTGCGGCTCTCTTTCTTTTTGGAGGCTGATCACAGATTGCGGTCTTTTATTCGCAAATTAATGAAAGTTTAATCGCAATATAAATTTTGAAACTCGTAACTTTTCCCAATTTCCTGCGAGCAAACAATATTCGTAAAAACTTTCATGAGTTTTATGGATAATACCTTTTCAAATATAGTCTGTTCCAAGGTCTACCAAGCCTCAAACCCATGTCTCTCCTTCGGATCCATCACCGATAAGCTCCGCTTCCTACAACTTCTTTAATAACATATGGTCCATCCCATTTTGGTGCTAATTTTCCTCCATTTTCTTTTTGATATGGAGGTGTTTCTCGCATGACCAAATCACCTGGTTTATATTCACGTTCAATGACTCTCTTGTTGTATTCTCGAGCTAATCGTTCGATAAATCTTCATATGGTGCAACACCTTTTCTCTTTTTCTTCCAAATCATCCAATTCACTTAATATTACTCCCGCACTTAAATTTCTTTCCCAAGCTTCTTTCTTTGTTGTCGGAATTACAACCTCTGTGGGTAATACTGCTTCTACTCCATATGTTAGACAATAAGGATACATTCCAGTTGATTCTCTTCTAGTTGTATTGTATTCCCAAACTGCGCTAGGTACTTTCTCGCACCATCCTTTGAGATGTCCTTCTAATTTCTTTTTGATTGTATCTGCGATTGTTTTATTTGTTGCTTCTGCCTGTCCATTAGCTTGTGGATATAACGGGTTGACTTCCCACATTTTATCCTAAAAGCACTTGAGTAATATCTCTATGTTCTCCCCTCAAATTGTTTTCCATTATCGGATACTAGTTGTCTTTGGAACCCCGCACACCTGCAAATGAGGTTCTCAAATATGAATGTAAAAACATCTTTATCACGAATATGTTGTCTTGCTTTTATCACGAGCTTCGTGAAATAATCTGTTGCAACTATCAAGTATCGCCTTTGTCCAGATCCAGGTATAAATGGTCCAACAATATCCAACCCCCATTTACCAAAAGGCCAGCAGCTTGTTGAAGAAGTTAATGTGGCCCCTGGTGCATGAATTCTTTTACCATGTCGTTGACATTCCTTGCATCTTAAATACGAACAATTTTGCGTCTGTATGCATATAAGGCCAGTAATATCCTTGTATCTTTGCTCTATATGCTAGAGATCTTCCCCACTATGATTTCCAGCTTCTCCTCCATGTAACATCTTCAATATTTTTTCTCCTTCTTCGCGAGTTAAGCACCTGAGAGGTGGTCCATTGAAAGATTTTCTATATAAAATTCCTTCTCGCAATTCATAGTTTGTTGCACGACTCTTTAATTTATGTGATTCTAGTCTGTTCCTGGATATTTCTCCTGTTGCGAGATATGCATGAATTTCTTTTCTCCAATCTGCGATGTTGTTTGATAACTCTCTTTCTACTTCCATCGCAACAGCTTCCTCAATTTATTTCTCTTTGTCCACTGATGGGTGTTGAATTGTCTGTATTTGGATATTTCTTGTATTTGGATTTGTCATCATGCTTTGAATAAATGCAAAAGCATCTGCGAGACAGTTATATTTTCTAGATATATGTCTCCATTTTAATTTTGGTATCTTCGCAGATAATTCCTCAACGAGTTTCTTGTATTTCTTCAAAGAAGATTCATTTGTGGTATATTCCCCTTTAATTTGACAAATCACTAAATGCGAATCACTTGTTATCCTTATACTTTCAAGCTTCTTTTCTATTGCGATCTTTAATGCATGCACTACAGCTTCGTACTCTGTTTCATTGTTCGTGGATGCAAATTCTAGTCTGAATGAGAATGCTGTTCTTTCTCCTTCTGGTGAAATCAACACGACTCCAATTCCATTTCCCTCACTATTGGATGATCCATCCACTAGAATTTCCCATCTATCTGGTTTTGTTAACAAGTCTTTTGGATTTCCAAATTCTTCTTCAACATCCATCATTTCCTCTACTGCTTCATCTTCTTCCAAAGGAAATTCTGCCAACAAATCTGCGACGACTTGTGATTTTTGCGATGACAATACTTTGTATTTTATCTTTTAATGGTTTACTTGTGCATTCCACCTTTCTATTATTCCTGACCTTTTTGTGTTCTTCATGATTGATTCAATTGGGACTTTGGTTACCACTTTTATCACATGTGCTTGAAAGTATATTCGTAACTTGAATGATGCATAAACCAGGGCTAAGATTAACTTCTCCATTTTAGACTAATTCTTCTCTGCTGCATTAAAGGTTTTACTAATGTAGTAAATGGGCCTTTCTACTCCTGCGTCTACTCGCAACAGAACTGCACTTAGAGCATATGGAGTTGTTGCGAGGTATACCAATAATTCTTCGTCTCTCTCTGGTTTCTGTAGTATAGATGTATTTGCGAGGTATTATTTGATTCCTTGAAAAGCTTTTTCACATTCATCAGTCCACTTGAATTTTGCTCCCTTCTTAAGTATGTTGAAAAAATGCTTGCACTTATCTGACATTCGCGAAATAAATCTTCCAAGTGAAGCCAAGAGTCCATTTAGCTTTTGTACTTCTTTTACCGTTGCAGGTGTTGGAATGTCACGAACTGCTTGGACATTTTCTGGATCAACTTGTATTCCCTCCTTTGATACTATGTATCCCAAGAACTTTCCAGATGAAACCCCGATTATACATTTCTCAGGATTTAATTTGATGTTGAACTTTCTCATTTGCTCGAATATTTCCTTCAAATCTTGCACATGATCTTTAGCTTCCTTGCTTTTTATCAACATATCATCTACATATACCTCCAAAGTTTTATGTATCCACTTCGCGAACACTTTTTCAACCATACGTTGATATGTAGCACCCGCATTCCGCAAACTAAATGGCATCTTCACATAACAATACAAACCCCTTGGAGCAAAAAAGGAAGTATGTTCTTGATATTCTTCTGCGAGTGATATTTGATTATACCCTTTATATCCATCAAGTGAAGTGACTCTATCATGACCTGCAGCTGATTCCACCATTTGTGGTATATCTGGTAATGGAAAACTGTCTTTGGGACATGCCTTGTTTAGATCAGTGAAATCTATGCAAATTCTTATTCCTTTATTCTTTTTCGGAACAATGACCATATTCGCAATCCATTCTGGATATTTTGCTTCCCTTATGATCCCTGCATCCAACATCTTTTCTAATTCTTCTTCTATCTGTAAATGATAATTTTGTGATATCTTCCTTATTCTTTGTTTGAATGGTCTTACATTTTTATCTATGTTCAATCTATGACACGCCACTGATGGATCAATTCCTGGTATCTCATCTACACTTCCTGCGAAGATATCTTTATATTCTCGCAAAAGATCAATAGTTCTTTTTTCTTCTTCTTCATCCATCTTAGTTCCAATTCGCAAGAATAAAGGCTCATCTTTACTTCCGATATTTATTTCTTTAGTTGGTTCAGCTGCAACATAGCTTGGACTTTTCTCCCCCATAGGTGTTGGTTCTTTGATTATTTTTGCTGGTTCCCCTTCTTTTTCTGGAATCTCATTTGGTATACCTCTCCCTTCCTTTGCTCTTATTGTATACACTCGGAATTCTTCTTCCTTTTTTGTTTCCTTCGCAAGTTTCCTACGAAGCTGTTTCTTTCTTTCTCTTCCTCCGCATTGTGTTACTTCAATTTGATAACAAAATTTTGCACTATCAAGATCTCCTTTTATTTCTTGTATTCCATTTGGTGTAGGAAATTTGATTCTCTGATGTAATGTTGAAGCAACAGCTTTGATCGCATGAATCCACGGCATTCCTATCAGCATGTTATATGGAGATTCCATATCTATCACACACAAGATTACATGTGTTTCGATTTCTCCTAGTAATATTCGCAGCGCGATTCCCCTTTAGATTTTTTTGTAGATTTTCCTAATCCATGAATAAGACATTTTGAATTTGTGATTTCTTCATCTTTAATTCCCATCCCCTTAAGTGCATGATAGAATATGATATTAACAGAACTCCCTGTATCAACCAAAATTCGGTTTAATTTCCATTTTTCTACAGCTTTCTTATCTTCTAGCATGATCGGAATTGTGATCACCAATGGTGAAGTATGGTTCAAGTCTTCATTTGGAATTTCTGCTGCTGAAAATGTGATTTTTCGCTTTTCCCATTCTTCTAAAGTTGTTATCTTTTCTTCCTCTACAATCTCGCTTGTATATTTTTCCCTTCATATTACTATGAAATTCATCAATCATTGTCTTTGTGATCATATTACATTCTTCTTTTTTACAATCTCCATCTACTGACTTCATTTGATCTTCAAATTTTCCACAATTCCCTCAAATTTTGGCTACCACAATTCTCAAGTCCCTGTTTCTAGCGCCAATTATGTAGTTGCAGAATAATCTACAACTATACCCTCAATAGAATTAGTAAAAACTCAAGAAGTTCTTGATGGTGAATGATAACTTTCTTATTAATTATCTTAGTTGATTACATAGAATTATCAAAATGGAACTAGAATAGTTACAACTTTTTCTATTCTCTTTCCTAAGATAATTTCTTACACTCATTAAAAGAACCTCCTAAATTTTACATTTGAACTCCTATTTATAGTAAAACTTATGCAGTTGTGTATGAATTGCGAAGTATCGCAATTCATCCTCGCAAAATTATTTCATCCTCGCAAAACCTCATATTTCTCCGCGCTACTTCTATCATCGTATCATTTTATAACTCTTTTCTCCTTTATTTATTACGATACTCGTGAACTATTATCTTGCGATATTCAGTACCTACAAAAGGATACAAAGAGTGAGGAATGTTATGATCATCGCAAACCTTCTTGGCAGAATCATTGCGAACACCAACAAGGAGATTACTAAAATTGGTAGCAAAAATCTTTAATTGGGTCTTCAAAGCAACAAGAGTCTTCGCGAGTTGATTCTTATCAGCTTCAAGTTCTCCAATTCTTTCAGTGTATCTCTTCTCATCTCCTGCGAGTATATAACAACAAATTGGAAATTTTGCAAAGATAAGAAAATTAATGACAAGAAATTAATAAGGAAGAACAATTAGCAACCTTCTCTTTCAGAAATCATGTCTTTAATTAAGGCCGCTTGTTCAACATGAAGACAAACATCTACACCTAAGTTGGTTCTGTCATTGTCAAGAATCTTTGCAGCCCAGGCGAATTCATCATCATTACTAATAAGAAGATGGGAATGGATTTGGTTTACTCTTTCAACAAGAACCTTTTTCTCGCAGATAAGTCTATCTCTTTCAATTTGAACTTCAAGAAGGGTTTTATGAAAATCCGCTAAAGTTTGAGATCCTTGTCTAGATATACGATCTTTATCATCTGAGAGATCACTGTTCTTGGTCCTTAAAGTTCTAATATCTTCCTTAGAATTGTGGTAAAAGCGTTTGAATTTGTTAGCCATTTCTAAACAAGATCTATGGTGAGTTTCTAAGAGGCGAAATTTAGACCTGAGTTCATCTATGGAAAGAGAATTAATTATATCATTAGAGGGATTATTCAGAGAGTTATTGAGAAGCTCTAAAAGAGTATCATCATCTATTGGATTTAGAAAAGAACAAAGGAATACAGCTTCGTCAGAAAGGTCGTAAACATCTGCGAAGAAGAAAAATAATAAAAAATGCAAAGGAATACAAAGTTAAAGAATAAGAGAGAGATTTCTTACCATAAAGTTGATTGTTCGCATGTTGGAGGCTTGCGACCTTATCTTGCGAGAAAGAAAGTTCAGTTTCCAACCGCTTGATATTTTCTTGAAGGTCGGAAGACCCAGATTCCAATTGCCCAAGAAGACTAGCGGACTCAGATTCCAACTCCGTATTTTTCTTGCGAAGAAAAGTATTCTTCTTGTGAAAAGATGCGCACCTCTTCTCCAAGTATGGGGAAACAACAAAGGGAGCTCTTCCAGTCTATGAGGGAACAATGTAAATTAAAACTTGGCGAGAAAATGAATACATAAATGTAGTGAACAAATGAAAACATACCAGAATACCAAGAGAATTTAAGAGACTGGGGGTTATATTGATCTTGAGATTCCTTTGAGAGAATCATTATCAACCAATATGGGAGCATCGCAGATCTTGGCAAGAGCCTGGGATACCCCGTTAAGATCTTCATTTCTATAATCATTTGTAATATCGTGTGTAATATCGCCAAAAATGTTAGATAGCTGGGCCATGGAAGACTCAGAAGGAGAGGAATCCTTCATGAAAGAGATATCATTATTATCTTCATCATAATCATCATCGTCGTTATCATTATCAGAATCATCCCTCGAATTTTCTTCATTAGATTAAGGAGTTGAAGAAGAAGGGAATTGGGTTTTTTTTTTCTTGGAGAGAGGAGCACCAGATTTCTCTCTGAGAGGGGCAGTAGACTTCTCTTTGCGAGTAGCATCTTTGTATTTCCCCTTAGTTTTCACAATCTTCACGGGTTCTCTTTCTTCAATAACCTGCGAACACAGATAAAGATAAGAGATAGAGGCAACAATATATTGTTCAGAATCATAAAGAAATATTTTTTACTTCATCTGTGAGAGATTTAAGAGCTAAAAAGGTGTTGGGCTTCCCAAATATCTGGTAGTTAATTTTCATCCTGTTAATCTGGGAAAATTTGGAGTAGTCAGCGAGAGTATAAAAACATGAGGAAGATAATAATTAAAATTATGCAAAAAAAATGAGGGAACATACCTCTTTATTCCTTTCATGCCAGTTGAAAACCCACGGCTGATATTCTGCGAGATTCGCAGGCAATGCATGAGGACCGGAGATGTAGGGACCTTCTAGACATAATGGAAAAATAAACCATTTGTCATCATTGGAATGACGAGGGCCTTGATTATTACCCGTATGCCAATCGATATATAACATAAGGAATTTATCTTCAGTGATGTCATCCTTCTTTTGTTAACGGACACCCCAACAAGTATTGTCCTTCTTCATATGCATTATATCGTAATTTGCGAAGAATTTCTCCACAGTATACTTCGCGGGAACAATTGAAACATCTTTGAATTTAGGATTCTTCGCAGTATCAAGGTAGTGAGATTCTTTACCAGCACCGCGAGTAGCATACTCAAGCATTAAGCGAATGCAATCCCCACTCAACTGATATACCGCTCGCGAGAACCTCGCGTGAGAAAGTATCTCATAGAATAAAGTAAGTCCAGGATCATAGAGAGGAATAGGAAAATCGGCTTCAAGCTGGCCTAGCGAGACTATGATCTTCTCATGGTTACATGGAAGATCAGAATATAATGGAAAAAGATAGAAAGAAAAATTGTAACAGTAGCAGATCCGGAATTTACGGAAGAACAGTGAATTTGCAGAGAAATTACGGAGAGAAGGAAGAAAGAAGAAAAAAGAATAGTGAAGAAGATATATATAAGAGGTAAAAAATCTCTAGAAGATAAGTGCAATTAATACAAGGAAGAGACGTGAATGGTTGGAATGCAGCTAGGGGTGCACATCGGTCGGTCGGTGCGGTTTTCAGGCAAAAACGTCGACTGAACCGTGTATGCTACGGTTTTCAATTTCAAAACCGTAACTGAACTGTGTTGGAATCGGTTCGGTTTAAAACCGATCTATGTTGACACGGGTTTTTTTACGGTTTCTACGGTTTTCACCGATACAGAAGGAAAAATAAAATCAAACGAAAAAAATTGATTCATCCATATCAAGTTTTGTATACAAAATTTACATGATAGCAACCATCTTATGCAAAAATTTACGGTATTATCCACTGATTTTGATTCTTCTATCAATCAAAAAAATCAAAAAATGATAAACCCCAAAAGAGATAAATAAAGTAAGAAATATGAAGATTAGGGTATAAACCCCAAAGAAAGATGAAATCAATCATATCAAGTTTAAAAACGAATTGAATTCTTTCTCTCTTGGTTTTGGATGGCACTGCCATTTCCGCCGCATCTCCTCCGTCACACTTTCCCCCTTTTCCACTTTTAGATGTAATTAGCTTCCAACCTTTTGAAAATAGCTTAAATTCATCTCAACCCAATCTATTTCTTCACACACCTGTTTCAAAAACAAATCAAAAACCTTTTTAAGACTAATCACAAAAACTAAATTTCAACAACCAAAATCAAAATCATGAGCTGAAATCGTGAAGAAGGAGATGATGCAGAATACATGTCACGGTGATGGAGGTTGGAGTTGGTGGTGGTTGTGAGTGATTTACAGGGAGTGAGAGCAGAGAAGAGAGGCAGTGAAGTGAAGAGAAAGAGATTTAGTTTTCTAGGGTTAGGTTAACTTAGGTTTATATAGGATATACGAAGGGCTAAGATTAAAAGTGTTTGCTAGATCAACGGATCTTAGTAAATCGGTTTAATCAGTTCGGTTCGGTCGGTTTCTGTGGTCAAACCGTAAACTGAGCCGAGAGATCAACGGTTCTAATTTTAAGAACTGTGACCGACCGTTGGATGCTCGGTTCGGCTCGGTTTCGGTTCAGTTTCACTCGGTTCAGCTCGGTTCGTTCGGTTCGGCTCGGTTCTGTGCAGCCCTAAATGCAGCAGTTGAAAGGGACGTGTCAGAAGTTAAATGGATAAAAAATAATACGTGTAACAAACTTGGAGAAGGGAAAAGGTCATGAGAAGAGGCAAGATGTAGGACCAGAATATCGCCATGATATTACTCTTGCGAGATTAACAACACTCCTGCGAACACCACCACGAGTTCTTCAACAACAATTTGCGAGTATCACAAGATAATTTAAAGAGTGACGTAATAGCTGAGGAATGAAGAAACACGAGAAGAGCATGATAGTCCTGCGATGGTTACAACGCTTGCGATAATTGACATTATAACTACTGCGATAATATCGCAAGTCAGATCCGAAATTAAAGGACAATTTAGTTGTCATCCACTATGTAACTACCCTATATAAAGAGATCCAGTAGGTCCAGAAGAGGATGATGAATTTCTGAGTGCTAAGAAATCTTTGAGCAGAGAGAAAATCCAAGAGAGGAATTGTATTCTTGATTTCTTCCATTTCTTGTAAACATTTCTTTGAATCAAATAATAAAGCGTTGTTTTTAATCTTCAAATTTGTGTTGATTATTGTGAATTCTTGTGAAGGGTGTAGTGTAGGTTTTCCTGCAACTACATTTTGGCGCTAGAAACAGGGATGAATTGATGATTATTTGAAGAAAAAGATAAAAATTGACATTGTGATTGGAAGGAAT
This sequence comes from Papaver bracteatum, assembly GCA_023529315.1. NCBI lineage: Eukaryota > Viridiplantae > Streptophyta > Magnoliopsida > Ranunculales > Papaveraceae > Papaver > Papaver bracteatum. The sequence continues at coordinate 1,410,490 of JAJJWX010001343.1, forward strand.
TTGGAACAATTAGTGGAAGATCTTACGTAATTTCAATTTGAACTTCAAGAAGGGTTTTATGAAAATCCGCTAAAGTTTGAGTTCCTTGTCTAGATATACGATCTTTATCATCTGAGAGATCACTGTTCTTGGTCCTTAAAGTTCTAATCTCGTCCTTAGAATTGTGGTAAAAGCGTTTGAATTTGTTAGCCATGTCTAAACAAGATTTATGGTCAGTTTCTAAGAGACGAAATTTAGACCTGAGTTCATCTATGGAAAGAGAATTAATTCTATCATTAGAGGGACTCTTCAGAGAGTTATTGAGAATCTCTAGAAGAGTATCATCGTCTATTGGATTTGGAAAAGTACGAAGGAATACATCTTCGTCAGAAAGGCCGTAAACATCTCCGAAGAAGAAAAATAAGAAAAAATGCAAAGGAATACAAGGTTAAAGAATAAGAGAGAGATTTCTTACCATAAAGTTGATTGTTCGCAGCTTGGAGGCTTGCGACCTTATCTTGCGAGAAAGAAAGTTCAGTTTCCAACCGCTTGATATTTTCTTGAAGGTCAGCAGACCCCGAAAAATAAAAACCACGTGTAAATTAGTGTTGAGTGAGCTAACTTGGAATAGACGTAATTATTGACGAGAGGAGGTTTTGCTAATTTTATTTTTGTAGCATGTAAGGGAGGTAATGCAAATTACCAATCTTTACAATTAGCCTGTGTTTCTCGTCTCATCCATTGAAAGCACGCAAACTGGGTTACACGGACGCTCCATTTCTTGAGTCGTGTCCGCGTCCGACGCGCTCGGACGCTGACGTTGACGCTAAAATATGCACTGGGACGCTGCAATATTGGTCTCATATCCGCGTCAGTGTCCTGTCGTGTCCGTGTCGCCGCGTCCGCATCCGTGCAACCCAGCACGCAAATATATATCTTCTACCCAGCTGGAACTCGTGCTGCATACATGGCCACTCACAACCCTGTTTACACCTATGACTTGCTACCTGATAGTGGTGGGACTAATCACATGACAAAGGAAAAAGATGTATATTTAAAATTACAAAAGGCTTTTAAACTAAATTATTATAGCATAATACAGAGCAGTAGTAACATTATTTTGAGCTTTTATTTGTTTTAATTTTTACCTGAAGACAGGGTTTCAATCAAACATTTGCCTAAAACTGCTAACTTAATTGCCTTATGCTGATTGCCAAATTTTTCATTTTACAATCTAAATTAGCAGTTGAACACAACATAATTTGTATGCATTTGTGCCAGACAGTGCCAAAGAATTAGTTACTATGGATAAGACTCTATGGATACTATGACCAGAAAAATAAGACTCTCTTCTCTTGCATTGAGGGTGTCTACTTTGGGAGAAATATCTCCCAGTATTGAACCTCATTTCATTGAAGCCTCTCAATAGAAAGAAGTGCATCACATCTTTAGATGAAGATCTGCCATGGTCCTGCGAACGAAAATTTCTATGTTAACCGCATACCACATACAGAAATTTAGAAACACTAGAGGGACTTCACAGAAAGAATCATCACATAGATCCGACAAAGAAATATGGAATTCTCAGAAACATTCAACTCGGCTAGTTTTATCTTCTTTTTTTATTATTTTTTGGTCGAAAACAACTCCAACAGCTGGGCTAGATAGGTCACAGACTTCACAGAGTCACAGGTCATAAGCTTCATAAGTCAAGAAAGCTCAAATCTAACCCTGAATAGTCCCGCCTTACTTGTTCTGTGGTTTGGGTCAACAAATCAGTTCAGGTCATGTTTTACTAGTTTTACTTGGAGAGAAGAACATGAGAAACATCTGTAGTACCTAGCTTTAAGAGGATGGTCATTAAGCTCGTCATTATTAGATCATCATCACAAAACATCAGACAGATAAAACTTTGAAACATATCCCAGATACAAAACAAGGCAACATATTCTGCGATCAACCTTAGAGATAAGGCTAAAAGTCTCAGTATCTTATTTGAATGTACACTAACGGGTTTGGGAAAAAATATGGACCTGTCATTTTATTGAATCCTAATCATTCACCTACCACTTAACCTACCCATTCACCTACCACTTCACCTACCCCTTTACCTACCACTTCACCAACCACTTTACCTACCACTTTACCTACCACTTCACCTATCCATTTACCTACCACTTCACCTACCCCTTTGTACTCTATATATAGTCACTTCTCTTTGTAAAATTATATCATCAAAAATATCAAAAAAACATTGTATTCTTGTTATCTAAACACTCAATCAATGAATCTCTCTATTTTGGTTCAATCTTAATATGGTATCAGAGCAAGGAGAAGGATCCTTGTATCTAGTGTTGAAACTTCTGCAATGGAAACCCGTCGTCAATACAACATTAAAGATAAGTCTTCCACCTGCACTCATTGTAATAAACGTGGTCATAACAAAGACAACTGCTTTGAGATTGTCGGGTATCCAGATTGGTGGGATAATCTCGATCCTAAGAAAAAGAATTCCGCTGCAGCAGCACATGTGGTTAGCAATCTAACCTCCACTATGGAAACAACCAATGGTAAGGTTTTTAATGTTTCGCAAGTTGTTCCTAATAACTCATGGATAATTGATTCGGGTTGCACAGACCATATGACTTTTGATTCCAGACAGGTTTCTCCTCTTAAAACATCCATACACAACTCCGTTTGCACAGCAGATGGATCTTTGGCTCCAGTAATTGGAGAACAATCATTAAATCTTACTGATACATTGAGTCTAGATTCGGTTTTAGTCGTTCCCTCTCTAAGTTATAATCTATTATCAGTTTCCCAAATTACTAAAGTCTTACATTGTGTTGTTATCTTTTGGCCTAATTCTTGTGTGTTTAAGGACATCCGAACACGGCGGACGATTGGATCTGGGGTTAGAAGAGGAAAGCTCTACTTTCTAGATTTGGCGTCAAAAATTTCAGAAAGATTATCTAATGCTTTAGTTGTGAGTGGTACTCAGGGGGAGAAGGAGAAATCACAAATTTGTTTATGGCATAGACGGTTAGGGAATGCTTCTTTTGGCTACTTAAAAAGGCTATTTCCTAGTCTATTTTCAAAGGTTGATGTTTCTAGTTTTCAATGTGAAGAATGTGAACTAGATAAAATCCATCGTACTCTGTTTCCATCAAGTTTAAACAAAAGTATTATTCCATTCATGATTATTCATTCTGATGTTTGGGGGTCATCTAAAGTTAACACTCTTGGAAGCGCACGATGGTTCGTCACCTTTATTGATGATTGCACTAGGATGACATGGGTTTTCTTGATGAAATCAAAAGTTAAAGTGAATAATTTATTTCAGAGGTTTCACAAATTGGTCAACACACAATACAATACAAAGATTCAAGTTCTTCGAAGTGACAACGGAGGCGAATATTTAAGTACTGATTTTCAACATTATTTAAGAGAATGTGGTATTGTTCATCAGACAACTTGTCCTAATACTCCTCAACATAATGGGGTAGCTGAAAGAAAAAACCGTCACTTGCTTGAAGTTGTGCGTGCTTCATTAATATCAGCTCATATGCCGTTAACTTATTGGGGTGAAACTCTTACCTCTGCAGCATATGTGATCAACCGCACACCTTCCAGCACTATCATTTTTCAGATACCATTTCAAGCTCTCACTGAGGAAACAGTTTCACCAACAGTTCCAAACTTGCCTCCACGCATATTTGGTTGTGTAGCATTTGTGCACTTACACAAGAACCAACGGAGCAAGTTATCTCCCCGAGCTTTAAAATTTGTCTTCGTGGGATATGCTGCAAGTCAGAAAGGATATAGGTGATACCATCCTCCAACTAAACGAATGTACATCACATTGGATGTTAAGTTTCACGAACACGTGATGTATTACTCGAAGTCTGAACTTCAGGGGGAGTATGAAAAAGAAATTCAGACTCTTGACTATGAAGAAGACATAATCGAAGAAGATGTTGTTCTTGAAATTCCAAAAGAACAGAAAGTTAGTGGGGAAGAAATTAACACAGATGGTGAAATTGAAGCTATAAATGAAGTTGAAGAAGATAATGCAGATGGATCAGAAGATAATGCAGATGAAGTTGAAGAAGATAATGCAGATGAAGTTGAAGAAGATAATGATAGATCATCAACCCCAATCCAACCGTTCGCTGAAGATGTTCTTGAACCTGCAAAGAAACAATTGCCAGAACGTCAGAATAGAGGTATCCCTAAAACTATGTATGAACCTGATATTTCATCAAAATCTAAATATCCCATGAGTAATTATGTCTCTTATCACCGTCTGACCGAATCAAATAAGTCATTTGTGAATCAATTATCTACTGTAGTTTTTCCTAACAGCGTGCAGGAAGCATTATCTGATCCGAAATGGAGGGAAGCTATAATCGATGAGATGAAATCCTTATAATAAAATAATACTTGGGATATGGTTGAATGTCCAGAAGGAAAGAAAGTCGTGGGATGTCGTTGGGTTTTTACAGTCAAATACAAGGCAAATGGTGAAATTGAACGCTTTAAGGAAAGATTGGTTGCTAAAGGGTATAGCCAGACTTATGGTGTAGATTATAATGAGACATTCGCACTTGTATCTAAAATGAATACAGTGCGAGTCTTGTTGTCTCTTGCTGCAAATTTGGGTTGGCCATTGCAACAGTTTGATGTCAAGAACGCCTTTTTACATGGAGATTTGTCCGAAGAAGTGTATATGCATCTTCCACCAGGAATGATGGAGTCAAAGTTGCATAACGGAAAAGTTTGCAGGTTAAACAAGTCATTGTATGGTCTGAAACAATCTCCGAGAGCGTGGTTTGGAAGATTTACCAAGTCTATGAGAGCATTTGGTTATCGCCAGGCAAATTCAGATCATACTTTATTCTTAAAGATAAATCGAGGTAAGATTACAGCTTTAATCATATATGTAGATGACATGATAGTTACAGGAGATGATCCAGAAGAAAGAAAGGCTCTCCAAAATTATCTATCAAGTGAATTTCAGATGAAAGATCTTGCTTCTTTAAAATACTTCCTTGGAATTGAAGTGTCTCGATCAAAAGAAGGAATCTTCTTGTCACAAAGAAAATATGCCCTTGATTTGTTGGAGGAAACAGGTATGTCAGCGTGTCAACCTGTAGATACACCAGTAGAGCCAGGTTTGAAATTATGTTCGGATGTCAACCAAGTACATGGTGATAAAGGAAGATACCAAAGGCTCGTGGGTAGACTAATGTACTTGGCACATACAAGACCTGATCTTGCATATGCTTTGAGTATTGTTAGTCAATTCATGCATAATCCTGGAGAAACACATATGAATGCGGTAATGCGAATCCTAAGATACCTGAAGTCTGATCCGGGAAAAGGGATCTTGTTTAAAAGAGGTAAAGACTTCAAAAGTATGGACGCATATACTGATTCTGACTATGGTGGGTCATACGATGATATGAGGTCTACTTCAGGATATTTTACCTTCGTTGGGGGTAATCTTGTTACATGGAGAAGCAAGAAACAAGGAGTTGTTTCACGATCAAGTGCAGAAGCTGAATGGTGAGGTATGGCGCTGGGTATCTGCGAAGTGATGTGGTTAAAACGTCTGCTAACTGAATTGGGGTATCCTCCTAGGAAACCAATTCGTGTGTACTGTGATAACAAAGCGGCGTGTGATATTGCACACAATCCAGTTCATCATGATCGCACAAAACATGTGGATATAGATAGGTTCTTCATTAAATAAAAGTTGGATAATGAGATCGTGGAGTTGCCTAGAATTAGATCGGAAGATCAGGTAGCTGATATTTTAACTAAAGCAGTTCCAAGTAAGGTATTTCTGAAGTTTGTTGGCAAGCTAGGCATGAGCGACATATATGCACCAGCTTGAGGGGGAGTATTGAATCCTACTCATTCACATACCACTTCACCTACCCATTCACCTACCACTTCACCTACCACTTTACCTACCACTTCACCTACCACTTCACCTACCCCTTTACCTACCACTTCACCTACCACTTTGTACTCTATATATAGTCACTTCTCTTTGTAAAAGTATATCATCAAAAATATCAAAAAAACATTGTATTCTTGTTATCTAAACACTCAATCAATGAATCTCTCTATTTTGGTTCAATCTGAATACATGTCTTATTAGTGTCCCAAACCTCAACAAAAAAAACTGATTTTTTTACCTGCTAGATTCTAACCAATTTCTATTGGGCTAAGAATCTCATACCAATCTGTATCCAGTGGATATCGCTGATAAGAAAAGCAACAATGGTTGCTCTCCAATTTCAACACACAATTTATGTCAGCTAGAGAGACGTCCTGTTTTTGCTATAGACCCAACTGCTGCAACTATGGAGCAGATTTTTGTCTTTCTCATTTCAAATGGCTATCTAACGTAAGCATGATTGAAAAGTTTCATTGCAGTTTTTCATAGAATCTAAAATAGGTATAAACACATGCTTAGGAACGACTGATTCGTAAGCATGTTCTGTTTTCGTACAAACATCAAGAACTCAGTTGAGGTCCATACCATGTAAGATTTATTATGCTAATTATTTCAGTTTCAAAATGCACTTCAAACAATATGTGGTAAATATAAAACATAACTGAAAATTTCAAAGAAAATTTGTAGTATTACCTCCTTTGAAGCTTAATCGTACAACCTTCGTGTTGACCATATAAAGCAGCAGCACCCACCAACACAAGATAGTGACTTTCACTTCATTCATACTTTCTAAATTTCATCCACTTCCCATTATTCACTGGAGAACAACATGAATTTACCTTAACATCATATTCTTTTTCATGTTTCACTAAAGTGTACTAGCTCTAGAATGGATAGTCACACAGAAAGCAGTTTTCACTCCCAGTGCTTGATAGATACCATAAAAGACACATGGTAGAACCCACAAATGCAAGATAGTAAATCTTTACCTCAATTATACTTTTTAGCTGTCTCGATCTTTTTGCAAACCCACATCACTTCAGACATGTCATAACATACTCAAACAAGGACTAATAACATACGCTCTTCTTGTTCTTCTTAGACCTTTTCTCTATTATCGTCTTCCCCGTTGGGCCATTTTTCTTTCTCCGTGCACGAATGCCAAATTTCAGTGAAACTAAGCTTTCAACATAGTTTTCTACTTCAAACAACTCCCTTAGACAACGAATTCTTGGTTCTGTACAACTTTCCTGTTTTGGATCATATAAAACTAAGCCTGTTGAAGTCTTGAACAGAATCTTACCATCCTTGAAACACCAAATCAGCCTCAGAAATGGATTTTTTGTAACCAACTCTTGGCTAATGACAAAACGTTGATTCCAAGATTCTCGATATCCATAATTTCTCATCACCCATACTTCAACACGCATAAAAACAATAGCAACAACTAAACAAAGGGACCCTTCCAGCACTCCCAAAGTCATAAGAAAATCCTTCTCCAAAAGTTCTTTTGGCAGTTGCATTTCTTCGAACCTCTCATTGCTAATATCCAAAGACACTATAACTTTAGAAAAATCCTGCCCTTGGACATTGCTTTTGCCCAACCAGTGACGAATTCCATTAACAAGCACCCCAGGTTGATTAATACTACTATAAGGTAATAAATGAAACATATAAGGAATCATTTGTATGCTTCCCCACGAATTTGTTCCCAACGTATACACTTCAACTAAAGAACCATCCTTACTTCCCACCTTCTGCACAACTTTAACCAACTTATAATCGTCAATCTTATAATCATAATCAAATGCATAGTGACAGACATATCCTTTCTTAACTTCATTTCTTGATTTTGGTATCTTCCTGCATTCTCTAGTTGAAACATCATGCAAACTAAACCATTACAAGCACCTAAGAAACGATCTGGGATTCCAAACACAAAGGAACGGATTAAACTTGTTTTTTTGAATAGTAAGATTAAGACAACTCTATTAACAGATTGAAACATCATGCAAACTAAACCATTACAAGCACCTAAGAAACGATCTGGACTGTCTAGGGTTTTCCTGATTTAGATTTAAGCTTTGGTTAAGGAAAAAAATTAAAAAAATGGTCAATTCCATTTAAACAATATCAAGATCAAACTCACTCATTGTTGTTAGTGAGGAATGTAATGAATCGTTACTAGTTCCATTGTAATCACCATCTTCTAGATCAAACTTTTCACATCGAAGCTGTAGAAAATTGTTTACAAAAAGGGTTACACCAATAACACTTTTGTCAAATTTTAGGCTTTGTTACTTGGAATTGACGTTGACCTTCGTTGACTATTTGTTAATTAATTTTATAAAATCAAATTACAATCCCTAAAGGGGTGAGATCCACTTCAAAAAAAAGACCAAAGTTTTGGGTTTCAATTTGAGTTAATGAAACATCTTCTCATTTTGTTTATGGAGTTGTTAACTGGATCTATGGGTTTGATATAATGGTGAACGGTTTTTGCTTCTTTTTTATTCCATTTGGAGCATCAATAAGACCATCATATTCTAGTTCCATTGTAATCACCACTCATGAACCGTAACACCCATAGTTTCCTTTTGCAACACATAACACTTTCATTCAAATTACCTCAGATCATACCTCCATGGAAAATAGTAGCACCAACAGCTTCCTTCAAGAAATCTCCCTTCCAAACCCACACAAAACATCAATAAGACCATCATATTCTTAGATACTCACCGGAACTAACAATTTAAAATCCCCTTTCTGTAACTGAATCTTGCTCAATCTTTCGACAACTCGCTGTAAAATCAAATCCACCATAACCCAAAGCTCCATTCATCCATCCAATTCGGCAGCAGCAACAATTTTTTCTTGGTTCACTGATTTCTTCTCAATCTGGTTCTCAATAACAACACAAATACCATCTCCCAGTGCATCTTTATGAGCACCAACTCCAGTTCCATCGCAGCATCATTTGGAAACCCTAACTATCTCACAGCTACATAATTCTGTCAGAACCCTTTAAGCATATGATGAGATGTACATTAACAACATCATCTCTCAGCAAACACTCACCATTTCTGAGCATCAAATCTTTGTATCTTCAACCAAACCTTAATTATGCATCTGCAATTACATGTAGCAATCAACACAAATGTCTCAATCAACCATATAACACAACTGATACTTGTTCTTCATCGTCTAACCATGTAAATCGTCACCGTTTTTTATTCCTTGTCCACCTAAAAACTTTCCTCCACCGATTTCAATCAGCTCAAATTAACACCATCGATTCAAATTAGAACACAAACTTATGAACTAAAAAGACGAAATTCAAGAAACCCATGAAGGTTTATATATCGAATTTCAGTAAAAAGGTTCAATTAATAAGAACCCTAAATCAATTTATAACTCAATTCCGCAATATCAGAAGAATTACCTGTAGAAGAAAAAGAAGTAACCCAAGATGAAGGTGTTATCGGTGGTGGTGGCGGCGACTGTGATATTCAAATGAGAGTGGTGGTGACGTCGATTGGGATTGATATTGATGTGGAGAAGTGAAGTGGAGAAGTTGAACAGAGATAGAGAAAGAAAAATGAACAGGTTAGGTTGCGTTAATAACTATGGACTAAATCATATCCCTCAAATTTCTTCAAGATGTCTATGTTCACACGAGATTTCTCCACTATCAAAGGACAAAATTGTAAACTAAGATTTCATTTTCTCATGTAGGTCAACGAGAAAATGACCAGACGACCGAGAAATTGACTTTTCCAACGGATTTGGATGGAAAACATCCAACATGCCTATATTTGTAAATGGGAAAAAACGGGAGTACATCTGTTTATAATCCCTTTTATATATATAAGTGGATTGTAGTTCTCGTGATGGTCATATGTTACAACACAGGTATGAAGTTTGCAGTGGTAGTGATAGAGCGGTGCTGACGAAGTGTTTGGAGAAGGAAGAAAAGATAGGTTCACACTTTCCTGATTATTATGTAGTGTAAATGTTAATAAAGTGAAGGGTACGATAGTAAATTCGTTTAGTAATTTAATTTTATAAAACTTTTTTAATAAGAGGGAGGATCCCCTTACACTTTTTTTTTCACACTATCTCACACTTTGAGAGACATTTTCTTAACCAAAATCAAACAGTAGCGTATTTGAAGCTAATATTTTGGGAATATGCTCGTCTTACAAAGCTCTACATACCCACAAAAAATGAGCTCATTCCGAAATACCAAACTTCACCATCCACCAGTCTTAATCTTAACGGTTGAGAATTAGTAGACTTTCGACGGTCAATTTTCAAAGTAGTATATGGCGGAGCTATATGTTTCGGAATTAGCTCATTTTTTGTGGGTATGTAGATCTTTGTAAGACGAACATATTCGCAAGATATCAGCTTCAAATACGTTACCGGTTAATTTTGGTTAGGAAAAATGTCTCCAAACATGTGAGATAGTGTGAAAATAAGGGTGTGATGGGATCCTTCCTCTTTTAATAATTTGTAAACAGGAGTCAAGATTTAACGCGGGTCACCGTCACTTCCAAGTACCAAACCCTAAGTTGGACAAAAGTTAGACCAAACACTAATATTGGACAAAATGTAAGTACCAAACACCAAATAACCCTTACAAAAACTCAGTTTCCTTTTTTGGTCCACAAGGAAACTCATATAGTAAATATTTGTTTGACCTTTTTTTGTTACACTTCTCTCAACTCGATCATAACCATCCATTATTCTTAACAGCTCTATTTACTCTACCGTCGGACCCCAACGAATATTTTTTCAAGAATTAGGTAAAAATGTTTCTATATATATATATATATAAAATAATTTTAATTTTTCTTCTCAAATCACTCCAAATCATCTTCCTACAACTTGATTTTTCCACTCAAATCTCTCAAATTATCTTTTTGACTTAAAAATTTCTTCATTTTTTTTTTGTTCATCTCTTTTGTTTGTAGACAACAATGTCGCAACCTCAAACGTCGAAACCTAAACCGAGAAAGAGATTCATTGTTTTAGAGAATAAAGGAAGTTGTGTGGATAAATGTAAGTTTTATGAAAAACTTTTTGAAAGATTGGCACAAGCTTGTGATGGAAATCCATACAGTCGTAATGTAAGTGGAATTCATAGTAGGTTTAGCATTATCAAGACAAAAGTGAAAAAAAAAATCTCAATATATTTTGCAATAATCGGCACAAATAATCCAAAATTGGATTCTAATAACCGGTATGTTATCTAAACATGTTTATAATAATCGTTTTGTTTACATTGATGTAGGGTATAATGGAAAGATCTGTATTTTTCAAGACATACAATAAAACATTGAGCCGCGATGATGAATTTGAGATGTTTAAAGACATTGGAAATATAGTTGAGGATGAAGATGAAGATATGGATCAAGATGTGTTTCATTTTTCAAGTCAATATCCTAGTAATACCCCAAATATGTTTTCTAGTGAATATCCCAAATTCTCGAAATCCATCTTCAAAAGCGAATTTGCTTAAATCCCATTTTCGAATCAATTTCCAAACCCATTTAACATCCTTTGTGGTATCCCTTTCTAACAATCGTATCCTACATGTACCAACCAATATACAATGCCTGGATCTTCATTTGGTGGATTTAGCAACGATAAAATTGTACCCGATAAACGCAAGCCAGAAGTTGTTCTTAGAAAGACCAAAGTCACTAAAAGGGTCTCTTAAACAAGCACATACGCTACACCCTCATTGCGAGAATCCCAAATGAGCAATGCAGGCACTAATGTTGTTAATTATCTGAAATAATCTTGAATGATAGTCGCACCTCATCAACAACAACAAAACAAAATTATACGAAATCTCCGAACAGTAACACAACAACAATAAACTACTATGAACAAATATAAGGGTGAAAGGCTTATGATGGAAATGTATCTCAGCTACTTGGCTCTAAATGTAAGTTTATACTTTGTTCTAAAACGGAAACCCATTTTGGTTAAGCATATGGATTATAATGAACCTCCCAGATTATCATCTTCATCACAAAAACACACGTACGAGTCCTAATTTAAAGTTTGTTAGTTTTAAGTTATTGAATTATTAAATATGTTAGTTGCATTGTTTTTATTTAAGTAATGTTGTGCTTTAATTTTTGTTTTTATTTAAGTAAACTTTAGATTCGGTTTTTACTTAAGTGAAGTCGAAATGTAGTTTTCATTTATTAAGTAATACCAGCGTCTATATTTGATATTTCGATAAGTTGAATTCAATTTTGTAGAATCAATCTCAATTATTTCTCCAACGACTACTTTGGACGATTATCTTATAAATTGTGTTACCCTTCTCCAAACAACACACACCAAATTCAAAGCATTTGTCCTCTCCATCTTTTCTAAAATATCTTTTATGAGGATAACATAGTTATGGCTGGGTATTCTGTAGAAAAAGATATTGCAATCACCAGAACGTATGTGAGTGTTGTGTTTATGCCTAATATAGCACGACAACAATTTCCTGCAATTGACATTTGGATGTTGGTGTATGGTCATCGAGGAGCCGAGCAACGCATATAAGGTCGGGTTTTTCGAATTCTTAGTGCAGTACAAAAGTACGTTCAAACCTAAAAAGGGATTCATGGTTATACCTCTCTTAACATGAAAATTGTAGCTACTATAAGTCATGATAATTACTTAACTTCTTTCAATTAAACATTAACCTTTCTCGATATGTTTGTTTTATGTTGGAGGAAATTTCCAAATTATTATCTGACGGCTGAATACCCGTACAAAATTTAAATTTTTTGAATGTTACTTAATTTTGAAAGCTAAATTTTCATATATTAACCCAGAAATTAGGCCCAGTGATCCTCCGGAATCGACAATTAATATATACAACCATCGTTCCATATTTTTTGGGTAAATCATCTATAAACCCTCACGAGAATAAACTCGTCCACTAGGGATACCTTGGGGTGAAAAGGCTTGTTGCATATGTTAAATGTAACTGTGATTCCTACGTAAGTGGGTTAGGTTTTGAATCATTCAATTTACTTGTAATTCGTTTTATGACTTGGATCGTGTACGTCATATATGCATAACCATGTTCTTCATATGTTGTCCTGCTTTGGGAATGGTATAGTGGCATCTTGACTGTTTGGTACAAAGCAACTTGATGATGCATTCGAATCACTAGACATGCTCAGGGTTGTCGATGAGTCACATGTATATAGTTTCTCATAAATTTTGACAAAAGTTATATGCCATGGAAATCCATCTTTGAGATAGAGTTGATGTTTCAACTCCTTTGAGTAGTCGAATATGAACTATTCTGCAGCGTTCCTATTCCATCGCTTTTTCTCAGGAAATCATATCCATATATAAACACAAAATAAAGATTAATTTTCATTATGAGAACACCAAACTACATCACAAACATAACATAAAAGTATTAATAATATAAGTGATATTCACATCTGCACCCCAATTGACATTGGGATTTATAAACTGCACTCAAATGTTCATTTCCAATAAGTCTTGTGACCGCATTAACATCCTCGTCGGTCATTCGAACAAAAGGAGTTGGTAAACTTAGGAAGAGATGATGATTGACCGCCACCAACTCATTTGCATATATGTATCGCATATGCGGTAGTGGGCGGATATAAGCATTGGATCTTGTGAACTATACACACATATATTTCCTCTGTGTTCAATTGTATCGAAGTACTTTCCGACTTACATTTGACTCCACCGCTCCATATACTCAAAATCATATACTTGTTTGAAATGCAAGGTATTATGATAGTTGTTGTCGTACAATTAGTTGGTGGTGATGTTTACCATTGCATCAGGTGGATTGAACAGTAATACTGTAATTCCAACTAATTGTGTGAGATACCATTTCGCCAAACATAAGGCATTGTTTCCAAACAGATCAGAAAAGAATTTGCATGTTTTGGAGAGTTGTTTTGCAAGTCTAACCTCACCTTTATTTTCCCATTTTCTGGCTAACCACGACATCAATATTACTTGATAGAACGAGTAGTTATCTATTTGGTTACGAACCTGTGTCTTTGAATGGAAACTGTTTGTACCCTATTAAAATAGTGCACGTGCGTACCGCACAAGTTATTTGATATCGGTAAAATACGGTTTATTAAGGAAACTTGTGGGTTTATTGAGCAAACCCACATGGTTTATTATGGAAGCCCAATACGGTTTATTATGGAAACCCGTGGGTTTATTGAGGAAACCCACGTGGCTTATTATGGAAGCCCAGTTTGGTTTATTATGGAAACCCGTGGGTTTATTGAGGAAACCCACATGGCTTATTATGGAAGCCCAGTTTGGTTTATTATGGAAACCCGTGGGTTTATTGAGGAAACCCACATGGATTATTAGGGAAGCCCAGTTTGGTTTATTACGCAAACCCGTGGGTTTATTGAGGAAGCCCACATGGCTTAATATAGAAGCCCAGCCTAGCTTATTATAGAAACCCAAAGGACTTACCTGTAGAAGTCATTTTTAGATAGACACAAATCTTGGAAGATAGACAAGGATCTTCCAAGATAGATACAAATCTTGAAGAGATAAATATTCATCTTTCAAGATAGATACAAATGTTGTAGGGACAAATCTTGTGAAGATAATAAGGATCTTCCAAGATAAACTTAAATCTTGACAAGATATATAAGGATCTTTCAAGATAGACAAGAATCTTAAAGGATAAGTACAAATCTTGGTGGTTATTCTGGATATTTACAAATCTAGGGTTATTATGGAACCAAATTAGGGTTTTAGGCCTATAAATATAGGCTAAAATCTAACTCAAAAGGTAGACAACTTCTATTTCTTTTCTCCACAACTCACATGCTTAAGAACTCCTTCTGACTTTAGCATCGGAGTGTCTTTGCAGGTACCCCCCCACCCCCACCCCACACACACACACCTTTCTCAACATTGATCATAGTTTTCATCAACGATTTTTGGAGAAAGTGGATCTACGGCGGAGATTCAATCCATCTACACATATCTCAAAGATTGTTGGGGTAAATATTTTTGCACCAACAGAAACCATATCATGTTGTTTACCTCTTCGTTTGTCTCTTTGTTTATCATCATATATATAATTGATCCGCCTTCCATGGATCTAAATCTAGCATATGTTTCTATTGTATACTGGGAAATAGACATCGAAAATGTGCCGAAAACCAAGGATGCAAAATCATCAAATATTAAAAGATTATTTATGACCAACGGTATCATACAATTTGAAAACGCATGGGTATAACAACCACACCCAATATTTCGTTCGACAATCTATATGGACTAAATCCCAGTATAATTTCGAGAGCACCAGCTTAAAAGTGAGACTCAATCAAGAAAGATATCAAAGATGAAAAAGTGGGGGGTACAACAACCACACCCAATATTTCGTTTAGGTAATCTGTCATACTCAATCAATAAAAATGCATACAAGAGTTATATCTCTGTTTCTCAATGTAATCAGCAAATCAAACAGATAGAAATCCGCGAGCCTGATTATTATGAGAAACAACTTGAACGGTACCAAAGACCAATGTTCCAGTGTCAATCAATTTATATCAACAACCAAAGGTTGGATTATCTAATTGATTGAACTACGCACAGCCTGTGATATTTTAATTATATAGAAAATATAATGCGGAAAAGAAATAACACAGACACTAGAATTTTTGTTAACGAGGAAACCGCAAATGCAGAAAAACCCCGAGACCTAGTCCAGATTTGAACACCACACTGTATTAAGCCGCTACATACTCTAGCCTACTACAAGTTGACTTTGGACTGGAATGTAGTTGAGCCCAAACCAATCTCACATTGATTAAGGTACAACCGCGTTCCTTACGCCTCTGAATCCCAGCAGGACTCTACGCACTTGATTCCCTTAGTTGATATCACCCACAACTAAGAGTTGCAATGACCCTAAGTCGAAGACTTGATAGTCAAATTTGTCTCACACAAAAGAGTTTATTGAATAGATAAATCTATCTCTGTTAAGTGCATATTTTGCATATATTTAGTGTCGAATCCATGCTAGTAATTGTTTAGTTTCTTTCAAAATTATTGTATATTATGTTTGTTTTTCTTTATTTGTGTTTTGCTAGGTGATCATCCAAAAGAAGCGATTTGGCACTTAATTGTGCAATAAAAGAAGTTAGCCGAAAGCGGAGAAGGGCCAAAGACCCAAGTGGAGCTCATTCATATCTAGGAGTGTTTTCTATCATCTTGTAGAGGACGAAAAGACGAACGCAACGACGAAAGAATGGAGTTATTCCGATGTTGTATGAAGATTTTATGGGCATTTGAAGCAAGCAAAATTGAAAAATTGTTTGCACGCAGAATTTATAAGGGGCGTCCATTTTGCTAAGGGGCACACTATTTCAAAGGAAGTGCTAAAGGAAGTCAGGTCTTTTACTTGAGGGGAAGCCATAATTTGAATACTTATAATGGCACCGTACATTCAGTTCAGGGCACCTCATATTATTATTATTATTATTATCACAACGAGTTCAGGGAGTTGAAGATGGAGGAAACTGAAGTTGAGACTCGAGCCTGTGTTGGTTTGCAGCTTCATTTGTTGTGATCGCCGGTGATGGAATTGGTCTGTGGTTGAGTTAGACAATGAAGCAAACTCAGGTGATGGACTGTTTGCTGGTGGAGTTGCTGTTGGAGTTCAACAACGATGATGATTAATGGAAAGAATACAGCTTTGATTCGATGGTGATGCTGAGGTATTCGAGTTATGGAAATGCAGTGAAAGACGAGATGAAATCAAGTCTGTGATGAGACAACAATGGAGTTGAGTTTAGCTTGCTGCAATACTCGGTAGTTGATGGTAAATATCGGTGATAGGAGTTGCTGCCATCTATCGATAGAAAGAGAATGGAGCTGTATCGGTTTTTGGTATTTCCAGTGAACGAGTTTCTGCATCATTGATCGGAGTTGATTGGATATGGAAGCGAGCAAGATGTGTTGGTGTTGCTGCAGTTGATGAACGATGATGGAGAGGATTCGAGTATGTGGGTTTGAACAAGCGATGACGATGAAGAAGAACTGTACATACTGTTTACGGAAGTTGGTGTTAATGGCTTTTGACGAAGAAATGTATTTCGCAGCCATTCATGGCAGAGATCGAGACTGAAGAATATTGGGAATGATTGGTTACTGTTGTTGGATAGTGAGTGATACGCTGAAGTTGGTGGAGCTCGAGTCTATATAGTTTGCTGAGAATCAATAACGACGAAAGCAACTGATGATGGTCATTCGCAGTAATGACATGGAAGTGTTGGAGCTCGTGATACTTCCGGCGAAGTAACTGTTAAGTCAGTGAGATTGGTGATGCCAGGGATCAATAAAAGGAGTTGTTTATGGTGCTAGGCAGAGATAGAAGATGGTCGAGACTGTGGAGTATGAGAACACGAGTTCGAGTTTCCGTGGAGAACAAACCACGGTATGAGTGAATTTGAATTCAAGAGGAGTTGCGGCTGGGAAGTTTTAGCCGTACAACGATTTATAAAAGAGCAAAAGTTCCAGGAGAACTTACGTCTAGGAAGTCCTAGCCGTGATGAAGAGAAGAATTCCGAGTGAAAATCCAGCAGAAATTATCGTTGGTGATGTTTCTGTCCGAGGGAAATTTGGGAACTATGCCTGTCAGTTCCAGGAAACTGACAGGCCAATGGCAGTTGAAGTTTGATAATGGGCTGGGCTTATTCAGGGCTACTCGTGGCCCATTGGCTGAGTGTGTTTACTCCACACGAATTTGGCTTGATTTTGGGAATTTGGCTAGTATTTGGCAACCATTTTGCAAGGGATTCGATGTACGGGAACAACTACAATTGGGATACCTATATAAGAGAACTTCTAATATTTTTGGGAAATCAATCTTTAATCTTCTATCAAGCATTGGAGAGGAGAACTCAAGAGAAGAAAAGCTAGGGTTTTGGAGCGATTCATCACCGTAACTATTTCTTTTCCATTTTATCTTATGAAACTCATGGGTTTTATTAGTACCATGAGTAGCTAAACTTCTTAGTGATTGGGGATGAATTCTAGGTTCTAGACAATGATTTGAGTTTTTATATAAATTTATTTTGAAGTTCTTCACATGATTATTGATCGTTTTTACTAATTAGAATTTTTATGATTAATTGATAGATTGTTTAGGTGGCCAACTGAACTAATTTTTTGATTCAATCAAATGCTAGTATTGAGTTAGGAGATAAGTAATAGTCGAATAATTCATACAAAAGTAGAGTACACAAGACCTTGCAGAGGGAATATGTGTAGCGATTGTGTGTATAAATAACACTAGAAAGTGGACCTTGAGCTAAGAGTCTAACTACTAGGATCAATCTATAATTCACAAAAGATAAAGCATTCGTAGAAATTACACCTTGAGTGAGCTACTACTAGGTGGTTTAGATGAATAGAATATGGTATTGGAGAGCTTCCGTACTCAGTGATATAAGGAATTTAGGGAATATCACTGAGCTAGCTGTTATTCCACGGTTGGTAATAATCTGTGATTAATTGTATTAATGGATGAATATAATAACTTGATGACGCTTTAGTAACGAAGAAGGATTCCCTGGTCATATTTCTCTATATTGCTTGCAACTTAATTATTTTTTAATTGCTTTGATTTTACTATGAATCTAAAACAAAATCCCCTCATTGTGACATTTTTGACAACTAAACTCCCCGCTCTTCGTGAGAACGAACCTTATTTGCCACTATATTATTTATTAGTAAAGTAGAATATAAGTGAATTAATTTGAGCACCTACGACACGCATCAATCTCCCACAGAAATACCTACGAGCTTTTTTCCGTCTTTTGATAAATCAAGGTGAACAAGAACCAATTGATACACCGGACTTATATTCCCGAAGAACAACCTAGTAATATCAAGCACCTCATAATAACCTAACTGTGTGGTAGCGGAACAAGATATTGTGGAATCACAAAGAAGAGCTTTGTGATTACTTTTTATCTTACATATCGGAGATTAAATCTCGAGCAAATATTAGAGAAGATAGAACTTAATACGATAGAACAAAATAAGATCAGAAAATGCAACTATAGAGAAAATAGTTGGGTTTGGCTTCAGAATCCAAATGAAGTCTTTAAGTCGTTAACCTATAATGGTTTTAGAAAAACCTAGGTTAAAAGAGAATCGACTCTAGTCGCAACTAGTATCATACATGAGGTGTGGGGATTAGGTTTCCCATTTGCTAGAGTTCTCCCTTATATAGTCTTCAAATCAGGGTTTGCAATCAATGCCACATTGGTAACAAAGCATTCAATATTCACCGTTAGATGAAAACCTGATTACACAAATGAAATGTTCCTTCATTAAGATATGGGTAACCGTACCTAAACGTGTACACCTAGTTGGATCAACAATAGTTAAACGAAGTTAGTCATATGAACACTTTCATATCAACCTTGTTCATCTTAATCACAACTAGTTCAAATGACTCAAATGAAACTAGTTATAGAGTTGTTCAATTGTTTATATTCTTATAGAAGTATACAAGGCACAATTGAAGCAAAATAGGTTTTGATTAACTCGAATCATTTCATGAACATTATAACCACGGTTTGCAAAGATTGCATTCCTTATTATGTAAATATATTTGTTGATGAGTATGTAAACATACTTAACCGATTTTAGAACTTAACCCACTCAAGTATGCAAACGAGTACGCATACCTAAGAATTTCGGACTTGGTCTGTCCGCCAGTATGCAAACGGGGTATGCATATTGTTGTTCACAACCGATCTCAGTTGAATTAGTATGCAAATGGGTACGCATACTAAATTCCCAGACTTTAACTGTTAAACCAGTGCGCATACGGGTATACATACTAAGTTCCCGAACTTTAACTGTTAAACCAGTATGCATAAGGGTATACATACTAAGTTCCCGGAATTTAACTGTTAAACCAGTACACATATGGGTATGCATGCTAAGTTCCCGGACTTGGAATACACTTGCAACAGTTAGCATACAAGTATGTATACTGTGCTATATCCAATCAATGATTAATTGTTCTTGATGTAGTTTTAACAGTGGTAAGTAGAGTATCGTTCGCTCGGACTTTTTTAAAGAATTGGTTTTGAGACTAACTAAGAAAAGTACTAAAGAAAATTTGCTAAGATGATTAATGAGAGAAAAACCCAGAGTTGGGATTCCACCAAATCAAATGTGTAAAATAATCATTCCTTTCTAAAAAATATTCGTGATATAACTCGAGACAGTTCGAACCCAATCTCATGTCTCGGAAAATATTACAGTTAAAATAGATAACAACTTATGTTGTAAACCAAAACGGTATAACCTCCTTCGCTTATAAAAGATCGATAGCCAAAGACTATCCAAAACAATTATTATGAAGCTAAATATGAAGAGAGATTAATTAAAAAATTTAAGCTCCAAAAGAATATTTATTCAAAAAGTACTAGAATTTCTTACACGATTTATTGGCTTCCTCCTTAGTCCCGGTGGAGAGAACTAGCTTTCCATTATAAAATTGAAAATAAAACAAACCGTCTAAAACTATAGTGGTCTCGGCTCCTCCCCTCCGTCCAAACTGACTCCCTAGAACACCATTTTATATCATCCATTTTTCCTGTATCTTTAAATAGAAAATATATCAATTAATTGCTCCAAATTCTTGGAAGCTTTACCTTCACGTGCAAAATTCCATCGACCACAAACAAAAGTTCATAATCCATGTGCCAACCCCACTTTAGCATATGCATGCCTTAGTCCATAAAACGTTCCACCCCTTGTCTCTAGCCAGCACCTCCTTTCTATGTGAAACAAGTAGAAAATATGCAAACGATGTATATAAGGGATGTAGGCCTTGTTTGGTAAAATTTATGATTATCTATTTATGATTATAGATAATCATAAATTGATAAATGATTTTGATATAATCATTTTTAAAATAAATTTTTCCAAACACTTTTTTCAAATAATTGATTATCATAGAACGATGATCTCAAAAAGGAGAAGAAAAAATAATGATCTACGATGTTTTTTTAGTCCTATGTTGTTTTGATGTCTCTCTCTTGATAGTTTAGAGAAAATAAGAAGAAAAAATTCAATTTGAGTTTCTTAGAAAAAATAATTAATTATAATAAATTTTCAAAACAATTTTTTCTTGTTTATGGAAATAATGAATTTTTTCAATTATGATTAAAATAAACAATTATTATAATGGTTACCAAACGCATATAAAATCCATTATAATCTGCATAATGGATTATGGGCTGATAATCCATTAAAATAATGGTTACCAAACAGCCCTGTAATGCTCCCTTGTCGTCATCCTCATTAATTTGCATTCGAAATTTCCAAACTAGTCCACTCAACCTGTTTCCTATGCAGCTCTTTTCCCACTTCCATAATTTAGAAAATATTATTTTATTTTTTCTCTTCATGATTATGGTAAGTAATTAGTACACTTGTCGTATATTATTTCGCCATTTCACTTTCCCTTCGGTTCCATACCAATGTCCAAATCTTCGGAATCCAAGTGGGCCCAGGAAATGATGCTTCAGCCCGTTTACTCCATAACCGTGTATTAACTCAGTTTTATTCGTTTTTCTTGCCAGAGCCCATTTTATTCATGTACCTGCAAAAATCCAATAAATACCAAAATCAATATAAAAATAAGGCCCAACAATGTATATTTTGGGTGGTAAATATACAAGAATTTAACGCTCATCACACCCCCAAACCTACAATTTGCTAGTCCCAAGCAAAACTAAAATTAAATAAAAATCTTAACTCACTCATCACGGTTACTTGAGTGGCATCGTTTTTGCACACCCTAGTTTTATTTAGCCCATTTTATTTGTGCAATATAAAAATAAGGCCCAACAAGCGTATGCAACAAGCCTTTAAACCCCTAAGTGGCCCTAGCGGCCGAGTTATAGTCTCGGGAGGGTTTACTAGAGATATACTCACAAAACCTTTACTCCAGACCCTAGATATCTACACAGAACCTTGAAAGGCACTAAAGAATCTACTTGGTTGGCATACTTATTAACTACAGGAGGAAGTACCCTGAAGCGAAATTCCAATTGTTGTACACGAGTTTGCACTCAAGCATACTAAAATTCATATATAAGTGACAGAGCTCTACTCAGATAGTCGCACTATGGACATCAATATCCGGAGTCAACAAATCACATGGATAGATTAAGAGATGGATATAGAGGAAAACATAGATGGTTTTGATGTTGACTAGGTGAATGGTGTTTCTCATATCTGTCTGAAGGCCACTTCCAAAATGAACCTATCCTAATGGAATGAGATACTGGTCTGACTAATATCAACACAACTGGCATATACAAGGGAACCAGTGGTCGACAATCCTAATTCTAGATCAACTCGTCTGGCATATACAAGGGAACCAGCGGTCGATTTTATTACACAATAATAAACTTTTCATTTATTTATTTTTAACTGCATGATTTGATCTTTTGGATCCAAGCGCATGCTTCTTGTCAGCAGATTACATGATAGTTCCCATGGATCCTGCGTTCCACGCTTTTTTAGGCGACGGAGACAGTGAGAACACACACATATTGCTATCCAAGTGTTTATTTTTATTTTTGAGAATTATTCCGTTTGGTTTGTTCTTTTTTTTTAGTAACTCAATCACTCTATTTCATCCTAGAAGTGGTAACAACTTGAACCGTGAGCCCCACCTAATCACTTAGAGAAACATATTTTAAAAAGAAAACAAAATAAAAATAGAAGTGAAAAGGACTCAACGAGATATGGCGAAACTACCATATTATTTCTAACACCTGAGCTCTGTGCTTTTATGAATAGACTCTTTAGATGTTTCCATCTACTCAGATTGGTTCCTCAACTCCTACACCCAAAATTCTTCCATCCACTTAGATTGGTTAGTGCCATCCTTAATAGGCATAAATTTCTAGGCTCTGGAGTTTAATAATGCAACTAAAACGTTTCTCCCATACCCCCAAACTTAAACCTAACATTGCCCTCAATGTTCTAAAGATAAAATTAAAAGCATGAACAAGGAGAAACTGTTACCATTTGAAGCAAAAAGAATTAAGGAAAGATATTACCATGTTGCATGAGTATTGGGTTACCGACCAAGAAGTGCTTAGTTTAACGTCTTCAGCCAGACATATGAAAGAATTAATCACCTCATATCATAAAGCAATAACCGAAACAACTGTGGATCATCTGCATCAAAAAGTGTTAACACAGATAAAAGGAAACGGCAACAAACCAAGAATAAACATAGCACAGCTTTGCCTAGTTTCCTGTTAAGATAACTACATCTAGTTGTGGTTCAGGTTCAGGTTCAATAAAGGGGTCTAAATAAAATATTTTCATGGGTTGCCCCTCCTCATAAGTAAAATCCGAAATATCTGGTTCTAAGGTCTGGAAAAATTTAAAAGCACATAATAATAACCTGAATAATTGAGGATCCTCTAAGTCAATCAGATTTGACTTACACAGTTGACCATAATGAGAGTGGTGGTCATTCTTAATCAAATATGTCAATTAGATTTTCCTAAAATAATTAGGTTTAGTCTTTGAACTTAATAATTGACACATTTCAAATTCAAACGTTCCCACATTTGGAAGAAAATTATTTGGTGGGAAAACAAAATCAATCTGGGTATCATAGCCTGGGTAAACCACATCAACCAGAGGATGGGTTTCTAACAACTGGACTTCCTTATGGACATCACTAGGTTCAGGAAAACGTGTATGAAGATACTCTTTTAAAATGGTTGAGGCACATATGTTAAGTCCCAAGTGAGGGTTCTTTGTAAGAGCTAAAGGTAAGGCACGGGGAGAATGATAATCACCCCCAAACTTAGAGTTTTGGGTGTCTCTAGATATACTAGCTATAATTTACCTAATTTCTAGATCATCAAAATCCTGAAAATGGTCAATTGCTTCTTGTAGGTCATATTTAGGTGATGCATCCTCATACATATTTAAAAGCTCTACGAGTTCATTTTCTTCGTCTAAGACTGTTGTTTCTAAATCTGTAGACTCTAAAATATTATTCTCAAAAGAAACTCGTTCCTCTAAACCATTATTGGCTTCGTAATCAAAAGGAAATACTACATCATCTAAAACGGGGGTATCTTGTCAAATCCTTATCCTTTTGAATTGGTGAATAATTAAATTATTTGGATTTGGACTAGAAATATTATTATCATTATAAAGCTCAATTGGAGTAGTAAATTCCTGATCACTATGCCTACATATTTCAAATTCTTCATCAACACTATCACCATTATAATAACATGAAAATGATCAAACCTCATCTAAAGTAGTGTTACCAATTCTAACCTCGTCATCTTGATTATGCAAATAACTATCCTCATTTTCAAGGGTATTATTGGAAACACTATATTGGAAATTAAGATTATTTCGAGCAATTCTTTCATGTGCCTTTAACTCAAGTCTACGTGTCGACTCAGCTATCCTCTCAAGGGTCTGTTCTAAAGAAAGTTCCCTTAATGTTGGATCTAAGTTTTCTTTTAACCTCTTGAAGGTGTGTTCTAAAGAAGGTTCACTCATTGTTACAGTTCTTTTGTCCATAACTAAGCTATTTGTATTCTCAGCCATCAGCTTGAGAGACTCTTCTAGAGGAAGAATAGGACTAGAAGTAATAGTCATCCTTTTGAGAGACTCTTCTAGAGGAAGAATAGGAACGGAAGGATCATAATAAGGACTAGTTTTCAACTCTTTAATTAAGTCGTCCAAAGACGAAGTACTAGTACTATAATATTCCTTATATTCTTGCTCGTATGACCGGTGCACGTGTGAATAGTAATTGGGCTCACCATGGTATGACCCATATTCTTCAAAAGGGCGTTCCCAACCACTATTCACACTATAGTCATAATAAGGATAATGTCCATGTTGCTCAGTCAAATAATCATTGTATTGGCTATTATAATACTAGTTCAACATTCTATTGTGCATGTGCAAATGCAAGGTTGACTAAAATGGGTAGGCTCAGGTTACCACAGCAAAATATACCCAAAGGTACTAGGCTGAGGTTTGTGGACTTTCAGCTGGTAACTCCCATAAGGCTCAAGGCACGGGTTCAGCTTACTAATCCACGAGTTTTCCTAAACTCTAGTCTGACGATGCAATTGGTGTGTCCACGTGTTTTATTTTTTTTATATAAATAAAATAATAAAAATAAAATAAAATAAACAACAATATATACAAGTCCAAAAATAAAGAAAAAATAAAACTAACAAAAATAAATAAAAAATTTGGATTTTCTGTACTTTTTTACGCAAGTTAAACTTTCCACTTTTAGCTTCAAGCAAAACCTGCACACTAAAAAAAAATACCCAAATTAAAATCTAATAAAGAAATAAAATATAATAAATAAACCTACAAAAATAAAATCTAAAACCTAACCTAAAAACAAGTCCGCGTCGGCGGCGCCAAAAACTGATGTAGTTTTAACAGTGGTAAGTAGAATATCGTTCGCTCAGACTTTTTTAAAGAATTGGTCTTGAGACTAACTAAGAAAAGTACTAAAGAAAATTTGCTAAGATGATTAATGAGAGAAAACCCAGGGTTTGGGATTCCACCAAATCAATTGTGTAAAATAATCATTCCTTTCTAAAAAAATATTCGTGATATAACTCGAGACAGTTCGAACCCAATCTCATGTCTCGGAAAATATTACAGTTAAAATAGATAACAACTTATGTTGTAAACCAAAATGGTATAGCCTCATTCCCTTATAAAAGATCGATAGCCAAAGATTATCCAAAACAATTATTATGAAGCTAAATAAGAAGAGAGATTAATTAAAACATTTAAGCTCCAAAAGAATATTTATTCAAAAAGTACTAGAATTTCTTACACGATTTATTGGCTTCCTCCTTAGTCCCGGTGGAGAGAACTAGCTTTCCATTATAAAATTGAAAACAAAAGAAACCGTCTAAAACTATAGTGGTCTCGGCTCCTCCCCTCCGTCCACACTGACTCCCTAGAACACCATTTTATATCATCCATTTTTCCTGTTTCTTTAAATAGAAAATATATCAATTAATTGCTCCAAATTCTTGGAAGCTTTACCTTCACGTGCAAAATTCCATCGACCACAAACAAAAGTTCATAATCCATGTGCCAACCCCACTTTAGCATATGCATGCCTTAGAGCAACTGCAATCATCAGACCATAACCAAAGAGTAAAGATCAAAAAAAAAATTGAAAAAAATGGGTTTAGTCCAACACTGCCGCTACGGGGAGAAAACCAAATTTGGTGGCATTTTATTCATGTACCTGCAAACATCCAATAAATATCAAAATCAATATAAAAATAAGGCCCAATAATGTATATTTTGGGTGGTAAATATACAAGAATTTAACGCTCATCAGTTCTAAACTCCCATTTTAATCATTGAAACATTCTTAGAAGACGAGAATAACTGTCTCACACAAACTATTTGCTTCAAAGAAATTTCAAGTGATCAAAGTCAATACGAAACATTTTGAGTGTACATCAAATAACTGTCTCACACAAATCATATAAGATGTTACCAGGCGATTTTCACATGATTATATTTTGACTTTCGTCAAGAATAAAAGATGAACTTGGTTAAAGCAAAGGCTTACTAACACATATTTCGAGAAATATGTAAGCGAATTAAAATCAGCTCGAAATATCAAATGTGTATAAAGTAAAGTCTATATAGCTATACGACTTTTGTCTCAAGAGGAGATAGAATAAAAATAGACTTCTGAGTGATAGATGAGTTCAAATCTACACATACTTTTTTTTGATGAAGTTCCACAAGCTCCCCTTAGTAGTTCTTCGTCTTCAATCGACGAACTTCGTGAAGTCTAAATCTCAAATACACATTATATCCTGATCCGAGACATAGCTATAAGTAGACTAGGAAGCAATACTTATAGTTTTGACGACTAAACTTGACAAACAAGCTTGAGATACAAACACTTGAGAGTTCGACCGAGCAGTGATCTAACAAAAGTGCTTTATTTCTTTCTTAATACAATCCGTAAATCAACTAGATAAAAATCTGTGAGACTTATTGATATGTGAATAACTCGGATGGTACTAAAGACCAATGTCCAAGTGTCAATCAAGTCTTATCCAACAAACAAGGTAGGATTTATCAACTATGATTGAACTATGCACAACATGTGATATTTCAATAGTATAAACAAATATAATGCGAAAAAAAATAACATAGACACCATAAATTTTGTTAATAAGGAAACCGCAAATACAGAAAAACCCCGGGACCTAGTTCAGATTTGAACACCATACTATATTAAGACGCTACATACTCTAGCCTACTACAAGTTAACTTCTGACTGGAATGTAGTTGATCCCTAACCAAGTCTCACACCGATTAAGGTATAGTCTATTTCCTTACGCCTCTTGAATCCTATCAGGACTCTGCACACTTGATTCCCTTAGCTGATCGCACCCACAACTAAGAGTTTCTACGACCCAAAGTCGAAGACTTATAAGCAAATTTTTCTCCCACAGATATGACTATTTTGGTTGTTATTTTTGTCTTTATATAAATCAAGGTGAATAGGAAACTCAACTAATAATCTGGTCTTATACTCCCGAAGATAAGCCTAGGAATATTAGTCACCTCATAATAACCTAACTGATTAACACAAGAAGTTATTGCGGAATGACAAGAGTCTGAGACGAAGAACTATTGTGATTACTTTTTATATCTTACCTATCGGAGATAAATCTCGAGTAAATCTTAGAGAAGATAAAACTCAATATGATAGAAAAAGTAAGATCAGAATACGCAACTACAAAGAAAATAGTTTGATGTGGTTTCACGAATCTCAAATGAAGTTTTCTAGTCGTTAACATAATAATGGTTTTGGAAAACCCTAGGTTAATGGAGAATCGAACGTAGTTTGCAACTAGGACACACGAGAGTGTCGGAATTAGGTTTCCCATATGCTATAGTTCTCCCTTATATAGTCTTTCAAATCAGGGTTGCTTACAATCAAAGCTAAGATAGCTTAGTAACAAAGAAATTCATATTCACCATTAGATGAAATCCTGATTTAAGATTCAAGCTAAGTCTGCTTAGAAACTAAGCAATCAATCTCCACCGTTAGATGGTATTAGCTTGATACACACAAATGAAATATACATATATTTAAATATGGATGAACAGTACCTAAACATGTATATCATGTTAGCTCAATAACAGTTAACTGAAGTTGGCCATATGAACACTTTTAGTTCAGACATATTCATCTAACACTTCTAGATCAAATAAGATGATCAATCAATCATGATAGATAATAAAATGAATCTAAATGTGCTTTAAGAGAGTTGTTCAAATGTTCACTATCTCATAGAAATATCCATGAACAATTTGAAACATATTCGGTTTGGTTTGTAGTTGTACAAAGTACTTATACAAGAACCAATTCATGAACATAATGCCACAGTTCACAAACAAGTTCGCCTAACTTATTTCATTAAATTTCCAGGTGTTTAGGGGTGAATATGATTTTGGTCCTACCCGTCCTAGTCCCACCTAATGACAATACTTACTAGGAATGGTAAGAGAGAGAACCTCATTTCTATTATACCTTGTTCTTCTTTATATAGACTTTCTAAAAGCCCCTCTTTTTATGACATCATGACACATATCCTTAACCTCCTTAATTACCACTAATGTCATCCCTTCTCTAATATGACCTCTATTTTCTATATTAATTAATTCCTTCCTTATCCCTTTTGCTTCATGGACATTTTTCCATTGGACTTGGGCTTAGTCCCCATGACTCATGTTGAGTCCCCCCCCCCCTTAATCAAGGGGCACCCTACTCCCGCTAAGGGTATTATTTTTCATGTATCAACATTAGTTCCCTGACTATTGGGTCAATTTCTAAATGACCCAGTAGTCACATCACTTTTACTATGAGTTGGCACGTGTCATAACATGCATGAAAAAGTGGGGGTGGATGTTGTATCATAAATGATACCACTCCTTCCTTTATATACACAGTTTACATTTCCTAATTTGGTTATCGGTTTCGACTTCAACTTCATTCTCATTCCCTTTTTGTCGACATCTCTCCTGTATGGCTAGCTTGCTTCATGGATATATGTTAACTTTAGCACCTATCCCCGTGTTGGTTTCAACAATGTTCAATTGTTATGAATTAAATTGACTGTTACTTGTAAAGGTTGAAATCGAGGCGCTTCGAGAACAGAGGATGGAAAACATGGACCTTATGCGCGCCAAATTTAATGGACAGTTTAAGGTACACCATGATGCTCGGAGGGCCGAACCGTTTGGTTGTGTATCATTGGAGATCCAGCATGCGCTGGATGTTTCCTTTACCGCTCATCATGCGGCTAATCAGTTACTTATGGATTCTGCGATAATGTTGACCACCATATATCACGCCATATATGATTTTCGTCTTTTCATTTCTGACCAAGCGGACCCACGACCCCTTAGATATACCCTAAATCTAGCGACTATATCTTCTTTTGTGTCTCGATCTTATCTCGAAGATGAGTTGGCGAATCTGTTGGTTGAGGGAGGAAGTGGGTTTCCTATGGACTCTTAGGTTAATTCGTCGGGACAATGCGCGTAAAGAATATGATAAGCATGAGGATACTCTTTCATTCGCTCGTGGGGCTAAAGCTAAGAACAAGATCGTACGGGATATTCAAATGTTGGTGGATAAGGCTGATCAGGACTTGAGTTCGGCCAATGTGCAATGCGATGAGGGGCGCTTAATGGTGGAGACCTTGGAAATGGAAATTACTCGTTGTCGCGCATTAATAGCTGGTTAGGCTACGCGCTAACCCGTGGAGGTTGGATTTTCTTTATTTCGTTGTTTTTTGTCCGTGTTTTTCTATGTATCTGCTCTGGGGCCCTTTCCTTTTTGTGGGTTCCTTTTGAATTCTTGTTGTTGTTTTCTTATGTGATTAATTTACCTTTGGATAGGGATGTTACTTTTCCTTTTCCCCTTTCCCTTTTTTATTTTATTTTACGTGGTGCTAGAGGCAGCTTTGGGTGGGTAGTAGTGCGTCTATTTTCTTTCCACTGTTACTTGTGTTGTCCTAGTCCCACCTAATGACAACACTTACTAGGAATGGTAAGAGAGAGAACCTCCTTTCTATTGTACCTTGTTCTTCTTTATATAGACTTTCTAAATCCCTTCTTTTTATGACATCATGACACATGTCCTTAACCTCCTTAATTACCACTAATGTCATCCCTTATCTAATATGACCTCGATTTTCTATATTAATTAATTCCTTCCTTATCCCTTTTGCTTCATGGACATTTTTCCATTGGACTTGAGCTTAGTCCACATGACTCATGTTGAGTCCCCCCTCCCCTCCCCTTAATCAAGGGGCACCCTACTCCCGCTAAGGGTGTTATTTTTCATGTATCAACATTAGTTCCCTGACTATTGGGTCAATTTCTAAATGACCCAGTAGTCACATCACTTTTACTATGAGTTGGCACGTGTCATAACATGCATGAAAAAGTGGGGGTGGCTGTTGTATCATAATGATACCACTCCTTCCTTTATATACACGGTTTACATTTCCTAATTTGGTTATCGGTTTCGACTTCAACTTCATTCTCATTCCCTTTTTGTCGACATCTCTCCTGTATGGCTAGCTCGCTTCATGGATATATGTTAACTTTAGCACCTGTCCCCGTGTTGGTTTCAGCAATGTTCAGTTGTTATGAATTAAATTGACTGTTACTTGTGAAGGCTGAAATCGAGGCACTTAGAGAACAGAGGATGGAAAACATGGACCTTATGCGCGCCGAATTTAATGGACAGTTTAAGGTGCACCAGGATGCTCGGAGGGCCGAACCGTTTGGTTGTGTATCATTGGAGATCCAGCGTGCGCTGGATGATTCCTTTATCGCTCATCATGCGGCTAATCAGTTACTTACGGATTCTGCGATAATGTTGACCACCATAGATCACACCATATATGATTGTCGTCTTTTTATTTCTGACCAAGCGGCCCCAAGACCCCTTAGATATACCCTAACTCTAGCGGCTATATATTCTTTTGTGTCTCGATCTTATCTCGAAGATGAGTTGGCGCGTCTGTTGGTTGAGGGAGGAAGTGGGTTTCCTATGGACTCTTAGGTTAATTCGTCAGGACAAGGCGCGTAGAGAATATGATGAGCATGAGGATACTATTTCATTCGCTCGTGGGGCTAAAGCTAAGAACAAGATCGTACGGGATATTCAAAAGTTGGTGGATAAGGCTGATCAGGACTTGAGTTCGGCCAATGTGCAGTGCGATGAGGGGCGCTTAATGGTGGAGACCTTGGAAAAGGAAATTACTCGTTGTCGCACATTTATAGCTGGTTAGGCTACGCGCTAACCCATGGAGGTTGGATTTGCTTTATTTCGTTGTTTTTTGTCCGTGTTTTTCTATGTATCTGCTCTGGGGCCCTTTTCTTTTTGTGGGTTCCTTTTGAATTCTTTTTGTTGTTTTTTTATGTGATTAATTTACCTTTGGATAGGGATTTTACTTTGCCTTTTCCCCTTTCCCTTTTTTTTTTATTTTACGTGGTGCTAGAGGAAGCTTTGGGTGGGTAGTAGTGCGTCTATTTTCTTTCCACTGTTACTTGTGTTGTCCTAGTCCCACCTAATGACAACACTTACTAGGAATGGTAAGAGAGAGAACCTCCTTTCTATTGTACCTTGTTCTTCTTTATATAGACTTTCTAAAAGCCCCTCTTTTTATGACATCATGACACATGTCCTTAACCTCCTTAATTACCACTAATGTCATCCCTTCTCTAATATGACCTCTATTTTCTATATTAATTAATTCCTTCCTTATCTCTTTTGCTTCATTGACATTTTTCCATTGGACTTGGGATTAGTCCCCATGACTCATGTTGAGTTCCCCCCCCCCTCCCCTTAATCAAGGGGCACCCTACTCCCGCTAAGGGTATTATTTTTCATGTATCAACATTAGTTCCCTGACTATTGGATCAATTTCTAAATGACCCAGTAGTCACATCACTTTTACTATGAGTTTGCACGTGTCATAACATGCATGAAAAAGCAGGGGTGGCTGTTGTATCATAAATGATACCACTCCTTCCTTTATATACACGGTTTACATTTCCTAATTTGGTTATCGGTTTCAACTTCAACTTCATTCTCATTCCCTTTTTGTCGACATATATCATGTATGGCTAGCTTGCTTCATGGATATATGTTAACTTTAGCACCTATCCCCGTGTTGGTTTCAACAATGTTCAGTTGTTATGAATTAAATTGACTGTTACTTGTTAAGGCTGAAATCGAGGCGCTTCGAGAACATAGGATGGAAAACATGGACCTTATGCGCGCCAAATTTAATGAACAGTTTAAGGTGCACCAGGATGCTTGGAGGGCCGAACCCTTTGGTTGTGTATCATTGGAGATCCAGCGTGCGCTGGATGTTTCCTTTACCGCTCATCATGCGGCTAATAAGTTACTTACGGATTCTGCGATAATGTTGACCACCATAGATCACGCCATATATGATTGTCGTCTTTTCATTTCTGACCAAGCGGCCCCATGTCCTCTTAGATATACCCTAACTATAGCGGCTATATCTTCTTTTATGTCTCGATCTTATCTCGAAGATGATTTGCCGCATCTGTTGGTTGAGGGAGGAAGTGGGTTTCCTATGGACTCTTAGGTTAATTCGTCAGGACAATGCGCGTAAAGAATATTATAAGCATGAGGATACTCTTTTATTCGCTCGTGGGGCTAAATCTAAGAACAAGATCGTACGGGATATTCAAAAGTTGGTGGATAAGGCTGATCAGGACTTGAGTTCGGCCAATGTGCAATGCGATGAGGGGCGCTTAATGGTGGAGACCTTGGAAACGGAAATTACTCGTTGTCGCGCATTAATAGCTGGTTAGGCTACGCGCTTTCCCATGGAGGTTGGATTTGCTTTATTTCGTTGTTTTTTGTCCGTGTTTTTCTATGTATCTGCTCTGGGCCCTTTCCTTTTTGTGGGTTCCTTTTGAATTATTTTTGTTGTTTTTCTATGTGATTAATTTACATTTGGATAGGGATGTTACTTTTCCTTTTCCCCTTTCCTTTTTTTTTTTTATTTTACGTGGTGCTAGAGGAAGCTTTTGGTGGGTAGTAGTGCGTCTATTTTCTTTCCACTGTTACTTGTGTTGTCCTAGTCCCACCTAATGACAACACTTACTAGGAATGGTAAGAGAGAGAACCTCCTTTCTATTGTACCTTGTTCTTCTTTATATAGACTTTCTAAAAGCCCTTCTTTTTATGACATCATGACACATGTCCTTAACATCCTTAATTACCACTAATTTCATCCCTTCTCTAAGATGACCTCTATTTTCTATACTAATGAATTACTGACTAGTTGAGTGATTGAGCAAGTATTGACGCTAATTATAAGAATTTAATGAGCAACTGAGCAAGTGTTTCTCAATTCACCGAATTATGGGAAATTGATGGGAAATTGAGCAAGTATTGCTCAACTCTCCAAAATTAAGGATTTGATGGGAAACTGAGCAAGTATTGCTCAATTCACCAAATACTGGTGGATTGTTGAATATTGACTAATATTCAGGCGATTGAGCAAGTATTGCTCGATTCAGCGAATTATTTACTGGTGATATGACCTAGTAAAATATTAATTAAAGTATTGGTAGATTACCGAATACTTTTTAATTAATTTCAAATGTTGATTGACGAATCAACATAAATTTATTGATGTTCGAAATTGCTCAGAATGATGGTTTCACGGAGCGTTCATTCGAAACCCTAATTTTTGGACAATCCTCCATCCATTGGAGTATTGCCAAAAATTGATTATGAGTGATGGAGGGACCAACCTCATGGCATGAGGAGTGTCCATGTGACGTCCAGTGCTCGAGTAAGCACGCACCAGGGTTCTCAGTTTGAGAGTTGGTGTAAAATGATGATTAAATGGGAAGTTCGCCATTGACTGAAAATCTTGATGGGTTTAGCATTAGGTGTAAACCTAAGTAGGAGATATGGACCGACCAAGAGAACTATGGGATGGCTCTTGGTGACCACATGACCAAGTGTTGGTCGTTTGGAGGATTCTCCAGTTGGTTGGAGAGATCTCGGGCCTAGTATGAGCAATTGAGCAAATTAGGTCATAATTGCGAAAACGTATGAGACCGGCTTCGTGCAAGCCCTAGAAGAAACCTGGTCGGTCATGGAGGCATGCACGTGTTTCCATGATATCCGTGTCTCCATACTGAGAGTTTCAATATTTTCTGATGCGCGTTCGAGCGATGTTGTGAATTTTCAGAAGAGTTTCATCTTGGCTGAGAATTCTCGACTTTTTGGTGGAATGAGCATGTATGCTCAATTCATAAATATTTTGAAAATATTAAAATAAAATATTTTAATAATCTAAAATTTCCGAGAGGGGCTAGCCGGCCGCATGACCATGGTGGCTTTTGGTTTTTCGTGATTCGAGCAATATTTGAGAAAATATGGAGAAATCACGAATTTTGTTCAAACCCATGAGTATCACGAGTTTAGGGAAATAATAATAATGAGAAATTAGGGATTGCAAGGTGTGGGACCGACCACGGCTAGGGCATGGCCGGCCGGCCGTGTTGCCCGGTCCCGTGCACCTTTCCCTATTTTATTATTATTTTTCGCGAGTCCTTGAAGTTTTGGAGAGTCGTTGAAGATATGGAGAATCCAGGAAGATATGGAGAATCCATGAGGTTTTGGAATAATAATTATAAAAATCTAAGGATTGTGAGGTGTGGGACCGTCCACGGCTTGGGCATGACCGGCCGGCTAGGTTGCCCGGTCCCGCACGCCTCTTTTTATTTTATAATTTATTTGGTGAATCCCCCAAGTTATGGAGAACTCTCGAGTTTCTGCACAAATTGAGAAATTTTTGCCAAGATGGAGAACTCTCCATGGGTTTATAAAAATCGTGAGAAAATAAAGAAAATAATGGGGAAGCATGGGACCGTCCACTGCTAGGGCCCACCTGGCCGGCCGGTGGGCCCGGCCTATGGGCGCTTACCATTATTTTATTATTTATTATTGTCTCTCTCCTATTTTTTGGAGAACTCTCCATTGTTTCATGTTTTTTGGATGCTCGTTCGCGAATCCGGGTGCTCAGTCGTGCATCATTGTCGATTACAGTTGCACCATTTTGCGGGACTTACTCAGTGATGATTCAGATGCCCAATTGTGAAGTAATTACTATCAATTCATGAGATCCAATGGATAATAATTCATGAAATTGAGTAATATATGTTTCATTATTAATTCATAGGATCAGATGTGGATTCGACTACGAATTCAGAATAATAGAAACGAGCATTACCATTCCATGGGATCGTGGATTCGACCATAGAATCGGAGTAATTGAGATTTATCCATCACCATTTCACGAGACCAGTTGATTTGATCATGAAATCGGAGTAATGAGATAATATAATTGTTTCATTGCTATCCTATGAGATCAAGTCGTGGATTCGATCATAGAATCAGAGAAATTGTTATTGCCATTCCATGGGATCATGTCATGGATTTGACCATAGAATATGAGCAATTGTTATTGCCATTCCATGGGATCAGGCTGTGGATTCGACCATGGAATAAGAGCAATTTTTATTGCCATTCCATGGGATCAGGTCGTGGATTTGACAATGGAATAGGAGCAATAGTAGATCATTCTGGGAATTTAGTGGTGAATATAATGGCAGAAGTAATCTATATTCATAAAAGATATTAGCCAATTGAAACTTCACATCTATTCTGAATGGTGCATAGTCAGGGAGTCACGGTGGTGTTTACGACCTGAAGGCGTTGATGTTCTCAATCTACGGAGAACCTCCTGAATCTATGCACAGTCTCTCCACATAATCAGGGAACGGTAATGTGTCACCGACATCCTGAAGGTGTCCGCCGCCCAACTATTCTTCTATGTGGTGGTGGGTCTCTCTCCTACAGTCAGGGACAGTGAGTATCACCGACATCCTGAAGGCGCTATGTTCTCAATCTTCGGAGAACTTCCCAGCTGCATAGAGGTCACAATAAAATGCCAGGGATCAAATGCTCGGTTGGTGGAGGCCTTTCGAAAACATATTCATCATGGATTCGTAAAATATGAATCGGTGCATGCCTCATGCTTTTATGGTTTTACTCTTTGTTGAAAATCCACCATCTACATTAAGTCCCCTGCAAAGTGGCAAACAGTCATGTTCTGCAGTATGCATTAAATGGTGATTTTCAGTCGACGAGATCTGGTTGAATTCAGTCTACAAAGGTAGTTTCAGAATCCTCAATTTACCCCCAATGAGACCATGTACGAGTAAATGTGTGGCTGAGAACTATGATAGCAAGGTAAGGTGTCATCTCACGATCGCAAAAAGATGAGGCACTGCTGATTTGGGATTTTAGAATCTTAGTTATGGTCGATTGAGGATTTGCGGGCCCGAACCCAAAAAGGAAACCCGTGTTTATTAGGTTTTGGAAATAAATTTGGTATAAAAGGGAATAACCCTAAAATTCTTTTTAATTTTTTTTTTTTTGCTGTAGGCTTTATGATTGTTCACAAAACCCAAAATCCCATGGTTACATGTGTATGCGTAGGATTTACAAAGGATTTTTTAGAAAACGTATGTATATGCACATTTGTTCGTTAGTTGGAGAAACGAGCGAAAATCCCTAATATGAAAGAGATATGTTAATTTTTGAATAGACATGGTCTAGTTGCAGTAGCAAAAGTTTTGTTTATTAGGTTTCATGAAAACCCAAGTTCATTTTTTTTGAAAGTATGAACTTTGCAGAAACTTTTATAAACGTAATTTGTTCGTAAAAGTAGTAAATAATAATCCTTAGAGTTAAAGGAATTTTGAAAAGACCTGGAGTTCATATTGAAATTTTATTGGAGAACTCTCGAAGTTTATTTGAAATATGGAGAACTCTACAAAAATAGAAAAGTCCCTGGTTCCATAGACGAATGCTTGGTTGAGAAAAAAGTTTGTTTTTTTTTTTTGTAATTTACGTGAGTTATTAACCCACGATTTTTTTTTTGAAAAAGAGTGCGTGACTTATTTACGCATTATTAAATAAAAATTGGGTTTTTGAAAACATGTAATTTATGAGTTTGGCGGATTCACAGTGTATGCGTGAATTCAGTGTGATTTTATAGCGTATGTATACATAAGATCAGCGAGTGCTCACATAGAGGGTTATGTGAATTACTCATTATTTCTCAAAAAGTCAATGTAGACTCTTGAATAATATGTCTTATGCTCGATTTTGCAGGTTTGAAAGAACGAGCAAGTTTTGGAGGCTTTACGTTGTTATCACTAAGTTCGTGAAATCGTAAAGAGGTGAGAATTGAGGAATACCATTTTTGCAGACGTCGATTGTCATATTTGCTTTAATTCCATTGTGTTGATGAATTCATGTATGGATGTTGTAGCAATTTTGCAAAATGGTTGAATCCTGTAGTGCTTCTGAAGATGATGTTTCTTCGAGAGAAGATCTTTCCTCAAGAGAGGATGTTTCCACAGATGCCTCTTCGAGAGAAGATGTTTCCTCAAGAGAGGATATTTCCACAGATGCCTCTTTTAGAGAAGATGTTTCCACATATGCCTCTTCTTGACAAGTACAGCAACTCGCAGACGTGCTCCATTAAAGACTGAACTGCTTCCTTGATCGGATGCTCGGAGGGTGCGAATGTTATGATCGGGAGAGGATTTCTATGTACTCCTTCAGTCCCAAGTTCTCCTGAGTCAGCCTTTTCTTTGAAGATGCGCTTCAAATTTCTGCAGTCACGGGTTGGATGACTGACATACCTATGGAAGTGGAAATAACGTGCATTTTCCATTTGCTCCGCGGTTGGTTGCTTTTTGACATGAGGTTGCTTAATTGCACCATCTTGGATCCAGACTTCCAATAGTTCGATCACTTCTTCAATGGGAAATGAGAAATCGGGAACTTCCTCATCATTCTGTTGTGATTGTGCATTTCTGGTCTGGTTGTCCTTCCTTGGAGCTTTTGGAGGGTGAGACGTTGGAGAAGCATTTTTGTGTTACTTTGCTTCGTATTTTCTCTTTCTTCCTTTAGAAACATTCATGGAAGCTTCAACATTGTACTTCTTGTTGATCAGGCACCGAGCACTGCTGCTTCGAGTGTCTTTTGATTCCTCAATTTTGACAGTTTTTATTCTTTCTAGCAAGGCGGGAGCAGTAGTTTCCGATCGCTTGGCTGCTTCGTGAAGTTCCGAAAAGGTATGGAAACGGAGATTCTCCAACAAAGCTCTATAAATAGGGATCATCCCATTGATGCACAAGTCCACCAGTTGTTGTTCAGTAACATTTGGATCATGACCCATCCAGAGCTTGGATCTTGAACCTCTTCATGTAATCGTTGGGGTTTTTAGTAGTCATATTAGCCATCCTCCCCAAGTCAGAAAGGATAATTTGCTCAGAAACAAAGAAGTATTTCCTATAGAAAGTATTAATCATTTCTCCCAAATTAGCAATGCTTCCTGGTGCGATTTTATTGTACCAAGTGTATGCATGACCCGTCAGGGATTTTGAAAACTCCTCCAAGCGAAAAACATGGTTGTGTTCATGTTCTCCTAATGCTTCAAGAAATCGAGAAACATGTTCTCGAGCATTTCCCGTTCCGTTGTAGAGTGTGAACGTCGTAGAAGTATATCCTTTTGGGAGAAGGATCCTCTGCATGGCTGCAGGATACGGAGGTTGATGACGGTGCATGGTCGTTGTATGACCCCTATCTATATTCTCCATAAAGTGCTCCAAATCTTCACGGGTGATGAAGCTGGTGGGTTGAGGCTCTGCGGCTTTGCGGGTTTCATCGTCATCAGGAACATGACTAACTTCGGGGTCCGTTGGAGATGTTTCCTTGTCTTTTCCATTCTATTGAGTTTTGTCTGACATCTTGTCAGTGAGAGTTTTGAGATTCTGAGTAGCAGCCATGTCAGTTTGATTCTTGGCTAGAACTTCCTGGACCTTAATGAGATCGCCTATGGTAGGAGGATTTTCTCTGATTTCTTCTGTATGCTGCCCAAAAAGGGGATGATCTTCGACATTGGTGTGAGGAGGAGTAATGTCACCACCATCATTAGAAGCGAGAATTGTTTCCGGAGTACCACCAGTGTTGTTGCTGGTACTAGCGTTGTTGGTGTTGGGATGTGTAACTGATCCTGACCTAAGATCGACCATCTTTGCGAAAATGAGAGATTGCAACCGAGAGATTAATCTCCCACTGTGGTCGCCAATCTGTGGATGGGGAAAAACATGTCGTCGGTTTTTCGGGAAAGTGGAGAGTCGAGCGAGCTATCGAGACTCCTCAGCCAGGCAAGATGTTAATCCTCACACAGATGCACCGCTGCAAAGGTGGTGCTTAGATTCGGGAAATCAATCTGTATGACTCGGGCCTAAACTAATACAATGGCCATTCCAGAATCAATTCGGTCGCAAAGAGGGAGATGGGTTGATCTGTAGGAGGGAAGATGAGAATTGTGTGGGATCATTGATGATCGAGGATTGTGGGTGTGTTGTAGTATTGGTGAACTATTGAGTTCTGATAAGTTCTGAGTGATTGATGAATTCTTGAGAGTAGTTACTCGAGAAATTCAGTGTTAGACGTGTATTCGAGTGTTCGAATGTTTCCTTCAATTACGAATTCAGAGACTTATTTATACTGTTAGAGTAGTAACACCACTGACCCCCTGTAAGTGTGACGGTTTCTTGAGTGAAAGAGTGGAAAAGTGGGAGATCGTGGTAAAGTCAGTTCCACGTTGTATGGAGACTTGACTGATCGTGCACCCACTATTTTGCTGACTCCTTCAACCATTGACACGACTTACGTACATTTCTCGTCGTGGGATGAATCCACGTGCCATATACCGCCAGACCAAAACCCTAAGTGATATCCCCTATTTGTGACCCGATTGATGTTTCACGAATCGTGGAGTCTGCGGGGCAGACGTGTTTAGGTTTAGTCAATTGTTGAATTATAAGACACTGAATCTAAGTTTGGTGAATCAATCATGAATGGTGAATGATCAACGATTCATGGGTCGAACATGTAGTTCTCTGGAGAGATGTCAATATGATGAATTACTGACTAGTTGAGTGATTGAGCAAGTATTGCCGCTAATTATAAGAATTCAATGAGCAACTGAGCAAGTGTTGCTCAATTCACCGAATTATGGGAAATTGATGGGAAATTGAGCAAGTATTGCTCAACTCTCCAAAATTAAGGATTTGATGGGAAACTGAGCAAGTATTGCTCAATTCACCAAATACTGGAGGATTGTTGAATATTGACTAATATTCAGGCGATTGAGCAAGTATTGCTCGATTCAGCGAATTATTTACTGGTGATATGACCCAGTAAAATATTAATTAAAGTATTGGTAGATTACCGAATACTTTTTAATTAATTTCAAATGTTGATTGACGAATCAACATAAATTTATTGATGTTCGAAATTGCTCAGAACGATGGTTTCACGGAGCGTTCATTCGAAACCCTAATTTTTGTACAATCCTCCATCCATTGGAGAATTGCCAAATATTGATTATGAGTGATGGAGGGACCAACCTCATGGCATGAGGAGTGTCCATGTGACGTCCAGTGCTCGAGTAATCATGCACCAGGGTTCTCAGTTTGAGAGTTGGTGAAAAATGATGATTAAATGGGGAGTTCTCCATTGACTGAAAATCTTGCTGGGTTCAGCATTAGGTGTAAACCTAAGTAGGAGAGATGGACCAACCAAAAGAACTATGGGATGGCTCTTGGTGACCACATGACCAAGTTTTGGTCGTTTGGAGGATTCTCCAGTTGGTTGGAGAGATCTCGGGCCTAGTATGAGCAATTGAGCAAATTATGTCATAATTGCGAAAACGTGTGGGACCGGATTCGTGCAAGCCCTAGAAGCAACCTGGTTGGTCATGGAGGCATGCACGTATTGCCATGAAATCCGTCTCTCCATACTGAGAGTTTCAATATTTTCTGATGCGCGTTCGAGCGATGTTGTGAATTTTCAGAAGAGTTTCATCTTGGCTGAGAATTCTCGAATTTTTGGTGGAATGAGCATGTATGCTCAATTCATCAATATTTTGAAAATATTAAAATAAAATATTTTAATAATCTAAAATTTCTGAGAGGGGCTAGCCGGCCGCATGACCATGGTGGCTTTTGGTTTTTCGTGATTCGAGCAATATTTGAGAAAATATGAAGAAATCACGAATTTTGTTCAAACCCATGAGTATCACGAGTTTAGGTAAATAATAATAATGAAAAATTAGGGATTGCAAGGTGTGGGACCGACCACGGCTAGGGCATGGTCGGCCGGCCGTGTTGCCCGGTCTCGCGCACCTTTCCCTATTTTATTATTATTTTTCGCGAGTCCTTGAAGTTTTGGAGAGTCGTTGAAGATATGGAGAATCCAGGATGATATGGATAATCCATGAGGTTTTGGAATAATAATTATAAAAATCTAAGGATTGTGATGTGTGGGACCGGACACGGCTTGGGTATGGCCGACCGGCTAGGTTTCCCGGTCCCGCACGCCTCTTTTTATTTTATAATTTATTTGGTGAATCCCCCAAGTTATGGAGAACTCTCGAGTTTCTGCACAAATTGAGAAATTTTTGCCAAGATGGAGAACTCTCCATGGGTTTATAAAAATCGTGAGAAAATAAAGAAAATAATGGGGAAGCATGGGACCGGCCACGGCTAGGGCACACCCGGCCGGCCGGTGGGCCCGGCCTATGGGCGCTTACCATTATTTTATTATTTATTATTTTCTCTCTCCTATTTTGTGGAGAACTCTCCATTGTTTCATGTTTTTTGGATGCTCGTTCGCGAATGCGGGTGCTCAATCGTGCATCATTGTCGA
Organism: Papaver bracteatum; assembly: GCA_023529315.1. Classification (NCBI taxonomy): domain Eukaryota; kingdom Viridiplantae; phylum Streptophyta; class Magnoliopsida; order Ranunculales; family Papaveraceae; genus Papaver; species Papaver bracteatum. The sequence goes on from JAJJWX010001343.1 coordinate 1,452,468, forward strand.
GTACAGTTGCACCATTTTGCGGGACTTACTCAGTGATGATTCAGATGCCCAATTGTGGAGTAATTACTATCAATTCATGAGATCCAGTGGAGAATAATTCATGAAATTGAGTAATAGATGTTTCATTATTAATTCATAGGATCATATGTGGATTCGACTACGAATTCAGAATAATAAAACGAGCATTACCATCCCATGGGATCGTGGATTCGACCATAGAATCAGAGTAATTGAGATTTATCCATCACCATTTCACGAGACCAGTTGATTCGATCATGAAATCGGAGTAATGAGATAATATAATTGTTTCATTGCTATCCTATGAGATCAAGTCGTGGATTCGATCATAGAATCAAAGCAATTGTTATCGCCATTCCATGGGATCATGCCGTGGATTTGACCATAGAATAGGAGCAATTGTTATTGCCATTCCATGGGATCAGGCAGTGGATTCGACCATGGAATAAGAGCAATTGTTATTTCCATTCCATGGGATCAGGCCGTGGATTTGACAATGGAACAGGAGAAATAGTAGATCATTCTGGGAATTCAGTGGTGAATATAATGGAAGAAGTAATCTATATTCATAAAAGATATTAGCCAATTGAAGATTCACATCTATTCTGAATGGTGCATAGTCAGGGAGTCACGGTGGTGTTTACGACCTGAAGGTGTTGATGTTCTCAATCTACGGAGAACCGCATGAATCTATGCACAGTCTCTCCACATAATCAGTGAAAGGTAATGTGTCACCGACGTCCTGAAGGCGTCCGTCGCCCAACTATTCTTCTATGTGGTGGTGGGTCTCTCTCCTACAGTCAGGGACAGTGAGTATCACCGACATCCTGAAGGCGCTATGTTCTTAGTCTTCGGAGAACTTCCCAGCTGCATAATAGTCACAATGAAATACCAGGGATCGAACGCTCGGTTGGTGGAGGCCTTTCGAAAACATATTCATCATGGCTTCGTAAAATATGAATCGGTGCATGCTTGAAAGCCGTGTCAAAACATGCCTCATGATTTTATGGTTTTTCCCTTTGTTTAAAATCCACCATCTACATTAAGTCCCTTGCATAGTGGCAAACAGTCATGTTCTGTAGTATGCATTAAATGGTGATTTTCAGTCGACGAGATCTGGTTGAATTCAGTCTACAAAGGTAGTTTTAGAATCCTCAATTTACCCCAATGAGACCATGTACTAGTAAATGTGTGGCTGAGAACTCTGATAGCAAGGTAAGGTGTCATCTCACGATCGCAAAAAGATGAGGCACTGCTGATTTGGGAGTTTAGAAGCTTAGTTATGGTCGATTGAGGATTTGCGGGCCCGAGCCCAAAAAGGAAACCCGTGTTTATTATGTTTTGGAAATAAATTTGGTATAAAAGGGAATAACCCTAAAATTCTTTTTAATTTTTTTTTTTTGCTGTAGGCTTTATGATTGTTCACAAAACCCAAAATCCCATGGTTACATGTGTATGCGTAGGATTTACAAAGGATTTTTTAGAAAACGTATGTATATGCACGTTTGTTCGTTAGTTGGAGAAACGAGCGAAAATCCCTAATATGAAAGAGATATGTTAATTTTTGAATAGACATGGTCTAGTTGCAGTAGAAAAAGTTTTGTTTATTAGGTTTCATGAAAACCCAAGTTCATTTTTTTTTAAAGTATGAACTTTGCAGATACTTTTATAAACGTAATTTGTTCGTAAAAGTAGTAAATAATTGTAGGACCAGAATATCGCTACAACGCTATTCCTGCGATATTAACTACATTTCTGCGAGCATCACTGGCAATTCTTTAACAACGTTTCACGAGCGTCACTGGTAATTCTTTAACAACATTTCACGAGCGTCACAGAATACCAAAAAGAAACTGACGATGGAAGAAATAAAAGAAGAATATGTTGATCCTCGATGGTCATCATTCTTGCGATAGAGAATATGGTAGTGATTGCGATAAGATCGCAGAATAGATCCGAAATAGGAGGAAAACTTAGCTGTCATCCATTATGTAAATCCCTATATAAAGGGCTCGATAGATCCAGAAGACGATGATGTGTTTTTGAGAGTTTGAAAGAGTCTTGAGGAGAGAGAAACTTCAAGAGAATATTTGTAATCTTGATTTCTTCCAATTCTATAAACATTTCTGAGATTTGAATAGTAAAGTGTCGTTTAAATCTTTGAAGTTTAATTGATTTCCAATATATTTCTATATAGTCTTAACAAGGGTGTAGTGTGGGAATTCCTGCAACTACATTTTGGCGCCCAGAAATAGGGAGAATCAAACTAAGAAATCTCTAATTACAACATGAAGATTTGAAGGAATTGTTAGGGTTGAAAAAATGGCTAGAAGAAGAAGAAATAAATTAGAACCACCGACAACTGTGATGAGAAGTAAAAGAATTGCAGGAGAGGGAACATGTGAATTGGAAGAATCTTTAAGGATAAGATCAGGAATAAGTAGAATAAGAAATGAAGCAGAAAGTTCAATTCAACAGCCAAATCGACAAACACAAACATGAGATAGGAATGTGGATTATGAAAGAGTGAGTGTGCATACTTGGAGGTCGGATTCGATAGAAGAGGCAGAAAATCGACAATTGAGAAATGAAGGAGGAGGAGAAAGAAATCAAGAAATAGGTGGAGGATTAATTCATGTAGGACGTGAAAATGAAATAGCAAATGATTTGAGGCAAAGAATATAGGAAGAAAGGAGACTAGAGGCAGAGGAGCGTGCGAATTTAACAAGACAAAATCATGAGCTAAGAATGGAGAATTTGAGGATACAAAGAAGGAGGTCAAGAAGTATTGTTAGATCAAATTCACGATCATTCAGAGAAGAAGCAAGTCAAAATTCCCCAATGAGAAATGTTGGAGAAGAAATGCAAAATTCAAATAGAGAACAACGTCATAGAGAAGAAGAGATAATTGGTGATCGCTATAATCCGCGTGACAATATAAATCAAGAGGGAAGAAACAACCAAATTGAAGAAGAAAATTCAGAAGAAGGTAGGAGGATATTGCATGGGCGAGAGAATCAAAGAAGTCAAAGAATGATTGAAGAAGAAATTGAGAGACATTACACTGAACAAGCACGTCTAGCTCATGAAAGGGAAAGATTAAGGGCAGAAGTAGAAGAACATGAATTTCAAGAAGCCGTGCGACAAAATAATCATGAAAATCGATAAAGATGACGTACGCAAAATCGCTACAATGGTAATATTCAAAAGGAGTATGATAGGATACAGAGGAGAATAGAGAGACAGCGAAGAGAAATAAGGAGAAATGGAGAAGTTCGCAGAGAAGAAGATGAAAGAGAAAATCGCAGAGAAAGACGAGATGATGACGAAGAAGGGGATACACAAAATCTCGCAAGACAAGAAAGGCAAGAACGCAGGAGAATGGAAACAACATTAAAAAGGCCAATGGAACAAAACTCAGCTGAAAATGAGAAAATATTGAGAGAATTAGAAGAAATGCGAGGAATGATGAACAATAGAAGAGAAGGATGTAGAAGGCAACTTGATGAAGCTATTGAAGAAGCTGCGAGAACTCCATTTACTCAAGAAGTACAGTTAAGAGGAATACCTCCAAAATGCAATTTACCAGCATTAACCAGCATTTTTGATGGGACTACTTGTGCTGTTCAACACGTCAAAGCTTATGTTAGATGTATGCTACAGTGGGAGAATCATGATGCTGTGTTATGCAAATATTTTTCATCCAGCTTAACTGGCGAGGCGTTGAAATGGTTCGAGGGATTACTAAAAAATACCATAACTTCTTTTGATTATTTACAAGCTACATTTTTAGGAGCGTATATTAGCAAAAATTCATCACGACCGGGTATTGAAGATGTGTTTGGGTTAAAACAGAGAGTTGGCGAGAGTTTGAAGCACTTAACCATAAGGTGGAAATCAATATGCAACGATATGGATGGAAGAGTAGATGAAAGATACCTAATCTTATCCTTTATTAATGCAATGTTCGCGACTAATCTGATGTACATTCAGATTTTCAGAGTCAAAAATACAATCACCATGACAAAATTTCGAGAGTTACAAGAAGAATACATTGCTTTGGAGGAGAAACAAAATGAGATGGAATCATACCTAATTGCAAACACCATCTCACTAGCAGCAAGTGGAAGTTTTCTCCCTAAAATGATAAGTAATGTGGCGAGCACCTCGCAAGCACAACAAGAGAAAGTTGTAATTGACAACCAACAAAAATTGGTAGCGATGGGCAGTCGAGATCAAGAAGAATATGAAAGGGAGAAGAATTACTACAATCGTGGTGGAAATAATAAGATTCAAAGACTTGATCAGCCGCAAGAAACTTATGGCGGACAAAGGCAGAATAACTTTAGAGGGCAAGGAAATCAAAAGATAATATGGGAAGAAATTAAGATGCCACCTCTTAATGCTAGTATTGAAAAAATTTGGGAAGCTATCATTCTGATGGAATATATACCATCCCCATGGAACATGGGAAAAGAACCACATCCAAGCAATAGAAGTCAAGAATTTTGTCCTTACCATCACTTTCATGGTCATTCAATAAATGATTGTAGGAATGTAAAGAGGATAATTTTAAGGATGATTGATCAGGGGAAGCTAAATCACTTTCTATTAGGACATCCACAACCTCGTCAATTACCTCCAGCACCAGAAACTCGCAGAGTGAATGCTATAAAAGGAGCAGAAACATTCGTGATTGGGGTGGGGGCTAAAGAAAAGCATTTGTCTTGTAAATCCATCGTGCATTCATTCATAAATGTGGAAGATTTCCATGATAATGTTTTAAGTAGAGTCTTCGCAAGAAATACAGATGAAAGAGAGATAATGAATATAGTGAGAGCCTTGCCATTAGAAGAATGGCAGAAGCAAACTCTGTCTTTCACCGCGCAAGATATACCAGAACTTGGCGAGCAACATGAACTCATTGGTGATACAGTTAGAGATAAAACCAAAGAAAATGCAAACAAAAGATGAAGAAGATGATGGTAAAATTGAAGAATCTTGGGCCATCAACAGAGTCTTAATAGATACCGGTAGTTCAGTTGATATCTTATTCTATCATACCTATAGAAACATGGGCGGAAGAGATGAAGATTTGATACCATCAACGTATAAAATCTATGGATTTAACGGTACAACTAACAAACCAAAGGGGGAAATTGAAATGCAGATATCGTTAAAAGGAATATCTTCAAAAATCTTATTCTGTGTTGTGGACATCGAATCACCTTACAATGCCTTGATAGGACGACCTTGGTTACACGGTATATTGGGTGTAGCTTCCACTTATCACCAGTGTATTAAATTTCCTCATCCTAAAGGTGTAGGAGTTATTAAAGGAGATTGGGTAGAAAACAAGAAATGTTATGAAATCGATATGAAGTCTTGCGAAGAAAGAGCTGAAAATAATAACAATTGGAAGTACAAAATCATACAATAACAGAGATGCGAAAGGTTAATGATTGATGCAATAGAGAGGAAAGAGGATGTGAAACCTGATGGCGAGTGTCTCGCAGGAAAATAAACAACGGTAAAACGTAGCAGAAAAGCAGAAAATAGTAAGTAGAGAGGTAAAATGATGAACCTTAGAGAATTCTATGAATGATTTGTTTAAAGAATATGTAATTGAATAGAATTTTCTGCTTAAAAGAATCGCAAGATTTTACAAAAATAAAGAAGATCAAAGTTATGAAATTCTATCAGAGTTACAATACTCGCGACAAACGCGAATAAAATTTCGCAGAAATTAAAGAATGGGACGAACCTTTATGGCGTGCACCTTAGTTCGCGAATACAATTTCGCAAGAGGCAAATGTAAGACCTGCGAGCGCGTCATAGGAGGGGGTATCTCTAGACATGATTCAGGGGTAAGGTTATACCGCTACTGGATCCTGAGTCATGTAGATGTTGGGGTTTGTAGTAGCAGGATTTTCCACACTACACCCCTATTAAGATCCTATAAAAATCTAAGTAAAACTAGTTGAAGATTAAAGAATTAAACGACACTTTTATTATTTAGATCTCAGAAATGTTTACAGAAAATATTCAAACTCAGAATTACAACTTTCTTTTCTGGAGTTTCTCTCTCCTCAAGATTTTCTCAACTCTAAAAAATACATCATCCTCCTCTGGACTTACTTGAACCCTTTATATAGGAAATTACATAGTGGGTGACAGCTAAGTTTTCCCCTTCTTTAGGATATATTCTGCGATCTCATCGTGGTATTTGTAATATTAATCTTCGCCAACTTTTGTAATCCTCGTGAAACAACACTCTCATAACATGTCTCTTCAATCGTCAGCTATTATGAAGCTTACTTGTGACGCTCGCCAAATGTTTCTGAAGAATCCTTACGACACTCTCGTGAACAATGTCATTTATACTTATAGGAATATTTGACCTTCTCGTGAAAGCGTTGTTCTTACTACGAGAATATCGTTGTGGCGATATTCTGGTACTACATCTTGCCTCTTCTCATGTCTTTTCTGCGAAGAAGAGAAGATCGTGAGAATAAATTGCCGTAATCTCCTATCTTTTCACCCATATATTTTTCGACACGTCATCTTAAACCGCTGTTATTTGACCATTCACGTCCTTTCATTGTATTAACTATTTTATTTTCTCGAGAAACTTCTTCTGCTATAAATACCTTCTCTCATTCTTCTCTTTTTCTTTCTTCTCATTCTCTTTCCTTCTTCTTATCTGCAAATTTCATTGCTTTCCCGCAAATCGCGCATCTAATATCTTTCGTCATTTTTTCAATCTCCTTTAATTCCCATTCTCTCAAAATGGTTGCTGTTGGTTCTAAAAATCTTATTGCTTTCAATTTGATGTAAGAAAAACTTAAAAATCAAGGATTTGACTTATCTTTAATCCCAGATCAAAGTCCCAAATCTGTTCTTTCTCTTGAATTATTTTCTAACTTCCAGTGTTCTCGTGAAAAAATTATAGTTCCATTAGGTCAACTTGAAGCTGGTCTTCCACTTCCTCTCTATAACCATGAACTTCCACTCTTTTACCAAATAATTTCTGATAAGAGATTTTCACGAGCGGTGTATCAACTGGGCGGGGATTGTATTAGATTATTACTGGAATATGCCTCTCGTGGTGCTGGCAAAGGATCCCAATATTCCGAAGAACATAAAAGTCTTAAATATAAACATATTCCGATTATCCTGCAAAGTATACTGTAGATAATTTCTTTCGAAATTACCAATTACTCCCCATGGTAAGGGATAGTACCTGTTGGGGTGTTCGTTTGCATAAAAGGAAGGTCGCTGCTGAAAATTCTCTTATGCAAGACATTGATTTTCATACCAATACAAATGATGGACCTCGTCATTCTAATGACGATAAGTGGTTTATTTTTCCCTTATGCCTTAAAGGTCCTTATATATCCGGTTCTCTCCAACTTCCTGCGAATCTCTCTCACTATGAACCATGGACTTTCAACTGGCCTGATAGGTCTTCCGATGTATATTCTCTCATCTTCTTATGTTATTATTATTTATTCCTTCACACTCTCGCTAACTTTTCCATTATCTTGCAGGTTGCCAAAATGAAGCTTAATTACCAGAAATATAGGAACCCAACACTCTTCTAGCTCTTAGATCTTTCACAGATGAAGTAAGAAATATTCCTTTATTAATTAACAATATATGGTTGCCCCTATTTCTTATCTTTATCTGTGTTTGTAGGTAATTGAAGAATTACCACCTTTAGAGCCAAAACCTAAGGAGAAACCTTCAACTAATCGTAAAGGGAAATCTACTGCTTCAAGTGAAGGAAGACGCTCTGCCCCTCGTGATAAAGAACCCAGCGAGCCTCCTTTGAAGAAAAATAAAACTCAACATTCTTCTTCTCAACATACCCAATTGGATTCAATCGTTAGTAATAAATCTAATGATGAATTTTTCGAAGAATTTGACGATATTAGAGAAGTTCCTTCTGTGAAAAATTCTTCTTCCTCTGATTCTTCCATGACCCAACTGTCCATGCTTTTTGGCGATTCTTCTCGTGGAACTGCGAATGAGTATGGCGATGAGACTCTTAATGGGATAGCTCAAGCGCTCGTCAAAGTGTGCGATGTTCCAATCTTATCTGATAATAATTCTCTTCGTGGAATTTCTGGAACTCTAACTCCAAGCTTCTTAAATGCACTTGGTATTCTGGTATGTTTTATTAGTTGTTTCTTAAATCTCCAGATTTCTCTCATCAAATTTTTTGTACTTATAAAACTCTGTTGCAGGTTGGGAGAGCTTCTTTTGCTGCTGCTGATTTAGATAATAAATGTGCTTCATTTAAGAAAAAGGTTGTTAACCTTCGCCAAGATAAAGAGAAACTAGAGGCTGAAATTGTTGTGCTTCGTGAGAAAAATAAACTGTTGGAAACTGAAGCTTCAGTTGATAAACAGAAGATTTTAGATCTTAACAATGCCAACAAACAACTTTATGGTATGATTTACTCTTTCTTTCTTTTAGATTTTTTATTTTTCTTTTATATAGCTTATCCAAGCAATCATTTTTGCAGATGTTTATGGTCTAACTGACGAATCTACGTTCCTTCAAACCTTTCCCGAACCTGTAGATGATAATACTCTTCTTGCTCTCCTTAATAATTCCTTAAGTAATTTTGCTGACGAACAAATTAAATCCCTCTCTATAGAGGAACTTAAATTTAAGTTTAATCTCCTGACCATTGAACACAGACACAATTTAGGATTATCTAATAAATTTAAGTGTCTTTATCATGAATCAAAAGAAGTGATCAATGGATTAAGAAGTAGAATTAGTGATCTTGTTGACGAGAAAGATCAAGCAATTAGAAACGGCAGCGAAACTCTAGCAGATTTCCATAAAATTCTTCTCGAAGTTCAAAAGGAAAGAGATAAACTTTTCTGCGAAAATAAAGATCTTCTTGCAAGAGAAACTCAAGTTCGTTCTCGCCTTCTTATTACTAGCGATGATGAGTATTCTTGGGCAGCACAGGTTCTTGATAATGCTATGAATAATTTAGGTATAGATGCTAGTCTTCATGCTGATCAATCAGCCTTAATTAGGGACTTGATTTCTGAAAAAGAAGGTTGTTAACCACTCTACTCTATTAACCTTTTGCCTTTTATTATTCTTTCTTATAACTTCTATCTTATCGATTCCTTATTCTCGCAGATTCTGAAGACAGATGCCGTGTAAGGATGATAGAACTAGAAGATATTAATCATCAACTCGCTAACGATCTTACTGCTCGCAACAATAAATACTCACGATTAAAATCTCAATTTGGGATTACTTCTGCAAATTTTAACAGATCCCTCCTCATTACTCGTAATAATACTACTAGGCAGGTTTGTGATGATCATGGAATTCCTCATTCTCTGTATCCTGATCTTGCAAATGCAATACCATCAATGGTTCAAGATCTTGATATCTCTGATACTGATGAAGATTTTGACGAAGGTGAAGAAGAGAATAATGACGAAGAAACAAATTAAAGCGATGATGAAGAACCCAACAAAAATAATGAAGAAGAGAAATCTGGTGAAGAAGAAGAATCGATAAAGATAACAATGTTGATAAGTGAAACAATGTATCTGTCTAACTTCTTTCTTTGATGTAATTAATCGCGAGTTTCTTCAATTTGCTGCAACTTTCTTCAATTTAATGTGTAAATTTCTTTGCCCCCTTATCTGTATGAATGAAAGAACAACCTCTTTTTTGCAATATAACTTGGTCAATATAGTTTGCATCTGCTAATTATCTGTGCCTTAATATCCATATAAATTTCTCATATGGTGATGAATAATAATCTTTATCATTCTATTCATTCCCATACTTGCCTCTATTATTCATCTGCAATATGAGAAAGTTAATAAACGAATATTTTGACGAATTTCATAATTTCCGCGATATTGTCACAAACCCTGATATTTTTGCGATTTTATGGTCTTATCATGCCTTCCTACTTAAAGGTCTTACTTTTCCATAGTATTCTCTCCGCGACAAGATCGCAGGACGTATTTACATTTACATGTATTGACCCATTGATCTTGTCTTATCTGCATTTCTTTATTGTATTGCGACAATATGACGAGCCTAAGTTTTCTTGCGAAAACAAATCCTCGTGACATTGCCGTCTTGAGATGAAATCGCAGGACGTCTTTACATTTGCATGTAAAAACCCCTTGACCTTATCTTAACTTTTTTCTCTTATGGCTTTTTGCCTCTATATAATTTACGCGACAATATGACAGGCCTAAATGATCTTGCGATCTTAGAGCCCCATGACATTGCCGTCTTAAGACACTTATCAGCTCCCTAATGGAGGGTGCCGCCCTTATCTTCCCCCTTGTTGCCCCTTCAAGGAGGGCACATCGGCCATACAAGACTAGCTCCTCCCATCCATATTTACCAACAACCAGTTGTTTTCGCAACCCCTTGTCCTTTATGCCTATATGGGTTATAGTTACAAGACTGCACCCTAGGTGGGGTTTTCTTCAGGCCAAGTGCATTGTAGCCAAGACTTACCAAAGATGGCCAGGGTAGGTTCGTCCATCCCGGGCACCCTTGGCTAAACTGTGTATCTCGGCGCCTTGGTCATACTCTGCACTTCTTGGAAGAGACTCTCAGTCGTCCAACCAGGGTATAACCTTATAAAGTTGGAAATCCAAGATCTCTCTCCCGGATAGGTTTTCTTTAACTCCTACATCTGTATGACTCAGGTTCCAGTAGCGGTATAACCTTATCCCTAAATCATATAAAGAGATACCCCCTTTATGACGTGCTTGTAGGTCTTACATTTGCCTCTTACGAAATTGTACTCGCGAACTAAGTTGCACGCCATAAAGGTTTGTCCCATTCTCTTAATCTCTGCGAAATTTCATTCGCGTTTCTTAAAATTTCTTGCGAGCTTTAAATCTCAATAATTTCTTTTCTTTTTCTTTTTTCAACTTTTCAATTTCATTTTCTTCACTCAAACAGAAAAAACAACTTTACCTTTCTACTTCTAGCGATCTGCTCGTCATATTTCATCTTTCTATCACTTTATTCTTCTAATCTTCCTTATCATCTGTTCTTTTACTTAGTGTTTTCCCGCAAGTTGCTTGTCATTTCCTCCTTTTATGCTTTTTTATACCTGTACCTTTTTGCGTTTTATTTTTTGCTTGATTTCTGCGAGGGACTCGTTAGTTATTTCTTCATGCTTTTCTATTGAATCAACCATTAATTTGTCACTTCTCTGTTGTTGCTTAATTATGTATTTCCAATTGTTGTTCTTCCCTGCTCTTTCCTCACAAGACTTGATATCTATCTCATAACATTTCTTACTTTCTCCCCAATATCCTTTAATTACTCCAACACCATTTGGATGAGGGAATTTAATGCACTGATGAAAGGTAGATGCAACACCCAATATCCTGTGTATCCAAGGTCGACCAATTAAGGCGTTATATGGTGATTCAATATCGACAACACAGAATAAAATCTTGGAAGTTATTCCTCTTAACGGAATTCTCATTGTGGTCTCCCCTTTAGGCTTGTTAGCAGTTCCATTAAAACCATAGATTATGTATGTCGATGGTATCAAATCTTCATCTTTCCCACCCATGGTTCTGTAGGTGTGGTAGAACAGGATATCTACGGAACTGCCAGTATCAATTAGGATTCTATCAATGGCTCAAGACTCCTCCATTTCGTTATTGTTTTCTTTGCCTTCTTTTTCTTCTTCTGCTTGTTCTGGTTTTATTTCCAATCTTACCACCAATGGGTTATCATGCAGCTCGCCAGGCTCTGGTACTTCTTGTGCTGTAAAAGAAAGGACTTGTTTCTGCCACTCTTATAATGGCGAGATTCTCGCTATATTCATTATTTCTTTTCCATCCATATCTCTGGCGAAGACTCTACTTAAGACATTATCGTGGAAATCTTCGATGGTTATGAAAGAATGCACAATAGAATTACAAAATAAATTCTTTGCTCTAGTTCCAACTTCTATAACAGAAATTTCTGCTCCTTTTACATTAGTCATTCTGCGATCGTCTGGTGGTGGTGACAATTGTTGCGATTGTTGATGCCCTTTTAGAAAATGATTTAGCTTCCCCTGATCGATCATTCTTAAGATTATTATTTTTACATTTCTGCAATTATTTATCGAATGCCCATGAAAATGATGATAAGGACAGAATTCTTGATTACGAGTGTTAGGATGTGGTTCCTTCCCCATGTTCCATGGCGAGGGTATATTTTCCATTAAAATGATAGCTTCCCAGATTTTTTCTACACTAGCATTCAAGGGTGGCATCTTAATCTCCTCCCATATGGTTCTCATGTTCCCATGATTTCTGAAATTATTTTGCTTTTGTCCACCATAAGTTTCTTGAGGTTGGTCAAGCCTTTGGATTTGACTATTTCCTCCACGATTGTAATAATTCTTATGTCTTTCAAATTCTTCTTGATCACGACTTCCCATGGACACTAGCTTTTGTTTGTCATTATTCGCCACTTTCTCTGCTTGAACTTGCGAGGTACTCGCCACGTTATTAATCATTTTGGGAAGCAAACTTTCATTAGCCACTACAGAACTGGTGTTTGCAATTGGGTATGACTCCATTTCATTTTGTTTTTCTTCCAAAGCAATGTACTCTTCTTGTAGTTCTCTTAGTTCAGTCATTGTGATGGTGTTTTTGGTTCTGAAAATTTGTATGTAGAGCAAATTGGTCGCAAACATTGCATTAATAAAGGATAAAATAAGATATCTCTCATCTACTCTTCCCGCCATCTCACTACACATTGTCTTCCATCTTATGGTTAGATGTTTTAGACTCTCGCCAATTCTCTGTTTTAATCCAAACACATCTTCGATACCTGGTCGTGAAGAGTTGTTGCTTATGTATGCACCCAAAAATGTAGCTTGTAAGTGATCAAAAGAAGTAATAGTATTTTTCGGCAATCCCTCAAACCATTTTAGCGCCTCACCAGTCAAACTGGATGCAAAGTACTTGCATAAAACAGCATCATGATTCTCCCACTACAGCATACACCTAACATAAGCTTTAACATGTTGAATAGCACAAGTAGTTCCATCGAAAATACTGTTTAGTGCTGGCAAATTGCATTTTGTAGGAATTCCTCTTAGTTGTACTTCCTGTGTGAAGGGAGTTCTAGCTGCTTCTTCGATTGCTTCATCAAGTTTCCTTCTTCCACCTTCTCTTCTATTATTTATCATCCCTCTCATTTCTGCTAATTCCCTCAAAATTTGCTCATTTGCAGTTGGGCTTTGTTCTATTGGTCTTTTTAACGCACTTTCTCTTCTCCTACGATTTTCCTCTTCATTTCTATCCGAAATTCGCAATTGATTTTGTCTCCTAATTTCTTCTCCACCAACTTCTTCATTTCTCGCCAATTCTCTTTGTTTTCTTTCTATCCTTCTCTGTATTCTGTCATATTCTTCCCGAATATTGCCATTTTCGCGATTTTGTGTACGTCTTCTTTCTCGATTATCATGATTGTTTTTCCTTATTGCTTCTTGAAACTCCTGTTCTTCCATTTCTGCCCTCAGTCTTTCTCTCTCGCAAGCTAGGCGTGCCTGTTCAGCATAATGTCTCTCTATTTCATTCTCAATAATTCTTTGATTTCTGACGTGCTCTCGGCCATGTAATACTCTTCTACCTTCTTCGTGATTTTCTTCACCATCTTGATTACCTTCATTTCTTTGATTTTCAATATTCCGTCTTCCATTTAAAGTTTCTCCTTGTGGATCGTTACAATCATTATTTACTCTCTCTTCTCCCTGACGTTGTCCTCTATTTGGATTTTCAGTTTCTTCTTGTACATTTTCTCCATTATTTCTTATGGGAGAATTTCTCCTTGGTATTTCTCTAAATGATCTTGAACTTGATCTAGTAGTACTTCTTGATCTTCTTCTTTGTAACCTTAAATTCTCCATTCTCAACTCATGATTTTGTCTTGTTAAATTTGCACGTTCCACCGCCTCTAACCTTCTTTCTTCATGTATTCTTTGCCCTAATTCCTATGCTGTTTCATCTTCATCTTGATGAATCGACCCTTCTTCTACCTCCTGATTTCTTCCTACTCCATTTTCTTCTCTTAATTATCGATTTGTTTCTTCTCTCATTGAATCTGATCTCCATGTATGCACGCTTACTCTATCATAATCCACTCTTCCATTTTGTACCGATGTTGATTGGTTTGGTTGTTGAATTGAATTTTCCCTTTCATTCCTTGTTCTATTCCTCCTAATTATCATCCTTGAAGATTCTCCTAATACACTTGTTTCTTCACCTGCAAGTCTTTTACTTCTTCTCACTGTTGTTGGTGGTTCTGATGTATTTCTTCTCCTTCTTCCAGCCATTTCTTCAATTTCTCCAAATCTTCAAATTGTAATTAGAGATTTTGGATCTTCGTTCCCCTTAGTCGGCGCCAAAATGTAGTAGCAGGATTTCCCACACTACACCCCTATTAAGATCCTATAAAAATCTAAGTAAAACTAGTTGAAGATTAAAGAATTAAACGACACTTTTATTATTTAGATCTCAGAAATGTTTACAGAAAATATTCAAACTCAGAATTACAACTTTCTTTTCTGGAGTTTCTCTCTCCTCAAGATTTTCTCAACTCTAAAAAATACATCATCCTCTTCTGGACTTACTTGAACCCTTTATATAGGAAATTACATAGTGGGTGACATCTAAGTTTTCCCCTTCTTTCGTATATATTCTGCGATCTCATCGTGGTATTTGTAATATTAATCTTCGCCAACTTTTGTAATCCTCGTGAAACAACACTCTCATAACATGTCTCTTCAATCGTCAGCTATTATGAAGCTTACTTGTGACGCTCGCCAAATGTTGCTGAAGAATCCTTACGACACTCTCGTGAACAATGTCATTTATACTTATAGGAATATTTGACCTTCTCGTGAAAGCGTTATTCTTACTACGAGAATATCGTTGTGGAGATATTCTGGTACTACAGGGTTAAAGAAAACCTATCCGGGAGAGAGATCTGGGATTTCCAACTATATATGGTTATACCCTGGTTGGATGACCGAGAATCTCTTCCAAGAATTGCAAAGTATGACCAAGGTGCCGAGGTACACGGTTGAGCCAAGGGTGCCAAGGGCGTACGAAACTTCCTTGCCATTCTTGGTAAGTCTTGGCTATGATGCACTTGGCCTGAAGAAAACCCCACTTAGGGTGCAGTCTTGTAACTATAAGGCATATAGGCATAAAGGATAAGAGGTTGCGAAAACAGATGGTTGTTGGTAAATCTGGATGGGAGGATCTAGTCTTGTATGGCAGATGTGCACTCCTTGAAGGGGCAACCAGGGGGAAGATAAGGGCGACACCTCCATTAGGGAGATGATAAGTGTCTTAAGACGGCAATGTCATGGGGATTTATGATCGCAAGAACATTTAGGCATGTCATATTGTCGCGTAACGTAAATTATACAGAGGCAATAAGCCAAAAGTTAAGATGAGATCAATGGGTTTTTACATGAAAATGTAAAGACATCCTGCGATTTCATCGAAATACGGCAATGTCATGAGGCTTTAATCTCGCGAGAGATCTTAGACTTGTCATATTGTCGCAATACAATCAAAGAAGAAAGATAAGGCAAGATCAATGGGTCAATACATGCAAATGTAAAGACGTCCTGCGATCTTGTCGCAGAAAGAAAGAGCGTGGCAAAATAAGACCTTTAATTAGGAAGGCGTAATAAGACCACAAGATTACTGCGATAATGCTCGCAGATGTTATGAGAATTGCGATTTGACGCAGTTATTACTGGCTATAGGATCGCCGATATTGAGGAAAATTTTATTTACCACTAATATCTAATCTTTAATCAATTTTTTATATCACAGATGAATAATAGAGGAAAGTATGGGAATGCATGAGAACGATGAAATTATTATTCATCTATCATATAAAAATGTCATAGATAAATGCACGCGGATAATTAAAGAATAATAATTATATTGATTGATTGACTTGTAGAAAAAGAACAATTTTCTAATTCATATAGGTAGAAGCAAAATAAATCCACAAAATTGGAAAAACTCACAGCAATGGTGCAGAAAGAAGAAAATAAATATACAAGGAAGATAGAAGGAAAAAGAAGAACTAGCTAGATCCATCGCCATCCTCTTTATCAGATTTCTCTTCATCTCCAGAGTTCTCCCTTTCGTCGTTATCATCACTATCTTCATTCTTATCAGATTCTTCTCCTCCACCAGACTTTTCTCCTTCGTCATTATCATTATCATTTTCATCCTCGTCAGAATCCTCAGCTTCACTATCAGATATGTTAAGATTTGGGATTATTGCGAGGATCTCCTTCGCAAGATCAGGATATATAGAAGGAGAAATTCCATGTTCATTGCAGACCAACTTAACGGAATCATTACGAATAACAATGAGAGATCTATTGAAATTCGCGGTAGTAATGTCAAATTGCTCCTTCAATCGTGAATATTTTTTATTGCGAGCAGCAAGGGTATTTTCAAGTTCCCCAATTCTTTCTAGATATCTTTTTTCAGCTCCTGCGAGAATATATGACAACAAGTTAGAAATTTTGTAAAAAAGATTAATAAAAACATAAAGTTAGCGAGAAGAAGAACAACAAACAACCTTCTCTTTCAAAAATCATATCTCTAATTAAGGCCGCTTGTTCAACTTGAAGGCTAACATTTACACCTAAGTCATTCCTGGCGTTGTCAAGAACCTTCACAGCCCAAGCAAACTCGTCATCGCTATTAATGAGGAGACGAGATCGAACTTGAGTCTCCCTCGCAAGAAGATCTTCATTCTCGCGTATAAGTTTATCTCTGTCCATTTGAACGTCAGGAGAGTTTTATGAAAGTCTTCTTGGGTCTTGGATCCCTTTTTAATGGCAAGATCTTTCTCGTCAATAAGATCGTTATTATTCTTTCTTAATCTATCTATTTCTTTCTTTGAATCAAGATAAAAGCGCCTATATTTGTCAGTCAAACCTAAATTGAATATGTGTTCAACTTTTAAGAGATAAAATTTGGATCTAAGTTCATCTATGGAAAGGGATTTAATCTTATCATCTGAGAAATTACTTAAGGAATTATTAAGACAGGCAAGAAGAGTATGATCATCTATAGGTTCAGGAAAAGTTTGAAAGAGTATAACCTCGTCAGTAAGACCATAAATATCTGCAAGTTAAAAGTGGCCGCTTGAATAAGCTGCGATAGAGTAAAAAGAATTAAAAAAGAAAGGAAATTAGTCATACCATATAATTGTTGGTTAGCTTTATCAAGATCAGAGATCTTTTGCTTATCAACCGAAGCTTCAGTCTCCAGCTGTTTATTCTTCTTGCAAAGTTCAATAACTTCAGACTCTAATTTTTGTTTATCTGGCGAAGTTTAGCGGCTTTCTCTTCAGAGCTGACACATCTTTTATCTAAATCAGAAGCAACAACAAAAGAATCTATTCCAACCTGCGAAAGAAGAATATAAATTGAGATCTAGTGATGGAGAAAATATATAAACAAACTGAAGAAATGAAAACTTACCAAAGCACCAAGATAATTCAAGAGACTTGGAGTCAACGATCTTGAGATTCCTTGGAGAGAATCATTATCCACCAAAATAGGGGCATCGCAAACTTTAGCGAGAGCTTGGGATGTTTTGTCAATAATTTCATCCTCGTCATTAGAAGTCATGTTGTGGGAAATATCGCTAAAAATTCTGGACAAATGAGTCATTGAAGAGTCATAAGAAGAAGAATTTTTTATTGAGGGAAAACCGCTAACATTAAAAACCACGTCATTATTATCTTTATCAAGATCAGCACTTGAATTTTCTGGAATTGGTTGAGGAGTTGAAAAAGAAGTAGGTTGAGTTTTCCTTTTCTTTGATGTAGGATCGCTAGATTCTTCATTGCGAGGGGCAGAAGGATTTCCCCTGGGAGGAGCAATAGATTTCTCCTTTGAAGATTTCCCAGATTTCTTCTCTTTTAAAGGTTTCTCCTTGGTTTTTGCGGGTATTAATGGTTCTAACTCTTCGATTACCTGCGTGTACAGATGAAGATAAGAAATAGGGGCAACAATATATTGTTAAAAAATTTCAATAGATATTTCTTACTTCATCCGTGAAAGATTTCAGAGCCAAAAAAGTGTTGGGTTTCCTAAGAGCTTGATAGCTGAGTTTCATTCTATCAATCTGAGAAAAAATCAAAATAGTTAGCAAGAATATAAAGAAGACAGTAAATGATAATAATATAAAAAGTTGAGAGAATATACTTCTTTAGATCTCTCAGGCCAATTAAAAACCCAAGGTTGATATTCTGCAAGACTCGCGGGAAGTTCGCGAGAACCAGAAATATAAGGACCCTCGAGACACAATGGAAAGATAAACCAATTATCATCGCTAGAATGGAGAGGGCCATGGTTAGTTTTCGTGTGAAAATCAATATCTAGCATGAGAGCTTCATCGACAGTGAGTTTCTTCAGGCGAACACCCCATCAGGTGCTATCCCTCTTCATAGGGAGTATCTTGTAATTTTTGAAAAAGTTTTTTACAGTATAAGCTGCAGAATTAATTGGAATATGTTTGTAAAGAGGATTTTGAGCATCTTCATAATAGCGTGATCATTTGCCAGCACCACGAGAAGCATATTCAAGTAGCAACCTAATGCAATCCCCCTAGTTGATATATTGCTCGCGAGAACCTCTCGTCAGAAATTATTTGATAAAATAATGGAAGTTCTGGGTCATAGAGAGGAAGGGGAAGACCAGCTTCAAGTTGTCCTAGCGATACTATGATTTTTTCGTGAGAACATTGATCATCAATAAATAATTTAAGAGAAAGTTCGGATCTAGAATCTTGATCTGGAATTAAAGACAAGTTAAAACCTTTGATTTTGAGTTTCTCGCGCATCTCATTAAAGGCTTTCAAGTTTTTGGTACCAGCTGCAACCATTTTTGAAGTATGGGAATGGAAAGGTTGAAAAGAAGAAAGAAATCACAGAAGCGCAATTCGCGGAAGAACATTAAAGTTTGCGGAGAGGATATGGGGAGAAAGAAGAAGAAAGTAAAAGAGAAAAAGGAAAGGAATGAGAAGAGTATTTATATAGGAAGAAATTTCTCAAAGAAGATGAAGGCAATTAATGCAAAGAAGAGACGTGGGTGGTCAGATCGCAGCGGTTAGAGGAGACGTGTTGATAGGTGTTGTAAACACCTAATTTTATATCTAGTATTTATGATGTCTTTGCTATTTTGCTTGTAAATTATGTATCTTATGTTTTGTTTTTGAGTATTTAGGTACTTTGGAGTCATTTGGATCAAAAGAGGAGGAAACATGGCAACAACGTTGGAGGCGGACTATTTCTCATTATTTGCTTTTATTTCTTCATCTCTGTCTGAAAAGTATGTCGTCTTTGGTGATGCGATTTCTGTCTGAAAGGCATGAAAACTTTAGTGATGAATAGAAATTGAAGAGATGAAGTGGGTTTGAGAAGTAGGAGGAGGCTGCTGCAGGTGGAGGAACTCGAGAGAAGGAGAAAACTTTCTTTTGGAGCGTAAAGGGCAAAGTGGTCAATTCACATGCGAGCTATACTTGGAGCGGGCTAAGGTGTGCGAGAAGGAAGTGAAGAATGAACTGTTAGTTTCGCATAACTGACGGTTGAGTTAAGCAAGGGATTAGACTGACGGTTTTATGTAACCAACAAGCCATTTATGGAATGGGTAGCCCCTTATACGTTGGTGCAGAGTACAAATATCAATTCTAGTTCCCGAGACCTAAAATTGAGAGAAAAATGATTTCTCCAATCATTCATTTTCTTTTCTCCCTGTCTGTGTCTATGGTAATTTGAGAGATTGCGGCTGGTTTTGGATCGAAATTCAGAGATCGAAAAATTGAGAGAATTCAACTTCAAATTCAGAGAGATGAAATTGAGAGATTAAAAGTGAAATGGGGTTCTCTGTGAATCAGCAGTGTCTTGAAGATTGAGGGATTTGTGAAAGTCACAGGAGGGTTTGTGGTGGTTAAAGTCGAAAGAAGATCTGAGAAATTGGAGTTCGTAATGGGTTTAATCGATGGAATCTTGTTGCTGTGATGAGAAGAAGAAGAAATTTCGAAATTCCAGCTGAAAATTGAAGATGGGTTCTGAATCAGGGAAGATGGTGAATTCCATGGGTTTGTTCTAATTTATGCTATAACAACTTTGAGATTGAGATTACAAGGGGGTTTGTTGTGTAGAGAAGATGCAGCAGGAAGATGTTTTTGGAAGCTAGGGTTTCATTATACAGACCCAAGGTTGTGATTGATATTTCAAAAGGGTTGTTTTGTTGCTAATGGTGGTGAACATGGATTGACTAGTGAAGATGGTGGCTTATTGAGTTCATAACTGGAATTTAGAAGCTGGTGTTGCAGTCAGTGCTGCAATGATGTTTGAATGGTTGCATTTGACAGTGATTGTGACCTCAGCTAGAAGAATTGAGTGGCAGATGCTGGTGATGTGCTTTGAGAAGGATAAGGAAGCTTATGAACTGGTTGTTGCTGTTGAATGGTTTGTGGCTGAAAATCAAGATATGAAGTAGCTAGGGTTTGGTAGAAATGGAGGTGGAGATAATGGCTATGTTGCCTGGTATGTGTAATGGTTAGATGGGTGAGCAATGAACTGATGGTGGTTACAGTAAGGAGTCTGTGGTGTGTATGCAACTGGTGTTGAACTAGAAGCTGTATGGTGTTTATGGGGTATGCTGGTGACAATGAAGTAGCTGGTGCAGCCAAAACAGGGTACTTTGAAACTGAAATATCAGATTGCATGTGTAACTGGGGTTCAATGAATGGTTGAATGTGAAATAGCAGCTGAGATGCAAGTGGGGGTTTGTGTTTGCAGGGGATGGATCTGATTGGTTGAGCCATGTTTTGGTATGCAGGAGATCATGTAAAGATGATGGTGTTATTGTCAAGGTTGGTGAGAAGCTTAGATGGTGGTTGTAGAGCTACAGAAATTAAAGGAATGTCTAGGAGGTGGAATACATGCTGCACTCGATACAAGGAGATGGTGATATTGAAATTACAGAGGTTGCAATGTTGTTGGTAGAGTTGGCATTGGAACAGCCATCTTGGCCGTAAGTGGCAGCTGAATTCATAGCCATCATGGT